>CM076574.1:329875361-330475361 GCA_034641835.2 Pinus albicaulis
ATGAAGCTCTGGGAATGTTGATCTTCAAGTCCAAGGTGATGGGAATAATCCTACATTGGTTCTCTAGTTGAAATATAGAAGATAACCTCCACCTTCCGAACTGGTCTTCATAAATTGCATAATTTTTGAATATGGATGTTCTGTAGATGACGGAACAGATGAGTGGCACCAATGCCTGATGTAGAATGAAGTACAACCCTCTTCCAAGAGATCACTCAATGAAAGAGAAGGGATTCCCGACCAGGAACACCCTGTGCTAAACAACACTTGCAATCTTTGCTAAACAACCCAAGAAAGAAATGGAATGTCACATGACAATTCTAGATGTAAAAAGACCTCAAAATCTATAATCAATATCCTCCATTGCTTCATGAGTGAAGCTACCTTTGGAATGCTCCAAGAATAATGGGGCCTCTTCATTATCACTGCTACTAAGTGACAACGCTATAGATCTGTAGGGTAATACATATGCTGTCTCAAAGCAAGGTACAATATTGATCTCATAACCAGTCATTGTACATAGGATCATGCTTATCCCATTTTCTAAAAATCCACACTTCAACTCAAAGGGTTGAATGTAGTCCATCCATGACAAACTGGGATAGCTTTTCATCTCCTCCTTGATAAAATCAAGGGTCCTCTGTGTTGTGATATGTTGCTGCTTCAAAGTAACATCTTGTTTTAACCCTTAGTTATGAATTGGCCCTGATGGCATGTCCCCATAAGTTTGAATAAGATCTACTGAAACAACAGGTGATGAATGTGTATGCATACCTTGTATCAACTAACATGTAGGAGCCTCTTGACAGAACACAAGAGTTCCTCCAGCCGAGACAATGGTGTCTCCAACTGCTGGTAAGAGAGATGGCTGCTCTTCTATCAATGTACTAGCACTGGAATCTTCCTCCTCTTCCATATGCATCTCCTGAATCATGCATGGGACTCTATGTGTCAAGAGCTCAAGACTATCTTGTAAGGTTACAAGTGTCTCTTCTCTAGATGCAAGTACTTCTACAACTGGTGGTGAATGTAGTGACTCCTTGTCTAGAGTGACAAGATTGACATACTCCTTTGTTTCCTTAGGAAATGTCTCTTTGTGGCACATCTTTGTCTTCTTCACATCAAAATTCTTCCTCAGATTGTGAAATAAATCTGAATATTTAGTCACCTTTTCATGCTCCATGTGACTAAACCACCAATCATTGGCTTCACCTAAAATATGAAGGGTTTTTCAGCCACAGGATGTAGCATGAAAAATGTATCAAAATCTTTCCTCCAAGCCTTAACATTGTTTGAGAAATATCCATCAAATGTAGGCAAATAAAGTCTATTTTTCCTCTTTCTTCTATTGCTACTATAGGATCTTATTTATTCTTTGAGTTCAAATAATTCTTGGAGAGTTAGACTCTCTTTGAATGCTCTAGACTGTGCCTTGTACTCTTCAAGATATAGGTTGAGATTCTCATGAGTCTTAGATTATTTCCTTTATTCATTTCTTTACCTCTCACCTTCTTCAAAGAATGTGGGCATATTAAATCTATGAGGAGATCTATGATTCTTCGGTTTTCTTTTCTGCTGATAGTAAGTGCTTGTACCTTCCTCTTCAAATCATCTTCTTGAATCCTTCCTTTTCCTTTCTCCCTGCATTTGATAGACCTCCTTGGAGAGATATTGCATGGATATAAAGATAGGAATGGAAAAAATATCCTCCTTCATGATAGATCTCATCTACCCGCTTCTTCTTCTGAGCCAAAGATCATGCTCTGATACCATTATAATATTCCCAAATGGGAAATGCACGAATATAGTGAAAAATTTTGGAACAATGTTGCATATCATCATTTATAAAGCAAGAGGCCAATATGGAGACCTTTCATATGTTATTACAACAAAAAAAATATGTGTAATAAATGGCCCATAAGATGCATAACAAGATACAAGCCTCCAATGAACAAAATCCCCCAATAAGAGGTGCTGCAATCATGTCGAAAAGCTAGAAGACCCTTACATCATTATTTTATTATCTCTGCTACAAAAAATGATTATACATCAGATCTAGAGATGATATGTGCCTCAAAAGTTAGATCTATCTCAGATCCATGCATTATACAAGCTCTTATAAAGAACCCCTCCATGGTTTTCAGTAAAACACCAAGTACAAGATGTAGATATGAGATCAAAGACTTTAGATCTACTGAAAAATATAGATCTAGAAAGCGTGGCTAATCTGATTTGATCAATAGAATAGTCTGCTCAAATATATCTTCAAAGTGAAAGGAATATCCCCTTCACTAGAAAATTAGCTCTCCAAATGGTGTGCCAATCCACCCTCCAACTCCTCCTATGGAATTAACAAATATTTGGAAGTAAATTGTGCTATAGGGATCAAAATATGGTTGGCATGATGCCAAGATCTGAAAAATAAGCTCAATGGCCTTCAATAATTTCCCCCCAATGGAAAGAAAGCCTCCTCCACTGAAAATATGCAATGAGATGGCCTAGATCTAGAGATCTAATCACCACTTGCTGCAACCTACAAAAACAACCAAACCCTCAACAGGATCTGCGCTGTAGTTGAAATAAGAAGCTTGGACTTAAGCTAGATAATGGAAAATGTAGTGCAAGACTCCTCCAAGAGCTCCTCAATGGAAGAGGTGGGATTCTTGACCAGGAACACCCTGTGGTAAACATCACTCTATCTCAGCTAAACAACAAGAGAAATATATATGTCTAAATAGACCATATATTCAGAAATATAATATACATCAACAACCAAAGTAACCATGCCTTCTTCTTTTGCATTCCTCCAGTGATGTGCAAGGCATGAATCAGAAAATTATGACTCATTGACTGGTAGCCATACTCACCCAAGAGCAACCAGCATAGCCATGCTTCTTGTTGGCCTGTGTCATAGATCTACAATTGGTTGGGAAACCTCTTTCTCCATACTCTCGGCCATTCATCCCAATGTGGATGATGGATCTCATTTTGAAAAAAATTGGTATCCTCCCATTGTAAGACACGAACCTCCTCAAACTGATGAATAAATTTTCACTCCATGAAGTGTTAAATTGCACCTCCAATGAGATCTCTTAATGAGACCTTATCCTCATCCATGGCCTTCCAAAACCAATGAGGTTTTGGATCTACTACAGGTATAAGTATCTCTTTTAGTTGTGAGATGCTCATTTAGAAAGTGTCATCAAGAAAGGAGAAAATATTTCTCATCTAAAGATGTCTACCATTCATCATCTTAACCTCCATATTAAAAAATTACGCAATTTCTGAAGATCAGTTTGGAAGGTGGAGGTTTTCTTCAGTATTTCAGCTGGAGAACCAGTGCAAGATTATTCCCATCACCTTAGACTTGAATATTAGCATTCCTAGAGCTTCATTTCAGATTTTGCATCAGGGAAAAATTTATTTACCTCCTAGCAACAGTAATTCCATCCACAATTACGCTATCCATTATTGCAAATTTAAAGGAGGAAGGAATTTGCTAGAATTTTAGCTAGTAATCCTGTGAGGGATCATCCCCTCACCTTTCCATCAATATTTACATTAGCCTGGAGTCTATTTAATCATATTTTAGTAGGAATAGAGACTATATCTCCTTTATAGTGTGATTTTTATGAGAAGTTGTGTAACAACAACTGTAATCATCGTTGGAGGATTGAGAAGCAAGATTTAGAGCTTCTAGCTTTTAGTTCCAGAGAAGGGATCAACCCTTCAAGCTTAGATCTGATCTTGTGACATATTTCAGCCATATATTTGTCAGATCTAGCCTCAGATATATAATCCCAATAAATAAAGGATCAAACCCTAGGAGGGTGATTTTCCAAAGTTGTAGATCTGGAAAATATTTTCTGGGTTATCTTGGGTTCCATCACATTGGCCTCATCTTGAATCTTGGCATCATCAGAGCTCTTGAACTCCCTAGATCTGCATTTCATTTTGTAGCGGTTCATGTATATCTTCTGCAGAATGGACAACACAATATTTCTTCATGTAAGCTCACTAGTTACGCAGTGCTAGCTGCAGCACCATTGTAGGGTGATTCTAGGCCATCTCTTGGGCTAGATCTACTCATTTTATGTACATTGTGTAACTGATTCATCTCCATATAATAAAATGGCTCAAATTCTCTGTATATTCTGATGTTGTCTCTAGATTTATTGTTTACTTAGTTGCAGTTCTTATATTGTGTTTAATTATTACTTCATTTTCCCTTTTGGGATATTACAGTGGTATCAGAGCATGATCTTTGGCTCATCTTGTGGACACTTCATCTTTTGCATCAAAAGAAGGAGCAGATAAATGAGATCTATCATGAAGGAGGATAGTTTTTCCATTCCTCTCTTTATATCCATGCAATATCTCTCCAAGGATCGTGTAGCTTGTAGATAGGAGCTTCTAGCTAGTAGCATACAACCTAATGAGCGTTGGTGAGTAATATTCCCAAATTTTCACATGATATTTGGAATATTAGAGTTCTTAATAAACCTACTTAATTAAGTAAATAAAAGGGTTAAGGGACCCATAATCCTCAAGATGAATAAATATCCACTTTTAATGTATGAATGTGGATTAATTAAGCCTATATCTACATAATGGGGTAGTGGAGCCACTACTAATGTGAATGAAATTAGAGATCATATCTCTTTAAAGAGAGATATCATGGAGGTTGATACAGTCAAATAAGATCTTGGAAGAAGTCAAGCAGAAGATCATGGAGCATTCATGATGAGATGATGGATGAATTTTTGTAATTAATGAACACATGATGGAGATAATGTACATTGCACATAGACATGATGGATGACTTGGAGAGACAACACAGTCAAACATGGAGGATCATGTCCACATGCAAAATGCAGTTTAGATGAGGGCCAAGGCATGGGAAGGATCATAAAATATATAAAGAAGATGAAGACAAAAATGAAGGGGGGCTATGGATTATAGATTTTTAGGTCTGTTTAGATCTGGAATTTTCATGTGACATTCCATTGCTTCCTTGAGCTGTTTAGCAAAGATTGCAAGTGCTGTTTAGCACATGGTGTTCCTAGTTGGGAATTCCTCCTCTTTCATTGAGTGATCTCTTGGAAGAGGGTTGTACTTCATTCTACATCAGGCATTGGTGCCACTCATCTGTTCCATCATCTGCAGGACATCCATATTAAAAAATTACGTAATTTCTAAAGATCGGTTTGGAAGGTGGAGGTTGTCTTCATTACTTCAACTGGAGAACCGGTGTAGGATTATTCCCATCACCTTGGACTTGAAGATCAACATTCCCAGAGCTTCATTTAATATCTGGAATTAGGCCAAAAGGTATTAACTTCCTAGAAGTAGTAATTCCATCTATAATTATGCTATCTGTTATTGCAGATCCAAAGGAGGAAGGAAGTTGCTAGCATTTCAGCTAGTAATCATGTGAGGGATCATCCCCTCACCTTTTGATTAGTATTTCCATCAGCATGGAGTCTATTGTAGCATATTTCAATAGGCATAGAGCCTCTCTCTATTTTATAGCATAGTTTTTATGAGAAGTTGTGTAGCAGTAGTTTTAATCATCATTGGAGGATTGAGAAGCTAGATCTAGAGCTTCTAGCTTGTAGATCTGGAGAAGGGATCAAACCTTCAAGATTAGATATGATATTGTGACATATTTAATCCATATATTTGTTAGATCTAGCTTCAGATCTATAATCCCAGTAGATAAAAGATCAAACCCTAGGAGGGTGATTTTCCAAAGTTGTAGATCTAGAAGTCCTTTCTGGGTTATCTTGGGTTCCCATCACATTGGCCATATATTGAATCTTGGCATCATCAGAGCTCTTGAGCTCCCTATATCTACATTTTCTTTTGCAGTAGTTCATGTATATCTTCTGTAGAAGGGAAAACAAAGTATTTATTCATGTAATCTCACCAGTTATGCAGTGCTAGTTACAACAAAATTGTAGGGTGATTCTAGGCCATCTCTTGGGCTAGATCTACTCATTTTCTGTACATTGTGTAATTGATTCATCTCCATATAATAAAATGGATCATCTTCTCTGTATATTTTGATGTTGTCTCTAGATTTATTGTTTACTTAGTTTTAGTTCTTATATTGTGTTTAAGTATTATTACATTTTCCCTTGTGGGATATTACAGTGGTATTAGAGCATGATCTTTTGCTCAGCTTGTGGACACTTCATCTTTTGCATCAAAAGAAGAAGCAGATAGATGAGATCTATCATGAAGGAGGATATTTTTTCCATTCCTCTCTTTATATTCATGCAATATCTCTCTAAGGAGGTCTATCAAATGAAGAAGGGAAGGCAAAGGAAAGATCCAAGAAGAAGATTTGAAGAGGAAGGTCCTAGCACTTCCTATTAGCAGAAAAGAAAACCAGAGAATCATAGATCTTCTCATAGATCTACTATGCCCAATTTCTTTGAAGAAGGTGAGAGGTATATAAATGAAGAAAGAAGAGAACCTGATACTCATGAGACTCTTAGTTTGTATCTTGAAGAGTACAAGGAACAATCTAGATCTTTCAAAGAGAGTCTAACTGTCCAAGAATTCTTTGAACTTAAGGAAGAAAGAAAATCCTATAGTAGAAATAGAAGAAAGAGGAATAATAGATTCTATTTGCCTACATTTGATGGATCTTCCTCAAGAAATGTTAAGGTTTGGAGGAAAGAATTATATACATTTTTTAGGCTACATCCTGTGGCTGAAAAATAGGCTGTCCAATTGCAGCACTTCATCTTTTAGGTGAAGCCAATGATTGGTGGTTTAGTTACATGGAGCATGACAAGGTGAATAAATATTCAGATTTATTTCACAAGTTGAGGAATAATTTTGATGTGAAGAAGACAGAGATGTGCCATAAAGAGACATTTCCTAAGGAGAAAAAGGAGGATCTCAATCTTGTCACTCTGGACAAGAAGTCACTACATTCACCACCAGCTGTAGAAGTGCTTACATCTGGAGAAGAGACACTTGCAACTTTGAAATATAGTCTTGAGCTCTTAACACATAGAGTCCCATGCATGATTCAAGATATGCATGAGGAAGGGGAGGAAGATTCTAGTGCTGGTACACTTGTAGAAGTGCAACCATCACTCTTACTAGTAGTTGGAAAGACCTTTGCACTTGAAGTGGAAACTCTTGTAACCTTGCAAGATGTTTCTGAGTATCAGTTGATCCAAGTTACGCATCCAATTTCATCTCATATGGTTTCAGTACCTCTTATTGAAAATTATGGGGACATGCCATCAGGGCCAATGCATAACCAAGGGTGTTAACAAGGTGCTGATTTGAAGCAACAACATATCACATCACAGAGGACCCTTGATCTAATCAAGGAGGATATGAAAATATATCCCAGTTTTTCATGGATGGACTACGTTCAACCTTTTGAGTTGAAGCGTAGAGTTTAAAAATAAGGGATGAGCATGATCCTATGTACAATGGCTGGTTATGAGATAAGTATTGTACCTTTTTTTGAGACAGTATATGTATTACCCTGCAGATCTACAGTGCTGTCACTTAGTAGCAATGATAATGAAGAGGCCCCATTATTCTTGGAGCATTCTGAAGGTAGCTTCACTCATGAAGTAATGGAGGTTAAGATGATGAATGGTAGACATCTTGAGATGAGAAATATTTTCTCCTTTCTTGATGACACTTTCTCAATAAGCATATCACAACTCAAAGAGAGAATTCTACCTGCAGCAGATCCAGAACCTCATTGGTTTTGGAAGGCCATGGATGAGAAGAAGGTCCCATTAAGAGATCTCATTTGAGGTGCACTTCAAAATTACATGGAGTGCAAAGTTCTTCATCAGTTTGAGGAGGATGGTGTCTTACAATGGGAGGATACCAAGTATTTGTAGAATGAGATCCATCATCCACATTGGGATGAATGGCTGATAGTATGGAGCAAGGGGTTTCCCAACCACTTGTAGATCTATGACACAGGCCAACAAGAAGCATGGCTGCGCTGGTTGCTCTTGGGTGAGTATGGCCACCACTCAATGAGTCATAATTTTCCAATTCATGCCTTGCACATCACTGGAAGAATGCAGAAGAATAAGGCATGGTTACTTTGGTTGTTGAGAAGAGAGTTTATACATCTCATGATATATCTTATGTCCATGTATTAACTCTTTTTTGGGATATGTAACATGTCTTTACATGTTTTTTGTTTGGGATGTATCGCATGTTCATGTATGTACTTGGGTTTGGGAGAAAGCATAACTCTCACATGATGTGGCATAAGGGAGCTTGTTTGTATTATGTTGATGAGACATGTCACATGTCCACTACTATATTGTTGCTCCATGACTTGCATCATGATAATGCAAGGAGGAAACAAGAATCCTTGTTGCTATGGTTACTATTGGGAGAGTATGGGCTGAATTATTCCCATACATTGCATGACACTATTGGGGGATGGCAACAGGAGGCCTTACAACGTTGGCTTATGATAGGTGATTATTGTCATTGTACATAGTATAATGATGATGTGATGGGGCAGCAAGATGCATTGTTAAGGTGGCTTCTCTTGAGAGAATATGGTCACTACATTTGGTACAATGATGATGTGGTATGGCAGTAAGAGGCATTGATGCGTTGGCTTCTTTTGAGAGAGTATGTCTCTCATATTCTCATTGATGTTGACTTGGCATGGCAACAAGAAGCATTTTTGTGGTGGCTTCTTTTGAGAGAGTATGGCTCTCTTACTTTTTTTTCATGATGATCTAGCATGGGAACAAAAGGCTTTGCTGCATTGGTTTTTATTAGGAGAATATGGTTTGACATTTTTCATGTTTCCCATATGTCTCTACTTTTTTTTCACCATGATGATGTGATGTTTGATTCCTACATGGCCAATAGGGCTAATGATGAGGGCATTGATATATATAATCTACTTTATGTATCATGGGTTGGAGAGATAGTTCATGATTTGGGACTTTCCACTTTGGGAATGAACCACTTCATCTTATGTATCTCATGTATAGGGAAGAATTTTGGTGATCATATGGTTGCCACTTGGAGATTCATTGATGAGGATGGATATCTAACTTTTAAGTTGGAAGCCATTATAGACATTCTAGAGAGGTAGCTTTGGAGCTGGACATGCATGACACATTGTGACAGATGGGAAGGCCTTCCACTTGAGGATGCCATTTGGAGGGATGATGTTTGCTGTAGCATCCACTTGTTGAAGTTTCTTGAAGACAAGCAACGTTTTTCTAGGGAGGACTGTAATATTCCCAAATTTTCACATGATATTTGGAATATTAGAGTTCTTAATAAACCTACTTAATTAAGTAAATAAAAGGGTGGAGGGACCCATAATCCTTAAGATGAATAAATATCCACTTTCAATGTATGAATGTGGATTAATTAAGCCTAGATCTACATAATGGGGTAGTGTAGCCACTACTAAAGTGAATGAAATTGGAGATCATATCTCATTAATGAGATAGATCATGGAGCTAGATACAGTCAACTAAGATCTTGGAAGGAGTCAAACAGAAGATCATGGAGCATTCATGATGAGATGATGGAGGAAGTTGTGAAATTAATGCACACATGATGGAGAGGGTGTACATTGCACCTAGACATGATGGATGACTTGGAGAGACAACGCAGTCAAACATGGAGGATCATGTTCACATTCACAACATAGTTTAGATGATGGCCAAGACATGGGAAGGCTCATAAAATATATAAAGGATATGAAGATAACAATGAAGGGGAGCTATTGATTATAGATTTTGAGGTCTGTTTAGATCTGGAATTGTCATGTGACATTCCATTTCTTTCTTGGGCTGTTTAGCAAAGATTGCAAGTGATGTTTAGCGCAGGGTGTTCCTGGTCGGGAATCCATCCTCTTTCATTGGGTGATATCTTGGAAGAGGGTTGTACTTAATTCTAAATTAGGCATTGGTGCCACTCATTTGTTCCATCATCTGCAGAACATCCATATTTAGAAATTACACAATTTTTGAAGATCAGTTTGGAAGGAGGAGGTTGTCTTCACTATTTTAGCTGGAGAACCAGAGTAGGATTATTCCCATTACCTTGGACTTGAATATCAACATTTCCAGAGCTTCATTTCAGATCTGGAATCAGGAAAAAAGTTATTTACCTCCTATCAGTAGTAATTCTATCTATAATCACGCTATCCATTATTGCAGATCCAAAGGAGGAAGAAAGTTGCCATCATTTCATCTAGTAATCCTGTGAGGGATCATCCCCTCACCTTGCCAACAGTATTTCCATAAGCCTAGAGTCTATTGAAAAATATTTCAGCAGGAATAAAGCTTCTCTCTCCTTTACACCACAATTTTTATGAGCATTTTTTTAGCAACAACTATAGTCATCATTGGAGGATTAAGAAGCTAGATCTAGAGCTTCTAGCTTGTAGATCTAGAGAAGGGATCAACCCTTCAAGCTTATATCTTATCTTGTGACATATTTCAGCCATATATTTGTCAGATCTAGCTTCATATATGTAATCCCAGCAGATAAAGGATCAAACCCTAGGAGGGTGATTTTCCAAAGTTGTAGAACTGGAAAATCCTTTCTGGGTTATCTTAGGTTCCCATCACATTGGCCAGATCTTGAATCTTGGCATCATCAGAGCTCTTGAGCTCCCTAGATATGCATTTACTTTTGCATCAGTTCATGTATATCTTCAGCAGAAGGGACAATGCAGTATTTCTTCCTGTAAGCTCACCAGTTACGCAGTGCTAGTTGTAGCACTGTTTTAGGGTGATTCTAGGCCATCTCTTGGGCTAGATCTACTCCATTTTTGTACATTTTGTAACTAATTCATCTCCATATAATTAAATGGCTTAGATTCTATATATATGATGATGTTTTCTCTAGATTTATTGTTTACTCAGTTTCAGTTCTTATATTGTGTTTAAGTATTACTTCATTTCCCCTTGTGGGATATTACAGTGGTATCAGAGCATGATCTTTGGCTCAACTTGTGGACACTTCATCTTTTGCATCAAAATAAGAAGCAAATAGATGAAATATATCATTAAGGAGGATATTTTTTCCATTCCTCTCTTTAGATCCATGCAATATCTCTCCAAGGAGGTCTATCAAATGAAGAAGGGAACGAAAATGAAGGATCCAAGAAAAATATTTGAAGAGGAAGGTCCCAACACTTCCTATCAGCAGAAAAGAAAAACAGAGAATCATATATCTCCTCATAGATCTACTATGATAACTTTCTTTGAAGAAGGTGAGAGGTATATAAATGAA
This sequence comes from Pinus albicaulis, assembly GCA_034641835.2. NCBI lineage: Eukaryota > Viridiplantae > Streptophyta > Pinopsida > Pinales > Pinaceae > Pinus > Pinus albicaulis. The sequence goes on from CM076574.1 coordinate 329,886,642, forward strand.
TAAAGAAGAGAACCTGAGACTCATGAGAGTCTCATTTTGTATCTTGAAGAGTACAAGGAACAATCTAGAGCTTTCAAAGTGAGTCTAACTCTCCAAGAATTATTTGAACTCAAGGAAGAAAGAAGATCCTATAGCAGCAATAGAAGAAAGAGGCATAATAGATTCTATTTGCCTACATTTGATGGATCTTCCTCAAGAAATATTAAGGTTTGGAGGAAAGAGTTAGATGCATTTTTCAGGCTACATCCTATGGCTGAAAAAGAGGCTATCCATATTGCAACACTTCATCTTTTAGGTGAAGCCAATGATTGGTGGTTTAGTTACATGGAGCATGCAAAGTTGACTAAATATTTATATTTCTTTCACAAGTTGAGGAAGAATTTTGATGTGAAGAATAAAGAGATGTGCCATAAAGAGACATTTCCTCAGGAGACAAAGGAGGATGTCAATCTTGTCACTTTGGACAAGAAGTCACTACATTCACCACCAGCTGCCGAAGTGCTTACATCTAGAGAAGAGACACTTGCAACTTTGCAAGATAGTCTTGAGCTCTTAACACATAGAGTCCCATGCATGATTCAGGAGATGCATGAGGAAGGGGAGGAATATTCTAGCACTGGTACACTTGTAGAAGTGTAGCTGTCACTCATACTAGTAGTTGGAAATACCTTTGCACCGGAAGAGGAAACTCTTGTAACCTTGCAAGATGTTTCTGAGTATCAGTTGATCCAAGGTATGCATCCAATTTCATATCATATGGTTTCAGTACCTCTTATTGAAACTTGTGGGCACATGCCATCAGGGCCAATGCATAACCAAGGGTTAAAACAAGATGTTGATTTGAAGCAGCAACATATCAGGTACAAGTCTAACCATGTGAATATATTATTTGAAGTCAAACATGGGAAGCCATCATCTAATTAGTAGCCAATTATGTGAGCTATTAATAGACACGAGAAAACCACCATTGATGTTAATGGCTCTCAATGTATTGCAATACAATTTTCAAGGCATGAATAGATGATTTGGTGTCGAACGACAAACAAAATATTTCGGTCAAAGGTTCATAAGCAAGAAACTTTTTGATGATGTAACAAGCCTTAGGGTACTAGAAGACGTTTCTAACTAAAATTCCTAGATGATGAGTTGATGTCTACAGGAAGCATCTTTATTGTGAAAGGGGAGTTACTAATTTTAGAGACAGAATGTGACTTGATATAGCAACGTTCAGGGATGGTTGTCATGAAAATGAAGGTTTATGAGTATTGCAGAAGGTTGAGGATTTTACTGGATGACTTCTCTTGAACATATCGGCGACACTGAGATGAGTTGGCAACATTGACCCAAAACCGAGGTGAAGGTATGATGAACCATAGGTATGAATGAACCATCAAGAATATTACCCAAATCAAAAGTCACGATGATGGAGTGAAAGTGTCATGTTCAAGAGTGATCTGCTACCATAAAGTGTTATGTTCTTTTTCCCAAATTTTCCCCAGTCATTTTTTGACCAATACCTATTTGTTTTTTAACAAGCTTGAGGAGGGTAACATATTCTTGATCTATAATTCAACCCTTCAGTCAAATCTATCGCTATTTAGTAATTTAACGAGTCTAGCGATAAATGAAAATTGATTCTTTCCATGATAGATAAGTCGATCCCTATTTTATGTTTTAACGAGCCTAACGACAATGACAACCCAATCCTTTTTCATGTTTAGAGAGTTTTAAAAAGAGAACAAATGAAAAATCCATGAGTCCTTTTTCGTAAATTTTTCGCTTAGGTCCGAAAAAGTGTAAAATGATACATGAGAAAAACTCTTAGCCATGTTCGATTAAGGTTTTCCTTTTTTGTAAATAATCTATCTTAGTTTGGAAAAGGGTTAAAATTATACTGAGTAGATGTCGTTTCATTTACCTTTACGATATCAAAAAGACAAGTGCTCGAAAATATTTACACATTATCAGAGTCTGAAAAGAGCTAAAAGAAGACTACAGGGGTTCATTTTTCACCATTATCAAAGCTCAAAAAAGAGATAAAAGTGCACTTCAAGTCCTTTTTCATTTTTATCGAAGATCGAAAAATAGGGATAAAATTATGCTTTATGGTCAAATCATTCTTTAATATGTGTGCACAACTAATCTACTATATCAACTATAAAACATGTTCAGAAAACCATCAAACGGATTAAAATTACCCGTTTCATAGAAAAAATGAATAAAAACCATAGTCGCAGCATTAAATGTGATTCAAAATAATAAAATTGACTAATTAAAGTGTTTTTACCATTCATTTTTACCATTACAAAATTCCCATTTGAAAAATAGGAGCTCTGAACTAGTTTTTCCCCCCAAACTTCAACAATTGATTACGACAGATTCTGTGGACGATTTCTCTCATCGTTCGATCCAGGTTTGAGCTATAAACCTTATGTTTCTTTAAGTATCATATATTGTGCATTTCATGGTAATTTTTTAGGGTTTTGAGTCCCTTAGGGTAAATCTACTACGCTTAGAGGGAAACACACCATTGAATGTTGAAAGGTGTGTTGCAGTGCACTAAAATTGAAGGCCAGATGCATTGCAACACTCTGTCCCTTGACCGGGGGTGCATTGGAAAAAATTCTCATTCTTGTTTTTTACTGTCTGCCTAAAATTTCCTAGGTTTTTTTTCATGAAATGGATCTTAATGAAGCTTATTATTGTGTTTCAAGTATTCATCGGATCAAAATGATGATTACATGGAGGGAAAGAGAACATGAAGAAAAAAACATGATTTCCCTAAATGATCCGGGTACAGTAAGAGCCCTCAGAGATTTCGGGTTGCTAAAGTACTTCAGATTGTCGGGTATGAGGCAGAAAATGGAACTATTGGAGTTCCTTTTTTGTTCATAGGATCCGATACTACATGATTTTCACATTGGGGAGAAAGTGCTCCCAATATTGGTGGAGGACATTTATTTTCTCACTGGATTATCGAGGTGAGTTTCTGCAATTTCTCTTTCAGGATTTGCTCTTGGAGGAGAGACAGTGATAGATTACTTACTGTAGCACTACCATCTAGGGAGTGAACCATTTAAGGATGGGAAAATAAACATCCGCGATGTATGTAATTTGCCTTTGAGGACCCTCTTTTTTACTATCATAAAGCTTGTTGGTTCTGCTACACTACATGTGGCAAATAAATCATACATGCAGTATGCACTGGAGTGTTTAGAACCAACAATATTTAACTGGGCTGAAGCTGTCCGCTTCCAGATGAAAAAAAAACTGACCAAAGCAAAGGGAGGAAGGAAGAAGAATTTCAACTATGGCTCAATCCAGATTTTCTTTTCCTTAGAGAGGATTCCATTGATGTAGCCCCAACATGTTACACTGGGTATATCTAGCCCTAGAGATCCACATATGAAGAGATGGGTAGAATTGATGTCTAGGCATGCTGGTCAATTGACCATCATATTCTCTACTGCATTCTTTGCCTGGTTCAGATGACAGATGATTTCCATCAATGTTTATGAATATGCACACGTAGACTTTCGAGGAGACCCAGACTTGATTCTACCAGATGAAACTTAATGGGGTGTAACTGGTAAGAATGTTTTGACCATGGTTTTTAATTTTTTTTAAGGTTTATACATGTTTTTTGTATTTTGATGTTTCCAAAGACTAAACTAAAGCTTTTATATATGCAGATGTGGGTCAAGTTCAACCAGTGGGTCAGCCAGAGCAGAGAGTAGGTGAGCCAGCAGAGAGGGTTGTCGGGAGAGAAGTCCTTTGGGATTTAGATATGACCGAGACTCTTACTAAGCTACGATAGCATGTGGAGGGATTGAATCTCAGGATTTTGGATTGTGGATCGAAGAGTTTCCTATGAGATTGCAGTGCCACACTGTTAGCATTCCTAACTGTTTAATGCGGTTATTACATAGGATAGCTAGATCAATAGCTTGTTATCACAAGCATCACTAGTTTACTTTGACAATTTTCATACATTTTGAGGTTAGATGACTAATGTGTCTTGGGAACAAATTTTGTAAAAATATATATCTATCTATTTGTTTTCAGTGTTTTCCTATGTTTATTACATAATCTTATTCAATTATGTGATGTGAATTGAAAATAGTTCTTTACATGTCTTGCAAATTTCTGTTTATAACATAATTCGCTAAGGAATCAGTTAATGTGTTCAAATTTCTAGAAATGTGTTGATATTGAATGAAATCAAAATGTCTTTCCAAAAATCAAACTCTTAGGAACAGACGATGTAGTGTTGGATTTCGAACAATATAAATTCTAGTAAGTTGTAGTACAACAAGTTTTGAGTCTAACCTAATGATGATGCAGTTAATACCAAATGAAATGGCATTAGAGAGAAGTTTGATCAACACAATATACTCAACGATATTGTTTGTAGATCAACCGACACAAATCCCTTGAAAAATCACTAACTCACAGCTTAAAGCGAAAATGGCCCATGTTGCAGAGGATAGATTCTCTGTACTATGACTAGCACTGTGAGCATACCCAACGAATGGTTCCAAAGGTTCAAACATCTGCGATGAAATGTAAAGCTAATTACTAAATTCAGAAAAAATGTAGAAAATAAAAATATGACAGTAAATGAAAATAAAAATCATATATAAAATATAATACAAAAGTTTGCTAAACTCATGTTTAAGCATAGTAACGTTTGAGATACAACCCATTTCAGGGATGCACTAATGGAATTCCATCATTATCTACTAACTCGTAGGTGCCCCTAGCAAGAAATATTTTGAAAATATAGGGGACATGCCATAATGACTCAAATTTTCGTGTACCTATTACATCAAATTCCTGATCATAAAGTAAGACCAGGTCACCCTTTGAGAAGATACGAGGCTAGACATGTTGGTCATATTGCGTCTTGATTCGTCTCTTATGCACTTCATTGGCCAATGTGGCTTCATGATGCATTTCATCAATATGGATGAGGTTAAAAAGACGCGATTCTTCAGTAGAGATGTCAGGTAACAAGTCAACAATGAGTTTTAACAACGACATTTCATATTGGATAGGAAAGATAGATTCTAGGCCATACACTAGTTGAAAGGGGGTAAATCCAGTTGCATTTCTCACCAAGGTTCAGTATGCCCACAAATCCGAGTACAAGATCAAATTACAATTTCATTTATGAAATCATATCATTCATTAAAGCATTGATTTAAGAATATTGTTAATAGCCTCAACTTGTTCATTGGATTGTGGATAATAAGGAGTAGAACTATCATGTGACAGTCCTAATTTGGAAGTCAACTCATTCTTCATGTGCTTTCGAAAATTCTTACCATGATTTGTGACTATAGCTTGTGGAACACCAAACAATGAGATGACATGATTGAAAAAGAATAATGCAATTGTTTTGCCTGTGTTATCGAATGTAGGCATCAATTTGGCCCACTTGGTAAAGTAGTATACTATGACAATAATATAAACATGCCCTCGGACGAACGAGGGTTGCAGGTCATAGAGACAATGGCTTATTTTACAAATGGTCCCACATCAATAACAGGATGCATCAGTGCTAGCGGTTTGTAGATTTTATGATCAAATATCTGGCATAGATGAAAAATTTTGACCATGAGGATGCAGTTGCGAAATATGGTAGGCCAAAAGTAACTAGCGCGGAGTATCTTCTGCGCGGTAGCATATCCAGACAAGTGTCCACTACAAGCCCTAGCATGAAAATAATTTAGAACCTTCTCGGCCTCCTCATGAGTGAAGCACCTCCTTAAAATTGTATCGACACCACAACGATAAAGTGTATTGTCGATGACCAGATAATATTTGGCTTGGTATCGAATACGTCTCTTTTGAGAGCGAGAGGTATCGGGCCGAAAAGTATGGGTTTGGAGATAAATGATAAAATTCCCATACCAAGGATTAGATGATCCAATTAGAAACAAAGAGTCATCAGGAATTGATGGTTCTGATGTAGTAGCAGTACTATCAGAGGGAAGGTCGCAGAGAAGCTCAGCCAAAACTAAATGCTTCTTTGACTTGGATTTGATGAATTCCAAATAAAATTCCTATAAAATGACTATCCATTTTGAATATTTTCTTGCCAGCCATTGATGTGTCAGAATGTATGTCACGAGGTTGCAATCCGAAATGAAAATGGTCTTCCAGAATAGTATATAATGGAAAAATATTTGGACAACTTGAACAGCCACCAAGGCGAGATTTTTGACGTACGAATACTTCACTTCCGTATCATTGAGATTACAAATAAAATAATATATCAATTTTTCTATCCCATCTTCTTCTTGGACCAATACCATAGAAATGGTCGTATCTGCCACGACAATATATAACAAATAATCACTCTGATAATTGGGGGGATACATTAATGACGCCCACACAAGTGCATCCTTGGCAACATCAAAATAAGCTTGCACAACCTTATCCCAATGATATGGAATCCCATTTTTCAAGAGACGAGTAAATCCTTTAGCCATTTTAGCATAGTTGGGTATGAACCTCCTTAGGAAGTTAGCCTTTCCTTAAATTTTTTGTAACTAAAGTAAATTTGATGGCATAGGCGAATCAAGAATAACCAACCAAGCCATGTAGATTGATTTTTGTGCCACCTCAATTGGGTTGGGTGGTAGAAATTCATCCAACGTAACAACTTCAGAATCATCTGTAATCTTCCTTAAGCGAGATGGAGTGGAAGAAATCATGTAGCATGTCTCTATTCTTGCAACTTCTTCCGACGTCACAGGCGGCCGTAATAAAAAGGTTCCCATTAGGGAAGAATCCTTTAAGAGCCCTACACCAATGTTTTAAAGTGCTAGCTGGGGTGCATGAACTAATGGAATTCTTCCAGTTACTTGTGAACTAGAGGCAAAGAAGGAGAGTTGATTGATGACTATAATAACACCTTTATGAGGAAAGGAAATCATTCTAAAATAAGTAGATATGATCCCAGTCATAGAGTAAACCCATGGCCTTTCGAGTAAAATGTTGTAGTTAAGGGGTCTTTCAATGAACTCAACTTCAATAGTTACTGTTCCCCCCCCTAGTTCGACATGCAGGTTATTGATGATACCACAAGGCTTATATGTACTACCTTGAAATGCATTCAATGTTGTAGGAGATTGAGATAGGCACGATGAGCCAAGTGACTTCTAGTAGTTTAGAGACATAATGTAGGTATATTATCCCTAATCAATAGTGGTATGATGAATGAGGTGATTGTGAATATTTAATTAAATGGAGAATGCCAATTATGTTGGTAATTGCGGCACATAGCCCATATGATTAAAGACTACAAGATTAGAATCTTTCGGATCGATTCCACTAATTACCGATGTTATCCTACAATATTCTACAGTTTCACTAGGTGACTATGGATTTTCTACAATCTACTGAAGATAGCATTCTTTGACTATCAACTATCTTAATAAATCTCACTACCTTCATTATCCTCATGAAACCTTTTTCAATATTTTTCAGTTTTCCTTCTCAGAATCACCATGATGCTCTTAAAAACTCATTATCTGGGCTTATTTCTCTCATTTTCACCTTTCTTTCCCACCAAAAGTCTCATTTCCTCATTTCCCCCACTGAAAACCCCCATTAAACCCCTCACCTTTAGCCATTTCCTTCATTTCATCAAAACAATGTAAAAATTCCTTTTTACATTGTTTTTGATCCAAAAATATCGTTCAGGACCTATGGTTTTTATATTAAAACTCTGTTTCAATTAAAATTAAATCTGAGCTTTATGTTTTCTAAAACCCTTATACACATTAAAAACCTAACCCTGTATAAATATTAAAGCCCCTTATTTAATGCTATTAACCCTCGCACTTGATTGAAACCCTGTATGACCATTCCCTTTCCTTTAAATAAAATGCATTTTTGCTTATTTCTTAAACCCCCGGGCTCCTTTTTATTAAGCTCTGTCCACATAAAATTTAACCCTTGCGACTAATAACCTTGGCCCTACCCGCAGAATAAGTGCCTCCTCTTATTTAAATAACCCAGGCCCCACCTTTTCACCTGCCCGCCGCTCCTTTTACTCGACCACCATTGATCTCTGACCTTCGAGATCCAAAGGCCCAAAAACCGTATCGCACCATTATTTGCATGAGGGTTAAACAAGGGAGGTATTCACCCTTGTCCCATCTGCCATGTGTTAGCCGATAAATGGAATCACATGCTCCCCTCCAAACATGCTTACCACTCCTCATCCCATACGAAAACTGCCTATCCTCCTTCGTGCCAAATCACGATACCACCCTCTGATTCAAAATTTCCAAAGACCTCCACCTCTACAATAATCCTCCATATGCCATTACCACCTTTGCAACACCCCTAACACCTGAAAACCCCCAAAAAACGTAGAAAATCCCCCCGAAGCAAGTTTTAAGCTCACAATTTGTTGTATTGTGCAGGTTTCATGGGGGAAAAACGTAGATGGCATTCTAAAGGTCCCGAAATTGTTCAAATAAGAATTCTGGGCAATGATCCAGAGAAATTATTTTATTAGAAGGGCCAAACACATAAGATAAAGCAAAACACCAATGAATCATGATCATTGGTGGCATTGACACACACATAACCAAAATATTGCTCCGCTGCCCAACAAAGTTATAGACAGAGGCACAACGAAATGAAGAAGATAATCAAGGGACAAAGATAGTAAAGATCAGAAGACTAAAGTTCAAATTAAAGGATTAAAGAGATTAATCAAATATTAGAAGACTGAGAGGCAGAGATAAAGCAACAAGACTGTTTAAAAAGATAAATCCAAGTTTAAAAGGCCCAAACAGAGTTTAAAGGATAAAACAAAGGCAGATTCGAATGACTCAACAGAAAGCATTCACTTCTTTAGAAATACATTTGGAAACCTACAACATGTTTTATTTTAATAAAGACATCAAAATTTATTATAAACAATCAAAGATATTTCTCATCTACCCAACAGTTATTGTAAAAATTATTGAAAATCCTTAAAGTCAAATATTCCCAAAATTTAGTTCAACAGTTAAGTTAGGAGTTATTCTTATAGTGATTCAGTCTCAGATATTTTTTCCTTGGGCCTTGCATGGTATCAAAGGTCAAAAAATCATTAAATATGTAATAAATAACATCTGAAACCATATCTTAGGATCGCCTCCTCATTTTGCAGATAAATACTACATGTATCATTAATTTTTAGTGTTGGTTGGTTGGTTTTTTTGGCTAGCTGGCTTGCTGTTGATTAGCTGATGAATGGTATGATGGATTTGAGGAAGCTATGAGTTGCAGAGATCTATTGTACTGGATTAATTTAACTATTTTGAAGATCAGTAATACAAGCACATTCACAGGATTCTTGAGCTATGTTAATGGTGAATTTTTCCTTCTTTGTCAATGTTTTCCTTCTGTTTTCCATTCTATACATTATTTCTCTGATAAAATAACATAAATTTTATATTAGGATATGCTGTATTGGCACCCTATTTCTGTCTGCATTCTTTATCTCAATGTTTTCTTCTACAAGGTTTGTTTGGAGAATTCTTAATTGCTCTCTAGTTCCACCTAGCTTGTTGTCTTGGAAATGATTTAATAAGTCAAGCCAAAGAAGTCTATGGTATGCCCTGTCCTTTGGTGTAGCTTGAAATATTGTTTTTAAGGCCTTTCTTTGAAGTATACTTAGTAGAGTCCAGCCAGGGAAGTCTATTGTATGCCCTGTCCTCTGGTTTGAATCAAATTGTTGCTTTGAAGGTATTTAAAGTGTTTGATTAAAGAAATGCTGTAGGGTAAAATTCGTGGGTTGTTGGTTATCGTATATCCCTCTCAGGGATTTCCGGTGCCCGAGGCAGACAGTAAGATTAGTTGTATAGTTCACAAAGATTGCATATGCATGTTCATATTAACTTAAAACCACTTGATAGAAAAAGATATAAGATTACCTCTTTAATGATCTTGGAGTCCTTTGGAGAGCACTAGGCAGCGAAGCAACAGTTCTCCTTCACCAGCTCCAAATCTAGGTCCTGCAATCAATTAAAGCACCCGTGTAATTTATAACATAACATACATTTCTTATCAATTAAGGAAATATATAATAAGCATTTAAGTTGTGCACATCTAAGCCATTCATCTCATGCTATATAAGTTATTAAACAATAATGACAATATCAACACATAGAATGGACAAAACAGATACAATTCTATTGATTTGTAAAAAAGAGGATTACAACCATCGGTTGCACCAAGGCCTCAGCCTTCCAATATCTCTATCTATCAAAGTGGTGATGTCTTGATCAACAAGGTCTCAATGAACCTCTTTGACCTTTGACCTTCACACTATAACAATGATCTCTACTTCACAAGTATTCAAACTTTGACAATCCTTCGACCTTGAACCAAGAGCCTTCAACTCCATTTTATAAGAGATGGAGAGAGCAATCCTTGCCCTTCTCTTTCCACCAGTTCTGAATAGAAAAAACCAAGATGTTTCCCCAACCTCCATACCTTTTCCTTCTTTGCGAGTTCAGTTGTTTGTGGAAATGCCCAATAAGAGATTAGTGCTTTGCAATTTCCTTTTTGTACTGACTCTCTTGTGACAAAAAGTTGGAGATTCAAATAATTCTCCGAGGGTTTTTCCCATTTCAAACTTAAAAAATGGGTAACACTGCCCTATAGTGTAAACAGAGCATTGCCCTAGCCACTAACGCTGCCTATTCACTGATAAGCTACGTTATAACACTCTTGTGTTGTTATAGAGAGGCGTTACCTTGGCAGAAATAGGTTTAATTTAGGTCTTTGTATTCCTTCCATATTTGTCTTCTCCTCTGAGCTGATGAGGAGGTATTTTGACTTGTAACAGATGCCCCCTAAAGTGTGATTTCAAAGATGAAGATGATGGCCGGAATACTTTACAATGTGTGTAGTAGAGATAAAGAGATTGAAAGACTGAGGAAAACCTGAAACAACAACATATGTCAGAAAATATAGTATCTGCCTTGAGTTGGGCATTCCCATGCTCAGTATATTAAAAAAAATGATTTCTCTAGAATAGAGATATGAAGAATCTGTCCACCGATAAGCACAATGTGGGAGTGCCTCTCATAACAGGATCAAGCTGAAGAAGCTGTCTCCATAAACAATATCACAACTTGGGGAAGGGAACACAACTTTAATGATGTAACCTTTACTCCAAGGTCTTGATCGCCAATTCACTTAAACTACATATTCCTGAACATGTGAATGAAGGAGCTGTCATCGAACATGTGAGAAATCATCTGATTACCAGTCGATAATGAAAACTATTAACAGACGCAAAGGTGGCCATCAATAATGATGATCGTCCCTAAGATGCACAGTACAATCTAGCGAGTGTGAATAAAATGAGTTGAAGTAAAACATTCGTAGAATCATTCGACCAAGACCCAATGATGAAGAATCCCGATCAAACACAAGACTACCTGCCACTAATGCCTGCAAGTATCCGGGTACTGTTGGGTTTCTGGATCAACTTCCTAGATAAGATGCTGAAGTCGATAGGAAGAGGTCTATTGAAAGGTAGGCACTGAGGCGTCCTACATAAGTCAACAAGAAACGAAAACCAACTGATTTTTTTTATGATTGAGATAATGAAGAGTAAATGGGGATGTTGGACGACAAATAATTTCTGGCATAATGAGTGGTTTGGTTGATAATAGGAGTAGTAGATAACGAGATCTGCTTGAACATTAGAAGGCACTGTAACAAGGTACTAGGCAGCTGAGGCTTAATGAACACCAAAGAGTGTGTTAGGATTTTACCAGTGTAGGGACACTGGGAGATGAAGGTTAATACTCATATATGGTAGGGTTTGGCTAATTGCGAAAGAGTTTTATGGGAAGTGCCATGTTCAAGAATTTTGCTGCCAAATTGACCTTTCTGAAATGTAACAGAGGTAGTATCCATTTTGTCCAAATTTTTCCCCGTCTGATTAAGTTTAATGATTCCAGACGAGTAAACTCGGTGAATTTTTCATATTTAGAGAGTCTGAAAAATATCATAAAAGACAACTTCGTGCTCCGTCTAATTAGGTTTAATGAGTCCAGACGAGTAAACTCGGTGAATTTTTCATGTTTAGAGAGCCTGAAAAATATCATAAAAGATGATTCCATTTGGTTACCTTTGTCATGTCTTGATAATCGGGCACGACAAAGGGAGAATAGTAAGCTCGAAACAGTTTATTTTCCGTAAGTTAGTCCATCAAAGCCGAAAAAGTGAGAAATCTATGTTCGATGGACGTCTACCTCATTTTGTTATGAGTAAGAGGAGACAGAGTAAACTCAGTACTCTTTGTGAAATTTTAACGAGTCCAACAAAGAAAAACTCGGTGCCCTCCGTGGAATTTTAACGAGTCACGTGGAGAAAACTCGATTACTTTTTCTGTTTAAAGAGCTTTGAAAAAGAGGAAAAGAATGGCTCCTTACTCTCTGTCGTGGTAGTTTATCGAGCCTGACAAAGTCAACTCGGAGTTTTTTCAGTTTTATGAGCAAGAAAAAGGTTCCTAAAAATAAATCTCAATGCTTCTTCATAGTTTTAACGAGTCTGAAGAAGAGAACTCTAGGTTTTTTTGATTAACGAGCAAGAAAAAGAGACCATAAAAAAGAACGCTCGATATCAACTTCGTATAAGTTTAACGAGTCTGAAGAAGGGAACTCGAGGTTTTTTGGATTAATGAGTAAGAAAAATATCGTAAAAAGAATGCTCGAAGCTTCTTCGTGTAAGTTTAACGAGCCTGAAGAAGAAGACTCGAGGTTTTTCGGATTAACGAGCAAGAAAAATACCGTAAAAAGAATGCTAGAAATCGCTTGATCTCTTTCTCATCAATAGAAGGATCTATGTCAGAAATTTTCATGTAAGACCAAGCAAACACATTGTGGAATTCCTTGAAAAGGGATGTGAAGCATGCAAGTTCCTCAAGATTGCAATCTTCTCCAATCTGAATGTTTTCCACGATACCCATTTTGACCGAGATATCAATGAGCATTGTCTTAGAAAGATTACCCGTGTTCCCTTCTGAATCGATAGTTTGAACAGTCGTGTAAGTGGAGGGAACCATCTCAGGTGGGTCAAAGGATGGGATTTCAGTATTTATCATGTCTGAATCGATCATCAAAGCGTGATGGTGAAACTCTCCCCCAGGTCGTTCTTCTAGAGACATGAACTCTCGAATAGCTTCGTCTGTAGGCAAGACTTCATTGAGGAGATCCTTAGAGAGAACTATGATGGGTGGGAGGTTTGTACCTTTGGTCGAAACCATAGCAGTGGAGGGTTTAGATGTAATTTGGATGGCTTGGTAGGCCAACTCAGCTGGTGAGAGCGGCATTTGATCTCCATAGGAATCAATGTCTGAAGGTGCCGGGAGAATCCATGGGTCGATAGAGCCATCGTAAGTGGTGGATATCATTGTAACCGTATTTGGGATCTCTGGCGGTGGGAGAGGAAAACAACCTAGTAGGGGAGATGCCTTCAGAATACCGGTACTAATACTGACGTAAGAGTCAGGGAAGCCTCCTATTAGGTGTACAATGCTACTTGGTAACATGGAATAATCAGGGGTGTAGAAGGATAACTGATCCACTATGACTATTTTCCCATCCAATGGAAATAGGATGAGTTGGAAGATTGAAGAAACAATGGCAGTCATGGCATAAGACCAACTACGACCGAGCAATAGATTATAGTCGAGATGGCGATCTACGACTTCAATGTCCATGGTTACCGTTTTCCCACTCAGAGTGATGGGAAAGCTAGCAAGGTATCCTTTTGGGAGGAACTTGTGGCCATCGAAAGCTTTGAGGGAATTCTACGGTGGTGTTAAGGTAGGAGAACCTAAAGCGAGCTAGAAAGCTTGTGACATAACGCAGGTTGAAGCACCTTCGTCTATGACAATGCGATGGATTGGTCTCCCTTTTGACACAACCTACACCTGGAATGCAAGTTGTTGTGAGAGGTGAGGTTTATATTTTTCCATATCAAAGATAGCTAGCATGGAATCCTGGGGGTCTATTCCACCAATGGTCGAAAGCAAGGCTTTCCTTTGTGCTGGACAGGTTTGTAATACTTCGAGAGCAGACATGGCTGACAGTGCCTGCACCAAATCTTCTACAATGTTGTAGTTTTGGGATGCACGTGCAGAGGTGTTATGAGTCATGCGTCGAAGTGTCCCTTTGGGGGGACAAATCACGGGGTCAGCAGTAGGCTGTTCGATATGCAAATCGTTGGGCGATGGTGGATTTGAACTAGTACTAGGTTCTTGAGCATCTATGGTAGGATTTCCATAAAGCTTAGCTCGTGTTTGAAGTTCAACACTCTCAATGCCATAAATGGTAGATGATCCTTCGCCGGAAGGATGTGAACCACCATGGCCCCATTGCTGGGGGTGTGGTAGGTTTTCAAGCATGTGTTGATGTTGCTGCTGTTGATTAGGGAAAGGATTATGAAGAACGACAGGTGTTCACCCAAAATCCTCGTTGGCAATAAAATCGGTGCATTCCTGTAGCCGAGGACATTTGTATGTCAAGTGGTCCTCTACATAGATCTTGCAAGGAAATTTCATGGGTTTATCCTTCCCTTTGTCATTTTTGGAAACATTTTTCTGATTAGGGTTATTCTGATTGTCCGACTGCTCTTCCGAAGAAGATGTTTTTTTCTCGTTCTTCTTATTTTTCCCACTAGGTTTTTGTGAATTTTGCATAGAATTTACCTCAGCGATAGGAAGATTAGTCATTTGGTGAGGGGTGGTGGCAGTCGAAGATGGTTGGGAGGCTTGCCCGTGGGACTATTTTGTGGCCACACCGGAGATTGTGCCAACGAGACCGTCGGCAGGTGCTCTGGTTTTCTGAGTGGCCGGAGGATTTGGGTTACTAGGGGCATTGGGGATAAAATCATATAGCATGCCAGATTGTGAATAGGCTAAATCCAAATGCTGGGCACGACAAATGCATTGATATTCTGTAACCGCACCGGAAAGGTCGATGTATTTAGAGATGTGGGGTAAGAGAGACTTACAAAACCAATTGGCTAAGAGATGATCCAGGATTGGCGATTTTACTAGCCTCCTCCTATGTCTCCATTTATGAATGTGATCGGAGATGTGGGTGGTGGTGTCTTGGCGCAGCGAGGTTAACATTTTTGTTCCGGTTTCAAATCTGATTGGTAATTGGAAGTTCTTTAGAAACTCCGTCACTAAAGCGCCAAAAGTGTTGATGGCGGCACGTGGTAATTCAATATACCACTTGGTGGCATTGCCTGTAAGGGTGTGGGGAAACAGTTGAAGTCGGACACTATCATCCACCATGGAATTGGATATAGACCATAGATGAAAGGTAGTGATGTGTGCGGCTGGGTCATCCCCTTGTTTCCCATCGAAATTTGGGATATCCGAAGGAATCTTGTGCAGTACTGGAGGCCAGAGTGGGTTGTGATTGATGGGATCATTAGTCAGTTTATGGATATCGGGGATGTCTAGAGCTGCCAAAAATGGAAATTATGGATTTGCCCCCGAATCTAACCAAGGAAGTATGGGCTGACTATTTAGACCATAGGGTCCACCCATCAATGTGTTACCAGGAGGATAAGTAGGACTTTGATAAAAATTTCCTATAGGTGGAGGGGTAGGGACATATGGTTGCTGTCCATAGGGCATATTGTATTGCGGGGCGAATGGTTGGTTGCCCCAGTATAAAAGTGCCCTCCCATTTCAGATGGAGGTTGGGGTGGGTTAGTCCAAATGGATGTAATAGAGTTTCTTGGAGGCATGCTACTACTTGCATAGTTTGGCAACGGTATATACCCTACACCTATATTTGAACCACTTAAGGGAATAGTATTGACAATAGGTTGTCCTGTTTGTCCTAAGGATTGCAGGGGAAGCGAAATGTTCCTTGCTACCTACGTGCTGGTGACACTGCCCTGGGTATACTGGCCAAGGGGTTCGAACTCAGCAAAGGGTTCCAACCGAAAGGGTTGCTAAAAGGAACCGAAGTATTCACACTCGTGGGAGGAGCAACCATGGGTCCCATCGTGGTCACGGTAGGCGTAGATCCCGAAGGATTCGGCGAGCTACTGACAGTTTTGATGACTGTAGGGTTGGGATTAGGTAGATGTTGACTACTGGGGTTGCCAAGTGATGGCATAGAACTGACCACCGGTGGGGAGGATGGTGGCGAACCTGGAATAGTTGCCATTGGCATTGACCCTGTGGATTTTGGTGGTGAAATGGATGTTTGTGCGACTGAAGACATATCTTGGCGTGGTGGAATCTAAGCTATCACAGGCCTCAACAGATCAGTGAGTGGAGGATTGTAATGAGGTACAACCCCTTCCGTGAAAGGGTGCTCTAGAAATTCTGTATGATATGAGGCTATGTGAAAATCAGGATTAGTTAATGGAGATTGATCTTCCGGAGAAGGCACGGGTTCACCAATGTTCAGTTCTTCCTCAATAGTTAGAGGAGGTAGACCTTGCTATCGTCGAGACAAATGGCTTGGGTCGGATGATGCCACAGTGACCTGTTTAGTTTTTTAACCAATTTTAATAAATGGTGATGTATTATAAAGTCTCAATGACAGTAACCACACACCTAAAAAAGAAAAAAAAGACTCTAAAATCAATTAGCAAGCAGCCAGAATAGGGTGCCCTGTCTAAGTACTACCGTTTTATGGTGATGAAATCTAGTATCACAATAGTATACAAAGAGGGTTGGTCAAAAGTACAGTTATGGTCACTCTAGAGCTTCTCTTGAACCTCAGATGATAGGTGTAAGCACTCTCGTGAAGACGAGTATCGTCCTAAATACCAAAGACAGAGTGGGTCTGTCTATTTCAGGTACCAAGACAGCCTATCCCAGTCACCTTGTGTAATTCCCTAAAGAGTATGGCCACTAAAGATACCTCAAATCACAGACATCATCAGGGGGGTCCACAGTCAAGGACAACATGCTATATGGGTAGAATACCTAGATCCCCAATCTAGTTTCGAATCCCCAAAGGGAACCCCAATATATAACACACCCAATGGATGTAGTCGAAGGCGGGCTACCTTCCTGTGCACCCAAGTGTTGTCTCGCGCTGAGCTCTGGTAAAGGAATGGTCCTAATAATATGAGTGCAGTATGATTTTGCTTGCTAATGACTCTAGTTTCAAGTTTTGAGATCTTGGGTGATTTTCTCATTTTTCCTAACCCAAGATCCTAGCCTGAACTACTGTTTGTGTGAGCTAAAAAAAGAGTAATGTGATTGATTTTATTATTGATTGATTCTTAGTGTAATTGATTATTAGTCTTGCGGAGGGGGAGTGGACGTATGAAATGTAATGAGACTCTAACTCAAGAAACCATGCAAAACATGCTCTAAATATTCAATTTGATGAAGAGTATTTCTACAAGGATAGGTTTCTTTTCAACATCCATGCATTAACATTAAAATAGCACAATTCAAATTTTAAAGATTCAGACTTCTATCTACCTCTTCTTAACAGTCTATGAACCGAAATTTTTAGAATTAACTCAGCTAGATGCAGAAAAACTAAAAAAAAAATTTCTTCTCTAAAAAGTAAATGCTTTTAACACTAACTTTTCAAACAAGAGAAAAAAATAGAAATTCTAGCTTAGTAAACAAGCACAGGGATTCAGTCAAGGAGAGATACTGATGGCCAAAAAACTCTGCAACCAAAACATAATCACAACAGTGAATGGCAAATTTTGGCTAAGTAATGCATTGTCTTTGGGTAAAGACAGCGTTAATCCAGAGACTAACGCACTGTATTTAAGCAGATTCAGCATTATAACGCACTGGAAAACACACAGAGGTAGCGTTAGCCAGGGTAAAGTTCTTCAGATGGTCAAACAGAATTACGATTGAACTTTGCGAGCTTTTGAAATGTCTACTGGGCATAAAAACTGGTCAGAAGGATCTGTGAACAGAGGAAAGAAGAAAGGAGGAAATAAATAGTCTGAAAACTATGGGGAAACTCCCCAGTGGAGTCGCCAATTCTGCTGTAGGGTAAAATTCTTGGGTTTTTGGTTATCGTATATCCCTCTCAGGGCTTTCTGGTGCCTGAGGCAGACAGTAAGATTAGTTGTATAGTTCACAAAGATGGCATATGCATGTTCATATTAACCTAAAACCACTTGATAGAAAAATATATAAGATTACCTCTTTAATGATCTTGGAGTCCTTTGGAGAGCACTAGGCAGCGAAGCAACAGTTCTCCTTCACCAGCTCCAAATCTAGGTCCTAAAATCAATTAAATCACCTGTGTAATTTATAACATAACATACATTTCTTATCAATTAAGGAAATATATAATAAACATTTAAGTTGTGCACATCTAAGCCATTCATCTCATGCTATATAAGTGATTAAAAAATAATGACAATATCAACGCATAGAATGGACAAAATATATATAGTTCTATTGATTTGTAAAAAGGAGGATTACAACCGTCGCTTGCACCAAGCCCTCCTCAGACTTCAAATCTCTTTATCTCTCAAAGTGGTGATGTCTTGATCAACAAGTTCTCAATTAACCTCTTTTACCTTTGACCTCCAGACTATAACAATGATCTCTACTTCACAAGTATTCAAACTTTGACAATCCTTCGACCTTGAACCAAGAGCCTTCAACTCCATTTTATAGGAGATGGAGAGAGAAATCCTTGCCCTTCTCTTTCCATGAGTTCTTAATAGAAAAAAAAAAGATGTTTCCCCAACCTCCATTCTTTTGCCTTCTTTGAGAGTTCATTTGTTTATGGCAATTCCCAATAAGAGATTAGTGCTTTATGATTTCCTTTTTGTACTGACTCTCTTGTGAGAAAAAGCTGGAGATTCAAAACATTCTCTGTGGGTTTTTCCCATTTCAAACTTAAAAAATAGGTAACGCTGCCCTATAGTGTAAACAGAGCATTTCCCTAGCCACTAACGTAGCCTATTCATTGATCAGATGCGTTATAACGCTCTTGTGTTGTTATAGAGAGGCGTTACCTTGGCAGAAATAAGTTTAATTTAGGTCTTTGTATTCCTTCCATGTTTGTCTTCTCCTCTAAGCTGATGAGGAGGTATTTTGACCTGTAACAAGAAGACATGTCTATATTTCTCTTTAGTTGCACTCATTTCTATCTTAAATGTTTTCTTTGTCTGAAAGTAATCCTAGGATTGCTGTATTGTTGTCTTAAAGGTGTGATTATTAAATTCTGGCCAAATAAGTCTATGGTACACCCTGTCCTTTGGTTTGTGTGAAACAATTACCTAAAATGATTTTATTGTTAAATTAGAATTAAAATATTCTTAACTAACTTTTAGTTTTGCTGACTTCACAACTTACTTTCATTTCATATTACATCTAATCTAAGAGATCCACTTGATATAGTTAGCTTTCCCTATGAAAACCCTTGCAGAGTTGATGAAAAATTAAATAATTTTATGTCTTCATAGCGCAATGGATTAATGTTTCTCATAGTATATATATTCAGCTAAAACATTCTATCACTTAATCACACCATTAGTCTATCTATCAACCAGTCTAATTAATCAAAACAAACAAATCCTCAGAACTTCATAACTAGCCTAAAATCAAAATAGAAGCATAAAGACATATCATTTATAAAAAATTATATATAGAGATCCCTCTCTAAGTTCAGGAAGGCTACATCCTTGGACTCCAAAGTGGTTTGATGTGGTTCCCTGCAGAGTTTGTTCTTGCCAATCTTGCAAATCATGAGGAGCCAACATAGTGGAGACCATACTGGGGAACTGAGTTATAAGTTAACTTAATATCACCTCAATAACTCAGATAACCTAATTTTAAAGCTTATATAAATCAATTGTTAGCCAAGAATGGTTCCTGGTTGCTGATGGTGGACAATAGCCAGCCATAAAAACAATTAAAAATCCTCCACCTGGTGACTCCATTGGTTCTCAGTAGGCCTGCTGACTCCAATGGTTTTCCATAGACTCCACTGGGAAAATTATTTTATCATTAAAACATGAAAAGAACCCAGTCAAGAATACTTTGTGGATTAAGTATTTCTTTTACAGATTGGTTGGTCCTTTAGGACTGTCATAAACCCTCAACCTTTCTGATTTTTGGGTCCAAAGTTCTAGCTTCTAGAAGAATTTGTACTAGATCCCATCCTGACCCAAATCCTCCTACAATAGTTGAAAATCCTGAAAGCATCCTTAGGAAGTCTCCTAGATCTAAAAATCCAACTGTTAGCAGACCCATCCACAAAGAAAGTTCCCTACTTGAAAACCTTAAACACTTGAAAAATATCTGGTTGCTAATGGTGGACAACAACCTGCTTTAAAGAAATTTGAAGTCTTCCACCTAGTGACTCCACAGCTCTTAGTAAGCCTAAAAGACTCCAATAGAAAAAGAACCCAGATTGATTGTAAGAAGATGCAATAACCCTTTCTCTAACTAATAAAAAAAAATGGATCCAAGGATACAACACATATATGCTCCAATGAACAGAGATCACATACCTGGATTCTCACACAAAATTCCTCTGCCTTTAACTAATGAAGAAATTAATCAGATTCTAAACATAAAGGAAACCTCTAAAATTTTATGTAAAGAAATTTTTTATATTTGTTATACTGCTAACTTGTCCACAGATGCATTTTCTCATGCTTAAACTATAGAACAGATCAATACTGATGTTGTACTACCTTCTCTAGAGGACCTACTGCCAAGAAATTCCCTTAATGATGTCCTTAAGGCATAATTTAGCTCATTCAATCAAATCATGTCAAATTTTCTTAAGAACAACAGAGCAGAATAGTATGAGGCTACCAAGACAGATGATCATAAAGAGGGGGGGGGGGGGGATTCTTTCTCAAAAGAATCCCAAGCTTAGCAAAGTGGAGCAAGGAATAGTCTTGGATGCAGCTGATTATTTAAATCCTCAGGGCCAGGTATTATTCCAAGATTCTTTTGTTGGTTTCTTAGAGACATCTAAAGAAGGAGTAAACTATGCCAGGAATAGTTTGTTGTAGAATGTAAAGAAAATTTTGAGCATTTCTGTTCAAGAGCAAGTGAGATGGGAGTGGCTTTTTTGTTTTTTCAGCATACCCAAAGGGCTAAACAAAAATCAATCATGTAATCACTTACTCGATTGTCTACATTGGAAAAGAGAGTTCACCTAATGAATATATACCATATGCAAGTTAGAGTAGGATAGATAGGTATGAAAATAAGCTTAACACTATGAGTATATTTTGGTTTAATTTCATATTGTTTTGAAAAATAAACACAAAAAACAAAGAAAAGAAGAAAAGAGGGTAGATAAAAGGAAAAGGTAAAGCCCCATACCAAAAATAATGTTTTTGAAAGTGTACCAGTCCAAATGCCACTAATTTTGAAAAGGAAGTCTTGTTCAATCATACAACCTAATCATGATTGAACAAGTTTTAAATTTCTGCTGATAAGATAGTAAATGAATATTTGCCAAACTGTTTAAAATTGGCTTATGTGTAGATTGATAGGAAAAGATATTGGTTCCAAAGTTCAAATCTGAATCAAAGAAAAAGAGATGGATGAATGAAAAATTCCAAATTATAGCCCTCAGTTTTTAGTTTTACTTTTTGCAAAAGTAAGTTTTGTGTGCAGCTTGTCCAAGATTCCACAACTCATGAAAAATCAAACCTTTTAATCTTGATTGGGTCATGTTTTCAATTTCATGTTGATAGAATAGAGAATGAAAATAAGCCAAACTGTTTAATCTTGACAGATAAGTAGATTAGGTAGAGAAATAAGAGAGCTCATTGGTCTAATATAAGCCTTTGGATGATATAAGTGTAGAAATAGATAGTTTCCTGTTTTTAAAAGAAAATTGATGTTAAGGATTTTCCAATCTAATTGCACCCAAATGAAGAAAACATCCTAGGAAAGTATGATGGGTAGGTAGATTTGAGTTGAAGAAAAGCATGTTTTTCATATTTTAAAAGTTATAACATCAAAGAACAACACCAAATCAACAATTGAAGAATGAAAAATCTGTCAAAGTACAAATCAAGGCACTGATCTACAAAATATAGAGATTTAAACTCTGAGGTTCTTGACACCTCCTAAAAGAGCTGCCCTCCCCATCTGGAGCCACTGTTATCCTCTTGTATTCTACAATTTCACTAGGTGACTATGGATTTTCTACAATCTACTGGAGATATCATTCTTTGACTAGCAGCTATCTTCAGAAATCTCACTGCCTTCATTATCCTCATGAAACCTTTTTCACTATTTTTCAATTTGCCTTCTCAGAATCACCCCGCTGCTCTTAAAAACTCATTATTTGGGCTTATTTATCTCATTTTCACCCTTATTTCCCACCAAAAGTCTCATTTCCTCATTTTCCCCATTGAAAACCCCCATTAAACCCCTCACCTTCATCCCTTTCCTTCATTTCATCAAAACAATGTAAAAAATCCTTTTTACATTGTTTTTAATCCAAAAATATCGTTCGGGACCTATGGTTTTTATACCAAAACTTTGTTTTAATTAAAATTAAATCCGACCTTTGTGTTTTATAAAACCTTTCTACACATTAAACACCTGACGCTTTATAAATATTAAAGCCCTAGCTTTAATGATTTTAACCCCCGCACTTGATTGAAACCCCATATGACCCTTCCCTTTCCTTTAAATAAAAAGTGTTTCTGCTTATTTCTTAAACCCTCGAGCTCCTTTTTATTAAGCCTCGCTCGCATAAACTTCAACCCCTGTAGCCATATAACCTCAGCCCTACCTGCAGAATAAGCACCTCTGCTTATTTAAATAAGCCAGGCCCCACCTTTTCACCTGTGCGCCACTCCTTTTACCCGACCACTGTTGATCTCTGCCCATCGAGATCCACTGGCCCAAAAATCGTATAGCACCATTATTTGCACGGGGGTTAAACAACCCTAACCCTGCGAAATGGGCGGTATTCACCCATGTCCCATCTGCCACACATCAACCAATAAATGGAATCGCACATTCCCCTCCAAACCCACTTACCACTCTTCATCCCATGTGAAAACCACCTATCCTCCTTCGCGCCAAATCCCGATACCTTCCTCCAATTCAAAAATTTACAAAGGCCTCTGCCTCTGCGATAATCCTCCATCCTCCATTACCACCTCTGAAATGTCCCTAACACCCGAAAACCCAAAATAAATGCAGAAAAGCCCGCCAACACAGGTTTTAAGCTAAAAGTTTGTTGTATTGTGCAAGCTTCATGGTGGAAAAACGTAGATGGCATTCTAAAGGTCCCGAAATTGTTCAAATAATAATTCTGGGTGATGATACAAAGAATTTATTTGATTAGAAGGGCAAGATGCATAAGATCAAGCAAAACACCGATGAATCATGAGCATTGGTGGCCATTGACACACACAGAACCAAAAGACTACTCCGCTGCCCAGCAAAGTTACAAACAAAGGCATAACGAAATGAAGAAGATAGTCAAAGGACTGAGACAATAAATATCAGAAGATTAAAGGTCAAATTAAAGTATTAAAGAGATTATTCAAAGATTAGAAGACTGAGAGGCAGAGAAAAAGAAATATGACATTTTAAAAATATAATTCCAAGTTTAGAAGGCCCAAACAGAGTTTAAAGGATAAAAAAAAGGTAGATAAGCACAAAGGCAGATTCAAATGACTCAACAGAAAGAATTCACTTATTCAGAAATACATTTGGACACCTACAACATGTTTTCTTTCAATAAAGACATCAAAAGTTATTACAAATAGTTAGAGATATTTCTCATCCACCCAACAGTTATTGTAAAATTTATTGAAAAGCCCTAAAGTCAAATATTCCCAAAAGTTAGTTCAATAGTTAAGTTAGGATTTATTATTACAGTGAGTCTGTCTCATATATTTTTTCCTTGGGCCTTGCATGGTCTCAAAGGTAAAAAACTCATTAAATCTGTAATAAATAACATCTAAAACCCTAGCTTAGGATCACCTCCTCATTTTGCAAATAAATATTGCATGTATCATTCATTTTTAGTGTTGCTTGGTTGGTTGTTTTGGCTATTTTGTTGGTTGTTGATTAGTTGATGACTGTTAGGCTGGATTTGAGGAAGCTCTGAGTTGCAAAGATCTATTGTATTGGAGTAATGTAACTGTTTTGAACATTAGTAATACAAGCATGTTCACAAGATTCTTGAGCTATGTTAATGGTGATTTTTTCCTTCTTTGTCAATGTTTTCCTTCTATTTTCTATTCTTTCCATTATTTCTCTAATAAAAGAACATAAATTTTAGATTAGGATATGCTTTCGTGGCACCCTATTTCTATTTGCATTCTTTATCCCAATGCCATCTTCTACAAGGTATGATTGGAGAATTCTTAATTTCTCTTTGGTTCCACCTAGCTTGTTGTCTTGGAAATGATTTAATAGAGTAGAGCCAAAGAAGTATATTGTATGCCATGTCCTTTGGTGTAGCTTGAAATATTGTTTTTAAGGCCTTTCTTTGAAGTATACTTAGTAGAGTCCAGCCAGGGAAGTCTATGGTATGCCCTACCCTCTGGTTTGCCTCAAAATGTTCCTTTGAAGGTCTTTAGAGTGTTTGATTAAAGAAGATAGGTCTATCTTGCTCTTTAGTTGCACTCATTGTTATCTTAAAAGTTTTATTTCTCTGAAATTAAACGTAGTATTGATGGATTGTTGTCTTAAAGGTTTTCTTATTAAAGTCTTGCCAAAGAAGTCTATGGTACGCCCTGTCCTTTGGTTTGTATCAAACAATTACCTAAAATGCTTTTCTTATTAAAGTATAATTAAAAGATTCTTAACTGACTTTTAGTTTTGTTGACTTCATAACTTACTGTCATTTCATATTACATCTAATCTAGGATATCCACTTGATATAGTTAGCTTGCCCTATGAAAAACCTTGTAGAGTTGATGAACAATTAAATCCTTTTATGAATCCATATCCCAATGGATTAATGTTTCTCACAGTATATCTATTCAGCTAAAACATTCTATCACTTAATCACACCATTAGTCTATCTATCAACCAATCCAATCAATAAAAAAAATCAAATCCTCAGAAATTTATAACTAGCCTAAAACCAAAACAGAAGCTTAAAGAAATATCATTTATAAACACTTATATAAAGAGAGCCCTCTCTGAGTCTAGGAAGTCTAGGTCCTTGGACTCCAAAGTGGTTTGATATGGTTCCCTACAAATTTTGTTCTTGCCAATCTTGCAAATCACGGGAAGCCAACAACCGACAAAAAAGATTCTTCTCAGAGGGAAAATTTTGAAGTACCTCAAGCATCAACATAGTTGAAGGGGATTGAGCCAAATATTCAACAATATTATAATTTTGAGCAGCTCGGGCTTGAGGATTGAATTTCAATTTATGGATGAATCCCTTCGGTGGCTTTATTTTTAACTCATGAATAACAGTTGGTGGAATAGATTCTGTAGATGGATTCATGGTCGAGGTAGTAGGTTGATTCGTAACCTGACTACCATAATCTTTATTTTGCATTGACACCAAAACATCATTTTTTGGATTTGTGACAGATAGCATAAGCACTTTGGAACTAGAAGCTAGATCCATAGCAACTATATTCGTGTTTGGATTTAGAAATGGATCTGTCAACACAGAAGATGCAGTCAAGGTCTTAAGAAATTTTGAGACTTCGGTGTGGTGAGGACTGTTTGTATGAATCTTAATTGCAAGTGTACAAAAAAATACCACTTTAGCTGTGCATAACAAACAAACCTTACAACAAATATGGCTACCAATATCTTCATATCTGCAATTGGGTGATCCAGATAAATGCTGCAAAAATCTAGATCTATGCATCAAAAGACATTAAACAGTAAATAAAAACGAGATTTACTCCATGCATCCAATAGAAAAGACAAGAATATGTTGAATGAATTTTATATTAAGGGCACCTAGGAGGAAAACATAGAAGGATGTTACCAGTTCTCCTCAATGGGATGGGTTCTTGTAAGTCCTCAACACTTTAGATCTAAAATTCCTCTCTCTTGATGGTGTATAAAACCCAGACAAAAATGGAACTCAAAGGGAGCTCACAAGCAAAAGATAGAAAAATATGACAATGATGACGGATCAAAGTTAGACCAAAAGTATAGATCCAGATTGATATTTAGGCAAAAAAAGGTAGTGAATGAATGGAAAAACCCTTCTATTTATAACAAAATATTGAGTTAGTCTAGATATTGGTGCATAGTTAAAATATTATTTATCAAATCAAGATCCAACTTTTATGGAATATTTTATTATATTTGTTGGAGGGAAAAATAATTTGACTTAGGTCAAATCCCTTTATTTGTAAATAATAAATAAATAAATGATTTATTTATCATTTTAAGGATGTGGTTGAGTAATAATTAGATAAATAATGATTTATTTAATTATTAATGGATTATTTAGTCAAATTTAACAAGGAATATTATTTAAATAAGGTTTAAATAATTATTATTAGAAAATAATAAGATATTTAATAATTTATATAATTAATTTTCCTGTTTTGTGTTAAATATGGCCACGAATATTAATTAAACTTTTGTTTAACTAATTAGTCCTTGAGGAAAATCAAACAAATGTGAATTTATTTAATATTTCCTCATGGGGTTTCCTATTTAAACCATAAACAACTTAATAAATGTGTTTTACTAAGTTATTTTTCATAGTGAAAGCTATTTTACTTAGGGTAAAATTGGTCTTACATGGTGTACTTAGGTCCATCTAATAGTAACAAGGTAGATGAATAAAAAATGGTGTAACATATTTCCCCCCAACGTGCGAGCATTAGGAGCTAATCTTATGACCGAAGTACGTTGTAAGAACTCAATCCCTAGACACCAAAGGGGAAGTGAAAGAGAGAGAAGTATAAGGTAGACCAAAGCGCTAGAGGACTAGATCCTGAGGAGGCGAGACTTACATGTGAGACAAGTATCTTTTATGAATGAGTACCTATGCTAGAGGTGGTGGGGGAGGCATACCTATGCCCATCGAGACAAAGTACAAATAATAACGCGTCCAATAAACAAGGGACTAAATAATATAGTACATGCTGGCATAAACATGAGCCAGGAAAAAACATGATAATGAATTCCACATACATATTGTGCCTGGGATAACAGCTAGGTTTTATGCAATAATATCTGAGTACATGAGATACAAATACAACTCAAATGCCCCAGTAAACAGGAAAGGGCTATGAAAATATGACTTATACATGAAAACAAAAGAGGCGTTGCAAGCGACTGAGGCCAACATCATCGAATATATGGAGATGCATCAAAGGCTGTAATGAAGAGGTCATCTGGGAATGTGGGGGGATACCTATAGGGCCACCCCCTCATGAGGGCTGAAACATCTCACACACACCTGGGAATCACTAGTATCAGCTACTGTATCATTGAACCATCAAGTATACGGATCTCGATCATGCTGAAAAGAGCTAGAGATGAGAAAAAATCATGTCAAAGGGCAATAAGGAGTCCCTTTGGCTGATCTGAGGCACCAAACAAGAGTGGAAGCTGGAACGAAGGTACACCACCCTCTAGAACTGTCTTCTGGAATGAATGATCTGATGTCGACAGAAGGAAGTCCGCCATAGGTGAGGCAATAAGGGATCCTCAACTAAGGCACGAGAGAAAATAGTAGAGTGACTGATAGACTAACATGAGGGATGATGATGAAATGTGGGGTATTGAGTAGCAGATGGACGATTTCCCTTGTTAGAGCATAAAGGGCATGGATGACTCGATAGTGACTAACACAATATCATGAGGGATAGGGGACATTAGGATTGAAGGCAATAATTTGCGACATGAGAGAGGAACCAAGAAATGAAGGATGGAGGACTATGGTGGGATATAAAGGGACTCGGGATAGACTCCATGGATGCGATGATGACTCGACTTGGATGCTCTAAAAAACGGCAACTTGATGATGTTGTCACATAGAAAAGGTCCAATGGGGACCATAAAAACATGAGTACATGATGGTTATTCATGACAAAAATCGACACGAGCATGGGCAAGTATGAAGGCAAATTGGTGCCCCAAGTACAAGTGTTGCAGGTGAAGAAATTTGATTTTGAGGAGTGGTGAAGTGACCCTTATTGGACGAAATGTGTCCTGGTGAAGTATCAAATCACAAAAAACTAACAGATACCCATTTTAAATATTCCTAAAATTAACATGCAGCTAATAGGAATATTAGATTTTGATTTTTGCACCTAGTAGATGAATAAATGGGAAAAGGGGATAACTTGGTGGCTAGATTTTTCACTTCCCATGTGTGAATAGGAAAAGGATCATGTTGATTCAGTCAATTTGACCAAGTCAACAACGCTGCCTAAGAGGGTGTGGCTTGCTTGAGAAGACAACGTAGTTTTGGAGGGAAAGTATTCACATGGTGTTGGAAACCCTAATAGGTGGGACCCAAGGTGAGGAGGCTCAAAAAAATTATAAGGAGGAAGATGGCAGAATTTTAGGGTTAGGTTATGGATTATTATTTTTGGTCTGCTTAGACTATTGAGTATTCTTCAGCTGTTGAGCTGAGTATGTAGTGCTGTTCAGCACAAGGCATTCCTACTTAGGAGTTCCTTCTCCTTCATTGAGTGATATCTTGGAGGGGTTTTGTTCTTCATTTCCCACATTCGGGCTTGAGGCCAAGCATCCTCCTTCAACCACAATGTTATTTCTGCAGAGAATAGTGTTGTGTTGTAGGGTGTTGCGGTGGGAGACTCACAACACCAGCTCTTGAGCTTATCTTTCAGAGGAGGGAGCTCCCCTTTCTTTTCAAGATCTGTAAAGGAGGTTCTGGAGCACATTTCACATATTGGAACAAGGCCAATTCAGTTCCCATCCATTACAGTGTAGGTTACTGGGGAAACTGCGTCATTTTTTCCAGAGTTGCAGGAGCAGGGTTTGAACCCTTGCTTGTGAGCTCATTCCTCGGAGAAAGGGCCAACCCTTCTCTCGAAAAGCTCTATATTTCATTATTTCTATGTCACTTGTATATTTTAGTCACATATATTTAGTGTTGTAGTAAAAATGTGTTTTTCAGACCCATATTTGTATATTTTCATTTTGTACATTGTGCTCTCAAGAAAACCTTACCAGGTTACTCTGTTTTGTATAAAAAGGGAGGAATATCCATTTTCTCAGCCATTGATGCACTATATACTCTAGATATATTTTCTCTCATCATTTGCTGCATAAACCCTCATAAAAATAATTCTTTTCTTTCTTGAGTACTTTCTGCATGAGGTAGGCTATGGGGTTTGGGCTTATTTGAGGCATATTGACTTGGGGAGATCTATTTATGTTGGATAGAGTGATTTTTTTCACCTCTAATTTGGCATGTGAATTGTATATCATGTATTATAAGGGATCCAAGCCCCATTTCTCACTTTTATAGTGTTATTTTCTAAAGACAACTTTTTTATGCCCTATATTGCTGCATTTCCCCACTTGGGAAGGAGAATATAGGCCATCTACTTGCTAAGGTTCTTTAATTTTATGGTGAGATGTTATCCTACATCTAATGAGCTTCTCTACATTTCCATGCTCATGATTTGCTAAAGCTCCAACTATAGAATATCTCAAAATATTCTATTTGTTGTAGTTGTTCCAAATTTGGAATATTACAATGGTATTAGAGCTGCCATCTTGGCTCAGCCTGTGGATTTTAGATCTAATCAGAAGATAAGAATAATAGGAGAACAAAAAAATGGAGAGGATGAGATTACTCTCATCCATTTTCAGATCTAAGAAGAGCCTCTCCAAGGAGTTTCAACTGATGGAGGAAGAAAGATGCAATGAAAATCCAAGAGGATTTCAAGAAGGGTGTTACACAAAAATTTGTCACCGTCCCTGCAATCCCCATCCCGCACATTGGAGGGCTCATTCCGTGACCTGTGAGCAGAGACAAGACTTGAAAATACTTTCATTGCATCCCTCTGAAGATGAGCTTTCATTGCCCTGAAGACATCTCCCTGAAAAAAACCCTAAAAATAGCTCTTTTTCCATTGGCGCGGTTGCACAGTTCAGTCCTCATTCCAAGGGGGAAAATCCTCCAAAGAGGGTGCGCCAATTGGCGCTCTGTCATAGAGCCGCACCCGTGCCAACCATATTAAGAGGTGCTTTTTAAAAATAAAAGGCGGAAGTTTCGTCCTAACAAATTCCTAGACTGATATCTATCTTGAGTTGGGAGTTTTGTTACGGATTTCCATAGAGAGGAAGTGGTTTTCCACCTCTCATGGAAGCTTCCTTGATGATAGGGCCAATCCCATAATTATAGGGATCCCAGCTCCCATTCCTCCTTCTATAAAAGCTTGCTCATCTCCATGGCAAGCTAATCTCCAAGTTCCCAAAAGCTTTCACATCCTTATGCTGCAAGAGCCTTCTTGATTCCCTTAAGGCCAAATCCAAGCAAGGAGACTATTTCCAAGTATCCGGAGAGAGAGGCTTGTCCCATCCTTGACGGGCTTTATCGAGACATGTTCTGCTCACGACCCGCCAAAGGAGAATTTGGCGTCGAAGCTTTGGTTGTATTCTTCTTTTGACTCATTAATGATAAGAGACTATTGGTTATGGTTCCACTCTTGTTCTTGATTATGTTCATGAGTTATGTCCTCTTCGAAGGATGGATCGTGACCATTGATCAGCTTTCATTCTTTGGTCCTGATGTGGCAACTAGCCCACCATCATCCCTTCCTGGTTTTTATCCACCCGTTGTATCTGCCCCACCACAGGTCAACTACGTGGCTACCTATCCCGTGCCTGTACTCAGTGATAATGCCGTCGTGCATAGTGTGTTGGGGGCATTGGGTCCCGACTTCCAGGATGTTTTCCTTCCATCAGGAATGGAACTCTTGGAATCCATGACTTCCTGTTCATTATGATGAGGCCTGGCCGGAGCATGGTTCTTTTCCCCGTGTCAAGTTCTTAAAAAATGAAACAAGGTTGAGAGCATAGTGCATTTTCTTGTGTCAAGATCCTTAAAAAATTAAACAAACTCTTCTGAGGATAGTTCTTTTAATGTGTCAACCTCGTTAAAATAATGAAACACGTTCCCGTTCAATTCGAGTCTTTGATAAGTTCTGGTAAAATCCCAGTCGAGTATTTCTCTTGATCTCGTAACTTGAACCTTCACTCCATCTGCCTTTCATATGGACTGAAGCTTGGGCGGCATGTACCTTGAATTGAGTCACCATGCCGGGGGCATGCTTAAATTTTTCAAGCATAGTTCGTTTCCGTTTCAAAGCTTGTGTAAAAATGAAACCGGTTTCAAGCATAGTTTATATTTGTTTCAAGCTTGTGTAAAAATGAATCAAGAAGGCTCTTGCAGAATAAGGATGTGAAAGCTCTTGGGAACTTGGAGATTAGCTTTCCATGGAGATGAGCAAGCTTTTGTAAAAGGCAGAAGTTTCATCTTAAAAAATTCTTGGATTGATATCTATCTTGAGTTGTGAGGTTTGGCTACGGATTTCCATAGAGAGGAAGTGGTTTGCCACCTCTCATGGAAGCTTCCTTGATGATAGGGCCAATCCCATAATTATAGGGATCCCAGCTCCCATTCCTCCTTCTATAAAAGCTTGCTCATCTCCATGGCAAGCTAATCTCCAAGTTCCCAAGAGCTTTCACATCCTTATGCTGCAAGAGCCTTCTTGATTCCCTTAAGGCCAAATCCAAGCAAGGAGACTATTGCCAAGTATCCGGAGAGAGAGGTTTGTCCCATCCTTGACAGGCTTTATCGAGACATGTTTTGCTGACGACCCGCCAAAGGAGAGTGCTGCGTCGAAGCTTTGGTTGTATTCTTCTTTTGACTCTTTAATGATAAGCGACTATTGGTTATGGTTCCACTCTTGTTCTTGATTATGTTCATGAGTTATGTCCTCTTCGAAGGACTAGTGATCGTGACCATTGATCGCCTTTCATTATTTGGTCCGGAGTGTGGAAACTGCCCACCATCATCCCTTCCGGTTTTTTATCACTTGTTGTATCTCCGTCCCCCACCGTTGTGTCAACTACGTGGCTACCTATCATGTGCCCGTACTCAGGTACTTAGTGATAATGCCGTCGTGCATAGTGTGCCGGGGGTATTGGGTCCCGATTTCAGATGTTTTCCTTCCATCAAGAATGGAACTCTTAGAATCATGACTTCCGTTCATGATGAGGCCTGAGCTCTGAGCATGGTTATTTTCCCGTGTCAAGCTCCTTAAAAAATGAAACAAGGTTGTGCAGAGCATAGTGTATTTTCTTGTGTCAAGCTCCTTAAAAATGAAACACACTCTTCATATGTCTCTTTAATGTGTCAACCTCGTTAAAATAATGAAACACGTTCCCGTTCAATTCGAGTCTTTGATAAGTTCTCGTAAAATCCCAGTCGAGTATTTCTCTTGATCTCGTAACTTGAACCTTCACTCCATCTGCCTTTCATATGGACTGAAGCTTGGGGGGCATGTACCACGAATTGAGTCACCATGCCGGGGGCATGCTTAAATTTTTCAAGCATAGTTCGTTTCCATTTCAAAGCTTGTGTAAAAATGAAACCAGTTTCAAGCAAGTTTATCTTTGTTTCAAGCTTGTGTAAAAATGAATCAAGAAGGCTCTTGTAGCATAAGGATGTGAAAGCTCTTGGGAAATTGGAGATTAGCTTGCCATGGAGATGAGAAAGCTTTTATAAAAGGTGGAAGTTTTATCCTAACAAATTCCTGGACTGATATCTATCTTGAGTTCTGAGGTTTGGCTACGGATTTCCATAGAGAGGAAGTGGTTTACCACCTCTCATGGAAGATTCCTTGATGATAGGGCCAATCCCATAATTATAGGGATCCCAACTCCCATTCCTCCTTCTATAAAAGCTTGCTCATCTCCATGGCAAGCTAATCTCCAAGTTCCCAAAAGCTTTCACATCCTTATGCTGCAAGAGCCTTCTTGATTCCCTTAAGGCCAAATCCAAGCAAGGAGACTATTGCCAAGTATCCAGAGAGAGAGGCTTGTCCCATCCTTGACGGGCTTTATCGAGACATGTTCTTTTGACGACTCGCCAAAGGAGAATTCGACGTCGAAGCTTTAGTTGTATTCTTCTTTTGACTCATTAATGATAAGCGACTATTGGTTATGGTTCCACTCTTGTTATTGATTATGTTCATGAGTTATGTCCTCTTTGAAGGACGGATCGTGACCATTGATCAGCTTTCTTTCTTTGGTCCTGATGTGGCGACTGGCCCACCATCATCCCTTCCTGGTTTTTATCCACCTGTTGTATCTGCCCCACCGCAGGTCAACTACGTGGCTACCTATCCCGTGCTTGTACTCATTGATAATGCTGTCATGCATAGTGTGTTGGGGGCATTGGGTCCCGACTTCCAAGATGTTTTCCTTCCATCAGGAATGGAACTCTTTGAATCCATGACTTCCTGTTCATTATGATGAGGTTGGTTGGAGCATGGTTCTTTTCCTGTGTCAAGCTCCTTAAAAAATGACACAAGGTTGCGGAGCATAGTTCATTTTCTTGTGTCAAGCTCCTTAAAAAATGAAACAAACTCTTTTGAGGATAGTTCTTTTAATGTGTCAACCTCGTTAAAATAATGAAATACGTTCCCGTTCAATTCGAGTCTTTGATAAGTTCTCGTAAAATCCCAGTCGAGTATTTCTCTTGATCTCGTAACTTGAACCTTCACTCCATCTGCCTTTCATATGGACTGAAGCTTGGGGGGCATGTACCTCGAATTGAGTCACCATGCCGGGGGCATGCTTAAATTTTTCAAGCATAGTTCGTTTCCGTTTCAAATCTTGTGTAAAAATGAAACCGGTTTCAAGCATAGTTTATCTTTGTTTCAAGCTTGTGTAAAAATGAATCAAGAAGGCTCTTGTAGCATAAGGATGTGAAAGCTCTTGGGAAATTGGAGATTAGCTTGCCATGGAGATGAGAAAGCTTTTATAAAAGGCGGAAGTTTTATCCTAATAAATTCCTGGACTGATATCTATCTTGAGTTCTGAGGTTTGGCTATGGATTTCCATAGAGAGGAAGTGGTTTGCCACCTCTCATGGAAGATTCTGTGATGATAGGGCAAATCCCATAATTATAGGGATCCCATCTCCCATTCCTCCTTCTATAAAAGCTTGCTCATCTCCATGGCAAGCTAATCTCCAAGTTCCCAAGAGCTTTCACATCCTTATGCTGCAAGAGCCTTCTTGATTCCCTTAAGGCCAAATCCAAGCAAGGAGACTATTGCCAAGTATCCGGAGAGAGATGCTTGTCCCATCCTTGACGGGCTTTATCGAGACATGTTCTTTTGATGACCCACCAAAGGAGAATTCGACGTCGAAGCTTTGGTTGTATTCTTATTTTGACTCATTAATGATAAGCGACTATTGGTTATGGTTCCACTCTTGTTCTTGATTATGTTCATGATTTATGTCCTCTTCGAAGGACGGATCGTGACCATTGATCAGCTTTCATTCTCTGGTCCTGATGTGGCAACTCGCCCACCATCATCCCTTCCTGGTTTTTATCCACCCATTGTATCTACCCCACCGCAGGTCAACTACATGGCTACCTATCCCATGCCTATACTCAGTGATAATGCCGTCGTGCATAGTGTGCTGGGGGCATTGTGTCCCGACTTCCAGGATGTTTTCCTTCCATCAGGAATGGAACTCTTGGAATCCATGAATTCCTGTTCATTATGATGAGGTCGGTCGGAGCATGGTTCTTTTCCTGTGTCAAGCTCCTTAAAAAATGACACAAGGTTGCGGAGCATAGTTCATTTTCTTGTGTCAAGCTCCTTAAAAAATGAAACAAACTCTTCTGAGGATAGTTCTTTTAATGTGTCAACCTCGTTAAAATAATGAAACACGTTCCCGTTCAATTCGAGTCTTTGATAAGTTCTCGTAAAATCCCAGTCGAGTCTTTCTCTTGATCTCGTAACTTGAACCTTCACTCCATCTGCCTTTCATATGGATTGAAGCTTGGGGGGCATGTACCTCGAATTGAATCACCATGCTGGGGGCATGCTTAAATTTTTCAGGCATAGTTTGTTTTGGTTTCAAGCTTGTGTAAAAATGAAACCGGTTTCAAGCATAGTTTATCTTTGTTTCAAGCTTGTGTAAAATTTTATAAGGAGAAGATCGAAATTTGAGATTAGCTTGCCATGGAGATGAGAAAGCTTTTATAAAAGGCGGAAGTTTTATCCTAACAAATTCCTGGACTGATATCTATCTTGAGTTCTGAGGTTTGGCTACGAATTTCCATAGAGAGGAAGTGGTTTGCCACCTCTCATGGAAGATTCCTTGATGATAGGGCCAATCCCATAATTATATGGATCCCAAATCCCATTCCTCCTTCTATAAAAGCTTGCTCATCTCCATGGCAAGCTAATCTCCAAGTTCCCAAGAGCTTTCACATCCTTATGCTGCAAGAGCCTTCTTGATTCCCTTAAGGCAAAATCCAAGCAAGGAGAGTATTGCCAAGTATTCGGAGAGAGAGGCTTGTCCCATCCTTGACGGGCTTTATCGAGACATGTTCTTTTCATGACCCGCCAAAGGAGAATTCGACGTCGAAGCTTTGGTTGTATTCTTCTTTTGAATCATTAATGATAAGCGACTATTGGTTATGGTTCCACTCTTGTTCTTGATTATGTTCATGAGTTATGTCCTCTTCGAAGGACGGATCGTGACCATTGATCAGCTTTCATTCTCTGGTCCTGATGTGGCAACTGGCCCACCATCATCCCTTCCTGGTTTTTATCCACCCGTTGTATCTGCCCCACCGCAGGTCAACTACGTGGCTACCTATCCCGTGCCTGTACTCAGTGATAATGCCATCGTGCATAGTGTGCTGGGGGCATTGGGTCCCGACTTCCAGGATGTTTTCCTTCCATCAGGAATGGAACTCTTGGAATCCATGACTTCCTGTTCGTTATGATGAGGTCGGTCGGAGCATGGTTCTTTTCCTGTGTCAAGCTCCTTAAAAAATGACACAAGGTTGCGGAGCATAGTTCATTTTCTTGTGTCAAGCTCCTTAAAAAATGAAACAAACTCTTCTGAGGATAGTTCTTTTAATGTGTCAACCTCGTTAAAATAATGAAACACGTTCCCGTTCAATTCGAGTCTTTGATAAGTTCTCGTAAAATCCCAGTCGAGTATTTCTCTTGATCTCGTAACTTGAACCTTCACTCCATCTACCTTTCATATGGACTGAAGCGTGGGGGGCATGTACCTCGAATTGAGTCACCATGCCGGGGGCATGCTTAAATTTTTCAAGCATAGTTTGTTTCCGTTTCAAAGCTTGTGTAAAAATGAAACCAGTTTCAAGCATAGTTGATCTTTGTTTCAAGCTTGTGTAAAAATGAATCAAGAAGGCTCTTGCAACATAAGGATGTGAAAGCTCTTGGGAAATTTGAGATTAGCTTGTCATGGAGATGAGAAAGCTTTTATAAAAGGCGGAAGTTTTATCCTAAGAAATTCCTGGACTGATATCTATCTTGAGTTCTGAGGTTTGGCTACGGATTTCCATAGAGAGGAAGTGGTTTGCCACCTCTCATGGAATATTCCTTGATGATAGGGCCAATCCCATAATTATAGGGATCCCAACTCCCATTCCTCCTTCTATAAAAGCTTTCTCATCTCCATGGCAAGCTAATCTCCAAGTTCCCAAGAGTTTTCACATCCTTATGCTGCAAGAGCCTTCTTGATTCCCTTAAGGCAAAATCCAAGCAAGGAGACTATTGCCAAGTATCCGGAGAGAGAGACTTGTCCCATTCTTGATGGGCTTTATCGAGACATGTTATTTTGACGACCCGCCAAAGGAGAGTTCGACGTCGAAGCTTTGGTTGTATTATTCTTTTGAATCATTAATGATAAGCGACTATTGGTTATGGTTCCACTCTTGTTCTTGATTATGTACATGAGTTATGTCCTCTTCGAAGACGGATCGTGACCATTGATCAGCTTTCATTCTCTGGTCCTGATGTGGCAACTGGCCCACCATCATCCCTTCCTGGTTTTTATCCACCCGTTGTATCTGCCCCACCACAGGTCAACTACGTGGCTACCTATCCCGTGCCTGTAC
The DNA here is from genome assembly GCA_034641835.2 of Pinus albicaulis. Taxonomy (NCBI): domain Eukaryota; kingdom Viridiplantae; phylum Streptophyta; class Pinopsida; order Pinales; family Pinaceae; genus Pinus; species Pinus albicaulis. The sequence continues at coordinate 329,923,742 of CM076574.1, forward strand.
TCAGTGATAATGCCGTCGTGCATAGTGTGTTGGGGGCATTGGGTCCCGACTTCCAGGATGTTTTCCTTCCATCAGGAATGGAACTCTTGGAATCCATGACTTCCTGTTCATTATGATGAGGTCGGTCGGAGCATGGTTCTTTTCCTGTGTCAAGCTCCTTAAAAAATGAAACAAGGTTGCAGAGCATAGTTCATTTTCTTGTGTCAAGATCCTTAAAAAATTAAACAAACTCTTCTGAGGATAGTTCTTTTAATGTGTCAACCTCGTTAAAATAATGAAACACGTTCCCGTTCAATTCGAGTCTTTGATAAGTTCTGGTAAAATCCCAGTCGAGTATTTCTCTTGATCTCGTAACTTGAACCTTCACTCCATCTGCCTTTCATATGGACTGAAGCTTGGGCGGCATGTACCTTGAATTGAGTCACCATGCCGGGGGCATGCTTAAATTTTTCAAGCATAGTTCGTTTCCGTTTCAAAGCTTGTGTAAAAATGAAACCGGTTTCAAGCATAGTTTATATATTTATTTCAAGTTTGTAAAATGAGCTAAGAAGGCTTCTTAGGTAGATGTGAAAGTTTTAGGCAACTGGAGATTAGCTTTCCATGGAGATGAGCAAGCTAGCTTTTGTAAAGGCAGAAGTTTCATCTTAAAAATTCTTGGATTGATATCTATCTTGAGTTGTGAGGTTTGGCTACGGATTTCCATAGAGAGGAAGTGGTTTGCCACCTCTCATGGAAGCTTCCTTGATGATAGGGCCAATCCCATAATTATAGGGATCCCAGCTCCCATTCCTCCTTCTATAAAAGCTTGCTCATCTCCATGGCAAGCTAATCTCCAAGTTCCCAAGAGCTTTCACATCCTTATGCTACAAGAGCCTTCTTGATTCCGTTATGGCCAAATCCAAGCAAGGAGACTATTGCCAAGTATCCGGAGAGAGAGGCTTGTCCCATCCTTGACGGGCTTTATCGAGACATGTTCTTTTGACGACTCGCCAAAGGAGAATTCAACGTCGATGCTTTGGTTGTATTCTTCTTTTGACTCATTAATGATAAGCGAATATTGGTTATGGTTACACTATTGTTCTTGATTATGTTCATGAGTTATGTCCTCTTCGAAGGACGGATCGTGACCATTGATCAGCTTTCATTCTCTGATTCTGATGTGGCAACTGGCCCACCATCATCCCTTCTTGGTTTTTATCTATCCGTTGTATCTGCCCCACCACAGGTCAACTACGTGGCTACCTATCCCGTGCATGTACTCAGTGATAATGCTGTCGTGCATAGTGTGCTGGGGGCATTGGGTCCCGACTTCCAGGATGTTTTCCTTCCATCAGGAATGGAACTCTTGGAATCCATGACTTCCTGTTCATTATGATGAGGTCGGTCGGAGCATGGTTCTTTTCCTGTGTCAAGCTCCTTAAAAAATGACACAAGGTTGCGGAGCATAGTTCATTTTCTTGTGTCAAGTTCCTTAAAAAATGAAACAAACTCTTCTGAGGATAGTTCTTTTAATGTGTCAACCTCGTTAAAATAATGAAACAAGTTCTCGTTCAATTCGAGTCTTTGATAATTTCTCGTAAAATCCCAGTCGAGTCTTTCTCTTGATCTCGTAACTTGAACCTTCACTCCATCTGCCTTTCATATGGACTGAAGCTTGGGGGGCATGTACCTCGAATTGAGTCACCATGCTGGGGACATGCTTAAATTTTTCAAGCATAGTTCATTTCCGTTTCAAAGCTTGTATAAAAATGAAACCGGTTTCAAGCATAGTTTATCTTTGTTTCAAGCTTGTGTAAAAATGAATCAAGAAGGCTCTTGCAGCATAAGGATGTGAAAGCTCTTGGGAACTTGGAGATTAGCTTGCCATGGAGATGAGAAATCTTTTATAAAAGGCGGAAGTTTCATCCTAACAAATTCCTGGACTGATATCTATCTTGAGTTCTGAGGTTTGGCTACAGATTTCCATAGAGAGGAAGTGGTTTTCCACCTCTCATGGAAGCTTCCTTGATGATATGGCCAATCCCATAATTATAGGGATCCCAGCTCCCATTCCTCCTTCTATAAAAGCTTGCTCATCTCCATGGCAAGCTAATCTCCAAGTTCCCAAGAGCTTTCACATCCTTATGCTGCAAGAGCCTTCTTGATTCCCTTAAGGCCAAATCCAAGCAAGGAGACTATTGCCAAGTATCCGGAGAGAGAGGCTTGTCCCATCCTTGATGGGCTTTATCGAGACATGTTCTGCTGACGACCTGCCAAAGGAGAATTCGGCATCGAAGCTTTGGTTGTATTCTTCTTTTGACTCATTAATGATAAGCGACTACTGGTTATGGTTCCACTCTTGTTCTTGATTATGTTCATGAGTTATGTCCTCTTCGAAGGACAGATCATGACCATTGATTAGCTTTCATTATTTGGTCCTGATGTGGCAACTGGCCCACCATCATCCCTTCCTGGTTTTTATCCACCCGTTGTATCTTCCCCACTACAGGTCAACTACGTGGCTACCTATCCCATGCCTGTACTCAGTGATAATGCCGTCATGCATAGTGTGCTGGGGGCATTGGGTCCCGACTTCCAGGATGTTTTCCTTCCATCAGGAATGGAACTCTTGGAATCCATGACTTCCTGTTCATTATGATGAGGTCGGTCGGAGCATGGTTCTTTTTCTGTGTCAAGCTCCTTAAAAAATGAAACAAACTCTTCTGAGGATAGTTATTTTAATGTGTCAACCTCGTTAAAATAATTCAACATGTTCCCGTTCAATTCGAGTCTTTGATAAGTTCTCGTAAAATCCCAGTCGAGTCTTTCTCTTGATCTCGTAACTTGAACCTTCACTCAATCTGCCTTTCATATGGACTAAATATTGGGGGGCATGTACCTTGAATTGAGTCACCATGCCGGGGGCATGCTTAAAATTTTCAAGCATAGTTCGTTTCGGTTTCAAAGCTTGTGTAAAAATGAAACCGGTTTCAAGCATAGTTTATCTTTGTTTCAAGCTTGTGTAAAAATGAATCAAGAAGGATCTTGCAGCATAAGGATGTAAGAGCTCTTGGGAAATTGGAGATTAGCTTGCCATGGAGATGAGAAAGCTTTTATAAAAGGCAGAAGTTTCATCCTAACAAATTCCTGGACTGATATCTATCTTGAGTTCTGAGGTTTGGCTACGGATTTCCATAGAGAGGAAGTGGTTTTCCACCTCTCATGGAAGATTCCTTGATGATAGGGCCAATCCCATAATTATAGGGATCCCAGCTCCCATTCCTCCTTCTATAAAAGCTTGCTCATCTCCAAGGCAAGCTAATCTCCAAGTTCCCAAGAGCTTTCACATCCTTATGCTGCAAGAGCCTTCTTGATTCCCTTAAGGCCAAATCCAAGCAAGGAGACTATTGCCAAGTATCCGGAGAGAGAGGCTTGTCCCATCCTTGATGGGTTTTATCGAGACATGTTCTGTTGACGACCCGCCAAAGGAGAATTCAACGTCGAAGCTTTGGTTGTATTCTTCTTTTGACTCATTAATGATAAGCGACTATTGGTTATGGTTCCACTCTTGTTCTTGATTATGCTCATGAGTTATGTCCTCTTCGAAGGACGGATCGTGACCATTGATCAGCTTTCATTCTTTGGTCCTGATGTTGCAACTGGTCCACCATCATCCCTTCCTGGTTTTTATCCACCCGTTGTATCTGCCCCACCGCAAGTCAACTACGTGGCTACCTATCCCGTGCCTGTACTCAGTGATAATGCCATCGTGGATAGTGTGCTGGGGGCATTGGGTCCCGACTTCCAGGATGTTTTCCTTCCATCAGGAATGGAACTCTTGGAATCCATGACTTCCTGTTCATTATGATGAGGTCGGTCGGAGCATGGTTATTTTCCTGTGTCAAGCTCCTTAAAAAATGAAACAAGGTTGCGGAGCATAGTTCATTTTCTTGTGTCAAGCTCCTTAAAAAATGAAACAAACTCTTCTGAGGATAGTTCTTTTAATGTGTCAACCTCGTTAAAATAATGAAACACGTTCCCGTTCAATTCGAGTCTTTGATAAGTTCTCGTAAAATCCCAGTCGAGTCTTTCTCTTGATCTCGTAACTTGAACCTTCACTCCATCTGCCTTTCATATGGACTGAAGCTTGGGGGGAATGTACCTCGAATTGAGTCACCATGCCGGGGGCATGCTTAAATTTTTCAAGCATAGTTTGTTTCCATTTCAAAGCTTGTGTAAAAATGAAACCGGTTTCAAGCATAGTTTATCTTTGTTTCAAGCTTGTGTAAAAATGAAACCAACTTCAAGCAGAGTTTCCTGATTTCAAGCTTGTGTAAAAATGAAACCATTCCCATTTATCCTCTTGTGATTGTCATTTTATAAGCCTGTTTTGCCAGATGAGCCTTGGTTTTCTCACTCCATCGTCACTATCTGCTTGGCCGATCATATGCCTTCACTTGGTTGTTTTACCCATTCCCGAGGAACCGCTGCGATGAGTGGTCTTGTTAGCCAGCCTCTTGACCTTCCCCTGTGGAGTCGCTAAATTGTTGAGGAGGTAAATCCCCTCTGTAGATAGAGGCGATCCCTACTAGCGCAGATTGGGTCTAGCAACAATCAAACACGCTACAGTGCAGGTTCCTAATTGCAAATAAACCGACTTGCGATGAAGGCTTACCTAGAATCCAACGCTGTCATTTGTAGAAGAGGTGGTGCTCCCGTCCCTTTGCCTTGGTAGATCACAATCCTCACGATCTCCATGATCGGACACCTGCACATGCAAGAAACAACACAAATGCAAGCATAAAATCTGGTATATACAACTATATGTCAGTCAAAGAGGACATAAGTCATGAACATAATCAAGAACAAGAGTGGAACCATAACCAATAGTCGTTTATCATTAATGAGTCAAAAGTAGAATACAACCAAAGCTTCGACGCCGAATTCTCCTTTGGCGGGTTGTTAGCAGAACATGTCTCGATAAAGCCTGTCAAGGATGGGACAAGCCTCTCACTCCGGATACTTGGCAATAGTCTCCTTGCTTGGATTTGGCCTTAAGGGAATCAAGAAGGCTCTTGCAGCATAAGGATGTGAAAGCTCTTGGGAACTTGGAGATTAGCTTGCCATGGAGATGAGCAAGCTTTTATAGAAGGAGGAATGGGAGATGGGATCCCTATAATTATGGGATTGGCCCTATCATCAAGGAAGCTTCCATGAGAGGTGGAAAACCACTTCCTCTCTATGGAAATCCGTAGCCAAACCTCCCAACTCAAGATAGATATCAGTCCAGGAATTTTTTAGGATGAAACTTCCGCCTTTTATTTTTAAAAAACACCTCTTAATATGGTTGGCACGGGTGCGGCTCTATGACAGAGCGCCAATTGGCGCGCCCTCTTTGGAGGATTTTCCCCCTTGGCGCGAGGACTGAACTGTGCAACCGCACCAATGGAAAAAGAGCTATTTTTAGGGTTTTTTGCAGGGAGATGTCTTTAGGGAAATGAAAGCTCATCTTCAGAGGGATGAAATGAAAGTATTTTCAAGTCTTGTCTCTGCTCACAGGTCACGGAATGAGCCCTCCAATGTGTGGGATGGGGATTGCAGGGACGGTGAAAAATTGCTGTGTAACAGATGCCCCCTAAAGCATGAGGCCCGAGAGAGAGAGAGGGGTGAAATGCTTTAGGAGAACATGCCGACTGAAAACACCGCCATCGGAAAACCTGCGGAGCGAAGTACAACTGATGTCTCAGATACATGATATATATGCGTGGTATGGGCGCAACCATCCATAACAGAGTGTACAATAATCTAGATCCAAGGCATGGACGCAACCATCCTGTGAGTATTGATAAATAGACTCAGGCATGGTCACAGCCATCCAATCAGTGAGTCATGTAAATAATCATAATAAACCACAATATCGCAGCCTGGATTACAACAGACACAATCCAGGGTCTTGCGCTCCATCTTGACCCAAACAAAGTACAAGTTCAAGCATGCGAATATGTGAGCTGAAGTCGAACATGCAAGAACATCGCCTGATTACCAGCCAATGATGAAAGCTGTTAACAGACACGAAAGGAACCACCAATAATGACAATGGCTCTCAAGGTACTATAGGTACAATCTACGGTGTGTGAATCAATGAGCTGGCATCGAACATCCGTAGAATCACTCGATCGGAGGCCAATGATGAGAACCTCACGTCGAATGCGACGAACCTGCCATTGAGGCATGCAGGCTCCAAGGTACCATAAGGAAGTCTCTAGATCAACTTCCCGGATAATGGGCTGAAGTCGACAGGAAGTGACCTTGATCGAAGGTGGGCCATAGTGTTTCCCACATCATCGACATGAGACAGAGGAACATGATGTTTTTTGTGAATCAGGATCAAACGAGAATCAGAGGGAGGTTGATATTTGCAGAGGTCAACTTCTCTTGAACATATAAATGACACGATAGTGGACTTGGCAGTATTTGACATCAACGGATCAGAGGTCATGGCGACGAGGCAAAGAACAGATGAGAGGTCAAAAGAGATTATCCAAACCCACGGAGGCAAGTGAAGAACGAGATGAGATGTCCCCAACCCGACATGAATGCAGACAAGTGCCATGTTCAAGAGCGACATACTGCCGACACGACAATGATTCTGGTTCCATTTTCCCCCACCATTTCTGGCGAGTACCCCAATTATTTTTGATAACAAGCTTGAAGGGGATAACATATGCTTGTAATATAAGTCCACCCTTTGGGCGAATCCATCCTAGTACATTTAACGAGCCCTAGGAAGGAGGAACTCAAATATCGTCATTTCGACTGAAACTGATGTCATTAGGGTTTAACGAGCCCGACAAAGGAAGAACTCAGCATCTTTTCATTTTTAGAGAGTTTGAAAAGACAGCGGAAAAGTTAACTCCCACGGTCCCTTTTCGTAAATAGTTCCTCAAATCCGAAAAGGTAGAAAACTATGTCTGAGGAAACCTCCTAGTCGCGATAGGCTAGGGTATTCCTTTTTCGTAAGTAATCTATCCCAACCCGAAAAAGGGGTAAACGTATACTGGGTAGATGTCGTTTCATGTCCACTTTAATGAGATCGAAACGACAAGGGACTCGGCAATATTTTCATGTTTAAGGAGTCAGAAAAGAGCTGAAAGTTGATTCCTCCTGGAGGAACTAGTGGTATAAAGGGTAGCTACTAGTTCCGGAAATGGTGGAACTACTCATAACAAGATAAAGGTCAAGAGGCTAGCTAACAAGACCACTCATCGCAGTGGTTCTTCAGAAATGGCTAAAACAACCAAGTGAAGGCATATGATCGGCCAAGAAGATAGTGACGATGGAGTGAGAAAACCAAGGCTCATCTGGAAAAACAGGCTGATAAAATGACAATCACAAGAGGTGAAATGGGAATGGTTTAATTTTTACACAAGCTTGAAATCAGGAAACTCTGCTTGAAGTTGGTTTCATTTTTACACAAGCTTGAAACAAAGATAAACTATGCTTGAAACCGGTTTCATTTTTACACAAGCTTTGAAACGGAAACGAACTATGCTTGAAAAATTTAAGCATGCCCCCGGCATGGTGACTCAATTTGAGGTACATGCCCCCAAAGCTTTAGTCCATATGAAAGGCAGATGGAGTGAAGGTTCAAGTTACGAGATCAAGAGAAAGACTCGACTGGGATTTTACGAGAACTTATCAAAGACTCGAATTGAACGGGAACGTGTTTCATTATTTTAACGAGGTTGAAACATTAAAAGAACTATCCTTAGAAGAGTTTGTTTCATTTTTTAAGGAGCTTGACACAAGAAAAATAACTATGCTCCGAGCACCTTGTTTCATGGTTTAAAGAGCTTGACACAAGCAAACGAACTCTGCTCCGATAACCTTGTTTCATTTTTTTTAAGGAGCTTGACACAAGAAAATGAACTATGCTCCGCAACCTTGTTTCATTTTTTATAGAGCTTGACACAAGAAAAGAACCATGCTCTGACCGACCTCATCATAACGAACAGGAAGTCATGGATTCCAAGAGTTCCATTCCTGATGGAAGGAAAACATCCTGGAAGTCGGGACCCAATGCCCCCAACACACTATGCACAATGGCATTATCACTGAGTACAGGCACGAGATAGGTAGCCACGTAGTTGACCTGTGGTGGGGCAGATACAACGGGTGGATAAAAACCAGGAAGGGATTATGGTGGGCTAGTTGCCACATCAGGACCAAAGAATGAAAGATGATCAATGGTCACGATCTATCCTTCATGTGGAAAACAGACCACATGGAAAAGGGAGGAGACAAGCGCTCCCATGGCATAGGTGTAATCACGCCCTAAGAGCAGATTGAAATCCAAGGGGCCTGGAACAACCATCACATCCACATGGATGGTTTTACCTCCGAAAGTAACAGGTAACCTTGGGAGGATCCCTAACGGTTGACTCGTTCTTCTGTTAAATGCCAACAGATTCTACGTAACAGGCGCAAGCGGCAACGAACCAAGAGCTTGCCAAGTAGTTGAGGATAGAACACTAATAGACGCGCCTTCATCTATAATGGTGCTGGGTATGACCAGACCAAAAGCCTGTACTGTGATCTCGAAAGGCAGATAAGACGGAAGGCGGTATCCTACAAATCGACTCCAATCGAAGGAAGCGACCAAACTACTTGGAGGGGCTACCATCGAAACGAGATGGTCTTCCCCTAGTGTTATGGAAGAAGAGGGAGCATCCTCCATGACCTCCATCTCGAAGGTGGGAGGAGTATCCTCTAGGACCTCTATCACGGGAGGTGGAGGAGCAACTTCTTGAGGTATAGGGACAGGAGAATCTTTCTCCAAGTCTGAGGAATCTGAAGAAACAAGAAGAACCTAAGGGATGTGAGGTCCACTCTCAACGGAAAAGACCTGGTGTACCGTAGACGGAGCCAGCTCAACCGATCCCACGACCAATGGTTGGTCGGGAATGGATTCCTGAATTTGAATTTCTGAGGGAGCGGGATCGACTAAGGATGACTCTTGACCAATTGTAGGATCAGCTGGTGGAGGACTCACAGAAATATGTTTATAACCAACCGGGAGGCATGGTGTAGAAATAGCTGAGTTGTCCAAAACTCGCTTGGCTTCATCCATATAAGGACAAAGGTGAATGGCATGGTGCCCTTCACACAACTTACAGGGATTGGTAATCTTACCCTGCTTCTTAGGAGCTTTACCAACACCAGTTGAATATGTGCCCCCAACTTGACTCCTGGAAGCCAAAGGCAATGGAGGACGACCATTGGACCATCTTACAAGCACCTTGGGAATGCCAGGGAAATCTCAAAGAAGATGGTCTCCCGTGCACAACATGCAAGGGAACTTGAATTTTCGTGGAGGGTTGGAAGGTTTATCAAGAGGAGACTTCTTAGGCACAATAGCAGTAGAGCGAGCCTCTCCTTTATCAGACTTCTTCTTCTTTGTCTTCTTCTTCTTCTTCTTAGCCACCTGGTTACTTGAATCCAGACTTTCACCAAGCGAAGTAGAAGAGGAGGACATAGAAACAGGCGAAGAAGGGGAGAGGTCCATCTTGGAATCAACATGACGTTGTTCAAGTGGAGGAACTAATTGACCAGTAGCCAAGACATTTAGGACCACAGAGGTTGAAAACAACCAAACAGGAAACCCAATAGTTAACCCAGGAAGGGACAACGTTGCCATGTAAGGAGCACCAACATTTCCAAAAGGAGGAAAAGGACCAGGATTTCCATTGGAGGGGATTCCTTGGTTGGTGAACTCCGGAAAAGTTGCCATCAGAAACGATCTTTAGAACAACACCCTAAGGAAACTAACTTTAACCAGGAATATTTCGTGGGCAGTTAATTTTTAAAACATTGAAACAAAACTCTACTGTTTCATCTTTTAAGAGTCGAGAAACAGGAAAAATGTGACTCTATCACTTTCAGATTGGAAACAAGTGTGAAAGGACAAGCGCTTGATGATCCTTTCAAATTTAAAGAGTCAGAAAAGATCAAATGACTACTCAGGAATACTAGGCAAAGGGTGTACCAAATAACCGTGAATTGCAATATACACCTTGGTTTCAAAATGAAAGAGAAATCAACCAAGGAATTAACGTACATGCAGGAAATCTCCCCAAATGTTGTGTCCGCTGTATCACAGGTATAGGGCGGCAGACTCGGATTCCTATGGATAAAGGATTGAAACCTAGTGGGGTCTCCCTTTATATACGCGAAGGTACGGGGAGCACAAGTCCGTACTAGTGTTGTCTAAAGCCAAGAGGCAAATGAAAGCTACTAGGTTTAACGATGCCGGAACACATCTCTAACCTAGACCTCTAAATGTTCGTTAATGTTTCAATGCTTCATTAGGAAAATTGAGTAAATTTTATGGTTGATCTTCAATTATGTTTCGGTTTCAAGGCCCTACTGTATGTCATCTGACAATCTCCTATATGCAGCTATATGAGAAAAGAAAAATTTCAATTCGATGAATGCTATCTAGTTAAGGGAAGAGCTTCAAACAATGATGCAACAAACAACAACACTGTAAACGAAATTTTTCCAAACTAGATGACTTTCACTATCCAAAAGTAATTTCAAACATTCAACGATGCGAATAATGTAATGTAATCTATGCAAAATCCTCTTTTTCGAAAACTATGCAATTGTAATCTATGCACAATTTCCTTTTTTTTTCAAATGATAAGAATGCACTCAATGCATTTTTCGATGAAATGAGAATCTAATTAATGCATGCTTTTAATAAAAGAGAATGAAATCAAAGCGATTTCTAGTTTTCAATCATTAAACAATGTAATCTAAGTTCAATCATAGATCTCAAAAAATAATTTTCAATGCAATGTGATCTAATGCATTTTAACGAAAAGAAAACTTTGAGACGAAAACTAAACGAACACAAATCTCCTTGATTAATGCAAAAGAGATGTAAAAAAACACTAAGAATGCAATCATTGTTTCAAACACTTTGTCATGGAATCCCTCAAAAGGTGACAAGACATATGAGGTCAAACAAAAAGAGGACTTCCAAAGAAAGACATCAAAACAAGGCATTCATTCCCTTTTACATCAAACAACCATGGAGAGGAGACATTTCAAACAATGAGCAATGTAATATATGCTCATATAGTGAAAGGACCATAAGTGAAAGACACACTGGTGAAGGATTTAGGGAAAAAATCTCAGTTTTCATACACCCTGAAATTGGCTCGACTTCTACATTGACAACTAGCACCAACTGGCGTGACTTGCACACTGAAAAATAGTGCTAATGGAAAATTGGCACGGGTTTCTAATTGACAACAAGCGCCAACGCCTGAAAATGAAAAAAACAAAGAATATCTCCCAACCAAGACCAGACTCACCACTTCAAGCAGAATCTCCAAGGCTCAAATGAACCATGTAATCTAGGCTAAAATCGAGACACACACAGATCAAGCTCAGAAAGCTCAGAACAAAGCAAACCCTAGTACCTCACAGGAGTGGCACGACTGTGAGGCTGAAACTAGTGCTAGAACAAAATTGGCGCGGGTAATACACTAGCAACCTGCGCCAATGGGCGCAACTGTCAAGCTGAAAAGCGCGCCAGTTGAGTTTACCAGTAAAAAATAAAAAAGAGCAATCCAAAAAGCAGACCAGTGATAATCAAGCTATCCAAAAGCCAAATTCATAGAAAGAGCCAGCCCAAAGAGCTGATCAAGCAAGGAGGATCAAGAATCAACCGAAAAGACAAGACAATTCTCAAAGTTGTTTAGTCCATAAACTAAACCGGAGATTGACTGAAGCAGCGTTGATCTACTCCGCTAATGCAGAGCAAAAGTGTTTCGAAGGCTATCAAGCTACACTTCAGGCTCCATCTATAGCTTACAAATCAAACAACAAGCTGAGTCCCCAGCAGAGTCGCCAAATTGTTGAGGAGGTAAATCCCCTCTGCGGACAGAGGCGATCCCTACTAGCCCAGATCGGGTCTAGCAACAATCAAACACGCTACAGTGCAGGTTCCTAATTGCAAATAAACCAACTTGCGATGAAGGCTTACCTGGAATCCAACGCTGTCGTTTGTAGAAGAGGTGGTGCTCCTGTCCCTTTGCCCTGGCAGATCACAATCCTCACGATCTCCGTGATCGGACACCTGCAAATGCAAGAAACAACACAAACGCAAGCATAAAATCCAGTATATACAACTATATGTCAGTCGAAGAGGACATAACTCATGAACATAATCAAGAACAAGAGTGGAACCATAACCAATAGTTGATTATCATTAATGAGTCAAAAGAAGAATACAACCAAAGCTTCGACGCCAAATTCTCCTTTGGCGGTTCGTCAGCAGAACATGTCTCGATAAAGCCCGTCAAGGATGGGACAAGCCTCTCTCTCCGAATACTTGGAAATAGTCTCCTTACTTGGATTTGGCCTTAAGGGAATCAAGAAGGCTCTTGCAGCATAAGGATGTGAAAGCTCTTGGGAACTTGGAGATTAGCTTGCCATGGAGATGAGCAAGCTTTTATAGAAGGAGGAAGGGGAGCTGGGATCCCTATAATTATTGGATTGGCCCTATCATCAAGGAAGCTTCCATGAGAGGTGGAAAACCACTTCATCTCTATGGAAATCCATAGCCAAACCTCCCAACTCAAGATAGATATCAGTCCAGGAATTTGTTAGGATGAAACTTCCGCCTTTTATAAAAGCTTGCTCATCTCCATGGCAAGCTAATCTCCAAGTTCCCAAGAGATTTCACATACTTATGCTGCAAGAGCCTTCTTGATTCCCTTAAGGCCAAATCCAAGCAAGGAGACTATTTCCAAGTATTCGGAGAGAGAGGCTTGTCCCATCCTTGATGGGCTTTATCGAGACATGTTCTGTTGACGACCCGCCAAAGGAGAATTCGGTGTCGAAGCTTTGGTTGTATTCTTCTTTTGACTCATTAATGATAAGCGACTATTGGTTATGGTTCCACTCTTGTTCTTGATTATGTTCATGAGTTATTTCCTCTTCGATTGACATATAGTTGTATATACTAGATTTTATGCTTGCATTTGTGTTGTTTCTTGCATGTGCAGGTGTCCGATCACGGAGATCGTGAGGATTGTGATCACCCAGGGCAAAGGGACGGGAGCACCACCTCTTCTACAAATGACAGCATTGGATTCCAGGTAAGCCTTCATCGCAAGTCGATTTATTTGCAATTAGGAACCTGCACTGTAGTGTGTTTGATTGTTTCTAGACCCGATCTAGGCTAGTAGGGATCGCCTCTATCCGCAGAGGGGATTTACCTCCTCAACAAAGGGGAAATTTGCAGTGATACCTCTAGAAGGTTTCAAGAGGAAGAAGAAGACCCATGCACTTCTTGTTCTCATAGAGGAAGTGAAGAGAAAGAAGACCACTTAGAACATGAGATCCTGAGTGGCTATTTGGCAAAATACAAGTGCCAACCTAGGGCTTTCAAAGAGACCCTAGATTTTCCTCAGTTTATTCAACTGTGAGAAGAAAGAAGACCATGTAGAAACAGAATGATAAGAGGCAACAGATTCCTGTTGTCTACATTTGATGGATCACGCAGGTGTGCAACAAAGACTTGGGTGATGAAGCTAGAAGCATTTTTCCTACTACATCCAGTAGTGGAGAAAGAGGTTGTGGAGATATCAACGCTGCACTTAGAGGGCAAGGAAAGCTCTTGGTGGATCAGCCATGAAGGTCATGCAAGAGTATCTAATTTTGCTGATTTTATTCATCAAGTAATCGAGAGGTTTGACAGTAGAAGACCAGAGGAGGAAGAGTCCTATTCTCCACTTGAGGAGTCTTGTACCAGCACTATCACATTCATGAAGGGGCAACCATCTGTAGTAGTAGTTGGATCAGCCAACACATTGAAGAAAGGAACCCTTGCATCCAAACAAGAGGTTCCCAAGGCTCACCAAGGTATGCATGTATTTCCATTTCTGATCATTTCAGAAATTCGTATGGAAAACCTTGGGAATTTGTCCTCACATGGTCAAGGATAAAAACTCATTGCTATGGTGGAAAAACAAGCTTGCACAGAGCTGTGAAATTTGGGATTGATCCAAGAGGGGATGAACATTCATTCCTTTGCACCTTATTTGAGTTGCAGGCAGCATGAGGAGTTAGGGTGCTAGATGGTGGGAGGCATGATGAATGTTGTGCCACTTTCTGTTGGTGTTTGGCCTTCAGCACACTTGGATTCTTTTGGGTCCAAGGGGATCATTGATGAGAGGTATTTTCTGAAAGATCTCCAAGGGGTTACATCTCAACTTCCCATGAGGTTAAGGAGGAATACTTGCTTTGGGAGATTGGTAGTCTTCATTGGAAAGATACCAAAGGAGAAAATGATTGGAGGCATCCACATTTGGATCAAGAGTATTCTTCTAAAAAAGAAGACATGAAGATTACTCTTTCAAAGGGAGACCAAGATCTAAGGTCTCCTATTGATGGTGAGGCATTTTCTACCATTGAAGAAAAGGCTATGGGTGACAGCACAATCATAACAAAGGCATCTCTAGCATTTCATGAAGAAGAAGAAGGGGCCGCTACTCCAAGAAGAGAAGCTCTTGCATTCTTGCAAGGAGTTTCAAAGAGTCCCACATATAGAGATTATGGCACCATCCATGAGAAGAATGTGCCATCATTATCAGATGGTGAGATCCTGAATACTGCAGAAGATAAAGGGGAGGGAAAGCTTCATAGGGTAAGAAAAATTTACCCCTCTTTATTTCAAAGGAGTGATGTCCTAAGAAGGCATGAAGATCTGTGCAATAAAAGCAAGGAAACATCAATCCATACATCTTTATATCATGATATATGCCTTGATGTCTCCTTACTTGGAAGAAACCCACCAGGGAAACCTCTTGATGAAAAGAGAAAAGTGTTCTCTCAACCTTGTACATTGATGATACATTTGGCCAAGAGAGGAACTATCACAATGCTGGAGAATTTGGGTAAGAAGCATGCTTATGTCAATCACATTTTACTTTATGATTGCACGCATTATTTTTCTTTACATGTGCAGGCCATGACTCCTAAAAGGAGTGTCTTACCATATAAACTTCATGGCCAACTATGGGACAGAAATATTTCCAAATATGGTCACTCCCTTGATCGGCTAACGGAGGTTTTGTAGCATGATGGGTGCTTCCATAAAGCACCAAATATACGTTTCACCTTCAGCCATGGTGGAATGATAAGAGTAGCAAGTAAGTTGCATGTAAACCACTTACCACATCTAGATCTGAAGCAGGGAGGAGATGACCCTCACTGGTTTCTATTGGGTGAATATGGGTACCACCCAAAGTTTTTGATTTGATTGTCTCATGCTTTGTATCTCAAGGAAGGAATGCATAAGAAGGAGGCATGGTTGCTTTGGTTGACAAGAAGAGATTATGGGAAGAAATTTTCCCATATTTTCATGATATTTCCAGAGAGAAGGAAGGCACATTCATGGTGCAAGGAGGCTACCCTTTTGCATTGGAGGATTATGAGGGGATTCCATGTAGGAAGGAGATATTCTCACATAGTGTCATGATGGTGGATGTATTTGGCATATGGAATGTCAAAGGGAGGAGTCATGGAGCCTTATTTCTAAGGCCTACAGCGCTGTCACATGGGAGTGTGTTCTTATTGATGGAGTGTTCCAAGGAGTATATGTATCCCTTCCTCTTGTAGACTTTTACGAGGAGATCCTCATGGGGGAGCTTATACATGGACCTCAATTTCAGCCTACTCACCATGCATGGTAAGAAATACATTTATGTACTTGTTGATTACTCCATTGATTATTTGTATCTTCTCACCATATATGAGCAGTGCATTTCTCCACAAGAGAGCAAGAGTATTTTTGGGTTTCATGGTCACTTTAGGGCCAATGTTTGTAATGATAATAACCCATCTATACATGAATTTGGGCAAGTGTATTGTTATTTTGTCTATTTATAACTGATAGACATTGATGCTTACTCCCCCATGATGGAGGAGTGAACATGCACAAATTATAACTTTTGCATAACCACTTGCCACATAACATTCTCAAACAACAGTTGGGAAGACTGCGTAATATCCACTTGGATAACCTTTGGTACCATCCAAAATTGCACATAACTTTCAGTATTTTTCTGATTTGGATGCCAAATGGTGATGATGTGCCATTCATATTGAATGGAATGGTTTGGGTTGGCATGTCTCATGATTTTGGAGGAAGGGTCCTTGGAGACTCAATCTTATTCTTGCCATTGGAGGGAAATCAGGTTGCAGCCCAGGATCAGCATGCCCTCTACACTTATCATAAGTGGAGAGGAGGATAGTTTGGGACATGCCCTCTTGCCTATCATGTTCATTTATTCTTCCCACCTTCACTTTAGGAGCCAAAGGTGGAGGAGATTCTTCATGAGTTGCCATGTTGGAGGGTGACTCATTTCATATGGATGATAGCTTGGGGGTGGAGGTTTCACTTGGGAATGAGGATTTCCCAGGAATCTCATAGTCCATGCCTTGAGAGGACCTCTAGACAGCACATAGTTGTCTCCTTGAGCATGTTACTTTTCCATGAGGATATCCATTTGGGATGTGCACCAAATGCTGGTTTGTTTTGCTTGGGAGAGGCACTATGGAGTTTCATTGTTGAGACACCATCTTATTCTTTGGAGAGCTCATAATATGAGGGTGCTACAGGAGGAGGGAAGGAGACTTTCCAGTTCTATCCTTTTAGGTTCTTGAGGACAAGAAAAATTTTGGAGGGGAGGACTGTAATATTCCTAAAATTAGCATGGAGCTAATAGGAATATTAGATTTTGATTTTTGCACCTAGTATATGAATAAATGGGAAAATGACCCATATTTAACTTGTATTAACATAAAATCCCTCTTGGTGTGAAAAGGGGATAACTTGGTGGCTGTATTTTGCACTTTCCATGTGTGAACATGAAAAGGATCATGTTGATTCAGTCAAGTTGACCAAGTCAACAACGCTGCCTAAGAGTGTGTGGCTTGCTTAAGAAGACAACACAATTTTGGAGGGAAAGTATTCACATGGTGTTGGAAACCCTAATAGGTGGGATCCAAGGTGAGGAGGCTAAAAAACATTATAAGGAGGAATATGGCATAATTTTTTGGTTAGCTTATGGATTAATTTTTTTTTTCTACGTAGACTATTGAGCATTCTTCAGCTGTTGAGATGAGTATGTAGTATTGTTCAGCACAAGGCATTCCTGCTTAGGAGTTCCTTATCCTTCATTGAGTGATCTCTTGGAGGGGTTTTGTTCTTCATTTCCCACATCCAGACTTGAGGCCAAGCATCCTAGTTCAGCCACAACGTTATTTCTGCAGAGAATAGTGTTGTGTTGCAGGGTGTTGCAGTGGGAGACTCACAACACCGGATCTTGAGCTTATCTTTCAGAGGATGGAGCTCCCCTTTATTTGAAAGATCTGTACAGGAGGTTCCAGAGCACATTTCACATATTGGAATAAGGCCAATTTAGTTCCCATCCATTATAGTGTAGTTTACTGGGGAAAGTGCGTCATTTTTTCCAGAGTTGCAGCAACAGGGTTTGAGCCCTTGCTTGTGAGCTCATTCCTTGGAGAAAGGGCCAACCCTTCTCCCGGAAAGCTCTGTACTTCATTATTTCTTTGTCACTTGTATATTTCAGTCACATATATTCAGTGCTGTAGTAAAACTACATTTTTTAGACCCATATCTGTAGATCTTCATTTTGTACATTGTGCTCTCAAGAAACCCTTACCGGGTTACTCTGTTTTGTATAAAAAGGAAGGAATCTCCATTTTATCAGCCATTGATGCATTGTATACTCCAAATCTATTTTTTCTCGTCATTTTCTGCATAAACTCTCATAAAAATAACGTTTTTCTTGCTCCAGTAATTTCTGCATGAGGTAGGCTATGGGGTTTGGGCTTATTTGCGGCATATTGACTTGGGGAGATATGTTTATGTTGGCTAGAGTGATTTGTTTCACCTCTAATTCTACATGTGAATTTTATATCATGTATTCTAAGGGATCCAAGCCCCATTTCTCACTTGTATAGCATTATTTTTTGAAGACAACTGTTTTATGCCCTATATTGCTGCATTTCCCCACTTGGGAAGGAGAATATAGGCCATATACTTGCTGAGGTTCTTTCATATGCTAGTGAGATGTTATTTTACATCTAATGAGCTACTCTACATTGCCATGTTCATGATTTTCTGAAGCTACAACTATATAATATCTTAAAATATTCTATTTGTTTTAGCTATTCCAGAGTTGGAATATTACACCATTTGAGGGCTCGGTGAGAGCTTTCCAATTGTAATGATGGTTTTTCAAACTGAGCTATGGTTTGGTTGCAGCAGGTGAAAGAAAAATCATGGGTTTCTCTTTTAATAAGGCATTTTCCCTCCAAATTCACTCATTTGCATGTGGAGCTGTGGTGAATGTAGAGAGGAGAGAGGGTCCTAAATCTTGCAGCGAACGTAGCAGACAAAGCGACTATTAGAATCGAGATTCGTCAGTTGCAGGTAAGAGGCCTAACCCTAATATTTCATTTCAGTGGATTGAGAGTTCAGATTAGGTCCTCAGAGCTCAGTAATAGACCCCTTCTCGTCTTCACGGCCGGGTCGCACTTTTTGGGGCAAAAAATGCGACTTGGGTAGCAGGTTTTGGGCAGAAAAATATGACCTGTCCTAGGATTGAGCCTAAAAAGTGCGACCTGGCAGGGAGAGGTTTTTCTATG
Organism: Pinus albicaulis; assembly: GCA_034641835.2. Classification (NCBI taxonomy): domain Eukaryota; kingdom Viridiplantae; phylum Streptophyta; class Pinopsida; order Pinales; family Pinaceae; genus Pinus; species Pinus albicaulis. The sequence continues at coordinate 329,942,474 of CM076574.1, forward strand.
CTAGTTTTTGGCTGAGAAATGGGCTTTTGTGTTTGGATACAGTCTTTCCTATCTGTACATTGACAAATATGATAGTTTTGTGCAGATATGGCAGAATTACGGATACACTAGAGAGAGAGAGACATGGGAACATTATGGTCAGAGATCCGGGAGGATCAGGGTGTCCGCAGTGCATTGGCTAGGTTTGAGGTTCTAAAGTTTGTGGAGAACCCTTTGATGAGAGCTGGAGAGCCCTTATTGGCCCGGATTGTCATCTATTGGGACCTAGACCATGAGGTCTTTATAGTGCAGGGGCACTAGATCAATTTGACAGTCCAATATATATATTTCCTGACCGGTCTCCCACCACTTGGGATGGTAGGGAATACTCAGCCAGTGTTACCGCAAGGGTGGAACAACATAGATTTTGTAGAGCGCCATTATAATCCAGGTCTCCATGTCAAAAGGACACAGATACCCATTGGGGATATAGAGAGGTTAGAGACCCATGTTGTGGCCGCATCGATGCTGCTGATCCTAGGCAACTAGGCACTCCACCGCATCATTGGAGGGCAGATGATGCTTTTGGAGAGTGTGTTGAGTGGGACCTATTATGGGTGGGCCCAGATGATGCTGTCGTCATTGAAACGATAGTTGTCGCTATGAAAGTGACAAGTGAACCATGACTACGCATATGGTAAATTTTTGTGCTCTCTCTTCTTTGAGAATATCCCAACACTTCGAGCTCGTATACAACTCTAGGATGGGGGCCTGTGAGAGCCCAGGATGCCCTGGTGGGGGCGACTACTATGTAGGGGAGGAGGTGGGGCAGTCGGATGAGTGTTCCGACCCGAGTTTTTTGCACATTGGGATCAGATGCCATTGTACATAGACGACTATCCCTATAGTGGGATGAGTTATCATGGGGAACCGAATATGCCACTGCCTCTTGGTCGAGTATGGGGGCCAGATGGTAAGTGACAATTTTCTAATTTTTTTATGTGCATTGTAAAGTTTCAGAATATTGTATATGGTGCTGATTCTTTCACTTTTGGTATGTAGATATAGTACCAGTAAAACCGACCGGGTATAAGGGACAGCCTGTAGTATCAGTAGCTTCAGGACCTAGAGGATCGAGGGGGCCACAAAATGATGATGTAGCAACCCTCCTGAAGGACAGCCGTCGTAGATGTGAGAGGATTTTGACCAGTGTTTCAGAGCATGGCTGACAAGACTTAGAGGACCAGTACATAGAGCCATGTATTGGTCTACCCTCAGAGTGGTGAGGGGTCATGCGGCACATGGTGATGGCCGGATAGGGGATACGCGATCTACGAGCTGCGGTAGTAGAGCCATTGGGTCGAGATCCTCTAGATAATGATTAGGTGTGTAGGGGTAGGTGGTGCCCCTAGTTTTTGTGTTTTTGTAACATGCTATGGGCATGTCATATGTATCAGATTTTATGGACCCTAAAACATTTTATACAACACATTTTATGGATACGCATCATTTTGATGGTTTTATGTTATTGTCTTGTGTTAAATGCATGTGCTAAATTCCAATCTAGAATATTGTTTGCAATGCTATCTACATAGTGATTTTGTGCTCTAGGTACATGACTGATGTAATGATTTCAAATTCACGCATCAAAAGCTTCACTCGTAAATATCTTCTAAAAATGATAGGATTATGCACACGATAGACACCATTTAATTGCATGACAAGGAGCAGGAAATATAATAAAACATGAAGGTGGAGGATACGATAGGAAAGAGAATAGGCTAATAAACCTCACAATGCATCATATTCGGCCTGATTATTGGTAGCAGTACCAATGCATACACTGTTTGAGAGAACGAGTGAATGCAAGGGGGTAAAGATGGCCCAACCTGCCAAGGCTAGATTCTAAGAGTAGTGACTTGCACCATCGGCATAACTGACATAAGGTGTGGATGGGAGGTCCATCTGAAAGGTGCCATAAGACAATAAATGGGAGGATGATGAAAAATGCTGGCAACCTAGGCACAAAGTAGAAATCGAACACACACTGTGAGAGTTAGTGATCTGGGTAGGATGTCTACTACTCACACGCTGACGGTTAGGTGGAGTGTGGGAGCTACCGGAGGTGTAGCTTGAGCTCAGGCCACGAAAGTCACCGTAGACACAGATGGTTCCATCCTACTTATGGGCAGGAAAGATGAAGTCAGGGGTGGACAAGGCTTCCATGATGTGATCATCACAATAGAATATGGAGTGACTATAAGAAGGGAGACCACATGATGCAGTGAAGCTACCTGACCCATCATCATGAGAAGAAAGGTTCACATGCACATCATCACGGGGGATGATGGAAGAACAAGAAGATAAGTGATCTACCGATGTTGAGCCTAGGGTGATTGCTGAAGGGAGGTCAAGTGAAACAACAAGGGAAGATTCAGAGGGAGATTCCAGCGAGGGTATCATGGATGATGATAGGTAGAAGTTGGTGGCTGGAGGCTCCATAATCTCGACATCATAATGTCAATGGGAGCGGGGAAATCCTCAGGCTAGCCTGCAGCATACTGTGCAAGTACGGGAGAGGCGCATTGGTTCTGTTCAACCTCGTACTCCTGAACTACCTCCAAAGAGGCACGGTAATGCGTAAGGTGGGGGAAATGGTGGGACTAATGGCCATGGAGATCACACAAAGCATAGGGTTGATTGGTGTGAATAGTCTTCAGGTTCTTAGTTGCGGTCAAGGAAGAAACAGAGGCTTTAGGGACCATAGAATCAGGGAATGCAACATTAACCATTGGCTTGATACGGGGCAACTAAGGATAGGTATGGGTGACATGGCTGACGACATCACACAAAGCACAAGGCTTTGGATGCAGAGGAGGATCAGGGTCAGTCAAGGAAACCTTGTCTTTTGATGCCCTCTTACGAGCTTTGCCCTTCTTACCTGAAGTGGTCGCAATAGGAGAAGGTTCCTGTTGAGGTGGCTCAGGTAGTGTAACAGCAAAAGAAGTCATAGGGACCGGTTAGACAGGGGTCAAATCCAGATAAGGTTTAGGTTGACCATGCGGGGTAGCGACTGGAGGATTAAGAAACCAAATGGGAATCCCAAGGTTCATGTTAGGAAGGGAGAGGGTAGCCATGACAGGTACCATGTATACTCCTGGAGGGGGAGCTAGGTACAGTATCTGACCAGAGGGGTAATGGCCAGGTGGGACGGCTCCAAGATGGTTAAGGCTTGGAGGAACCATTCTAGGAGGGTAAAGAGGCTCATGGATACCAATTGTAGGTGAAGGGCTAGGAGGAGGAGTTCTAGAAGGCTGAATCGAAGGGCTAGGAGTAGATTGCGGAGGGCAAGGAGGCTACTGACTAGCCGAAGCGAGCCGCTTGAGGGCAGCTTGAGATGATTGTGTCATGCAAACATTCGATGAGTCGGGATTAGAGATAGGAGGAGGAAGACCAGGGAATGTACCAAGCAATGAGGAGTCTTTTTAGACTCCAGGTGAGACACTGATCAAAGGATCGATGGTTTGGTTATTGGCAACCGAAGAGATTATGGACTAATAGGAGGTCTGAGACTTTGGTTTTTAATATGTCAACTGGTCAATGGTGACTATATTATTGTTATGAGGGAAGGAAATCTTGCAGTGAACCGAATATGGGACAACATACATCACATAGGTGTAGCTATGACTTCCATGTCAACGCAAATAGTCTTTCCCACAAGAGTAATAGGACAATTGCAGAATATGCCGATAGGCTAGGTGGCATGGCCATCCCACACTCGGAGAGTGATTATGGAAGGAGCCAACTCAGGTGATTCGAGTTACTTCCAAAATAAAGCAGACATCACAAAGGTGGATGCCCCCTCATCAATGATGCACCGGGAAACGTTGACATTCTGGATCTTGAATGGGATTTGAAAGGCAAAAAAAGTAGGGAGAGGAGGATGTTTTGACTGGTCAACATCGCAGACAATAAATCGATCATAAAAAGGATCTACAGTGCCCATGACAGATAGTATAGATTTTCGTTGTGAAGGACACGACTGGAGGAGTTCCAGCATTGAAATGGCAATAGGAGATTGTGCCAAATCATCTACTATATTATACGAATGGGTAGCTTTTCCAGAAGCAGCATTTCACCATAGTGGTCCCTACCTCAGCCTTCGGTTGAGGGATCTGCAACGTATCATTAGGTGTCGAAAGAGGCTTTGTAGGGACTGAAGGAGGTGGCTCGGGGACAGACGTAGCAGGAGGCTTGTTGTACTGATGGGACTGAGTCGGAAGATTGATGTCTACAGTTAGAGGTTGGTCAGAATTCATCATGATAATTTGGTAATCGAAGGTACCAGATGGAATAGGTTGAGTGGCCACCTGAACTTCAGGTGGTTGGGTAGCCAAAAATCCTTGTTTAGGGAAAGGATTAGTAAACACAACCAACTGACTAGGTGCAGCACTGGCAGGGACAGAAGGGGAGGCTTGCTGTCCTCAAAATTTTTCTTGAGAATCCCACATTCGCTTCATCTGTGGTAAAAGAGGACAATCATGCATGTAATGATCATAAACACCACAACAAGAATAAGGTTTTTTCGTGTGAACATGCCTATCCTACTTGGGCTGAGTGCCCTATTGCTGGTTAGTAGTGTTAGGTGCATTATTTTGAGTATTATGTCCAGGATTACCGAGAGAAGATTGATTTTGAGTGCCTTTCCTCTTCTTTTTGGAAGGAGGAGGATTAGTCGCACCCTGTTGTGCATACACCTGCCCCTGAGGGGGTGATGGCTACTATTACGGGGGTTGAGAAGGCAAGGGAGGAGGAGGTGCTAATGCTGGAGGAGCTGGAGCACCAGGTTGTGGATACAGATAATAAGGAGGTTGGGTAACATTTTTGTAAACAAGAGGTTAGGCAAAAGGAGGAGGCATGCCATATCTTGGATACATGCTACTGGGAAGGGGAAAAGTGCAGGAGGTTCTGGCCCCCCCATGAGGAAAACCATAGCCCATGGCAGGTTGAGCGTATGGATGAGAGAGAGCTCCAATGATACCGTCAGTGGCATGAGATGCCCCCAGTGCATTGGCACCACCAGGTCTAGGAAGATCAGGTAGAACGGTCTAAACATAACCCTACTGAGCATAGATCAGGTCATATTTTAATGCAATTTGGAGTGCGGCATCTTTGGTTTGAGGGAAATGCGGTGCAACGTCTTTTCCAATAGCAGGCAAGAGAGATCTAAGGAACCAGTCCATGTAGACATGGTGTTCAAAGGTAGGGGCTCGACATAGGCTCTTTCTTCTCTGCCATTCCTGGACATGATCGGATAGGTGGGTTGCAGATGATTGACGGAAAGAAGTCAAAAGTTTGGTACCAGTGTCATAACGAAGGGGAAGCTAGAAATAAGACAAAATAGCCTAAGCAAGGGTCGCAAAGTTGGTATGAGAGGATGAGGCCTGATCAAAATACCACTTAGAAGCTTCACATGTAAGCATATGTTGGAACAACCGAAGACCTACAGAGTCATCGGTAATGGATTTAGACGAACACCACATGTGGAAAAATCGAACATGATTTCTAGGATCTTCTCCAGCAAGGCCTTCAAAAATGGGGATGTCGGAAGGGAGCTTGGTCTGCATAGCAGGCCAACTAGTGTCATGGTGTATAGGGTCATTGATCAACTGGTTAAAATCAGGAAGATGGAGGCGTGCCATATAGGGGAGCAAGGGAGCAGCCGAAGTAGTTCCTGTTGCGGTCCCACTAGTAGTATTCCCAGAATTAGGACCGGGGCTACCACCAACATTAGGTCCTAAACCAAACATGGTGAAGGTGACAGGAGGAGAATCGGGAGTAGAACTAGAAGGAGAACCCAATGAACCAGAAGAGGATTCAGAGTGCGGACTTGGTGGAGGACTAACTTGAATCCTACATGGAGGAGTAAGTCATCCTACCAAAAACTGAGGCTGAAGGCCAAGAAGTCTCTGGGATAAATACCTTGGTGGAGCAATGATGACGACAAAAACACGACACAAGGGGAAGAGATACAAACAAGGGTGGAAAGGTGCAGGATCAACTGATTACAATGTCGGAACAAGGGCAGGGAGGTGTAGGATCAATTGATTTCAATGTTAAATTCTTTGCTTGGTGGTGTTCTAAGCTCTTATTCACTCAGGGTGTGTGTGTAAAGTGTGTAAATTTTAATTTTTAAACCAAGATGTTTGTAGAGAAAAAGAAAAAGTGTGTTGTATAACTATAAATAAACTTGCAGATAACAGTATATGAAACTAAAATAACAGAAAATAACCAGCTAATAATGCAATAATCTAAACCCAAGGAGGCAGGCCTCTAAACTAGTCTGTAGGTGGGAAAAAAATAGTCAAAACACACCAAAATAGCCAATAGATCTAAGGTCGGGAGGGACAGGGATCTAAAGGTTAGATCTACTAGAAATAGGTGCAGATAAACATCAAAAAATGAGAGGAAAATTTGTTGTAAATGAGGTGGCGAAAGGCTATCTCCTGGAGGGAAACAGAGTGGACCCTAGAGGAAAACCCAAAAAAAACTAACGGAGGTGATTTGGATGGATAGATAGCCAATCTGAAGCGGATTTGAAGGTGAGGTATCAGATCGGAAAAAAATGGCTGAACACTCTAAAAATTGCAGACAACTTGCAGCAGCTAAAACTCTTCCACAAAGTGTGGAGGGTACTAAAGCCCAAGAGGGCTAGTTTCCCACTTAGTTGAGAAAAACAGAACAAGTACAGGTCCAAAACGAGCGGAGATGGAGGTCAGAAAACCCTGAACAGAGGCCTAGACAAACCCATAAAACTTTCTGAAAAATTCCTGCAAAAAAGTGAGGTCGCAGTTTCTGACCTATTTCTTACCGAGGTCGCATATTTTGGGTAGATATCCGAATCCTGAAGCTCTAGGTCACAGGTTTGGGGCAAAAAAGTGTGACCTGCACTTCTGACACTCTCAAGAGTAGGTTTCAGCAGAATTTCTTGTCTCAGCTGCGGCTGATGTTGGTCACCTACGCAATAGGTTCGAAAACACACGGAAGTTAGAATTTTTAATGTTTAGGGTTTTATAGGTTAAAAACAACATCAAGAAAAGAAAAACAAGAAGCTAAAGAGAAATCCTAGTGTTTGAAGCAGCTGGATATGCAGGGATCTGAAAAATGACAAGGGTCGTAATCGTAAACCCGTGTGGAGTCGCCAGTTGTTAGTATGAATCTTAATTGCAAGTGTACGATAAAGGACCACTTTAGTTGTGCATAACAAACAAGCCTAACATCAAATATGGCTGCCAATACCTTCATATCTGCAATTAGGTGATCAAGATAATTGCTACAAAAATCTAGATCTATGCATCAAAAGACATTAAGCAGTAAAAAAAAACAAGATTTACTCCATGCATCCAATAGACAAGACAATAATATGTTGAATGGATTTTATATTAAGGGCACCTAGGAGGAAAACATAGAAGGATGTTACCAATTCTCCTCAATGGGATGGGTTCTTGTAAGTCCTTAGCACTTCAGATCTAAAATTCCTCTCTCTTGATGGTGTGGAAAACCCAGAAAAAAATGGAACTCAATGGGAGCTCACAAGCAAAAGATAGAAAAATATGACAATGATGGTGGATCTTAGTCAGACCAAAAGTATAGATCCAGAGTGATCTTTAGGAAACAAAGGGTAGTGAATGAATGGAAAAACCCTTCTATTTATAACAAAATATTGAGTTAGTCTAGATATTAGTGCATAATTAAAATATTATTAACCAAATCAAGATCCAACTTTTATGGAATATTTAATTATATTTTTGGAGGGAAAAATAATTTGACTTGGGTCAAATCCCATTATTTGTAAATAATTAATAAATAAATGATTTTTTTATCATTTTAAGGATGTGGTTGAGTAATAATTAGATAAATAATGATTTATTTAATTATTAATGGATGATTTAGTCAAATTTAACAAGGAATATTATTTAAATAAGGTTTAAATAATTATTCCTAGAAAATAATAAGATAAATAATAATTTGTCTAATTAATTTTTCCTGTTTTGGGTTAAATATGACCAGGAATATTAATTAAAATACTGTTTAACTAATTATTCCTTGAGGAAAATCAAACAAATGTGGATTTATTTAATATTTCCTCATGGGGTTTCCTGTTTAGACCATAAACAACTTTATAAAGGTGTTTTACTAAGTTATTTTCATAGTGAAAGCAATTTTACTTAGGGTAAAATTGGTCTTACATGGTGTATTGAGGTCCATCTAATAGTAACAAGTTAGATGACCATAAAATGGTGTAACAGATTGCCCCCCAACGTGCGAGCATTAGGAGCTAATCGCATGACCAAAGTACACTGTAAGAACTCAATCACTAGACACCGAAAGGGAAGTCAAAGAGAGAGAAGCATAAGCTAGACCAAAGCGCTAGAGGACTAGACGCTGAGGAGGCATGCCTTACAGGTGCAAGAATTCTCTTTTATGAGTGAGTACTTGTGCTATAGGCAACGGGGGAGGCATACCTATGCCCGCCGAGACAAAGTACAAAGAATAATGCGTCTAGTAAACAAGGGACTGAATAATATAGTACATGCTGGCATAAACATGAGCCAGGTAAAAACATGATAATGAATTCCAAATACATACTATGATTGGGATAATAGCCAGGACTTATACAATAATATCTAAGTACATGAGATACAAATACAACCCAAATTCCCCTTTAAATAGGAAAGGGCTCTGAAAATATGATTGATACATGCAAACAAAAAAGGCGTTGCATGCCGCTGAGGCAGACATCATCAAATCTATGGAGTTGCATCAAAGGCTGTAATGAAGAGGTCATCCGGGCATGTGGGGGGCTACCTGTAAGGCCACCCCCTCACGAGGGCTGAAACATCTCATGCACACCCAAGAATCACTAGTATCAGCTACTGTATCATTGAACCATCAAGTATAAGGATCTCGATCATGCTGAAAGGAGCTAGAGCTGAGAAAAAATCAAGTCAAAGGGAAATAAGGAGTCCCTTTGCCTGATCTGAGGCACTGAACAAGAGTGGAAGCTGGAAGCAAGGTACACCGCCCTCTAGATCTGTCTTTTGGAATGAATGATCTGATGTCGACAGAATGAAGTCCGCCATAGGTGAGGCAATAAGAGATCCTCAACTAAGGCACCAGAAAAAATAGTAGAGCGACTGGCAGAATGACACCAGGAATGATGATGAAATGGGGGGTACTGACTAGCGAATGAAAGAATTCCCTTGTAAGAGAATAAAGGGCATAGATGACATGGCAGCGACTGACACAATATCATGAGGGATAGGGGACAATAGGATTGAAGGCCATAATTTGCGACATGAGAGAGGAACCAGGAAATGAAGGATGGAGGACTATGGCGGGATACAACGGGACTCAAGATAGTCTCCATGGATGCAATGATGACTCGACTTTGATGCTCTAAACAAGGGTGACCTGAGTACATGATGGTTACTCATGACGAAAATCAACACAAGCATGGAAAAGTATGAAGGCAAAGTGGTGCACCAAGTACAAGTGTTGTAGGTGAAGAAATTCATTTTTGAGGAGTGGTGAAGTGACCCTTCTTGGACAAAATGTGTCCTGGTGAAGTATAAAATCACAAAAAACCAACAGGTACCCGTTTGAGGGCTCGGTGAGAGCTTTCCAATGGTACTAACGGTTTTTCAAACTAAGCTACGGTTTGGCCGCGGCAGGCGAAAGAAAAATCAAGGTTTTGTCTTTTAATAAGGAATTTTCCTTCCAAATTCACTCATTTGCATGTGGAGCTATGGTGAATGTAGAAAGGAGAGAAGGCCCTAAATCTTGCGGTGATTGTAGGGGACAAACCGACCGTTGGAATCAAGATCTGTTAGTTGCAGGTAAGAGGCCTAATCCTACTATTTCATTTTAGTGGATTGAGAGTTTAGTTTAGGTCCCTAGAGCTCAGTAACAGAACCATGCTTGTCTTCACGGCTGGGTCGCACTTTTTGGGGCAAAAACTGTGACTTGGGTAGCAGGTTTTGGGTAGAAAACTACGACCTATCCCAGGATTGGGCCTCAAAATTGCAACTTGGTAGGGAGGGGTTTTTCTATGCTGTTTTTTGGCTGAGAACTAGGATTTTGTGTTTGGATACAGTCTTTCCTATCTGTACACTAACAAATATGATGGTTTTGTGCAGATATGGCAGAATTACGGATCAACTGGAGAGAGAGAGACCTGGACACATTACGGTTGGATATCTAGGAGGATTAGGGTGTCTGCAATGCATTGGCTAGGTTTAGGGTTCTAAAGTTTGTGGAGAACCCTTTGATGAGAGCTGGAGAGCCCTTATTGGCCCATATTATCACCTATTGGGACCTGAATGATGAGGTCTTTATAGTGTAGGGGCACCGGATCGAGTTGAAAGTCTAGGATATATATTTCCTGACTGGTCTCCCACCACTTGGGATGGTAGGGAATACTCAGCCAGTGTTACCACGAGGGTGAAACATCATGGATTTTTTAGAGTGCCATTGTCATCCAGGTCTCCATGTCAAAGGGAGATAGATACCCATCGGGGATGGCCGCGGTGGTGCTGCGGATCCTGGGCAACCAGACACTCCACCACATCACTGGAGGGAAGATGATGATTGTGGAGAGTGTGTTGAGTGGGACCTACTATGGGTGAGCCCAGATGATGCTGTCGTCATTGAAATGATAGTTGTCGCTATTCAAGCGGCAAGTGATCCATGACTGTGCATATGGTACAGTTTTGTTCTCGCTCTTCTTTGAGGAGATCCTGACACTTCAACCTCGCATATAGCTCCAGGATGGGGGACTGAGAGAGCCAAGGATGCACTGGTGGGGGATACTACTATGCAGGAGAGGAGGTGGGGCAGTCGGATGGGTGTTCTGACCTGAGTTTTTTGTGCATTCGGATCAGATTCCATTTTACATAGACGACTATCCCTATAGTGGGATGAGTTATCATGGGGACCCGGATTTGCCACTGCCTCTTGGTCGAGTATGGGGGCTCAATGGTAAGTGAAAAATTCCTAATCTTTTTATGTGCATTTTAAAGTTTCAGAATATTGTATATAGTATTGATTCTTTCACTTTTGGTATGCAGATACAACACCGATAAAACTGGTCGGGTATAAGGGACATCCTACAGTATCAGGAGGTGCAGGACCTAGAGGATCAAGGGCACCACAAAATGAGGATGCAACAACCCTCCTCGAGGATAGGCATCGTAGATGTGAGAGGCTTCTGACCAGTGTTTCAGAGCACAACTGACAAGACTTAGAGGAATAGTACATAGAGCCATGTATTGGTCTACCCTCGTAGTGGCGAGGGGTCATGCGGCGCATGGCGATGGCCGGACAGGGGATGCATGATCTACGAGTTGCAGGAGTAGATACATTGGCTCGGGATCCTCCAGATAGTGATTAGGTCTGTAGGGGCAGGTGGTGCCCCCAGTTTTTGAGTTTTTGTAACATGCTATGGGCATGTCATATGTATCAGAGCTGATGGACCCTAAAACATTTTATACGACGCATCATTTTGATGGTTTTATGTTATTGTCTTGTGTTAAATGCATGTGATAAATGCCAATCTAGAATATTGTTTGCAATGCTATCTACATAGTGATTTTGTGCTCTAGGTACATGACTGAATGTAATGATTTCAAATTCATGCATCAAAATTTTCACTCATAAATATATTCTAAAAAGGATAGGATTATGCACACGATAGACACCATTCAACTGCGTGACAAGGAGCAGGGAATCTAAGCGAACATGAAGGTGGAGGATGCAATAGGAAAGGGAATTGGCTAATAAACCTCACAATGCATCATATTCAGCCTGATTATTGGTAGCGGTACCAACGCATACACCATTCGAGAGAATGAGCAGATGCAAGGGGGTAAATATGGCCCAACCTATCAAGGCTAGATTCTGGGAGTAGCGACTTGCACCATCATCATAACTGACATAAGTTGTGGATGGGAGGTGCATCTAAAAGGTTCCATAAGACAATAAATGGGAGGATGATGAACAATGCTAGCAACCTAGGTGCAATGTAGAAATCGAACACACACTATGAGAGGGAATGATTTGGGTAGGATGTCTACTACTCACATGCTGATGGTTAGGTTGAGTGTGGGAGCTACCGTGGGTGTAGCTTGTGCTCAAGCCATGAAAGTCACTATAGACACGAATGGTGCCATCCCGCTTATGGGAAAGAAATATGAAGTTAGGGGTGGACAAGGCTTCTGTTGTCACTCCTAGAGACAACCTTGAGTTGTACAAAGATCAGTGCATGTAGCTTGTGCTCAAGCCACGAAAGTCACTATAGACACGGATGGTGCCATCCCACTTATGGGCAAGAAATATGAAGTCAGGGGTGGACAAGGCTTCTGTTGTCACTCCTAGAGAAAGCCTTGAGTTGTACAAAGACCAGTGCCTAGGACATCTTAATCAACAAGGAGCATAAAGTTCAACTTATAAAGGTTGAAATGAAGGGGCTCTCATGCTATCATATCTTAAGTGGAAAGATTTTTTGAAAGTGGAACCAAGACTCTCAAAACTTAAACACAGCAAAAGTAATACTGTAGTAACAGAGTGTAAATGTTGATATGTGAACGTATCAGACAATTTTAAGACAGTACGCTGAAAAGGGGGCTGAATTCTAGAATGATACAAAGAGGTTAATAAAAGGAGGGAAATAGTTGTGTAAGAAAGTGTAATGGACACTAACCGTAATGGAAGCTCAATCTAGAAACAAGTGTTCACATATAATGGGCCTATGCACTAATAAGAATCCATACATGAGAAAAATTTTAAAGATAGAAATCCATTGCTGCTAATATCAGATGAACGTTGGTAGAAGTAAAAGGTGAAACATAATATCTTGCCTGAGCCATATTTAAAGCACTAGACATGAGTAAATATGAGTATCAACAACGATAAATTCACATTTAAGCATATAATAACTCACATTCCAGAACACATATATGAGAAATATGGAAATGGACGAGATGAACATTTACACTATAAAACATAAGGAAGAGTTACAAACTGTGAAGCATTCAGATCAGATCCCCAATATCGACAAAAATCCTTATCACCGAATCCCAATGGGATCTTCAACATTAATATTAAAGTTCCAAAAAAAATACATACAGAGTTCTTTCTTAGTCCGTTCTTTTGAAAATATCCCATATCAGTCCCCGTTTACTACTTTTATAGAGTTTCTCAATGATCATACGTGGAAAGATATTTTGGGAAAATATATTTTCCACGTGCTAGTAGGCAGTTTTAAGTCCTGATCAAAATAAAAAAATTCATGATAAGAGTAGAACTCTTCCCATCATTTACAATCTGGGCTCATGGCCATTTCAAAGGAAAATATCATAATCGTCTAACAGAAAGTAAAATTTGCCAGAGTTAAATATGAATTTCACTTGGATATTGAAAGTAAAGATAAAAATAAAAACAAGAGGCCATGCGGGTGACATCATGAGTTAAAATTTTCAGTGGTGGGAAAGAGTTGAGGCAGTGGCTGAAGTAGGTGGTGCAACGGTTGCAGAAGAGCTGGCTAACAGACTAGCATAACTGGTACACCTCTGCCAGGTGTCAACTGCAGGTTCAGGCATTGCGGTGAAAAATTCTACCTTAATGTAAACCTCGATAAGTTCTTCTTAGCTTGCCTAAGTAGGAATTTTATATTTCACTTGATGTAGAAGCGAAAACTCTTTGCCGAGGATTGAAACTATAGTTTTAGCTTTGAGTCGAGTAGATTTTTCAGAAGGTATATCGGTCTGGTTCATTGCTTCCTTTAGTCGGCACTCAGATACTGATAGCGGCTATATGACTACGTTGGAAGTCTCCCAGCATGATGGAAGTCCTGTAAGTGTTATCTCCGTCCAATTTTCCTTGAACTGCTCCAAACTAGCCACCACCTTTTCCAAAACGTTCAAAGCCATGCTACGTGCAGACTCTTTATTTATCACTTTTTGACACTCTGCAGCTTCCTTGAATCTACTCCTGATACCCCGCTTGACCACCTCTTCTGGACTTAGCTCTTTTAAAAGGGAATATACCTCTTTGCACTTTGGACCCTGTTGGGGGCATCATCACCTCCTTCATGAAGCGTTCTTCTGAAAAGGCATATAGCAGCCCTCATTTCCTCGATGATATTAAAAAATGCCCAACGCTTCTTCACTTCCATGATAATTTAAATCCAAATCAAATGCCTAGCGTCCAAGAGGGTTATATTTCCCTTTATTTGGTTGGTGAGCTCTCAGATAGTTTTCTCTTGCTGTGCCTTCTCCTACTTCCACTCCCCTATCTCTTTCTGCAGAGCAGCAACCTTTTTGGAATTCTCAGCGACAAGAGCCTCGAGCTCGCTGATCTTCTGACGTGCCATCGAGACTTGCTTTTCTACCACTTGAAGTTTGGCCAGTGTCGTGGTCAACTGTTCTAATAGTGAGCTAGTCCCTTCCAGAGTTGGTGGAGCGCACACGTGGGTATCCCAGCTTATCTGTAGTTCATCCATTATTCCCTGTAGAGTAGCCATATCCTCTGACATTTTAGCTTTATCCTCCCTTTCCTTTGCGAGGGAGTCTGCTAGGCTTGCCTTATCTTTCTCTGCTTGGACTAACTCGATGATATGTGCATGGTGAGTGCTAGGTATGTTCACTTTCTACTTCAGGGCCGCGACCTGATTTTGAAATTCAGTAATGACATGGCTTTGGGGGTCTGCTTTACCCTTTTCCTTCCCTTTTATTACTTCTTGGAGACTGTGTAGATCATTCGAGAGGGCATGAGAGTTGATCTTCTCCCTTCTAAATTTTTCAAGCACTTGGTTATGCTTGGCTTGTAACTTTCTCAGCATAAGGGAGAGCTTTACTACCTCATCCTTTAGCATATCACCGAAACACTGGAAAAAATTACATTTGTCGATTGGTGGGACTTGCGACATATTTATTGCTGTTTCCAGGGCTCTATAACTGGTGGTACCAGCCTCTGGATTTAAGATTGCTTTAGTCATAGCCAGTCTTAGTTGTTCTTTATCCAAGTAATTTTTAGATGAAAACCTAGTCTGGTACTTATCGACATATCCTTCTAATTCAGACAAGTGTTTTTCCCTGATTGTTTTGTTCCTTATCCTACTTTCACTCTCTTCTATAGAGCTGCTAGCTGAGATTTCTTGCGAAACTTCTGAGAAGTCATAAGAAGCCATGCTATCTCGTATCACTACAAAACCTACTTTTCTCCTATCTAGTTGACCATAAGGGGTCTCTTTTTGCATCAGCTGTTCATCTCTCATGCCTTCTGCTTCATTGATCCTGGTTCTTTGCCTTTTAAAAGGGGGAGAACCTTCTCCTGACATGCCAACCTCCTCTACCTGTTTCTGATCTACTTCTCTCGTTGAAGCAGTGTTTGCCTTTTCCCTTGTCGCAGATGAATTGGTCTCCATCTGTGACAGAAAAGGCCAGGTTTCAAGATTAGCTCGCCATTCGATGAAGGGTCTTGTTTCATGATTGTAAGGGCTTGATTTAATCTTCTTCCTTCTATTAGAAATGATGCATTTTGGATCATAAGGCCAAGCTTTCCCTTGCCTCAAATCCATGCCTTGAAGTAGATTTTCCACCATGGGGAGGGCATGCCTCGAGTTAACAACAAAAGGGCCAATGGTTGTGGGAAGCTTGAGAATAAACCCCTTTTTTGCAGGGAGGAAGTGAAGCTAGTCAACTTTTAAGGTCTGTCGGAGGTATTCCAAAGCATAAATCCGCTAAGCGGGAAAAACTGGCAATTGGTAGGGAGAAACTTCAGCTCCATAAACCCTGATTTCAGTATAGTGATAAAAAAGATACCAGTCTCTAGTGCTTTCAGCTTCACTGTACTAAAAGCATTTCTTCTGCTCAGGAAAAATCCTAAGCCGAGGAGAATCATGGATAATAGTATAAACTATGGGCATGAAATCATTTAGGAAACTTGAGTAACCCACCCCATTTTCTAATTGATGAATTGCGGGACTCCATTCAAAAACTGGTCTTGGTTGAGAGTTTATCCTATAGACCTTTTCTAAACCCAAACCCTCAAATTTATCGACATGCTGGAAAAGGAAAAGATAAAATACCATGGAAAAAAAATGAAAACGACCCATATCTGAGAGCTCCTGGAACTAAGTTTGGATGGCAGAGGCAAAAAAGCAGGGATATCTAAGATGACATCGGGTTGTGACATTAACCACAAAAAGGCTATGCATTCTTTTGAGACTCACACAAACCCTTCCACACCTAGGATACCTGCAATAAGAGCAAGGGTAGGCTAAAGGTCCTCCTTGAATAAGCTCAGGGAAACTGAATCTGCAAAGGGGAGAGTTGTGAAATGGGAGTCAGTAATGGCAGCGATGAAATCGCTCTGTTGCCTCCATGGTAGTTTAGAAAACTGATGAGACTGTGTCATTTCATTGAAACTAACGTAGTTCGAATTGGTAGGATAATAGAGGGATTTTCTGATGATTTCAGGGGAGATAGTGAATATTTTGCTTCCCTGAGAAGATAGGAACATGCCCCAACGTTCATTGTAAGCATCCAGAGCCAAAAAATGAATTCAACCACGGGGTAGATAAGGGGAGTAATTTGGTGATACAGACTAGACAAAATGATTCTAAACCTATCTCCATTTTCCACATGCTTCCTGAATAGCTCAGGCTTGACGCTGATAATGAAAAATGGGTATTGCGGGTCTTGGATGTCGGCTTGTAAATCTGTGAAAGGTTCGGGTCCAGGGGTAGCCCTGGATTTATGGGTTTGGGGAGTTTCAGGCTCTGATTTCTTGAGTGTGACTTTACCCATGACCATCATAAAAATTTAAAAACAAAAGGAAACCAGATCGAATAAAAGGGATGGAATACCTGCAAAGTAGGAAAGATGCTTGGGAAAACTACGCAGGGAGATTGACAATGACTGGGAAGACCTGGTACTTGGTGATTGCTTTCTCTTATACAGTAACCATAAAGTGAGAGTATTTTACCAAATTAAATCATAAAAAATGGTTGTATGGGTTGAAAACAACTCTGGAAGCGATGACAGGGTGAAATGAGTAGGGATGACGTCATAAGGACGTTGACACTAAGACATGCGGCGTAGAGGGATTGGGTATTAGACTTTAGTTAGGTGAATACCGTGTGTGGGGTTAAATTCTGGTACTGGTCTTGGTACTGGGTGCCCTAGGACTTACCTTATCATTGGATCATGGTGATAGTTGTACCTTGGGATTGGGCCCGCGAAGAACACAAGATGATCTATAACAGTTTCAAACCCGTGGGCGTTTTCCCCACAGAGTGCCTGACTCCTGGCGTTCATCTTGCCACGTCATCAGAATTCTGGGGGGGGGAAGCTTCCACCTTCCCCCTAACATCCGTGACCCCCCCTGGAATGGTTCTTACATTCCCTTGTTATGTGTGTGTATGCCGAACATGAGCAGGTCCCGCCTTATACTACTTTCTTCGCGCCTTTCAGACTATGGTTATTTCGGTTAAGACCTTAGATGCCCATCCTGCCTTATTATAAAGTGCACCTATCCCTTTTCATATATATGACTCATCTTGGTTTTATTCCTCTCTCACATCCTTCAAAATGTTAGCCTTTTAACATCATCGGGCAATCCGCCTTTATAATCTCTCGTAGGACTTTAAGGGGAGAATGATATAATCAACAGCTTCCATGATGTCATCATCACAATATAATATGGAGTGACTGGAAGAAGGGAGACCACATGACGTGGCAAATATACCTGACCCATCATCATGAGAAGAAAGTTTCACATGCACATCATCACGGGAGATGACGAAATAACAAGCAGATAAGGGATCTACCGATGTTGCGCCCAGGGTGATCGCTGAAGGGAGGTCAAGTGAACCAACAGGGGAATATTCAGAGGAAGATTCCACCAGGGTCTCATGGATGATGATAGGTAGAGGATGGTGGCTGCAGGCTACATCATCTCGACATCAAGAGGGGGAATGTCAATGGGAGCGGGGAAATCCTCAGGCCGGCCTGCAACATATTGCACAAGTATGGGAGAGGCGAATTGGTTTGGTTCAACCTCGTACTCTAGAAATACCTCCAAATAGGCTCGGTAAATGCATAAGGTGGGGGAAATGGTGTGAATAATGGCCATGGAGATCACAAAAATCACAGGGTTGATTGGTGTGAATAGTCTTCAGGTTCTTGGCTACAGTCGAGGAAGAAATAGAGGCTTCAGGGACCATAGACTTAGGGAATGAAAAATTAACCATGGGATTGATACGGGGCAACTCAGGACAGGTATGGGTGGCATGGATGATGACATCACACAAAGCACAAGGCTTTGGAGGCGGAGGAGGAGCAAGGTTAGTCGAGGCAACCTTATCTTTTGATGCCCTCTTGCGAGCTTTGCCTTTCTTACCCGAACTGGTCGCAACAGGAGAAAGTTCCTGTTGAAGTGGCTAAGGCATTATAACAGTGGGAGAAGTCATAGGGACCGGTTGGACCAGGGTCAAAGTCAGATAAGGTTTAGGTTGACCAGGCGGGGTAGCGGCTGGAGGATCAAGGTACCAAACGAGAATGCCAAGGGTCAAGTTAGGAAGAGAGGGTAGCCATGATAGGTACCATGTACACTCCTAAAGGGGGAGCTACGAACAGTATCTGAATGGAGGGATAATGGACAGGCAGGACGGCTACAAGATGAAGGCCTGGAGGAACCGTTCCAGGAGGGTAAAGAGGCTCATGGATACCAGCTGTAGGTGAAGGGCCAGGAGGAGGAGGTCTAGAAGGTTGAATCAAAGGGCTAGGAGTAGGCTGCGGAGGGCGAGGAGGCTGCTGACTAGCCAAAATGGGCTGCTTGAGGGCATATCAAGATGATTGCATCATGCAAACATTCGGTGAGCTGGAATCAGAGATAGGAGGAGGAAGACTAGGGAATGTACCAAGCAATGAGGAGTCTTTGTAGAATCCGGCTGAGACACTAGTCAAAGGATCGATGGTTTTATTATTGGTCACAAAGAGATGATGGACTTAGGGGAGATCTGAGACTTCGGTTCGTAATATGTCAACTTTTCAATGGTGACTGTCTTTCCGTTATGAGGGAAGGAAATCTTGCGGTAAACTGCAGATGGGACATCAGACATCGCATAGGTGTAGCTACGACCCACTAGAATGATCTAATCTAAGGGGCAATCTATGACCTCAACGTCAATGCAAATAGTCTTGCCTACAAGAGTAATAGGAAAATTGAAGAATAGGCCAATGGGCTAGGAGGCATGGCCATCCCGCGCTTAGAGAGTGAGTGTGGAAGGAGCCAACTCAGGTGATCCAAGTTGCTTCCAAAATGAAGCTGACATCACAAAGGTGGATGCCCCCTCATCAATGATGCACTGGGAAATGTTGACATTCTAGATCTTGAATGGGATTTGGAAGGCGACGGAAGCAGGGAGAGGAGGATGTTCTAACCGGTCAACATCAAAGACAATCAATCGATCATTGGAAGGATCTATAGAGCCCATGGAAGATAGTATATCTTTTTGTTGTGAAGGACATTAGGAGTTCCAACATTGAAATGGCAGCAGGATATTGTGCCAAACCATTTACTATATTATACGAATGGGAAGCTTTTCCAGAAGCAACATTTCGGTGTAGTGGTCCCTTAAGGATCTTAGTATGAACCTCCGCCTTAGCCTGAGGGATCTGCAAGGGACCATTAGGTGTTGAAAGAGGCTCTGTAGGAACTGAAGGAGGTGGCTCGGGGATAGACGTAGCAAGAGGCTTGTTGTACTGAAGGGACCGAGTTTGAAGATTGATGTCTATGGTTAGAGGTTGGCATTAGGGGAATTTTGAGGTCTAAAATGGGCCTCCTAAGGAAATAATAAAATAATAGCTAAACCAATAAAATAGTATTTATGAATTTTCAATTCACTTTTTGCACCACAATCCATGTAACCATAGATAAATTCAATTCAAAATATGTACCAAAGTAAACTAATAAAGAATTTGTATTAGTGTGACTATAAATAAGAATGAATTTTTCAAGAAACAGTAGAAAAAGTCATTATCATTGAACAACTAATGCATTTTTCCTTTGTACTTAAATAACTTAAAATAAAAAACAAATATAAATTTATAAATTCTTAATTATATTATATGCTATTAATTGAAATTCATATTATTTAAATTGTATAATAACATGTAATTAATATACTATATAAAAATAATATAATATAATATAATATAATATAATAAATGTATAGGGATATGCATTGTTTCTTTCAAGAAATATGAAATGACAATAGTATATTTTTATTCAAAAAGTGTGAAATCACATTTATTATGAGTACTTTACTTTGACTTTTAAAGTATTTAGAACACTACCATGGTTAACCATGAGTTTTTATCCACTATTGAGAATGTGACAAGAAAGTACCTTTAACTCAAGCAATGCCACCTCAACCATTAGGGATGATGTCATCCCATAAAATGTGATTGGTTCTCATAAAGTGAATTTTGATTATACATTTTCCTTAGGAGGCCAATTTTAGACCTCAAAATTCCTCTAATGTCAGAATTCATCATAAGAATATAGTAATCGAAAGTACTAGATGGAAGAGGTTGAGTGGCCACTTGACCTTCAGGTGGCTGGGTAGCCACAAATCCTTGCTAAGGGAAAGGATTAGAAAACACAACCGAATGACTAGGCGCATCACTGGGAGGGACGGAAGGGGAGGCTTGTTTTCCTCGAAATGTTGCTTGAGACTCCCACTTCTTCTTCATCTGTGGTAAAAGAGAACAATCATGCATGTAATGACCATAAACACCACAACAAGAACAATGTTTTTTCATGCGAACATGCTTGTACTTCTTGGGTTGAGTGCCCTGTTGCTGGTTAGTAGTGTTAGGTGCATTATTTTGAGGATTAGGTCAAGATTACAGGGAGAAGATTGATTTTGAGTGCCTTTCCTCTTCATTTTGGAAGGAGGAGGATTAGTTGCACCCTACTGTGCATACATCTGCCCTTGAGGGGGTGGTGGCTGCTGTTGTGGGGGTTGAGATGGCAAGGGAGGAGGAGGTGCTAATGATGGAGGAGCTAGAGCACTATGTTGTGGATACGGATAATACGGAGGTTGGGTAACATTGTGGTAAATAGGAGGTTGGGAAAAAGGAGGAGACATGTTGTATCCTAGATACATGCTACTGGGAGGGGGAAAAGTGCAGAAGGTGATGGACCCCCTTGAGGAAAACCATAGCCCATGGGAGGTTGAGCGTATGGAAGAGAGAGAGCTCCATTGATACCGTCAGTGGCATGAGATTCCCCCAGTGCATTGGAACCACTGGGTCTAGGAAGATCAGGTAGAATGGTATAAAAATAGCCCAACTGAGCATAGATCAGGTCATATTTTAACACAATTTGGAGAGTGGCTTCTTCGGTTTGAGGGAAATGTGATGCAACATCTTTGCAGATAGTAGGAAAGAGAGATCTAAGGAAAACGTCCATGTAGACACAGTCTTCGAAGGTAGGGGCTCGACATAGGCTCTTTCTTCTCTACCATTATTGGACATAATCGGATAAGCGGGTCACAGATGATTGATGGAAAGAAGTCAAAAGTTCAGTACCAGTGTCATAATTAAGGGGAAGCTAGAAATATGACAGAAAATCCCAAGCAAGAGTCGCAAAGGTGGTATGAGAGGATGAGGCTTGATCAACATACCACTTAGAAGCTTCACCTGTAAGCATACATTGGAACAATCGAAGACCTATAGAGTCATTAGTAATGGAGTGAGACGAACACCACATGTGGAAAGATCGAACATGATTTGTAGGATCTTCTCTAGCAAGGCCTTCAAACATGGGGATGTTGGAAGGGAGCTTGGTCGACATAGTAGGCCAACTAGCATCATGATGTATAGGGTCATTGATCAACTGGTTAAAATCGGGAAGACTGAGGCCTGCCATATAGGGGAGCAAGGGAGTAGCCGGAGTAGTTCCTGTTGCGGACCCACTAGTAGTATTCCCATCATTAGGACTGGGGCTACCACTAGCGTTAGGTCTTGAATCGGAAATGGTGAAGGTGACAGGAGGAGAACCGGGGGTAGAACCAAAAGGAGAACCCAATGAACCAGAAAAGGAGTCAGAGTGCGGCCTTGGTGGAGGAATAACTTGAAATCTACGTGGAGGAGTAAGTCATCCTATTGGAAACTGAGGATGAAGGCCAAGAAGTCTCTAGGATAAATTCCTTGGTGGCACAATGATGACGACACAAAAATGACACAAGGGGAAAAGAGACCAACAAGGGAAGAAAGGTGCAAGATCAACAGATTACAATTTCGGAACAAGGGCATTGGTGAAAGATCGATTGATTTCAATGTTAAAGTCTTTTCTTGGAAATGTTAACTAAGCTCTTATTCACCTAGGGTGTGTGTGTAAAGTGTGTAAATTTTAATTTTTAAACCCAGACGTTTGTAGAGAAAAAGAAAAAGTGTGTTGTATAAATGTAAATAAACCTACAGATAACAGTATATGAAACTGAAATAATAGAAAATAAACAACTAATAATGCAATAATCTAAACCCAAGGAGGCGGGCCTCTCAACAAGTAGTCTATAGGTGGGCAAAAAACTAGTCAAAACACACCAAAATATCCAATAGATCTAAGGTTGGGAGGGATAGGGATCTAAAGGTGAGATGTGCTAGAAATAGGTGCAGATAAACAACAAAAAAATAGAGAAAAAATTGTTGTAAATGAGGTGGAAAAAGGCTATCTCCTGGAGGGAAACGGAGTGGACCCTAGAGGAAAACCCAAATAAAACTAACATAGGTAATTTGGATGGATAAATAACCAATCTAAAGTGGATTTGAAGGTGACGTATCAAATCTAAAAAAAATGGTTGAGCACTCTGAAAATTTCAGACAACGTGCAGCAGCTAAAACTCTTCCACAAAGTGTGGAGGGTAATGAAGCCTAAGAGGGCTAGGCTCCCACTTAGTTGAGAAAAAAATAACAAGTAGAGGTCCAAAATGGGCAGAGACGGAGGTTGGAAAACCCTGAACAGAGGCCCAGACAAACCCAAAAAACTTTCTGAAAAATTCCTGCAAAAAATTGAGGTCACAGTTTCTGCCCTATTTCTTGTTGAGGTCGCAGGTTTTGGCAGATATCTGCTTCCTGAAGCTCCAGGTCATAGGTTTGGGGCCAAAAATTATGACCTACACTTTCGGCACTCTTGGGAGCATGTTTCAGTAGAATGTATTTTCTCAGCTACGGCTGATGTCAGTGACCTACACAATAGGTCCAAAAACACATGGAAGTTAGAATTTTTAATGTTTAGGGTTTTATAGGTTAAAAAAAACATCAAGAAAAGAAAAACAAGAAGTTGAAGAGAAGTCCTAGGGTTTGAAGCAGCTAGATATGCAGGGATCTGAAAAACGACAACGGTCGTAATCGTAAACCTGTGTGGAGTCGCCGGTTGTTAGTATGAATTTTAATTGCAAGTGTACGAAAAAAGACCACCTTAGCTGTGAATAAGAAACAACCCTAACATCAAATATGGATGCCAATATCTTCAGATCTACAATTAGGTGATCAAGATAAATGCTCCAAAAATCTAGATCTATGCATCAAAAGACATTAAGCAATAAATAAAAACGCGATTTACTCCATGCATCAAATAGACAAGACAAGAATATGTTGAATGAATTTTATATTAAGGGCACCTTGGAGGGAAACATAGAAGGATGTTACCAGTTCTCCTCAATGGGATGGGTTCTTGTAAGTCCTCAAAAATTCAGATCTAAAATTCCTCTCTCTTGATGGTGTAGAAAACCCAGAAAAAAATGGAACTCAAAGGGAGCTCACAAGCAAAAGACAGAAAAATATGACAATGATGGTGGATCAAAGTCAGACCAAAATTAAAGATCCAGAGTCATCTTTAGGCGACAAGGTAGTGAATGAATGGAAAAACCCTTCTATTTATAACAAAATATTTAGTTAGTCTAGATATTGGTGCATAGTTAAAATATTATTAACCAAATCAAGATCCAACTTTTATGGAATATTTTATTATATTTTTTGGAGGGAAAAATAATTTGAGTTGGGTCAAATCCCTTTATTTGTAAATAATAAATAAATAAATGATTTATTCATCATTTTAAGGATGTGGTTGAGTAATAATTAGATAAATAGTGATTTATTTAATTATTAATGGATGATTGAGTCAAATTTAACAAGGAATATTATTTAAATAAGGTTTAAATAATTATTCCTAGAAAATAATAAGATAAATAATAATTTATCTAATTAATTTTGTTGTTTTGGGTTAAATGTGACTAGGAATGCTAATTAAATTGCTATTTAACTAATTATTCCTTGAGGAAAATCAACCAAATGTGGATTTATTTAATATTTCCTCATGGGGTTTCTTGTTTAGACCATAAACAACTTAATAAAGGTTTTTTACTAAGTTATTTTTCATAGTGAAAGCATTACTTAGGGTAAAATTGGTCTTACATGGTGTACTTAGGTCCATCTAATAGTAACAGGTTAGAGGACCAAAAAATGGTGTAATAGATTTCCCCCCAACGTGCGAGCGTTAGGAGCTAATTGTATGACCGAAGTATGTTGTAAGAACTCAATCACTAGACACCGAAGGGGAAGTCAAAGAGAGAGAAGTATAAAGTAGACCAAAGCACTAGAGGAGTAGACCCCAAGGAGGTGAGACTTACAAGTGTGAAAAGTCCTTTTATGAGTTAGTACCTGTACTATAAGCCGCGGGGGAGGCATACTTGTGCCCACTGAGACAAAGTACAAAGAATAATGCATCCATTAAACAAGGGACTGAATGATATAGTACATGTTGGCATAAATATGAGCCAGGTAAAAACATGATAATGAATCCCACATACATACTGTACCTAGAATAACAGCCAGGAATTATACAATAATATTTGAGTACATGAGATACAAATACAACCCAAATTCCCCTGTAAACAGGAAAGGGCTCTGAAAATCTAACTGATACATGCAAACAAAAAAGGCACTACAAGCAGTTGAGGCAGACATCATCAAATCTATGGAGCTGCATCAAAGGCCGTAATGAAGAGGTCATCCCGGCATGTGGGGGGTGACCTGTAGGGCCACCCCGTCATGAGGGTTGAAACATCTCACACACACTCGGGAATCACTGGTATCAGCTACTGTATCATTGAACCATCAAGTATACAGATCTCGATCATGCTGAAAAGAGCTGGAGTTGAGAAAAAATCAAATCAAAGGGAAATAAGGAGTCCCTTTGCCTGATCTGAGTCATCGAACAAGAGTGGAAGCTGGAACCAAGGTACATCGCCCTCTAGACCTGTCTTCTGGAGTGAATGATCTGATGTCGATAGAAGGAAGTCCGCCATAGGTGAGGCAATAAGGGATCCTCAACTAAGGCATGGGAAAATATAGTAGAGCGCCTGATAGACTGACACCAGGGATGATGATGAAATGGGGGTTACTAAGTAGCGGACGGACTACTTCCCTTGTTAGAGCATAAAGGGCATGGATGACCTGGCAACGAAAGACGCAATATCATGAGGGATAGGGGATAGTAGGACTGAAGGCCATGATTTGCGACATGAGAGAGGAACCAAGAAATAAAGGATGGAGGAATATGGCGAGATATAAAGGGAATCAGGATAGACTCCATGGATGTGATAATGACTCGACTCGGATGCTCTAAACAAGGGTGACTCGATGATGCTGCCACACACAAAAGGTCCAATGGGGACCATAAAAACATGAGTAGATGATGGTTACTCATGACGAAAATCGACATGAGCATGGACAAGTATGAAGGAAAAGTGGTGCCCCAAGTACAAGTGTTGCAGGTGAAGAAATTTGATTTTGAGGAGTGGTGAAGTGACCCTTCTTGGATGAAATGTGTCATGGTGAAGTATTAAATCACAAGAAACTAACAGATACCAATTTGAGGGCTCGATGAGAGATTTCCAAGGGTACTAACGGTTTGTCAAACTCAGCTACAGTTTGGCCGCAGCAGGCAAAAGAAAAATTAGGGGTTTCTATTTTAATAAGGCATTTTCCCTCCAAATTCACTCATTTGCATGTGGAGCTGTAGAGAAGGCCCTAAATAGTGCGGCGATCATAGCAGACAAACCAACCATTGGAATTGAGATTTGTCAGTTTCAGGTAAGAGGCCTAACCCTACTCTTTCATTTCAGTGGATTGAGAGTTCAGTTTAGGTCCCCAGAGCTCAGTAACAGACCCCTTCTCGTCTTCACGGCCGGGTGACACTTTTTGGGGCAAAAACTATGACTTGGGTAGCAATTTTTGGGTAGAAAACTATAACCTGTCCTAGGATTGGGCCTGAAAAGTGCGACCTAGAAGGGAGGGGTTTTTCTATGATGTTTTTTGGCTGAGAACTGGGATTTTGTGTTTAGATACAGTCTTTCCTATTTGTACACTACCAAATATTATGGTTTTGTGCAGATATGGCAGAATTACGGATAAAATAGAGAGAGGGAGTCTTGGGCACATAACGGTTGGATACCCAGGAGGATCAGGGTGTCCATAGTGCATTCGCTAACTTTGGGGTTCCAAAGTTTGTAGAGAATCCTTTGATGAGAGTTGGAGAGCCCTTATTGGCCCAGATTATTAGCTATTGGGACCTGGACCATGAGGTCTTTAGAGTGCAAGGGCACTGGATCGAGTTGACAGTCCAGGATATATATTTCTTGAATGGTCTCCCACCACTTGGGATGGTAGGGAATACTCGGCCAGTGTTACCACGAGGGCGGAACATCATGGATTTTGTAGAGCACCATTGTCATCAAAGCCTCCATTTCAAAGGGATACAGATACCCATCGGGGATCTAGAGAGGTTAGAGACTCGTGCTGTGACCACCACGATGCTATGGATATTGGGAAACCAGGTACTCCACCACATCACTGGAGGGCAGATGATGCTTGTGGAGAGTGTGTTGAGGTGGACCTACTATGGGTGGGCCTAGATGGTGCTTTCGTCATTGAAATGATAGTTTCGCTATGCAAGCCACAAGTAAACCATGACTGTGCATATGGTACAATTTTGTGCTCGCTCTCCTTTCAAAAGATCCCGACACTTCGACCTCGCATAAAATTCTAGGATGGGGGCCCGAGAGAGCCCAAGATGCACTAGTGGGGGCAACTATTCTGCAGGGGAGGAGGTGGGGCAATCGGACGGGTGTTCTGACCTGGGTTTTTTGCACATTGGGATCAGATGCCATTGTACATAGATGACTATCCCTATAGTGCAATGAGTTATCGTGGGGACCCAGATTTGCCACTACCTCCTGGTCTAGTATGGGGGCCCGATGCTAAGTGAAAAATTTCTAATCTTTTTATGTGCATTGTAAAGTCTTAGAATAATTTATATGGTACTGATTATTTCATTTTTGGTATGCATATACAACACCGGTAAAACTGACCAGGTATATGGGACGGCTTGCAGTATCAGGAGCTACAGGACCTAGAGGATCGGGGGCGCCGTAAAATGAGGATGCAGCCACCCTCCTAGAGGACAGCCATCGTAGATGTGAGAGGCTTCCGATCGATGTTTCAGAGCGCAACTGACAAGACTTAGAGGACCAGTACATAGAGCCATGTATTGGTCTACCCTCGGAGTGGCGAGGGGTCATGTGGCGCATAGCGATGGCTGGACAGGGAATGCGCGATCTACGAGCTGCGGGAGCAGAGCCATTGGCTTGGGATCCTCTAGATAGTGATTAGGTGTGTAGGGGAAAGCGGTGTCCCTAGTTTTTGAGTTTTTGTAACATGCTATGGGCATGTCATATGTATCAGAGTTGGTGGACCCTAAATTATTTTATACAACACGTATTATGGATATGCATCGTATTGACGGTTTTATGTTATTTCTTTGTGTTAAATGCGTGTGCTAAATTATAATCTAGAATATTGTTTGCAATTCTATCTACATAGTGATTTTGTGCTCTAGGTACATGACTGAATGTAATGATTTTAAATTTACACATCAAAAGCTTCACTCGTAAATATCTTCTAAAAAGGATAGGATTATGCACACGATAGACACTATTCAATTGCATGACAAGGAGAAGGGAATCTAATCAAACATGAAGGTGGAAATAGGAAAGGGAATTGGCTAATAAACCTTGCACTGCATCATATTTGGCTTGATTATTGGTAGTAGTACCAGTGCATACACCGTTCATGAGAAAGAGCGAATGAAAGGGGGTAAAGATGGCCCAACCTGCCGAGGCTAGATTCCGGGAGTAGCGACTTGCACCATTGGCATAACTGACATAGGGTGTGGATGAGAGGTGCATCTAAAAGGTGCCACAAGACAATAAATGGGAGGATGATGAAAAATGCTAGCAACCTAGGCGTAAAGTAGAAATCGAACACACACTGTGAGAGGGAGTGATCTGGGAAGGATGTATACTACTCACATGATGACGGTTAGGTGCAGTGTGGGAGCTACCGGAGGTGTAGCTTGTGCTCAGGCCATGCAAGTCACCATATACATGGATGGTGCCATCCTGCTTATGGGTGGGAAAGATGAAGTCAGGGGTGGACAAGACTTTCATGATGTCATCATCACAATAGAATATGGAGTG
This sequence comes from Pinus albicaulis, assembly GCA_034641835.2. NCBI lineage: Eukaryota > Viridiplantae > Streptophyta > Pinopsida > Pinales > Pinaceae > Pinus > Pinus albicaulis. The sequence continues at coordinate 329,971,122 of CM076574.1, forward strand.
ACTAGAGGAAGGGAGACCACATGACGTGGCGAAGCTACCTGAATCATCGTCATGAGAAGAAAGGTTCACATGCACATCGTCATAGGGGATGACAGAAGAACAAGCAGATAAGGGATCTACTGATGTTGAGCCCATGGTGATCGCTGAAGGGAGGTCAAGTGAAACAACAGGGGAATATTCAGAGGGAGCTTCCATCGAGGGTCTCATGGATGATGATAGGTAGAGGATGGTGGCTGTAGGCTCCATCATATCAACATTAGGAGGGGGAATGTCAATGGGAGAAGGGAAATCCTTAGGCTGGCCTGCAGCATACTGCGCAAGTACGGGAGAGGCCGATTTGTTTTTTTCAACCTCGTACTCTTGAACTACCTCCAAAGAGGTGCAGTAATGCGCAAGGCGGGGGAAATGGTGGGACTAATGGCTATGGAGATCAAAAAAAGCACAGGGTTGATTGGTGTGAATAGTCTTTGGGTTCTTGGCTGCAGTCAAGGAAGAAACAGAGGCTTCAGGGACCATAGACTCAGGGAATGCAACATTAACCATGGCTTGATATGGGGCAACTCAGGACAGGTATGGGTGGCATGGCCGACGACATCATACAAGTCACAAGGCTTTGGAGGTGGAGGAGGAGTAGGGTAAGTCGGGGCAGCCTTGTCTTTTGATGCCCTCTTGCGAGCTTTGACCTTCTTACCTGAAGTGTTTGCAATAGGAGAAGGTTCCTATTGAGGTGGCTAAGGCACTGTAACAATGGGAGAAGTCATAGGGACCGGTTGGACCAGGGTCAAAGCTAGATAAGGTTTAGGTTGAACAGGTGGGGTAGTGGCTAGATGATCAAGGTATTGGATAAGAATCCCAAGGGTCAGGCTAGGAAGAGAGAGGGTAGCCATGACATGTACCGTGTGCACTCCTGGAGGGGGAGCTAGGAATGGTATCTGAATAGAGGGGTAATGGCCAGGAAGGACGACTCCAAGATGGTTAAGGCATGGAGGAACTGTTCTAGGAGGGTAAAGAGGCTCATGGATACCATTTGTAGGTGAAGGGTTAGGAGGAGGAGGTCTAGAAGGGTGAATCAAAGGGCTAAGAGTAGACTGCGGAAGGCGAGGAGGCTGCTGACTAGTCGAAGCAGGCCGCTTGAGGGCAACTCGAGACCATTGCATCATGCAAACATTCAATGAGCCAGGATCAGAGACAGGAGGAGGAAGACTAGGGAATGTACCAAGTAATGAGGAGTCTTTGTAGACTCCGGGTGAGACACTGGTCAAAGGATCGATGATTTGCTTATTGGCCACCAAAGAGATGATGGACTTAGGGGAGGTCTGAGTTTTCAGTTTGTAATATGTAAACTGGTCAATGGTGACTATATTTTCATTATGAGGGAAGGACATCTTGCAATGAACCACATATGGGACAAAAAACATTGCATAGGTGTAGTTACGAACCAATAGAATTTTGTAATCTAAGAGGACATCTCTGACTTCAATGTCAACGCAAACAGTCTTGCATGCAAGAGTAATAGGGCAATTGCAGAATAGGCCAATGGGCTGGGAGGCGTGGCCATCCCACGCTTAGAGAATGATCATGGAAGGAGCCAACTCAGGTGATATGAGTTGCTTCCAAACTGAAGCAGACATCATACAGGTGGATGCCCCCTCATCAATGATGCACCGGGAAACGTTGACATTCTGGATCTTCACTGGGATTTGGAAGGCGACGGAAGCAGGGAGAGGAGGATGTTCTGACCGGTCAAAATCGAAGAAAATAAATCGATCATCAGAAGGATCTACAACGCCCATGGCAGATAATATAACTTTTCGTTGTGAAGGACACAACTGGAGGAGTTACATCATTGAAATGGCAGTAGGATATTGTGCCAAATCATCTACTATACTATACGAATGAGTTGCTTTGCTAGAAGAAGCATTTCAATGTAGTGGTCCCTTAGGGATCTTGGTATGAACCTCCGCTTTAGGATGAGGGATCTACAAGGGACCATTAGGTGTCAAAAGAGGCTCTGTAGGGACTAAAGGAGGTGGCTCGAGGAGAGACGTAGCGGGAGGCTTGTTGTACTGACGGGACTGAGTCTGAAGATTGATGTCTACAGTTATAGGTTGGTCAGAATTCATCATGTGAATCTGGTAATCGAAGGTACTAGATTTGAGAGGTTGAGTGGCCACCTGACCTTCAGGTGGTTGGGTAGCCACAAATCCTTGCTGAGGGAAACGATTAGTAAACACAACCGGATGACTAGGTGCAGCACTGGGAGGGACAACAAGGGAGGCTTGTTGTCCTTGAAATTTTTCTTGAGACTCCCACATATGCTTCATTTGTGGTAAAAGAGGATAATCATTTGTGTAATGACCATAAACACCAAAACAAGAACAAGGTTTTTTCGTGAGAAAATGCCTATCCTACTTGGGCTCAGTGCCCTGATTCTGGTAAGTAGTGTTAGGTGCATTATTTTGACGATTAGGTCCATAATTACTGAGAGAAGATTGAGTTTGAGTGCCTTTCCTCTTCTTTTTGGAAGGAGGAGGATTAGTCGCGCCTTGCTGTGCATACACCTGTCCTTGAGGGTGCGGTGGTTGCTGTTACGAGGGTTGAGAAGGAAAGGGAGGAGGAGGTGCTAATGATGGAGGAGCTGGAGCACCAGGCTGTGGATACAAATAATAAGGAGGTTGGGTAACATTGTGGTAAACAGGAGGTTGGGAAAAAGGAGGAGGAATGCCATATCCTGGATACATGCTACTGGGAGGGGGAAAAGTGTAGGAGGTGCTCGCCCCCCTGAGGAAAACCATATCCCATGGGAGGTTGAGCGTATGGATGAGAGAGAGCTCCAATGATACCGTCAGTGGCATGACATGCCCCCTGTGTGTTGGCACCACCGGGTCTAGGAATATCACGTAGAATGGTATAAACATATCTCGACTGAGCGTAGATCAGGTCATATTTTAATGCAATTTGGAGAGTAGCTTCTTCGGTTTTAGGGAAATGCAATGTGAAATATTTGCCGATAGCAGGAAAGAGAAATATAAGGAACCAGTCCATGTAGACATAGTATTCAAAGGTATGGGCTCGACATAGGCTCTTTCTTCTCTGCCATTCCTAGATATGATCGGATAGGCTGGTCACAGATGATTGACGGAAAGAAGTCAAAAGTTTGGTACCAATTTTGTAATGAACGAGAAGATGGAAATAAGAAATTAAATCCCAAGAAAGATTCGAAAAGGTGGTATGAGAGGATGAGGCCTAATCAACATACCATTTAGAAGCTTCACCTGTAAGCGTGCATTGGAACAACCGAAGACGAATAGAGTCATTATAATGGAGTTATATGAACACCACATGTGGAAAGATCGAACATGATTTGTAGGATCTTCTCCAGCAAGGCCTTCAAACATGGGGATGTCAGAAGGGAGCTTAGTCGGTATAGCAAGCCAACTAGCGTCATGGTGTATAGGGTCATTGATCAATTGGTTAAAATCGGGAAGACTGAGGCCTGCCATATAGGGGAGCAAGGGAGCAGTTGGAGTAGTTCCTGTTGCGGTCCCACTAGTAGTATTCCCATCATTAGTACAGGAGGCTATCACCAGTGTTAGGTCATGAACCAGACATGGTGAAGGTGACAGGAGGAGAACCGAGGGCAGAACCAGAAGGAGAACCCAATGAACTAGAAGAGGAGTCAGATTGCGGACTCGGTGGAGGACTAACTTGAATCCTACGTGGAGGAGTAAGTCTTCCAACTAGAAACTAAGGATGAAAGCCAAGAAGTCTCTTGTTTAAATGCCTTGGTGGCACAATGATGATGACACAAACACGACACAAGGGGAAGAGAGATCAACAAGGGCGAAAAGGTGCAGGATCAACCGATGACAATGTTGGAACAAGGGCAGGGAGGTGCAGGATTGATTGATTTCAATGTTAAAGTCTTTTCTTGGCAGTGTTAATGAAGCTCTTATTCACTTAGGGTGTGTGTGTAAAGTGTGTAAATTTTAATTTTTAAACCTAGGCGTTTGTAGAGAAAAAGAGAAAGTGTGTTGTATAACTATAAATAAACCTACAGATAAAATTATATGAAACTGAGGTAACATAAAATAAATAACTAATAATGCAATAATCTAAAACCAAGGAGGCAAGCCTCTCAACAAATAGTTTGTAGGTGGGGAAAAAACTATTCAAAACACACCAAAATAGCCAATAGATCTAAGGTCGGGAGGGACAGGGATCTAAAGGTCAGATCTACTGGAAATAGGTGATAAACATAAAAAAATCAGAGGAAAAATTGTTGTAAATGAGGTGGTGAAAGGCTATCTCCTGGAGGGAAATGGAGTGGACCCTAGAGGAAAACCCAAAAAAAACTAACGAAAGTGATTTGGATGGATAAGTAACCAATTTGAAGCAGATCTGAAGGTGAGGTATCAGATCTGAAAAAAATGGCTGAACACTGAAAATTTCAGACAACCTGCAGTAGCTAGAACTCTTCCACAAAGTGTGGAGGGTGCTGAAGCCCAAGAGGGCTAGGTTCCCACTTAGTTGAGAAAAAAATAACAAGTACAGGTCCAAAACAGGTGGAGACAGAGGTCAAACAACCCTGAATAGAGGCCCAGACAAACCTAGAAAACTTTCTGAAAAATTCCTGCAAAAAAGTGAGGTCACAATTTCTGACCTATTTCTTACTGAGGTCGCAAGTTTTGGGTAGATATCCACGACTTGAAGCTTCAGGTCACAGGTTTGGGGCCAAAAAGTGTGACCTGCACTTCCGGCACTCTCTGGAGTAGGTTTTAGCAGAGTGTGCCATCTCAACTGCAGCTGATGTCGGTCACCTGCGCAATAGGTCCGAAAACACACGAACGTTAGAATTTTTAATGTTTTAGGGTTTTATAGGTTAAAAAAAACATCAAGAAAAGAAAAACAAGAATCTGAAGAGAAATCCTAGGGTTTGAAGCAGCTGGATATGCAGGGATCTAGAAAATGACAATGGTCGTAATCGTAAACCCGTGTGGAGTCGCCAGTTGTTAGTATGAATCTTAATTTCAAGTGTACGAAAAAAAACCACTTTAGCTGTGCATAAAAAACAACCCTAAAAACAAATATGGCTGCCAATATCTTCATATCTACAATTAGGTGATCAAGATAAATGCTGCAAAAATCTAGATCTATGCATCAAAGGACATTAAGCAGTAAATAAAAACGAGATTTACTCCATGCATCCAATAGACAAGACAAGAACATGTTGAATGAATTTTATATTAAGGGCATCTTGGAGGAAAACATAGAAGGATGTTACCAGTTCTCCTAAATGGGGTGGGTTCTTGTAAGTCCTCAGCAATTCAGATCGAAAATTCCTCTCTCTTAATGGTGTAGAAAAACCAGAAAAAGAATGGAACTCAAAGGGAGATCACAAGCAAAAGATAGGAAAATATGACAATGATGGTGGATCAAAGTCAGGCCAAAAGTATAGATCCAGAGTGATCTTTAGGCAAAAAAAGGTAGTGAATGAATAGAAAAACCCTTCTATTTATAACAAAATATTGAGTTAGTCTAGATATTGGTGCAGAATTAAAATATTATTAACCAAATCAAGATCCAACTTTTATGGAATATTTTATTATATTTGTTGGACGGAAAAAGAATTTGACTTGGGTCAAATCCCTTTATTTGTAAATAATAAATAAATAAATGGTTAATTTATCATTTTAACGATGTGGTTGAGTAATAATAAGATAAATAATGATTTATTTAATTATTAATGGATGATTTAGTCAAATTTAACAAGGAATATTATTTAAATAAGGTTTAGATAATTATTCCTAGAAAATAATAAGATAAATAATAATTTATCTAATTAATTTTGTTGTTTTGGGTTAAATATGACCAGGAATATTAATTAAACTGTTGTTTAACTAATTATTCCTTGAGGAAAATCAAACAAATTTGGACTTATTTAATATTTCCTCATGGGGTTTCCTGTTTAGACCATAAACAACAATAAAGGTGTTTTACTAAGTTATTTTTTATAGTGAAAGAAATTTTACGTAGGGTAAAATTGGTCTTACATGGTGTACTTAGGTCCATCTAATAGTAGCAGGTTAGATGATTAAAAAATGGTGTAACAAGGAAAGTCTTGAACAAAGTGCTCCTTATTACATATTATGCAGCGGTAACAAGGTTTCCGATTGTTTCCAGTTTTTTGATAAGATGGCCGTCAATTTATTATACAGAATTGTAATTTACTGGTAAATAAAATTCCCTAGGTTTTGTGTTTGTCACTTAGAACAACAGAGGAAAGAATAATTATTATTTTCTCTAAAACAAGCAGATAAACAAAATGGGAAAGGAGCCTACTTTTGATTCTTTCGCTTTCCCCTTTTTCTTACTTCTGATTTGCTTGTCACTTTTTCATTTGTCAAATGGCACAACATGAATTTTGGAAGAAACTATAGGATCAGATGAAGTAGAGTGATGTATGATTGCAGTACTGATCATACTATCACTGGCATGAGAGTCCTTAGATGGAGGAAGAACAATAAAATTAGATCACAGTGCGTTGGGAATTTTCTCATAGAGCATGCCAGATTGAGTATAAATCAAATCTAAGTATTGGGCACGAGCAATGACCTGCTCTTCAGTGATGATGCCACCCTTATCAACATCCTCAATGATATATGACACAAATAACTTAATTAACCACTCAGCAAGGAGCTGATCATGAATAAATGTTTTGACCATTCTACGATGACATAACCACTTATGAATATGACTAGAAATGTTAGTAGCATTGGTCTGTTTAAAATTGGTCAGGAGTTCTATTCCAGTTTCATATCGTATGGGTAACTGGAAGTGGGTCAGAATGGTAATATCTAAGGCAATGAAATTATCAGATTAGGCTTGTGGTAACTCAATGTACCACTTTGCGGTCGAACCAGTGAGCGTATGATGGAAAAGACGCAGTCAAACGGAGTCATCATTTAAGGAGTTGGATGAACACAAAAAATGATATTAAGTCATAACGTGCATCAATGGGTCTTTTCCAGGGTTTCCATTGAACTTAGGAATATCTTAGGGTAATTTATGTGGTATCACGGACCACCAAGGAGCATAGCTGATTGGGTCATTGGTAAGCCGGTTTAAATCAGGTAATTATAAAGTTGCAAAAAAATGCAACTGTCGATTTAAGTCAGGTTGAGCATAGCTAGGGTATGATGGAATTTCTTGGGAAATATGCCTTTGAGAACCAACATAAGGAATTTGTTGTTGGTAACCTAGATAGGGGTTGTTTCGATAAGAAAATTCTTGAGGATTATGTTGACCAAAACCTGGGTAAGCTACTCATTGTTGGAATGATTGTTGCGGTATTTGTGCTTGTGGCTGCCAAGGTGCCTGTCCACCAATATTATAGACCAAACTAGAATAGATTGGACCTGGTTGTAAATAGGTAAAACCTGCTTGTGGTTGTGACATCCCATAATAAGGTAATCCAGCTTGTGAATAAATAATTCCAGATATAGGTGGTTGTGGTAAACTAGCCGAAGGAGTTGGAGTTTGAGGGCCCAATACTTGAGGGTATTGGGTTGAAAGACCTGCCTAAGATGGTTGAGGTACAACACTTTGAGCCTGTAATAGGGGTAATGATGTATTAATAAGTGGAGTAGATATGGGTGCAACAGGTTGAACTGGTTGATATAAATGCAAAACCATTTGTGGTTGAAAAGGCAGAATAGGCTGCCACTGAAAAACAATCATTCCAACATTAGGAGGAACATATAATGATGGGGTACTCTCAAAATGGGTGACCATAGGTTTCCCCCCAGCATGAGGAGTATAATAATATGGAATATATTGTTCTCCAAATGCTGGGAGTCCAGTTGAGATTAACTGATGGAAGATACCCAGATGGAACAACTTGATATTGCACTAAAGATGTATATAAAGGATCAAGTCGTTCAGTACTCATTATATACGCAACAGATAGAATACCATATGATTACATGGGTTAATTACATGGGTTTGAGGATGCACCGGAGAAGGTTCCAGATAAATATTTGTAACCAGGTGGGATGAAAGGAACACCATATAGATGTTACTCTGGTGATGTGGTGAACATAGACCAGGTAGAAATAGTAGATGCTGTCGCAGCTATAATAGATGATACAACCAGATATGTTGACTCAGCTAAGTTCACACGACCCAATGTATACCCAATGGGATCTACGGGAACTCGAATTGACACAGGATGAAAGAAATCAGTGTGAGGTGATTGAGGAAAATAATCGTAAAGATAAAGATCCCCCCCAGAATGAGTTGAGTTGAATGTGTTTCGTCTTGTGGTATTTCTTCAATAAAATTTAGACTAGGTGGAAGAACTTTGACGTCAAGCCCAATATATATTTCACGTGGTTGACTGCATGATATGGGAGACTCAATGAATACGATCGATTGTGGAGTGGCCGATACAAGAACAAATTCTAGTTATTCAAACTTCATGATCTAGATGTTCTGGTAAAAGAACGATGGGCTCCAGATCAACTTCCAATTGAAAAACGTTGGGTTCAGAAGGTATGGTCTCACTGATTGGATGGATCATGACCACAGGTAGCTATAAGAACTTCATCTTGACAACAGTGGATGAACCAGGACTTTTAGAAACAACTTTAGATGACTGGTATATGCAATGATGATGTCGCACTAGAGGTATTGATAGTACTAGTTTCGGTAGAAGGATGTCACCTTCGTTGACCAGAAATGGCTTCTGGTGGTAAAGGTGGTTTAAGTGCTATTCTATGCGAATGACGGGGAAAGTGATGTTATTATTCCACGATGACTGATTGATTTTATGGCACAAAAAATAAATCAAAATAAAAGGGTAATTCTAGGCAAAAGGTTTACCAAGTAATTTTGAACTGAAGAATACCTCCTGGCGAACCAAGAAGTACGGGCAGGTAATCTCCCTGAATGTTGTGTTCGGTGTATCATAAGTTACAAGGAGGCCGACTTGGTTACCTATGAATGGATAACAACCTAAATTTTTCCTCCCAAATATTCCCAAAGGTACGTGGAGGCCCAAGTTCGTATTAGCACTGTCTAATTTGAAACTGCATAGTGAGAGCACCCCCTTATACTTTTTGTACTAGACCAACGCCCTATATACCCGAAGGTACATGGAAGAGCTCCAATATACTTACGTATGTGGAGTGAGGTATCACACTAGGAATATATCATAGACAAGTTAGAAACAAATTCTATGTTTAACGACGCTGGAACATGTCTTTAGCCTAAACCTTCTAAATGTTATCGTTAATGTTCCAATGATTTCATAGGTTGATTGATGTAAATTTTATGTTGACCTTGTTTAAAAGTTTGTCTTTGAGGTCTTTGATGAAAATCAAGCAACTTGACACACTTCTAATGCAATTTTTTTGTTCAAAAACTGATAATAGAAAGTAGATGCTACTGATGAAGACAAACAGAGGCAAAAACACTAGGAATGATAGAATACTCCCCAATGGAGTTTCCAATTTGTTATACGGAATTGTGATCTATGGATAAATAAAATTCCCTAAGTGTGGTGTTTATCACTTAGAACAATAGAATAAAGAATAACCATTATTTTCTCTAAAACAAGTAAATTTACAGAATGGGAAAGGAGCCCACTTGTGATTCTTTCGCTTTTACTTCTCCTTCTGTCACTTTTTTCAGCGCTCTCAATCCAACTCAAATCGCTAGATCGATTCTTGCAAAAAAAAAAAAAAAAAACAAACGACATAAAATATACAAGTATCTACTTATCTTACTAAAATCAAACTGATTAGATCTGAAATACATACATCATTCAGGAATACATTGTATAAGAAATAGAGACATATGTATGGGAAAATGAACAACAATATTTATTAAAGAGTAGGAGGAGAAGATTGCAACCAATGGATCAATTTGTCCTCAACCTTCTCCAATTTCATTGCAGGCTCATAAAATCCAGCATCATCTCAAAAACATATTAGCACTTTCACTCTCTTATCAAATGAGAATCCAACAACATAACTTTGCACAAAATTCTTCCTCCCTAGCACTAGGATGAGTGCTCAATTTATAGGAAAAATGATGGTATTTTCTCAATGAATGAATTTATAATAATAGGCAATACATGTTTCCAAGTTCAAAGGTGTTATATGGACACTTGGATTTGAGGTATGACACCTATGGACTCTTCTAGAAGGCAATGGCCATGTGGAGATTCCCAGAACAATGATAATTATGCTCCCAGGTGACCAACACACCCTTGAGTGTCGGGAAGTGCACTGCAGTGCACCATTGCATGGAAGAATTGGCACTGCAACATAGTTAGTCCATTGCATATGAGCATTGGTGAGTCAATGGGTCAGATAACATATACTTAAAACCTTGTAAATCTCACAATAAGAGCCATGAATGAAATTTTCTTCACTTAGGGCATATAGCAACTAAAATATAAGGGGATGATAGACGATATTTCATTGGTCCTGGGGATGATGTCTAGTTTGACCAAGTTTGCCCAAATTTACCTATATCACAACCAAAATGGGACTTCTCCTATGATGTGGTTACCATATAAGTTGAATCGAAGGTCTGTGTAGTGGTAGGCACAATAGGGGTTTGTAATTCATGCCTCTGTTTCCATGAGATGTTCGACACTGGAAGAGGGTTTGACCTCCAAATATTTAGGGGTCTTGGTGGCCACTTTCTTCATGTTTCAATGAATATTCAAATAATTTTCAAGTGAAAGGGATCGACCAGTTACCTGGTTTTCCTGGAGATAACTGAAAATGATGTTGGAGGGAGGTTCTAGACTAAATGAGTGATTAGATGGTGTTATAGAAAATATGAATGGTGGGAGATGCTTGCATCATAAAACAATAGAAAAATTTTAAAATTTTGAGGCGAAAAGTGTTTTTATAGGCGAAGAGAGGGAAACCATCATTTGAACCGAGATGAAGTCATGGGGGGGACACATGGCATAAGGGGATTGGGAAACTACAAAAGACATGTGAATGAGAGTGGGGGAAAGAGAGGTTACCATTTAAATTTTAATTCATTGCTAACCTCCTGCCATGACCTTCCCTGAAAATCAATAGAGATAGATTCTACGAGGAAGATATCAACTATTGGAAGATACATTTTATCACTTTCTTGAATTTGTAGGAGGAAATGTAGGAGGACGAGATTTTGGATCCATTGGCTACTCCACGGAACCAGTATGGGTCATTGGATCGATGATCCCACCAGTTTGACTCGTCAACTTTGAGGGGTAGAGTTGGTCTAGCGCCCACACATATTAACCCCATAAATTATTCTAAGGGCTAGTCAGGTGGATATGGATGATGATCCTCCACTAAAATTCTCCAACATTAACCAAAATGGTTTGCTTGTTCAAAACTCCTCGTTTAGCTTGTTGCACTTACCTGGTGGGGGTTCCATGAGTGCTGGTTTTGACCTTAGATCTTCTACCATGGCGCCAGGGCTAGATAGTTTCCCCCAATTGCTCATTTAATTTTTTTATATATATTTGAGTCTTGAATTTGACCTCTAAACTTCCTTACATAAGTGATAAAGGGAAACAACAGTCATCTTGATTTCAAGTCTCTTTTCTCATTGTTCTTACAATTAAATTTTATCGTATGGATATTAAATCTACCTCTAGTCATTTTGGATGGTATAAGTGACTTATTTTGTTTTTTCTATTATTTATTTATCCTATGGAATATTTTGTGCTAATTGTGTTGTGGATGTAGTCCAATTAATTCTAATGGAAAGAAACAAAATCAAGATATACCCATAACCTCAAGTGGCATTAGATCCTTATGCCTTACCTCTATAAGCATTGGGTGTTTATACTATATATTCTATAATTAAATATGTTAGAACTTATGAGTTACATTAGTTGATGATCCTTTTTCTTATCTCCTACTTTAGTGGCCACTTCTGAGAATTCAACTTTGAATATTTATATTTGGTTTTTTTTTTTTACTAAATTAGAACTTTTAAGTCTATTGATTGGAGTAATTCGACAATTTTGCATTTAGATATGAAGTTATAATATTCAATGCAAAACTTTCCCATTAGGAAGTACACAATTTTGGGTCAAATTTGAATTTTAAGTACCTTCAAACCTTTTAAAAATTTTCCAATCTAATTAAATTATCTCAAATAAAATATATGCTCCATATCAATGGAATTTATATTAATCGATCACACGATGATGGGGGAGAATATACCCATCCATGGTTTGAATAACAAGAGAGAATATAGAGAGAATAAAAGATATTAATATAAAGGGTTACAACAAAATATAAGAAGATTTCATTAGGAATTACATCAAATAATATAAAATATTCTCAAGGGATACAATTAGAAGGGGTTGATAGAAAATTCCTGAATTGCATCATGATCATTAAAATGAAAACTTGGGCTCACTAATTTTATCACTTGGTTGAATTGTCCTTTGGGCAATGGGCATTCATGCTATAATGTTCCAAAACAATGTGTCCATCTTGTACTGTCTCACAAACAATATTGTTGATTAAACCACTTCTAAATTCTAATAATGAACTCACAAATATTAAGTTCTTCTTATGTTTTAGTTCTTCTTATTCATCACACAATTATACATTTAGACATTCAACCAAGATAGTAAATGAATCCAAATCACAATGTACGAGAAATAAGAGACACATATTTATGTCGGGAAAACCATTAAAGGGAAAAACCTAGAAACCTTCTTCTAAATAAATCTTCAAATCAACAGAAAAAATCAATGTCATATAACCTTCCAAAAGTGCTAGGCTCCTCAAGGTTTTAGATCTTCTACAAAAAAGGTATTCTAATAATAAAAGATATTTCCTTTGACTTGAAAAAATATAAACCTTCCAAATGCTGAAATTTGCACCAAGAAACATTGAAATTGGCATCCAGAAATGAAATCTAGAAAATGGAACCCATAAATGGCTACCATGTGAGGCTTCTGATTTAATTTTCCCTTAATTAAATTGGAAGAAAAATTGTAATTTCATCTCATGTCAACTTGCATTAGTTAACTGAGTCGGGATGACTTAGTTAGCTTAGGAAATTAGATTTATGGGTATAAGAGGATGCATGCAAAGGGATTTTCTAATTTTAGGAGGTCCAGATAAAGTTATTTGTGAGTTGTAATTAGTTGTCTCAAGAAATTGAGTTAAAATCAGTTTAACTAGTTCTAACTGAGGGATGAGCTAGAGAGAGGTCAAGTGAATTAAATATGATTTAATTCTTAAGTAGTGATCAATTAGTTAACTGATAATTTGCTATAAATAGCTATTGCATGTCAATTCTAAGGAAGGCCGATTTGAGACTGAGGTTAAAGGGAATCGATCTCTCAATTGTAGTATTAGAAAATCGTACAAGTCATGCACGAGGTCATCAAGAAGGCCTTGAAGGATTGTGAAATCATTAACTTTTATTTTCCTAATTAATAGGGGCTCAATTAGCCCAAGAATGCGTAAGAAAGGAACAACAGGAAGAGGCAAGAAAAAGGTTAAATACTTGACCGATTTTGCTTATATCACAAGCCAGATTCAAGCAGGATCATAGTGAGATAGTAAACGAAGTGCAAATGTTTCTCAGTGTGAGGAATTGCATTGTGTTGTTTCATGACCTTGACCATATGAAATATAGAGATAGAGTGGTTTTGAGCCATTTCTTTCCCCAGATACATGTTGTGTTGTGTTATTGATTGTCTCTTTCTCTTACTTATGTGATTGTGCGATTGTGTTTTATTTCTGCAAATTGTAGAAGGATTCAATAATTTTTTTCTTAGTACATTATAAGATCAGATTGAATCCTATTGGTAGATTTTATACATGGTATTAGAGCACCAAGAATCAAAATAGAAGAGAAGATAAAATTTTTGTCTTGAACATGTTAGAATTTGCAGATTTATTCTTCAAGATCCAACAGAAGATTAAGATGGAGGCAATGTTGGAGGACAATAGGTTGAAGGAATTCATAGATACTAATATTTCCAAACCCACAACAACATATGCTCAAAATATTGATGCATGGAAGAATAAGGTAGAAAAGGCAAGAATGATCTTGTTAGACGAAGTTCAAGATCATATTATCTCAAGTCTCCATGGGAAGGATAACCCATATGCTATGTGGAAGGCCTTGATAGATCTGTTTTAGAATAGCAGTGACCACAGGAAATTTTCATGGAAGGAAAAGCTCAAAAATATTAAGATGGATGAGGGCGACACAATCTAGAAATACTTGCAGAAGTTCACTCAATGTCGAGATGAGCTTGGAAGTGTTGGGGTGACTATTGTTGATGATGATTTGGTGAGCCTAGCACTTCTAGGCCTTCCCAAGAGTTGGAATAGTTACCAAGACTCTGTGAATGAGAGTGAGAAGTTACCAGAATGGGAGTGTTTATAGTCTGACTTGGTAAAAAAAGATATAAGGTGGAGCACCAGAGACAGGACCTCCGAAAAAGACAAAGAAGAATATTTTGCATTGGTGGGAAAAGGAAAGAAAGCCAAGGGAAAGAAGTCCCAAGGAAAAGAGAGAAAGAGAGAGTTCCCAAGATCAAGTGTTTTCATTGTCACGAGCACAAGCATTATGCCTCAAATTATCCACAGAAGAAGGAAAGAATGAAGGATCTTGCAGTTGCAGCAGTTGAAGCATTAGCTTCACAGTTCGAGCTTGATTTTAATATCATTGAATGCATGAGAAGCACTGTAATGAGATGCATGTGGTATCTAGAAAACAATGTCTCGTTCCATATGATGGGGAATAAAGATATCGTCAATGAGGAAATACAAAAGAACATAGATTTTGGAGATGACGAGAGGTGTAGCGCAACCGACATAGGTATAGTTATATTTCAGAGGGAGTCTAGATCCTCTCTCAGATTAACAAATGATTTTTATGTTCCAGGACTAAGGAAGACTCTTTTCTCCATAGCGATATGGGAAGACCATGGTTATGATTTCTGATGAATATAATTCTAATTTCTATTCTACATATGAAGGGTCAAACCAATGTTTAAGTTAAACATTCCTTCGATTTGATCAAGAACTAGAAACTAGAATTCATTTTTCTCGCTTTTAAGTGATCTTATGAATTTCATGTTTTCTAACAATGGAATTAATGATGAATGAATCTGTAATGAAGTACAATAAGGAAATCCTTGGTTAGGAGCCTCTTCTATTATCATTTCATGCATCTTGATCTATTTTTCATTAGCGGTTTTTGGTTTTTGATTCATGAAGTAGTTTTGTAGAAAAGGACAAACAAGTTCTCCTAAGTTAGGAGCTTCTTCTTCTTCTTATTACATAATTGAATTATAAATCATTTAGTTAAGTTTTATATTTGTAATATGCATTTCCTTTAATTTTAATAATCCATCTTCTAAATTTGACTATAGATGAAATCCATATATCTTGGAGATGCTTCTAAGTTCTACAAACTCAGATTGATAATAAAATACTTGTGTTAGTTTACCCAGTAAACAAACCCAACATTTTTGGTGTCGTTTCCAGGGAAGCATGTTTTGAAGTGATCAAATAGGAAGATATAAAAAAGAAACATAAAAAACAACAAGAACATAGTTTTTCTTCTAGTATGTTTCTTTATGCCTAGAGATAGAGATCATAAGGGTAGGTACGTTAAACAAAACCCCCCAAAAATTCAACCATCCACAGGACTAACAACACCAGTTGCTAGAAGACCTACTCTAGAGGAGTTAGAGGAAAAACAAATATGAGGACAAAGTTAAACTCTAGTTTAAAGACAAATCTTGTTAGCCTTGGAGGTAAAAAGAAAGCAATCACTAAAAGAAACTCCTTCCTTAGGAAAACAAAAGGAAACAAGAAAACAAGTTGTTGAACAATTAGAACAACCTGTACTTCAAAAAATTAAGGTAGTTGAGGAAACACCAAATCAACCTCATATTGAAACATTATATATCTATGAACAGGAAATGACTAAAGAAGGAGAAGGATCTAATATGCCACTCATGACTCCTCAGTAGAAAATTGAATATGAGAGACAACAAAGGGAATGGAAAATAAAGAGAGAGGAAGACATAAGAATATAAGCAATCAAAAGGATAGAAGAAGAAGCAAGAAGAGAAAATAAAAACAAAATACTACATGATAATGAACAAGAAAATGATAATGATCGGGAAGCTACTTTTGGCTTTCTGATACTAGACACAAGAGAAATATTTGGAGAGTATGTGAAAATGAAAAACATTCCACCTTCTGTATTACCTAACTTTTATGGAATGTCAACAGAAGATCCTAATTCATTTATGTTTAAGTTTGATATCTTATGTGAAACTTATGGATACATGGATGATACACACAGGCTTCGTCTCTTTCCTGCTACTTTGAAAGCAACGACATTAAAATGGTTTATGGGTTTAGGAGAACATACAATAGCTTCTTGGGATGATATGAAGAATTTTTTTCTTAAAAAGTATCAAGCTCACTGCAGGGCTAGAGACTCAAAATAAGACATTTTTAGAATGACACAACAAGAAGATGAAAGTTTGGAGGAGTATTTAGAAAGATTTCTTTACAATTTTCAAAAATCCAAACAACATTCACTGAATCCCCATACCATCCACACAATCTTTCTTAAGGGTATTCGAGATGAATATTTATATATCCTTAATGTGATGGAAAAAGGAGATATATCCAACCTACTATTTGAATAAATTGCTGAAATTTGTCAGAAATACTCTATGGGAAGAGAAAAAAGTGGAAAAAGAGATATTATATCAAGAGCTTCCAAATCTGCAGCAAGTGCAGTAACAAAAGAAGAAATAGGAATTTTACTAGAAAATTTCAAAAAAAATCTCTTAAGCACTTTGGGAACCCAAGTAGATGTTTTAAAAGCCAAGAAGAAGAAGGAAGAACAAGATGAAATCTTAGCAATCTTCTGCCCAAAGTGTAGGAAAAAACATCCACTTAGGGAATGTCCTTTGCAAGGTATACATGTGTGTGGACATTGTACAAAGAATCAAGCAACTGAAAAATGTCCTAAATTGAAAGAGTAGCAAATGGAAGAAGTACAAGGGGTAGAATCACTCTACTATATGGCACCAAGGAGCCCTTGGAAACCAAGGATGCCTCAACAATTCCCTCAACAAAATCAATATCCTCCTCAGAATTCATGGAATACTCTAATGACATGGCAGGATTGGCCTCCAAAGAAATATTAAAACCAACCTACACAAGGTTGGAGGGGGTATGTTTATGGAAACCAACCATCTCAGCAGATTTTCCCTCCACAATATCAATATCAGCAGGCATACCCTCAACAACTATACCCTCAATACCAACAATTCTAGCAACATCAACCAATGCCATTTCCAACCCAAAATCATGCACCAATGCTAAATCTACCTCAGCAACTTCAATTGCCTTCTAACCAACCACCTCTTAGACCAACACAATTTCCAACTCACCCAATAGCTAATCCAAGTAACAAAGTGGATAAACCAGCATACAATGTAGAAGAGGCAACAACCTATCCTACATATTCGATTCTTCCCATACAAGATGTCCACTTAAGGTCTAGGAAGGTGCTACATAAATATTATCCTCCAATAATAGAAGAAAAAAATAAACAAGGAGAACAGCGTCAACAATATCGACCAGAAAATCAAATTCAGAAGGGTAAATCTATTATGACTCAGACACCACCTTATCCAGAGAGGTTAGTACAACGGAAAATTCCAATGTCTCTGCCTGGATTTGATATTTGGGATGAACTGAAGAACACATATGTAAAAATTCCTTTGTTTCAGGAAATAAAAAAAAATTCCAATATATGCAAAAATATTAAAGGAGTTATGCATTATGCATCAAGAAATCTGGCAAAAGAAAAAGAGATCCACCCATGATCCAGGTCATTGGAAGATTAGCTAGTCTCATGTTTACAAAGGCAACCATCGAAAAATATGTTGATCCTAGAATCCCTATGTAATATTCCAAAATGGAAAAGACAAGAATATAGAACAAATGTAGCATTCCAAATAAATCAAAACATGAATATAGCACTAAAATAGGAAAATGCTGGAAATATGCTGCAACTGAAATTTACATCGAGACATTATAGTTGTGAGTAGAAATAGTTGTGTTGGGTTTCGAGCTTGATTATCTTGTTTATTTTGTATCACAACGTTGGACCCTTGTACCTTAATGGGGAGGAAACACCACCCGTAATTAAACACTGCCTAAGGGGTCCAGGGGGGGTGGATATGACTTTATGGAGCCCCCCTCCTGGTAGGGGTTTTTGGGGGCAGCGCCCCCAAAGCTAAAAACAAATGTAAAATTGCGTTGTAAAAGTATAGTAATTTCTAGTCAATTTGGGCCATTCATTAGGCGGATGATCTGACAGTAGAAGTTATGTTTAGTTTAGGTTTTTTTGCCCTAGAAGGAAACCCCTCGCTTGTATGAGGGTATTGTATTGCGGCTGTGGATTTTGTGTATTCTCAATCTGAGAAACAGAGAGGGAGACTGTGAGAGAGAATAGAGGATGTTACAATGGATCTGTTGTAGGTTGTGTTTCTTCATTTTGCTGGATAATAGAAAGGAAGGACTATTTTTTTAGGGTGGATGTAACCCAAACTAGGTGGACCATGTATATCTGTGTTTCTCTGGTTTTATGTGTTTTGTGTGCTTGTGTTTTCTGCATATTTTATGTGTTGCATTGATCTGTAATATATAATTTTCTAACAATCTGAGTTATATCATTATAAAAAAAAACAAATATGAATGTACACAGTGCTCCAAAAGGAATGCACTCAAGCCATAAGATGGCTGAAATACACTAAAGAATCCAAGCACTGAAAATGTCGTGCTGCTACTGCTACTGCTGTTGGAAACTACTGCTACTAAGGAGAAGAACCATGTGTGGAAGGCTATTAGAGTGCTTAGAATAATCCAATATTTTAACCAAGGAGTCTACTAAAAAACCCATAAAAACCCAGAAATGGTTTGGCCAGATTTTAACTTTGGATTTTCAACCCTTGTTGGGTTGCCCACTGCAACAACTCACTAAAATAATGCAGTCATGGAATGGAACTATGATGTATGGGATAAATATGCTATGGCTTGATGCCAAATGTGTCAAATAAGCTTCAGGGATTTCTTTACTAGCCTCCCAAGAGAAAGGAACCTCCCTCCAATAAGATCTAGCTCAGAAATCTCCCAAATCAACCTCCACAACTTCTACCCTGCAACACAAACACAAATCCTCAACAAGAACTGAGTTTTATATTAAGACTGAAGTCTTGGCCAAATTATTGCTAGTGGAATATAGTACAAAAATATTCCAAGAGGCCTCTCAAGGAAAGAGGTGGGATTCCCGATCAGGAACACCCAGTGCTAAACATCACTTGCAATCTTAGCTAAATAGCCAAAGAAAGCTATATGTCTAAACATACTATGTATATAAATATAAACATAAAAATAATGAAATATGGCTGCCATCCTCTTCCTTATATAAGTTGTGAGCTTCCAAACCCTAAGCCCAATACAATAATGACACTACTTCCGTGCAAAGCGTCTCCATCTAAAACTGCATTGTCTTTCAATGAATGCCACTACTCCATGACAACATTGTTGATTTGGTCAAAGTTGACCCAGCCAAGGTGTTCCATCCCCTTTTCACACCTAAAGGTGCTCAATTAAGCTGCCAAGATATGTCCTTTTCACATTGGCATTTATTTTATTCATTTTAAGGAGATTTATGAATCTCCATTATCCTCTATTTCATTAAACAAGAAATAAAAACAAAAATTAATATTCCAACTAGCTCATGGCTAATTAGAAATATTACACCGTATGGCTACCATCTCGATCAATAATTTTTCAATGCCAAACACTTTAATATATTTGGGAGCAACTATAAATTTGATGGCTACAGAGATTGAAACATTTGAACTTGAACAAAATTAGACCTACTACTACAATTTTAGAGCTTGCAGATAGATATAAAGTTGTACTAGAAGGAATATTATAATATATCATTGTCTCACTAGATTCATGCGAGTATCTTGTAGACTTCCTCATTTTGAAGCCAAAAACAAATAGGAGGCCATCCATTAATTTTAGGCAGACCATGGTTAGCCACTGCAGATGCCTTCATTGGATGCAAGTAAGGAAGTATGCTTATTGCACATGGGGATGAAAGAAAACATGTTACATTGTATCCTCCAGCACAATCTCCTTCTTTATTATCATGGCTTGATGGAGAAGAACAACATGAAATTAAATATGTTCTTAGCATTAATCAAGTCTATAATTTTAGAGAAGAGGAAGAAAATGAGGATTTATTAGATCTTTTCATCTCATAACCAAATATTTTAGAGAAACTTAGAATAACACAATATGAAGCTGCAAGTCATCTTTTAAATAAATGTTTCCAGGAAAACTGTACTATTCAATCACTGCAAAATTCATTTGAAAGTATTTTTAATGTTAACTCATTTACCAATTCAAAGAGTAAAATAATCAAAATCAGTCCTGGAAGAAATTTGAATATTGGTAATAACTTACAATCATCACAAGAACAAGAGGTAATAACACTGTTACAGAAATAATCAAAATCTTTTGCCTGGGATTACACAGACATTTAGGGGATTAATCCAAAAACATGTATCCACCACATTTACACTGATGATCAAATCAAACATGTAATACAACCACAAAGAAGGATGAATCCTATGATGAATGAAATAGTGAAAGAGGAATTATAGAAACTGTTACAAGTCAGATTTATTTATCCTATTTCTAATAGTCAATGGGTTTCACCCTTAGTTGTGGTGCCTAAGAAAAATGGAAAGTGTAGAATTTATGTAGATTATAGAGAGCTCAATAAGGCCACATTTAAAGATCATTTCCCTTTACCATTTATTGATCAAGTGCTAGAGTAATTAGCTAGGAAGAAATTATTTTCATTTCTTGATGGATTTAGTAGATACAATCAGATAAAGATAGAATTGGAAGATCAAGATAAAACAACATTTACTTGTCCATGGGGAACATATGCATATAATTTTTTTCCCTTTGGTTTATGTAATGCACCTGCTAATTTTTAGAGAGCAGTCTTGACAATATTTTTTGATCTAATCCATGAATGTGTAGAGGTCTACATGGATGATCTCACTGTGTATGGTAGAACATTTGATGATTGTTTAAAAAATATTGAATTTTTTTTGAAAAGATGCATAGAGAAAAATCTATCACTCAGTAATGAAAAATGATTTATGATGTTAACTGAGGGAATAGTGTTGGGACACCATATTTCTTCTTTAGGAATTAAGGTGAATCCCGCAAAAATACAACTCATTGTGAATTTAATGCCACCCACAACACAAAAGGAAGTAAGAAGTTTCTTGGGTTATGCAGGCTACTATAGGATATTTATTGAAAATTTGAGTAAAATAGCTTTGCCTTTATTCAAGTTACTTGCAAAAGATGTGGAATTACAATGGATAAATAATTTTCAAAATGCATTTGAGAAATTAAAAGAAAAATTTTAGTTGCACCCTTTCTTTGAGGACCCAATTGGTCATTTCCATTTCATATATCAACTCATGCATCTGACATTGCTATAGGAGCATCACTTGGATAGAAAGAGAGTCAGTTTAATTATTCCATATACTTCACAATCAAAAACTTAACACCGACAAAATTGAACTATATTGTTACAGAGAAAGAAATGTTAGTTGTAGTACATGTAGTTAATAAGTTTAGACATTACATAATAGGTTATCAAGTATTCATTCATACGGATCATTAAACCATAAGATATTTAATGAAAAAAGAAATTACAAATGGTAGAATTACTAGATGGCTATTATTAATGCAATAATTTAACATCATTGTACATGATCAACCAGGTAAGGATAATCAAGTAGTAGACTTTCTATCAAGACTTCATTCACCTGGTGATCCAAATCTGGTTTTAGATAATTTCCCAGATGAACATGTATTTGCTATAATTTTCAAAACTGCATGGTTTGCAGATATAGCCAACTATTTATCATCTGGAATCCTACCATCCCACTACACAAATAAACATAACAGAAAGATAATTAGAGAAAGTTCTAAATATAGTTGCGTCAATGGTGACCTCTTTTATACTAGTTCTAATATGATAATAAGAAAATGTGTTAGAGAAGATGAGATTATAGATATTTTGAAAGCATGTCATGATGAGCCATGTGGTGGTAATTTTGCAGACAAGCGAACGACATAAAAACTGCTGAAACTTGGCTACTACTGGACGACAATCTTCAAAGACTCCAAGGCCTATGTAAAGAGATGTAACAACTGCCAAATAATTGGAAGAACAGTGGCATCTGATGAAATGCCATTAAATTCACAAGTACTCATAGAACCATTTGAGAAATGGGCTCTAGACTTTGTGGGACCAATCAACCTACCATCAAATGGAAAAATGTACATCTTGGTATGTACAAATTATGTTACTAAGTGGGTGGAGGCAAAGGTAGTGGCACGAGCAACATAAGATGCAATGGTTTCTTTTCTATTTGAAGAAACATTTGTAAGGTGAGGAGTTCTGTGACAGATTGTAACTGACCAAGGCACACATTTCACATCCAATCTTGTTCAAGATATTATAGAGAAGTACAATATCGAACATATAAAATCAAATCCGTACCATCCTCAAGCAAACAAACAAGTGGAGTCAACAAACAAAGTAGTGGAGAATATCATGACGAAAAATGTACAAATGAATAGAAAGGACTGGTTAGAGAAATTGAGAGATGCACTATGGCCATATAGGATAACATGGAAAAACACAACTGGGTTCAGTCCATATCAGTTGGTGTATGGAAAAGAAGTCCTGTTACCCATAAAGTTTCAAATACATACATTCAAACTAGCAACAAAGTTGGGAATGGAATTATCTGAAGCACAAAAACAATGAGTTATGGAATTAAATCAACTCGATGAGATAAGACAAAAAGTAGTAGAGCACATATCTCTTGTGCAGGAGAAAAGAATAAAATGGCATGATCAATTCATCAAGAAGAAAGTTTTTCAAAAGGGAGACTGGGCACTATTGTTCGACTCCAAGTTTAAAGATTTCAAGGAAAAGTTTACAACTCATTGGATTGGGCCATATGAGATCGAAGAGATATTTGAAAATGGAGCTTTAAAAATAAAAAAAATTGACGAAGCATCTATTTCATTTGTAGTTAATGGACATAGACTTAAATTCTACAATATGCCTATAAATAAAGAGGATTTTATGAAAATAATTTCAACAGATACCGATATGGAACTAATGGAACAACATAGAAATGTGCCTTCCATAAATCTAGAAGAATAATAAAAAAAAATATAAAATAAAAAAAATATAAAAATACAAATAAAAAATAAAAGAGTTTGGTTGTGAAAATCGAGGACATTGGCACATAACAAACTCAAATTCATATCGGAAAACCAACCTGTTTGGCCAATATGAATTCTGTTTTTGTTTTTTTTTTACTTCAGTATGATTTTGTAGATTTATACTCCAAGACATATAAGACTTGATGACAAGTATTAACATCAGCAAGGGGAAAGCTTGTATTAAAAATATGCGAATAGTTTGAAGAGCTTAATTGAAGAAGGAACTTGAATTACAAATACAAAGGGACCTAATAAATCATTGGACATATTATGTAGAAGGGACTTGAAAAATTATTTATAATATCACTGCTGAAGGGACCTAAACTACATTAAAATTTAAGCCTGAAGAACATGTCAGAAGGGACTTGAAACATAAAATACAAACTATAGAAGGGACCTGAACAACATCATCCTGAATCAATAATCAGATGCGAAAACATGAAGCAGAAATAAGTCTCTACATTTCTACATATCTTGGAAGAGCCATCATTATGATAATAAAGACAATGTCGACCATCATTTGATCGAAGGACATCATTGATATCAAACAATTTATGGGAGTACAAGTACAGCAAGTGAAAATTTTTCTCTTAAAATTTCAATTTTGTTTAAAAAATATTATAGAGATTGTTAAGGCTATTTTATTGCTTGATATGCATATTTTACCTACATTTCATTACTTTCATTATTATACTCATTATATTCCTATCCCTATTTTACCCATTATATCAATATCCATATCCATTATCCATACCCATTATCCTACCCATTTAACTAGCATTCCATATACCATATTTCATTCCATATTCCATATACCATATCACATCGACCCTAATTTTATTAAACATAAGGATAAAAAATGAAAGGCTCAAATATCAAATTCTTGTTGGACCTACAAAAGAAACAAAGGTTAGTTTCATGATAGAAATTTAATTTTAAAACATTACCATTCTAGGGCCATTTTAAAAATTAAATTAAACAATACAAAGATCAAAACGTAAGCTACAAAGCACAATATGCAAATATCATTTGATGGTGCAATAATATGCATATATGATAAAGCTAAGGTATAGAATTATTCATGAATGGATAATGCAATTGTGACAAAAACCAAAGTGAAAATGCAATGAACAATATGGAGGACATAACCTAAGTTGAAATGATGCAATGTGAAGAATGAATATATCATGCATTTTGATGGGTATGGAAAACAATGACGGTAGCAGAGAACGTGGTCAGCATAGTCATGATGAGAAATAAGATGATGGGTAGTGTAATGAGAAAAGCAGAGAATGTGGGTGATGGATGTATACACTGTGGAGCAAGTACGCAGAGAAAGTAAAAAATACTAATCCATGAGGGCATATCATTCAGAGGTCAGCGCATGAGAAAACAATCAACACAAATTTAAAAACACAATGATATAACATTGAAACAAACCCTGTGCAATTAGTAAAATCCTCCGCCATTTTCAAACCCATAAACCTCTGTAAATCGTGTTTTCTTTACCAACATATCCATTACAGGCTCAGAGAGGAAGTTGAATGCCATGCAAACCATTGAAACGCATTGGAAATACCTTGTGAAGAACAAATTGACAGAGAAAACACAGGAAGGTCTTGAATGAAACAAAGGAACTCAAGACGATAGAAGTAATAATGTGATATAGCAATGGAGGAACAAAGAGATAATGAGAGGAGAAGAGTTAAACATTAATGTTGACTAGGATTTTAGCTAAGAGATCTGGCAGTCGTGTTAATCAAACACACCACAAAGTGAAAAGATCTCGTGGAGCAAGAAGGTAAGAAAAAAAACCTGGATTTTTCTCATTAGTGTAACAAATATTCAGAATAAGTAAATCTCGAGATTTTTGTTGAACACAAGTTGAAAAATGAGTTATAAATGAGTGCCTCTACCACCGTTTAAACTTGTCTCTGCTACCAATAAACACATATTTTCCATTGATTTAATGA
The DNA here is from genome assembly GCA_034641835.2 of Pinus albicaulis. NCBI lineage: Eukaryota > Viridiplantae > Streptophyta > Pinopsida > Pinales > Pinaceae > Pinus > Pinus albicaulis. The sequence goes on from CM076574.1 coordinate 329,996,539, forward strand.
ACAAATTCTTGGAAATATTGAGGGAGATTTATGATTGAATTGGTGCCGTCTAACACAGGAACTCAAGTTGTCTCAGAAATATCACGAAAATCACTTCTAGATTAGGTAATCCCGCAATTTCCTCATGCATGGTTGTATGTGAACACACAAAATTTATTATTTCCATTTTGATACATACAAAGAACAAAATGTTTCCTATTTGTTAACACACAATGGGCATAATTCGTTTCATTTATGTATGGTCTGTATGGAAAATTCGTTTCATCTATGTGTACAATGAGAATTTTCAAAATAGAGGAGGGATTTTTGATGAATTTTGGAAAAAACAGAGATTGAATTATGAGTTAAGGAGCAATAAAACCATAGTCATTTTTTTTTGGTATATATAGAGAGCAATATTTTTATGGATTTTGAAAACACAGTGAAGCGATTTCATGAGTTATTTGACGAATGTTGACACATATATAGTGAGCCATTCTTTGAAATTTTTTTCACATAATGAGCCTAGATCATTTTAGACAGAATGCATGGTGATTTTGTCTTAAGAGAAAAGGAATTACGTGTGAATTCTAAGAACAAAAAGACACTGTGAAATATATTTTTTTAATTTTTCTACACAGTCAATTCAAAGACAAAGAATTCTACATTAGAGATAAAGGTTTTTTTTTTTTTTTAATGAAACAAAGGATAGAATATGAGAAATATATTAATAAAAACATATTTATTATGTTTTTATAATATTTTTATATCAAAAATTTGTGTTTGTGGAAGCAGTGAGCTTTTTTTTTTCAAGAGAACATAGGTTGAAGAGGATTGGTTTCATTTCTTTGACAAGGGAATCAGAAAAGAGGTAAGCCTTACCACCATAATTCATATGTCAACAAAGATATAGCTCATAAACTTTTATTTTTCAAAATTAGAATGATGACAGTGGAGGGATACATTAATTGGTTTTCAGAACACATGGCTACAAGGATAAAACCAAAAGACTTCTAGATTGAGAATTGGGAAAAAGGCACAATAGAAAAACTTCACCAAGCTGGTCTAATTGGTTTCCTTCATAAGTTTAATGGACATAATGAGAGAATTATAAAGGAGTTCATCAATAATTACAGATAGGGGAAAAATATGGTGGGAAACTTAGTCATCCCATTAAATTTAGAGTCAATTTCTCAGGCCTTATATTTTCCATTGTAAAGGAACAATATCATAAGGGTTTCCAGTTTAAAGATAAGGGATGGAATTTCTTTATGGATAAAAATACGAAGGAATCATTTGACAGAACCAAGGGGATTCCAAGGGAATGGTTTAATGAGCCTTAGGGTAGGGTTAGTGTTAATCATTCAGAAATTCTTCACATGTGATAGTAGGAACATTGTAGTGCACCTCTATCATATTAGATTACTTAAGCACATCAAGGGAGAGATGAAAATAAATTTGCCATAATTTTTCTCTAAAGAATTTATCAAAATGATAGAAAAATTGAAGAATGAAACCAAACCAAAAGAGGCACAAATATACCATCAAGTAATCATAAAAATTCTTGTTGATTATTATTTGAAAACCAAGGGTGTAATGTGTAAATAATTCCTAACTCAACATCAGTTTGCAGAACAAATCATAGAGGAAAAATTTAAACCATTTCATGAAACAAGGAGTATAATGAACTCATCCATTTATCCAATAATAAGGTCCAAAAAGAAACAAGATACAATCATGATTGAAAGATGAATCCTTCCTATCCATTCCCAGGAGACAAAGAAGAAAGAGTCCAGCAGACACAAGCAGTAAAGAGAAAGAACCTGAGGTGCAAATTGTTGAGACATATCCCATAACAAAACAAGCTGATGAAATTATTGAAACATTGCAGAAGGAGGCCTACGAAATCACATTAGAAAGATATTCATATTTTGATAATGATGAGATGGAAGCCACTTCATTTTATAAAGACACCAAAGAAGAATAAAAGGAGCAAAACCTTAGAAAAATAAAAGAATTAACAAATCAATTGGAGGTAAGCATGATACTAGAGAGGCATTTGAAGAGAGAAAATAATACATATAGGAAAAACAATGAAAATTTGATCAATAAGAATGAAAAACTGAATGAGAAAGTGGGAAAATTAAAAATAAAGAACAATCTTCTTTCCATGCAAGCATTCAAATCACTGAAAGAGAAAAACTCATGGAAGATCAAGTATGAAAAAAAGAAAGTCAAGGATTTGATCTACATAGAAGAAAAATATTAAGGGATAGATTCTATTTTGCAAGTAGCACATCAGGAAGCATCTGGATTAGGTACAGTATCGACATCAGAACTCAGAAGGTCCAAGAGAAAGAGGCAAGCATTAGGACATGCTTGTACATCAGCATGGGGGAGATGTAGGCCCTCATTTTTTATCCAATTTTGCTTAAGTAAGTGCACTTTATTACCATGATATCCATCCATATTCACTCTATTTTGACAAATTAATGCATATCCAGGTATATAAATTAATTTTTGCAATTTTTAGAAGTTTTTACAAAAAATGAATTTTAAGTGCATTTTTGGACCAGACCAGAAATTCTTGTAATGGCTTCACTGACGTCATACTTGCAGGACACCCGAGCTCGATCTGAGCACATTTCTAGAAATATTGGGAACTAAGAATGGATGTACACCTATTGGTTTGGTCAAATTGATCTTAAACATGCTCGGTCAAAGGCAGTCAAACATGACCTATTTTATGGAAATCCCTAGGAAATAGGTCAAATTTAGAGGTTTATAGGATTTTACAGATTTTGAGAGATTATATGGATGAGATCGACATGAATATATAGGATAAGGATAGGCATGGATGTTGGAGACATTTTATATGAGTTTGTTTCATATTTCTCTATTTGAGCCTAAGACATTGAAGGCATTCATATGTAGAATTTGTATAACTTCACTTTGTTATTTCTGAAACTTTGAAATTATTTTATGCTATTCTATATGGTGAATTATTGATTGGGTTTTAGTATTTGAAAGTACTCACAATGTGCGAGGCAAGGGTGGAGGGCCACCACACCGAGGTAAGTGCACTTTCTGGTTAATTTAGTTGCAATTTCCTGAACTATTTTTTTTATGCTTAATCAGTTAATTAGATGTAGGATGATATGTTATGATTTCTGATGAATCTAATTATATTTTATATTATTCATTTTAATGGTCAAACCAATGTTTAAGTTAAACATTCCTTCTATCTGATCAAGAACTAGAAACTAGAATTCATATTTCTTGCTTTTTAGTGATTTTCTGAATTTTTTGTTTTCTAACAATGGAATTAATGATGAATGAATATGTAATGAAGGAAAATAATGAAATCCTTGGTTAGGAGCCTCTTATATTATCCTTTCATTCATCTTGATCTATTGTTCATTAGTGGTTTTTGGTTTCTGATTCATGAAGTAGTTTTGTAGAAAAGGACAAATAAGTTCTCCTAAGATAGGAGCTTCTTCTTCTGCTTATTACATAATTGAGTTAGAAATTGGAATAAAAATTGTAATTTCATATCATGGCAACTTGTATTAGTAAATGAGTGAGGAAGAATTAGTTAGATTAGGAAATTTGAGTTATAGGTCTAAGAGGAGGCATGGAGAGGGATTTTCTACTTTAAGGGAGCCCAAATATAGTGAGTTGTAATTAGTTAACTCAGGAAATTGAGTTAAAATTAGTTAACTAGTTCTAATTGAGGGATGAGATAGTGAGAGGTCAAGTGAATTAAATATTATTTAATTCAGAAGTAGTTATCAATCATTTAACTGATAATTCACTATAAATAGTTGTTTCATGTTAGTTCTAAGGAAGGCCAGTTGAAACCGAGGTTAAAGGGAAGTGATATATCAGTTGTACTATTAAAAAATTGTACAGGTAATGCATGAGGTCATTTGGAAGGCCTTGAATGATTTAAAAATAAATAATTGGTATTTTAATAATTAATAGGGGCTCAATTATCCCCATAATGTGTAAGAAAGGCAGGCCAAGAAATGGCAATAAAAAGGTTAAATACTTGACCGATTTTTCTTAAATCGCAAGCTAGATTCGAGCAGGATCGGAGTGAGACAGTCAATAGAGTGCAGAGGTTTCTCAGTGTGAGGAATAACATTGTATTTTTTCATGATCTTGACCATATGAAATATAGATATAGAGGGGTTTTGAGCAGTTTCTTTCCCCATATACATCTTGTGTTGTGCGATTGATTGTCTCTTTCTCTTGTTATGTGATTGTGTGATCGTGTTTTGTTTCCACAAATTGTAGAAGGATTCAGTATCTTTTTTTAGTACATTATAAGATAAAATTGAAGCCTGTTGGTAGGGAAAATTTTAGGGGCTAATATTTGCAGGTGGGCTAATACTTCATGCTTTTTACAAAAAAAAAGATTCACCAATTTCCATTTTTCTAAAAATGAATTCACCGAAATTTTATAGTATAAAATTATTTTACCTTAAAAATCGCCAATATTATATATTGTATAATATAAAAGAATTGTAAATATAAACATTTCTACAAAATTATCATCAAAATTTTTTAAATTCGGATATTAGGGGCTAGTAAGATTCGCCAATGTTTTAAAATTTATGATAAAATTCCATCCTTAAAATTTTCCCAGCCTATTGGTATATTTTCTACACCAACCTCTTGGGAAAAACTTAGATCAACAATGATGGACAAGTCTAAGGTCTCCAACAAACTTATTTTTTTTTTTTACTTCAGACCTCGGGTCTCTGCTTGTAACAAACTTTAGTTAGACTTCGAATCTTCTGTGATACTTTAGACTTCACATTTGACAAACTTGAGATCTTCTGTGATATTTTACACTTTGAATTTGATAGACTTCAGATATTTTGTAATACTTCAGCATTCAGATAAGAAAAGCTTCAGATTTATGAGATACTTCAAACACCTTATCTTCCGTGATGAATGACTTAGATTAGTACAGATATTGTCAATAGAGAATAGACTTGTTTCTAGCCCTTGGAAAGCATTCCTTGTAAGATATTCACATGAGACAATATATCTCTGTGGTGAGTATGATCGAATTATCTTCAAGGATGATGAATAGAATTATATTTATAGTCAACTGGGTTTCCAAATGGGTGTCTCAATAGGTCAAGTTGACTTGAAAATTTCAGAGGCCAACTAGCACTTATTGAGGCTTATTGAAGTTAAATAACAAATGAGATATTATTCCTTTAATGTCATGAATAATATGAATTATAAAATATAAAATTTTATCAATCCAAGAATGAAGAACATGCTAGAAACAAAATAATAACTTTGTTTTCCAATTACAATAACAATAATGATTTTATGCAGACCAACCATAAATATATTCTCTGAATTCCCTCTTATATAGGGAGGTATTCATAATAACTATCTATATATTCTTTGTTTAAAATATTTTTTTAAGGTTACACACTTCATAGTACCATTATCCTATGGTACTACAATATAATTAAGATGGGGATTCACCATCAAACAACTAGTCTCAGTACATAGTCTAGGTGAAATTCCAAAGACCTCATACTAGGCCTAAGCTCACTTTACAAATATCTAAGTAGGATACTGGGAGGAACCTGCTCATATGAACTACCTCCAGGACTATTCTTTGAACAAGGTCATAATGATAAGAGCTCCTTTCCAATAACCAAGGTTCCAACCCAAAAGACATGCTTTTCTAGGGATCTAGGTACCATCTGGGTTATTATCAAGATATTAACCCAATCAAATACTATTCCAGGGATATAGATACCATCTAGGCTACTTCCAAGGTACCAACCCTATGTACCATCATATTGGCTATTCAAACTAAGGTACCACAACCCTATGTACAATCATACATGCTACTTATCCTAAGATTTATAGGTCAATTTTGGCATCATCCCCCAATACCTGGTCAAACTGAACATCATCCCTAAGACTAATGAAATCATCCCGTTATATTTTAGTTGCTATATTCCCTAAGTGAAGAAAATTTCATTCATGGCTTCTATTATGATATTTCCAAGGTTTGAAGTATATGTTATATGACCCACTAACTCACCAACGCTCATATGAAAGGGACTAACTGCGTTGCAGTGCCAATTCCTCCATGCAAGGGTGCACTGCCGTGCACTTCCTGATACTCAAGGGTGCGTTGGTCACCTGGGACTGGAATTCTCATTTTTTTGGGAATATTCACATGGACAATGCCTTCTAGAAGAGTCCATAGGTGTAAAAATTTGAATCCAAGTGTCCATATAACACCTCTAAACATGGAAACATGTCTTTCCTATTATTAGAAATTCATTAATTGAGAAACTACCATCAGTTTCTATATAAATTGAGCACTCATCCTAGTGCTAGGGAGGTAGAATTTTGTGCAAATTTATGTTGTTTGATTCTCATTTGATAAGAGAGTTAAAGTAATGATACGCTGCTAAGGTGATGCTAGATGTGATAAGGTTGAAAAGAAGTTGGAGCAAGTTGATGACAAATCGATCCATTGGTTTTAATCTTTTCCTCCTACTCTTTAATAAAGATTATTGTTCATTTTCCCACACATATGTCTCTATTTCTTGTGCAACGTATTCTTGAATGATTTATGTGTTTCGGATCTAATTGGTTTGATTTTAGTAAGATAAAGAGATATTAGTATATTTTATGTTGTTTTTTGTTCTCTGTTTGTGTTTGCAGGAATCGATCTAGCGACTTGAGTTGGATTGAGGGCGATGACAACAATGACAGAAGGAGAAGTAGAGTGAAAAGAATCACAAGTAGGCTCTTTCTCATTTTTGTATATCTACTTGTTTTAGAGAAAATTGTAGTTATCTTTCACCTTTTGTTCTAAGTGATAAACACCACATTTAGGGAGTTTTATTTATCCGTAGATTAAAATTCCGTATAAAAAATTGGTGACTCCACTAGGGAATATCCTATCATTCCTGGTATTTTTGCCAATGTTTATATTCATCAGTAGCATCTAATTTATGTTGCAATTCATCTGAATGAACAAACTAGATGGTTCTTTTACTGTGTCAACCTCGTTAAAAATTGAAATAGGTCATGAGCATAGTTCCTTTTCTTGTGTCAAGCTCATTAAATGAAACAAGGTTCCATGAGCATAGTTCTTTTCCTAAGTCAAGCTCATTAAAAAATGAAACAAATCCTCTGCTAATTAAGATGAGTCTTCCATATGATCTCGTAAATGAACCTTCATTCCATCCAGCTGTTAGTAACTAGTAGTCTACTTGGTGAATGAAGTGAAGCTTGGGGCGCATGTGATATTGCAGGGGGCATTCGACATGTGATCTTGCAAGGGGCATTCAAAACCATCTTGAGTCCATTTCGGTTATTATTTTCAAGGCTCGTTAAACTCATGAAAATATTGAGCTTCTTTTGCTATTTTTCATGCTCAGAAAACACATGAAAATGTCGAGTTCTTTCTGTCTTTTCTTGCTCGTAAATTAAATTGAAAGTCAATCAAAGAAAAGTTTTATCCTTATTTTTAAGGCTTTGATAAAAATGAAAAATATTTAAAGCACACTTTTGTCTCTTTTTCGAGCTTTGATAACTATGAAAAAGGAACCCCCTGGAGTCTTCTTTTAGCTCTTTTCAAACTTTGATAATGCAAAAATATTACCGAGCACTTGTCTTTTTGATCTTGTAAAAGTAAATGAAACAAAATATACTCAGTATAAGTTTAACCCTTTTCCGGAATGAGATAGATTATTTACGAAAAAGGAAAACTTCAGTCGACCATGGCTAAGAGGTTTTCTCAAGTATCATTTTACACTTTTTCGCACTTGAGCGACAAATTTACAAAAAATGAGGCATGGAGTTTACTTTTATCCTCTTTTTCAAACTCTCTAAACATGAAAAAGGACCGGGCTGTCACTATCGTTAGGCTTGTTAAAACATAAAATAGCGACAGTATTGTCGATCATGGCAAGAATCGAGTTTCATTTATCACTAGACTTAGTAAATTATTAAATAGCGATGGATTTTCCCAAAGGGTTGAATTATAGATCAAGTATATGTTACTGTCCACAATATTGTTAAAAAATAGAGGTACTGGTCAAAAAATGACTGGGGAAAATTTGGGAAAAATAACATAACACTTTATGGTAGCAGGTCACTCTTGAACATGACACTTTCAATCCATCATCATGAATTTTGGGTTGGGCAATCTTCTTGATGGTTTAGTCATACCTATGGTTCATCATATCTTCACTTCAATTTTGGGTCAATGCTTCCAACTCATGTTTGTCTTGCTGATATGTTCAAGAGAAGTCAACCAGTAAAATCCTCATCCTTCTGCAATACTCATAAAACTACATTTTCTTGACAATCATCCTTGAACATTGCTATATCAAGTCACATTTTGTCTCCAAAATTATTACTCCTGTTTTGTGATAAATTTTCTTCCTGTCGACATCAGATCATCATCCAGGAAGTTTACTTAGAAGTATCTTCCAGTACCCTGAGGCTTGTTACATCATCAACAAGTTTCTAGCTTACGGATCTCTGACCAAAATATTTTGTTTAGTGTTCAATGTCAGATCATCTATTCATGCATTGAAAATTGTACTACAGTACCTTGAGAGCCATTAACACCAATGGTGGTTTTCTCGCATTTGTTAACAACTCACATCATTGGCTGATAATCAGACGATGTCTTCCCATGTTCGACTTCAAATCATATATTCGCATGGTTAGAGTTGTACTTGAATGATCGAGTGAATGAGATAAGAAGACCTCAGATCTAGTTTCATCCATCCGAGCTACGATTTTAGGATTGTTATACACATCATCTGTATGATTGACTTAAATACATATAATCATCCAAACATGGGCCTATATCTGTAGGCATGTCTATATTGGGCGACATTCCAAAGTAGACGACTTTCTAAACTATGTAAATGTTATTAGACATTTTATGTGCTGAGCATGGGAATGCCTCCCTCAACAATTTGTGATCAAGATGAAAATATCATGATGTAATGTATTGTAAGATTAATGCAGGTCACCGTCCACTTCAGTTCCTAATCATCACATAGTAAAGCATCTCATCCAAATACTATTATTATTTTGAATTCATGCTTTAGGTGGAAACTATTATAGGTCAATTTGGGCATCATCCCCCAAGACCTGGTAAAATAGGAAATCATCCCCAGAACCAATGAAATAGGGTCTATCATCCCCTTATATTTAAGTTTCTATATGCCCTAAGTGAATAACATTTAATTTATGGCTCCTATTGTGAGATTTCCAAGGTTGTAAGTATATGTTATATGACCCATTGACTCACCATCGCTCATCTGCAAGGGACTATCTACGTTGCAGTTCCAATTCCTCCTTGCAAGGGTGCACTGCAGTGCACTTCCTGACACTCAAGGGTGTGTTTCTCACCTAGGAGTGGAATTCTCATTGTTCCGAGAATCTCCACATGGATAGTGCCTTTTAGAAGAGTCCATATGTGTAAAAATTTGAATCCAAGTGTCCATCTAACACCTCTGAATTTGGAAACATGTCTTTCCTATTATTAGAAAGTCATTCATTAAGAAACTACCATAATTTTCCATATAAATTGAGCACTCATCCTAGTGCGAGGGAAGAAGAATTTTGTGCAAATTTATTGAGTTGGATTCTCATTTGATAAGAGTGTGAAAGTATTGGTATGCTACTAAGATGATACTGGATGTGATCAGGCTCGAATGAAGTTGGCACAAGTTGACGAAAAATTGATCCCTTGGTTGTAATATTCTCCTCCTACTCTTTAATAAAGATTACTATTAATTTTCCCATACATATGTCTCTATTTATTATGCAATGTGTTATCTCAAAATCAGACCCTGATAGGCTTCTGATCAAGAAGACATTGAGTAACTATTTCAAACCAAACTTTTAGTTGAGGCTTAACCTCCTCAATCTGAGAGGGCTCTCTCAATAGGTTTATGATTTTCAAATAATTATTAGATGGCTAACTCTATGAGTAAAATGGATAAAAATTGATAATTGGTTGTATTTCTAATAAAAAAAAATCTATTGGGCTTATATATTCAAGTGTGTTTTCACAAAACATGAGTATCAGCTTCATATGGAAGTCAGGGCATTTCAGGGTTTAGATGCATCAAAAGAACAATAGGGCAGAAAATAAATACAGTTCATGAACATATGAAGGAAGTTAGAGCACCTTCAGTGAGTTCTAAGTAACATACATTCATGCCACTGCAAGTAATTGAAAGAGGAAAACCATGAGAATATCAAACATCAATAATCCTTTCTGAATCCTGAGTGATGAAACCAATATCTCTGTATTAATATAAAAACACAGTTTCTGCTACAACAAAACAGTATGCTTGTTAATGAAAATTTCCAACCCTATGCAATTCGACTTCTTGTCTCTTATAGAGTCATCATTAAATTCTTGGATTCTCTCCAAACACTTGAGAAAAATTTGAATTTTCTAGCTTGAAACTTATCAACTGCTAAAACAAACTTTTAACTACATCTGACAGTTAAACTATCTGTTCTAGAGTCCTAATACAACTAGGATTAAAACTCTTTATTATAACTTAACAACCTTATCTAAATATTAAATCTTCTATCTGAAAACTTCTCCTCCTAAACTTCAACCTTGATGATGTCCATCTCCTTGCTGTTAGATTGTATTGATTTTCCTCTTATCTGCCTTGAAAGATAGGAACCTGCTCCCAACAAAATAGCTATAGTGCTTCATTTATGTTTCTTCAAACCATATGCTAACCAACTTGTGCTAAAAAACATGTGGCAATGTCTTATTAAACTCATGTGACTTCTCCCTTCCAGCTGTGCCCAAACCAAACTTTTTGAAGAAGTGCCAAAAACTGTTAACATTGCTGCGCTACAAAATTGTCTGTTGTTTTCATAGCGCATAACTTTACCTTTGAAACCCTCACTTGGAATTTTCATTTTTCTTTATTTTTTCATTGGATCTTCACCTGTGTTCTTTATACATTCTTTAGTAGCATCAATGTTTTAAAAAAATGCCTTTTCACCCTTTGAAACCTTGCAAAATTGTTTAAATTGCATCCTACAGTAGTTTCGTAGTGCGCTATGGAATTGTTGTGTATGACACCTACAGTAGTTTCATAGTGCACTACGAAACTGCTGTGTCTATCTTTTCACAGATTTTTCCAGAAATTTAAGCTTCAAATCTTTACTGCCATCCTTCCATTTATATATAAGCTCTCATAATCAACAAAAATCAACTCTGAACAACTTTCAAAAATGAAATCTTTCCACATAACTCCAAAAATGTGTTAGGAGATGTCACTTGTTGTTTACACTCATTTTTGTTGTGGTTGATCTTCAGGCTTTGCTAGTTTTATTCAAGGTCTTCAACCTACCTTTTAAGCCTTCTATTATTATCTTTTAGTTTGATATTAACCATCCTTATGAACTTTTCTTCCTTTATTTAGGGACGGTCCATATGTAGAATTGAACCTCACTGCTAATTGACTCAATGTTTGAAACCCTTTCTAGCTCCCACAGACCTTTCAACCTCTCAAATTTTGACCATTCTACAACATGCATTCTCACTTTCTTCTTCAATTTATCAATTTCAATTTTTGTGAGTCTGAGTTTGTCTTTAAGTTCCTCATAACTACTCTTTTCTCTCTGAGTATTAAAAACTTTGTTTCTGTTTTCTTCAATTATTGGAAACGATATATTTATGGGTTCTTCAAAAACATTTGCATCCTCACTTCTTGTTTGGTCTATCTCCATATCTGAATGCTGAAATTTCTTAGACTTCCTAGTCAAGGGTTTTCTAGGCTTAAAGACAAACTCTGACACTTCATCCTCAAAATTTAATTTTTTGGATGTTTTCAATTTCTTTGATTTTCCACCTGTATCTAGTTTGATGAAATCTTCTTGAACCAAGGGAGACTCTTCAATGTCAATAGCTTGTAATATATCATTCAAGTCACCTCTTAATTCCAAGTTTTCATCTGTGACCACAACCTTACCCTTCTCCTTTGACCTCTGACTCCTAGTCAACTTCTTATGAGCTGTTTTACTAGTTGACTATTTCTGAATTGTCTCTTTGACATGAGTTCTCTTCTTTTGTGCAGATTGAGGAGTACTTTGGATATTCAGTGATGTGTTTATCATTGGTTCCTTAACCTGTTTCCTGGGCTTAAGCTTGAAAAACCTCCTTGATTTTGTTTCTGCAGGTTCAGTAGTCTTTGATGAATATGTTTCTTTGACTTGAGGGCTAGCACCTGTTCCTTCAACCCCTATTCCACTCAAAAAGAGAAATGCAGACCATTCTCTATTCACTTTCTAAAGCTCATGCAAAACTATTAACTTGACTAGACCATGATGAAATAATGAGGTTTCACATGCCTAAGCTTTCATTTGTACTTTGTCTGCCATCTTGGCCAGATTTTGAAATAGAAAGAAAGGTAAATCTAGAGATATTGTTCCTGTGAAGTGCAATAAGAGTTTAAAGTGGTAAGTGTACACCTTGTGATATCTCCCTTTGCAAGTGAAGTACCTGTTGTATAGCAGATTGGAAATACATCCTTGACATAACTTCTTAGCACAACTTTGTTCAAATCAGTATCCATAAACTATGGTTTCAAAAAGATTTTGCATGGTTGCATTTCAAACCTAGAATTCTTGAACCATTTATCTTCCCCCCTTGGAATTTCTGTGACTTTTGATATAATATCAGGATAAATTGGTAAATTGAGAAAACCAACCTTTGTGTTTGATCCTGTGAAGTTCATAGCAAATTATTTGGTAACCTGATTATGCCCTCATTGAATCTTTTCGCAAAACCTCCAGCACCCTACCTTCTTGAAGGCTTCTTCAATAGATTTATCTCTTGTGAGAGCTTCTAAACCTTTAAGTTCTATTCTTAGACAGTGACAAGATTGGTGATTTCTTTTTTCTTTTGTCATATTCCTCCTGAAAACCCTGTGTCTTCAACAAAACTGTAATAGACCTCCTTGTTGGATGAACTGGCTCGCTTGAAAATTTGGTTCAGCCTCGCTTGATTGAAGTTCTGCCTCGCTTGATTAGAAACCCTATTTCAGTCAACAATTATTTTCAAAATCACTGGATTAGCAAGTATCGAAACTACTGACATAACATCAATTGGGTTCAGCCTCACTTGATTGAAATTCTGCCTCACTTGATTGAAAATTTTGCCTCACTTGAAAACTTAAGGAGAGCTATGGTTTCTTATATGAGCTTCTCATTCAAAAATAGGTATGCATGCAGTGTTTTCTTTGCATGAGACAAAATCGATGATAACCAACCCCTTTTCAAATTTGCAAAGGACCAATGACAAATGACCCCTAAAGAATCTCATAATGATTTCATAATTTCTTTTTATGGTTGCATGCATGAGGGAGGATTCGTGGACTGACACCATAGTCATGAAAATTTAACCCAAATTGATCGATGTGACAGCTAAACCGAAAAATTTCGTATCCCCGATTTCATAGCGCTGGTAATGTGATTTCGAGATTTGCACTACGAAAAGACCAGCATTTTCGTAGCGCAAAAGGAGTTTTTTTATTTGGATTTATGCAGGAACGTAACAGAATAAACATATAGCCATAAATATAAAGATGCAATGGAAATAACACTTCATTTCATTAATATCAAAGAACTGAAATTTGCTTCCAGACAGAATGGAAATAAAACTAGCTAGGGCGCTGGTAGCCATATTTGAGAAGAGATGTGGCAGCTACAGGCCTCTGAACTGAGTTACAATGAGGCTCGAGGGCCTATTTATTATTTATAAACAATGGGAAATCCTAAATAGCCAAAACCCTAACCCTAGGAGATGAAGCGACAAAACTATGGGCCCCATCTGGGTAAATTGGTGTTTCAACTTCTCGGGGATGTAACTTTGGCATACTATCTCCGTTTGATGCGTACCATACCTCGTTCGAAATATCTATCTGAGGACTACAAATTTTGAGTGAGAAACATCATCCATGGATCAATGTTGCTCCCCGTTTTCCCCAAAAACGTCGTTTAGGTCCTCAAAATGGCTCCGGAAGTTCAGGACCCGAAAAACTGCTAAAAATAGTAAGTTGTGCGGAAACTGAAAAACTGAAAGAGACAATGGTGGGGTCCCAAATGGAATAGGCGGGTGACCACCGATATCCACCTGGATCATTCCTCCTTCCTTAGGAAGCAATGGTCCCCATTGCATTAAGTTCCCCCATGAGATGAGGAAATTTCTGCTGAACTTGGTCCCTGGTGAACCACTTTCCTTGGTGCAGGAGTTGGCCAGCTTTGACAACCCGATACAGTTGGATCTTCTGTTGGTGAGTGTTCTTGATTTTCATGTCCATGATACAATCTGTGGTGGCATGTTCCATGCAGTCTGGGTTTAACTCTGTTGGAGTGAGTTTCTTTGCAATGTCAGAGGTGTCCAATAGAGGTGGGAAGTAAGGACGAAGGCGGTCCACATTGAATACTGGGTGCAGACCAAGGAATGGTGGAATAATGAGCTCAAAGGCATTGTTCCCTATAGCCTTGGTGATGATGTATGGCTTGTATCGGAGCAGGTGAAGATTACCGTGGGGTCTAGTGAGGTGCTCCTTCTACAAATGTAGCCATACTTTGTCGCCCACCTGGAAGTTGTGTGGCACCTAGTGTTGATCATGGTGTTGTTTGTACTTAGCATTGGCTCTATCCAATATGTCATGAACTAAGAAATATCCTTCTAATAGATTCAAACATCTATCTACAACATCTGCATCTATTTGAACCTCAAATATGGGAATGTCAAAATTTACTTGTACCTTAAAAGGAGTCGCACCTCTAGAGTGGCTGCTGGATGCAGATGTGCTGTCGGTGGCCAGTCGTTGAAGGATCTGGACAAAGTTATCCATCATCACGTTCCTTTGTTTTTTGAGGGTCTCCTCGAGAAATATTTTGATAGGATCTCCTACTCCCTCATATTTATTTTCGTCCCCCATGGGTGTCCATCGGGGTTTACAAGGCTGATCTTGCAAAAGTTCCACTAGATCGAGCCCTAACTCCTTATACCCCGACCTCACTGGGGACATGCAAAGAAGGATCGAGAAAAAGCAGACCGCTATGATACCACTGATTTGGATTTATGCAGGAACACAAAAAAATAAACATATAGCCATAAATACAAAGATGCAGTGGAAATAACACTTCATTTCATTAATATCAAAGAACTGAAATTTTCTTGCAGACATAATGGAAATAAAAGTAGCTAGGGCGTTGGTAGCTATCTCTGAGAAGAGATGTGACAGCTACAAGTCTCTGAACTGAGTTAAAATGAGGCTTTAGGGCCTATTTATTATTTATAAACAATGGGAAATCCTAAACAGCCAAAACCCTAACCCTAGGAGATGAAGTGCCAAAACTATGGGTCCCGTTTGGGTAAATTGGTGTTTCAACTTCCCCGGGACGTAACTTTGGCATACGATCTCCGTTTTACACGTACCATACCTCATTAGAAAGATCTTTCTGAGGAATAAAAATTTGGACTGAGCAACATCAATCCATGGACACATGTTGCTCCCCGTTTTCCCAAAAAACGTCGTTTAGGGCCTCAAAACGGCTCCGGAAGTTCAGGACCCGAAAAACTGCTAAAAATAGTAAGTTGTGCCGAAACTGAAAAACTGAAAGAGACAATGGTGGGGCCCCAAGTGGAATAGGTGGGTGACCACCAATATCCACCCGGATCATTTTTACACTGAGCGTGCTACGAAAATGTGGTTTCGTGGCTTAGTCAAAAATTTTCTGAAAAAGACTTAAAATATGGTTTTCAAAACGTGGTATGAGACTTCTAAAGAGTAAAGTAAGGTTTATGAACTTTATTTGGTGATGAAATGGGACTTGTAACCTATGGCCTAGACCCTATAAAACATAAAAATTACTCAAACCCTATCTAATACCATGACTTAGGAGAAAGTATAAACTCTCTAAGTTTAGAAAATTTTAATAGTGATAACACAATGTATTCTTGAATGATGTATGTATTTCAAATCTAATCAGTTTGATTTGAGTAAGATAAGTGTATATTTGTATATTTTATGTTTTTTGTTGTTCCCTGTTTGTGTTTGCAGGAATCGATCTAGCTACTTGAGTTGGATTGAGAGTGACGACAAAAACAATAGAAGGAGAAGGAGATCGAAAATGATCACAAGTAGGCTCTTTCTCATTTTTGTATATCTGCTTGTTTTAGAGAAAATAATAGTTATTCTCTCCTCTCTTTTTCTAAGTGATAAGCACCACACTTAGGGAATTTGACTTGATATAGCAATGTTCATGGATGACTGTCATAAAAATGAAGGTTTATGAGTATTTTAGAAGGATGAGGATTTTACTAGATGACTTATCTTGAACATATCAGTGATATTGAGATGAGTTGGAAACATTGACCCAAAACCGAAGTGAAGGTATGATGAAACATATGTATGAATGAAATTTCAAGAATATTACCCAACCTAAAAGTCATGATGATGGAGTGAAAGTGTCGTGTTGAAGAGCTACCTGCTACCATAAAGTTTTGTGTTCTTTTTCCCAAATTTTCCCCGGTCATTTGTCAACCAGTACCTCTTTATCTTTTAACAAGCTTGAGGATGGTAACATATGCTTGATCTATAATTCAACCCTTCGGGAAAATCCATTTATTTTTAATAATTTAATGAGTCTAGTGATAATTGAAACTCGATTCTTGCCATGATTGACATGTTCGTCACTATTTTATTTTTTAACGAGCCTAACAAAAGTGACAACCGGGTCCTTTTTCATGTTTGGAGAGTTTAAAAAAGAGGAAAAAAGAAAACTACATGAGTCCTTTTTCGTAAATTTGTCGCTCAGGTCCGAAAAAGTGTAAAATGATACCTAAGAAAACCTATTAGCCATGTTTGAATAAGGATTTCCTTTTTCGTAAACAATCTATCTATGTATGGAAAAGGTTAAACTTATACTGAGTAGATATCATTTCATTTACTTTTAGAAGCTCAAAAATAAAAGTGCTCGACAATATTTTCACATTACCAGAGTCTGAAAAGAGCTAAAAGAAGACTCTAGGGGGTTCCTTTTTCATAGTTATCAAAGCTAGAAAAAAAGATAAAAGTGCGCTTTAACTCCTTTTTCCTTTTTATCAAATCTTGAAAAACAAGGATAAAACTATGATTTGACCGAATTTCAATTTAATTTATTCACAAGAAAAGATGGAAATAACTCGAAATTTTCATGTTTTTTATGAGCATGAAAAATATCAAAAGAAGCTCGGGATTTTCATGAGTTTAATGAGTCTTGAAAATAATAACCGAAATGGACTCGAGATGGTTTTGAATGCCCCTGCAAGAGCACACGTTGAATGTCCCCTGCAAGAGCACATGACCCCCAAGCTTCATTTTATTCACCAAAGTAGACTACTTTTTACTAATAGCTGGATGGAATGAAGGTTCATTTGCGATATTAGATGGAAGACTTGTCTTAATTAGGAGAGGACTTGTTTCATTTTTTAATGAGCTTGACATAGGAAAATAACTATGCTCATGGAACCTTGTTTCATTTAATGATCTTGACACAAGAAAATGAACTATGCTCATGGCCTGTTTTAATTTTTAATGAGGTTGACACAGTAAAAGAACCATCCTAAAGAATTTGTTTCATTTATCGAGGTTGACACAGTAAAAGAACAATCCTCAGGAATCTATTTAATTTATCGAGACTAAAGCAGTATAAGAACTATCCTCAAGAATATTTCTCATTTATCAAGGTTAACACAGTAAAGGAACTATCCTCAGGAATCTGTTTCATTTATCAAGGTTGATAGAGTAAAGGAACTATCCTCAAGGGAACCTATTTCATTTATCGAGGTTGACATAGGAAAAGAACTATCCTCATCACCTAATTCATTTTTTAACGAGGTTGACACAGTAAAAGAACCATCCTCATTGTGCAGTCAGACCTGTGAGCATGCATTGGAAATACGTTGTCTAATAGAGTCATCATTTAAGGAGTTTGATGAGCACCACAAATGATAAGTTATAACATGCATTAACAGGTCTTCTCTAGGGTTTCCATTGAATTTAGGAATTTCAAAGGGTAATTTGGAATGTGACATGAGAAAAATTGAAGGCGTAGCAACAATATATGCTATCACAACTGTAATAGATGGTACAAATAGAGATGTTAACTAATCCATGGTCAAACGACCAAGTGTATACCCTATAGGATCTACGTTAACTCGAATTGAAACAGGATCAAAAAGAGTTGTGTAAGGTGATTGAGGAAAATACTTGTAAATATAAATATCCTCCCCAAAATGAGTTGGAGTTGAAGATGTTTCATATTGTGTTATTTCTTCAATTGAACTCAAACCAGGTGGAAGGATTTCGCGGTTAGGCCCGAGATATATTTCAGGTGGTTGACTGTGCAATATGGGAGACTCAGTAACTACGATCGACTATGGAGTGACCGATATAGGAAAAACGTCCGGTTGTTCAAATTTGGGATATAGATGTTCTAGTAAAAGAACTATGGGATCTGTTATAGCCCAAATCCACCTTAGGCTGAAGGAAGGCAGGATTCAAGGTAACACCAAACCACGCTCAATCTGGTAGCTAGCCCTACCAGAATAGGAGAGGGCTCTCTCCAGGTCAATCTCAGGAAAAATGTATCAATAGGGCTTGAGATGACTGAAATGAGTGCTAATTTTAGGCTAGGTATATGAATCAAGGAGTTTGGAATGATTTTTTAGGGGTTTTTTTTGGAAAAAAGGGAAAGGAAATTTTGGGCTTGGGGATGAGGCCAATTTCTTGCAGAGTTCAAGTTGGGGCAGGGAAGCCAATGAATTTGATGTCTTAGATTCAATGAATGGATGGAAAATACTGCTGAGGAGATGAAGAGGGCAAGAGGGTGCAAGGATCCTCTTCAAACTGACGAAAACATATAAAACTAAACAAAATTTTAAGGCAGAGCACCAGCAAACTAATGAATTATACCTTAGTTTCTCATTTGTTTAATTTCAGAAGCAAAGAGAAGGGAAATGGAATAAATATAACATTAATGAAACTTATAGATACATGGAGAAAAACATCATCAAAACACAGATCCACAAGGATCCCAACAAGTGCTGCAAACCCTGGTCTTTCCTTTGCCAAAAATGCAGAAGTGTATGTACAATGAAGTGCCAAACTATTCCCAAGAGTCCAACCCTCAAAATGTCTCAGAAAATACAATATATAGACCATCCTAACCTCTTTCCATGCCTCTAGGGGTTGAGCTCATCCTTCTAGGATTTTTTTTAACCAATTCTAAACAAGGAACTGAAATATAGGCAATCAAACAACTTGCCTCTATATGGTAGGAAACTGATTCATTCATTTAATTTTCACTTTTTAGTGAATGAATCCTCTAGAACAAGTAAATATGAGCCAAAATTACATCATAATCATCAAATTACATCAATATAGATCAATATTTACATCAAAAATTACAATTAGTCAAAACTGGGCGAATTTCTGAGCTGAAGAGTCAAAATGAGGCCAAATTTCTCTATGCGCCGCGCCCAAAAACGCAATGCGTCGCGCCACTTGGAGCCTGTTTATGAGGCACTTCCTGAAGTCCAAATTGATCTCATGATAGCTCGTTGGAAAGCCCTACCTATCTACTATCCAACCCAAGTGGAATTTCTAGATTGGGATTTCATTTTCCCCTACAAAAATTCAATCTCCCAAGACTGGTTCCTATGTGTGCAAAAGGTGGCAGAAAGGCCATTTTGAAGGTGTTTTTGACCCTTTAAACCACCCAGAACTTGATGAAATCCTTAGGAAATTCCTGAGCATGCATAAATTTTCATAAAAAATCCAAAAATGTAAATTTTTCCTCCAGAAGATCTCTCAAACTTAAGCACGCGCCAAGTGGCGCGACGCGTGGGGTAGGAAAACCTGTTTTGTGACAAAAAATTCAAAATTGACAAAATTTTCTCCAAATTCCTTGAAATTTGGACTGAAAGTCCCTCATCAAGTATCATGCTCAGCCAAAGAAGCTTAGGCCAAGATTAAAAGTGGATCAGGCCTTTTTCGACGTTTCAGTGCCCTCCTGGTGCATGCAGTTTCAGTTGTAAAGTCATTGTCTCGTTCATAGGATGAATCTATGTCCATCATGGTGTTTGCAATGTGTATGACAAGTGTATGTTTGGTTTTGTTGAAAATGACCAATGAGGACTTAGTGTAATTGTCTCCAAGTGCCAAATGTGTGCCAAAGGGAAATGAGGGACTGTGAGGAATATGGAAAAGTGGGGACAAGTGGACTGTGGGAAATAGTACAATGGTAAAAAAGGGTTTCTATCAAGTGAATTTAAAATGTAGGACAATCACTTGACATGTTTGGGATTTGGGATTTGGGATTTGGGGAATTTATTACAAATGATATGGGAAAAGAAGAGTGGTAGGGAATGATATCTTTTGTGGATAGGGAAATAGGGCTTAAATGGTATGAGTGGTTTGGAGAATAGGGGAGGGTTTGTGATAATAGTGTGACAGTGAGGAGGAAGGGAAAATCCAAAGAGGGAGACCCAAACAACTACACTAACAACCAAATAAAATTCAAAATATAAAACCCTATGAAGTATTTTGGATAAGAGGATAGGGTTTATGCTTTGCAGATATTACCAATTCTCCAACCAAATCTTTTAAACTCACACTCAAACACCGAGAGCAAGTGTATAAGCCATTTGAGCAAACTAGAGCCAAAAATTCTGAAGTTTCGAAGGAGACAAGCTGATGAAAATTTCTGGAGGCTGAGAGCCTCACGTAGTCAGCCCAAATGCTGCGTAAGATGTGCGGCACGCCCGTGCCAATGTAATTTTGCTAACGTCGTGTCGGGCTCACGTGCCGCGTTGCCTAGTGCGCCGCGCCGACTGCCCATTGCGCCGCGCAGCTCACTTTCACCATAGTTTGGATTTCACACTCTGAATTCGCCGTCCATGGTTTTCTTCAGCTTCTTTGATGACTCTTGCAGGAAAATGGAGCTTGAACTTGGAAAGACCAATGCGTTTTTATTTTTCATTTTGACAAACCCACTTCCTAGTGTTGCAGAACTTTGGCACTTTCACAAGAGAACTCTGTTTTTCTTGTTTTCTTTTGATTTGTTGAGATGATGATGAGATTTCGCACACTAAACCACCATAAAATCTGAAAAATACTCTTCACTTGCTTTCACACCACGGATTTGAGCATCTTTGCAAATTTTGGAGAAGTTTATGTTGAAATTGGGCTTGTAGCTCTATGCGCCGCGCTACAAACCCAACGCATAGCACCTTTTTGCAGGAGGATTTTTGAGGCCTTCCTAGTGTCCAAATGGGGCGCAGGATAGCTATTTGGAAAGCTTATTGAGTCTACCTTCCAACCCAATTGGAATTTTTCAATTTGGAGTTAATTTATCCTGTCGAAAATTAAATCTCCCAAGACTGGTCAAAATGAGCAGAATGAGGCTGCCTCAAGGAAGAGTGCTTTTGCAGTCAACTTTTAAAGGTCGTCCTCAAGTCCAAATTGAGCTCATGATAGCTCATTGGAAATATATTTGTGTCTAGTTATCATTTGACTCATCATGCAAGTCATTTGGCCAGCCAAGCTAGGAGAAATCTTGTTTTTCCCAAGGTCAATTCAGAGGTGCATCAATTCTCCTGAGGCAACGATATTTTTGACATTTATCTAAAACCATAATACCTGTGTAAAACGTGAAGGAGGTTTTTCTTATATGGCTTTTGATAGACAAAAAAATCTCTCATTTTTCCAAAATTCATCTTTTATTGCTCTGAAACATCATTTGAGCGAAACCTATCCCGATGTGTGGAACAAGGGATTTGTCGAAATGAAGTGAAATGAAGGGGATAAGGGGCTTCTAAATTATTGAGAAAATTTTGGGAATTAGGGAGGGATGTTAGGAAGTAGGGGAAAGTGGAATTTCAGAGATTGAGTGAGGGGAAGGGCTCCAAAAGGGTAAAACACAGGCCTATCCTAGAAAATTGCCAAGTTGTGGCAAGAAACTAGAGTTTGTGCAAAAATGAGGAATTTGGGGGATATCAGTGATGGGAAGTGTTTAATAAGGTATATTAAGGATAGGGAAAGGTGTATGAACATCAGGATACAATTTTTGCTGATGATTTGACCATCCAAGAGAAATTACCTCCAAAACCCTAGGAGAGGGAAATGGACCTTACCTAGGCACAACTGAAGCATGAACAAGGTGTAAAATGACTCTTTGGAACCTGACATGATGATGAAAACCCTCTGAATGATGGTACAATGAGATGAATGGTGACATGGACCGACATTTGGACAACTTTGACAGGAGTAAAAGCAAACCCTAGACCTAATGCCTAGTGACCAAATTTTTCTTGAAGACTCATTGAAATGACAAAATTTGACCTTGACACCTTAAAATAACTTTGTAAGAGCATGTTTGACCACTGAAGGAAGGCTGCAAAGTCTGACACTAACATTGGCTCCAATGGGGATGGTATCTCCTTGGAGGTGCCAAGAACTACAGATGTTTGGAAAGTAGACAGTGCCTTCATCCATTGGGCAATGGCATCAAAACTCAAGATGAAATGCATGACTAAAAAATGATGACTTGATGACACAAACTAACTTAATAACAAGACTGAAAACTGACTCGATACTTAAACACAACTGAAAAACTGGAAAAGATGCTCAAAGTAGAGCTTATTCAATACAACCTACTCTAATTGTTCCATTCATAAACCTGATCAAGTGAAATGGAACAACCAATGCAACCATGTAAGCATCCTGGCTGCTATTTTATTTCTTCCCAAATGCTTTCTGATACGCAGAAAAATAGAAGAATCGAAAGGAAACTCCCATGGAAACTTGGAATCAAGTTGATTGCTGATAAACTTGCAAAGCATGAATTGACTGGATGACTTCAAGAATACTGCAAAAGGATCTTCATAAACATAGCTATTGATTTCCATTAACACATCACTGCTCTGGTCCAGGTAATCTTCATAGCTGGATATTAAGATTTTCCTCACATCTGTGCTGGCTTTCTTTGGTGATTGCAGCAAGCTGTCAAAAGGATCCTGAATTTCATGAACAATCAAACTCTGTAGCTGATCCCAAATAGAACGAAGGTCCCCTTTATCAATCTCCTCATATGACTGCAAATCTTGACATGGGCTATGCAATGAAAAATTTGTTAAACAAGACAATTAAGGAAACTTTTGAATAAGATTATTATCAACATTCTTTTCTGGCACATGGTTAACTAATGGGGAAGAACTTTTACAACAAACATCATCCAACACGCGAGCAATAGGATCATCAAAAACTTGAAAAGACTGCTGTAATGTATCCATTGAAACTGTATGACATCCTACCAGCTATTCATCTTTTTCTTAAGAGATATTACCAAGATTCTGCTTTACAAACTGAAATGCTTCGAAACAAAAGGGTATTGAATCCTCTTGCATCATTAAATCATGTATTTCATCTTCCACACCTTCATCTGTAATCTGACCTTCAATTTCATTTGGTGGCTGCAAATCTGGAGCTAGGGAGGGTTTTGTATCCAAAATGATTCCATCAGTTTTTTCAGGGGAAGATTTCTCATTAACAAATTGCTCAATAATTTCACTATCTGTCTCATCCTCCACATTAAAACTAAGAGATTGTTGATTTTCTACAGGCTGCTCATTTGAAGATTTACCATGCAATTTACCCTTCAAAAACTGAAATGATTCAAAATAGAATGGTACGGAGTCACCTTGTATCATTTGATCATATGTACCAGCTTCCATGTCCTCATCTGCAACTTGAAAATCAATGGCTTTCGAGGGCTGAAAATCTAAATATGAGAAGTCTTGAACAAGGTTTTCATTACGCTCAAGATGGTCCAGATCGAGACTTGTTGACATTTGATTTCTAATTGTATGAAAGTTGTCTCTGATGAACTGAAACGAATCAAAATAAAAAGGCAAATATCCTTCACTTACTTCAAAATTTGCTGCACTTTCCTCATCATTGTTATAGCTGATATGAATCGGTTGATCACTGTACTCAAGCTGCTAAAAGTGAACTTCCTCCTCGCACAAACTAGCTACTGATTTTTCTGCAAGATTGGCTTCTGTTTGGAGAACATAATCATCATCATACTGATCAAACTGAGGCAAATCATCAGTATAAAACACATCATCAAGCATACACGTCAGATCAACAACTCTCTCTTCTTCAAGATGATCTATAAAGCAATTACTATGACAATTGGGATAAGAAACAAAATGTTTGGGATCAGCCACTTGTTCTTCTTCAATCATCGAGCCATGGGTTTGAACGCTATACTCATTCCTTCTGGTGTTCTTTTGCATCATCTCTTCTACTGCACTCACCAGCATGTCAAGCTTTACCTCTAGAGATATCGATTTCTCTGGATACATGTTTTTCATCTCTTCTTCCTTCAACCTTGCCCTTCGGATCAGCAAATGAGCCTCTACATTTACTGCACTGTTCTGCATCTCTTGAAGTGTTGAAATATTCCTTACTCTCAGCTTAAACTCCATTTCCGGATCAAAAGCACCCAGATAGTGCAAGAGAGCAGATCTAGGAGAAGGTCTTATATCAGTTGGCATCGAATAATAAACTTGGTTAAATCTGGCATAAAACTGTTGTACTGTCTCCCCTGGCAGTCTTTTCAGCTGGTTATACTCTTCTATAATAAGGAAAGGATTCTGTCCGATCACCCACTTGTCAAGGAAAACTTCGACGAACTACTGGAAATCTGAGATGCTCGCATCAGACAAGGTTTTGAACCAACTCTTCACTTGTCCTTGAAAAGAAAGAGCAAAAAGTCAAATACTAACATCTTCTTCATCAACTTCAAAAAGATCTAGAAAAGTCTCAACATTCTGCACATGTTGCTCAGCATTGAAATTGTTACATTCACCGTCGAATCTTGGTAGATATAGGTCATAATTTTTAGGGAAATCATGAAGAACAAAAGGTAAAAAAGGAGGTTTATACCGATCTGGGACTATAAAAGGTGTAGGAGTATATACAAGAGCTATGGGATCAGTTTTGTTCTCTTTAGGCTCATCACTCTAAAGAGAGTCATCATAAAATGTGGGAAAAGTAAGGAGGCCGGGATCAAAGGGAAACTCAGTATTTACACTTTTTGAATAAGTCGAGAGAAGATTTTGATCATCTTTATCATACAACAAATTCCGAAAAACTTTCAGGATAGGTTCAATAAAAGCAAAGAAGTAATTTACAAGAAAGCAGACTAGATTTTGAATACTATTCCACTTTGGATACCTGAACTTTGTGGAAGATCCTTCCATTTTCTCAGAGAAAGAGTTAGTCCTCCAGTGGAGTCTCTACATTGATTTGGAGTTACCAGGTGAATGTTTTCAGCCTTGCGATGTCTGACCGTTGTCCACCATCATCCATCAGATATGAACTTGATACACGTACTGGGGCAATTTACAAGTTAGATGTTACGTTTACAAACTAGACCGGAGATTGACTGAAGCAACGTTTATCTACTTTCGCTAATGCAAAGCAAGAGCGTTTCGAAGGCTACCTGGCATAACTTCAGGCTCTGTCTGTAGCTTATAAAACAAATAACACCAACAAGCAAACCATTTTCTCCCTAGTATGGTTGCCACTATGTTATAGCCCAAATCCACCTTAGGCTGAAGGAAGGCGGGATTCAGGGTAACACCAAACCATGCTCGGTCTGGTAGCTAGCCCTACCAGAATAGGAGAGGGCTCTCTCCGGGTCAATATCAAGAAAAATGTATCAATAGGGCTTGAGATGACTGAAATGAGTGCTAATTTTAGGCTAGGTATATGAATCAATGGAATGATTTTTTAGGGGTTTTTGTTGGAAAAAAGGGAAAGGCAATTTGGGCTTGGGGATGAGGCCAATTTCTTGCAGAGTTCAAGTTGGGGCAGGGAAGGAAATGAATTTGATGTATTAGATTCAATGAATGGATGGAAAATACTTCTGAGGAGCTGAAGAGAGCAAGAGGGTGCAAGGATCCTCTTCAAACTGACGAAAACATATAAAACTAAGCAAACGTTTAAGGCAGAGCACCAGCAAACTAATGAATTCTACCTTAGTTTCTCATTTGTTTAATTTAAGAAGCAAAGAGAAGGGAAATGGAATACATATAACATTAATGAAACTTACAGATACATGGAGAAAAGCATCATCAAAACACATAGCCACAAGGATCCCAACAAGTGTTGCAAACCTTGGTCTTTCCTTTGCCAAAAATGCAGAAGTGTATGTACAATGAAGTGCCAAACTATTCCCAAGAGTCCAACCCTCAAAATGTCTCAGAAAATACAATATATAGACCATCCTAACCCCTTCCCATGCCTCTAGGGGTCGAGCTCATCCTTCTAGGAGTTGTTTCAACCAATTCTAAACAAGGAACTGAAATCTAGGCAATCAAACAACTTGCCTCTATACGGTAGGAAACTGATTCATTCATTTAATTTTCACTTTTTAGTGAATGAATCCTCTAGAAAAAGTAAATATGAGCCAAAATTACATCATAATAATCAAGTTACATCAAGATAGATCAATAGTTACATCAAAAAGTACAATTAGTCAAAACTGGGCGAATTTCTGAGCTGAAGAATCAAAATGAGGCCAAATTTCTCTATGCGTCGTGCCCAAAAACTCAATGCGTCGCGCCACTTGGAGCCTGTTTTTGAAGCACTTCCCAAAGTCCAAATTGAGCTCATGATAGCGCGTTGGAAAGCCCTACCTGTATAATTTTCAATCCAAGTGGAATTTCTAGATTTGGATGTCATTTTCCCCTCCAAAAATTCAATTTCCCAAGACTGGTTCCTGTGTGTGAAAAAGGTGGCAGAAAGGCCATTTTGAAGGTGTTTTTGACCCTTTAAACCACCCAGAACTTGATGAAATCCTGAGGCCATTCTTGAGCATGCATAAATTTTCATAGAAAATCTAAAAATGTAATTTTTTCCTCCAAAATATCTCTCAAACGTAAGCGCGCGCCAAGTGTCGCGACGCGTAGGGCAGGAAAACCTGTTTTGTGACAAAAAATTCAAAATTGACAAAATTTTCTCCAAATTCCTTGAAATTTGGACTAAAAGTCCCTCATCAAGTATCATGCTCAGCCAAAGAAGCTTCGGCCAAGATTCAAAGTGGATCAGGCCTTTTCTGACATTTCAGTGCCCTCTTGGTGCATGGAGTTTCAGTTGTAAA
This sequence comes from Pinus albicaulis, assembly GCA_034641835.2. NCBI lineage: Eukaryota > Viridiplantae > Streptophyta > Pinopsida > Pinales > Pinaceae > Pinus > Pinus albicaulis. Next base: position 330,023,809 of record CM076574.1, read on the forward strand.
GTCACTGTCTCGTTCATAGGATGAATCTCTGTCCATCATGGTGTTTGCAATGTGTATGAGAGGTGTATGTTTGGTTTTGTTGAAAATTACCAATGAGGACTTGGTGTTGTTGTCTCCAAGTGCCAAATGTGTGCCAAAGGGAAATGAGGGACTGTGAGGAATATGGAAAAGTGGGGACAAGTGGACTGTGGGAAATAGTACAATGGTAAAAAAGGGTTTCTATCAAGTGAATTTAAAATGTAGGAAAATCACTTAACATGTTTGGGATATGGGATTTGGGGAATTTATTACAAATGATATGGGAAAAGAAGAGTGGTAGGGAATGATATCTTTTGTGGATAGGGAAATAGGGCTTAAATGGTATGAGTGGTTTGGAGAATAGGGGAGGGTTTGTGATAATAGTGTGAGAGTGACGAGGAAGGGAACCAAAAGAGGGGAATGGAATCCAAACAAATTGACACCAACAACCAAATTTAAAATTCAAATATAAACCCTATGAAGTAGTTTTTGATAAGAGGATAGGTTTTATGTTTTGATATTACCAATTCTCCAACCAAATCTTTGAACCCACACCAAACACCAGCAAGAGCAAGTGTATAAGCTTACTTGAGCAAATGGGAGCGAAAAATTTGAAGTTTCAATGAAACAGTGATGAAAAATTGCTTGGAGGCTCTGTGCGTCGCGCAGTCAGCCCAATGTGCTGCGCAGGCTGTATGTGCTGCGCAGTCAGCCCAATGCACTGTGCAGGCTGTATGCGCCGCGCCAGTGTAATTTTTACACTGCACAGGCCAACTCAATGCGCCGCGCCTGCCCAGTGCGCCGCGCCGGCTGCCCAATGCAACGCGCATCTCACTTTCACCATAGTTTGGTTTTTACACTCTGACTTCACCCTCCATGATTTTCTTCAGCTTCTTTGATGACTCTTGCGGGAAAATGGAGCTTGAACTTGGAAATACCAATGCGTTTTTATTTTTCATTTTGACAAACCCACTTCCTAGTGTTGCAGAACTTTGGCACTTTCACAAGAGAACTCTGTTTTGCTTGTTTCCTTTTGATTTTTTGAGCTGATGGGATTTCACACACTAAACCACCATAAACTCTGAGAAAGACTCTTCAATTTCTTTCACACCACGGATTTGAGCATCTTTGCAAATTTTGGAGAAGTTTATGGTGAAATTGGGCTTGCAGCTCTATGCGCCATGCCACAAACCCAACACATAGCGCCTTTTTGCAAGAGGATTTTTGAGGCCTTCCCTATGTCCAAATGGGGCATGGGATAGCGCGTTGGAAATATTATTGAGTCTACTTTCCAACCCAAGTGGAATTTTTCAATTTGGAGTTCATTTACCCTGTCAAAAATCAAATCTCCCAAGACTGGTCAAAATGAGTAGAATGAGGTTGCCTCAAGGCAGAGTGCTGTTGCAGTCAACTTTTAAAGGTCTTCCTCAACTCCAAATTGATCTCATGATAGCTCATTGGAAATATGTTTTTTTCTAGTTATCATTGGACTCATCAAGCAAGTCATTTGGCCAACCAAGCTAGGATAAATATTGATTTTCCCAATGTCACTTCAGAGGTGCATCAATTCTCCTGAGGCAACGGTATTTTTTAAATTTCTCTAAAACCATGATACCTGTGTAAAAAGTGAAGGATTTTTTTCTTCTATGGCCTGCTGTGGACAAAAAAATCTCTCATTTTCCCAAAATTCATCTTTTATTTCTCTGAAACATCATTTGAGAAAAACCTATCCCGATGTGTGGAACAAGGGATTTGTCGAAATGAAGCGAAATGAAGGGGATAAGGGGCTTCTAAATTCTTGAGAAAATTTTGGGAAGTAGGGAGGGATGTTAGGAAGTAGGGGAAAGTGGAATTTCAGAGATTGAGTGAGGGGAAGGGGTCCAAAAGGGAAAAACACAAGCCTAGCCTAGAAAATTGCCAAGTTGTAGCAAGAAACTAGGGTTTGTGCAAAAATGAGGAATTTGGGGGATCTCAGTGATGGGAAGTGTTTAATAAGGTATATTAAGGATAGGGGAAGGTGTATGAATATTAGGATACAATTTTTTCTGATGATTTTACCATCCAAGAGAAATTACCTCCAAAACCCTAGGAGAGGGAAATGGACCTTACCTAGGCACAACTGAAGCATGAAAAAGGTGTAAAATGACTCTTTGGAACCTGAAATGATGATCAAAGCCCTCTGAATGATGGTACACTTAGCTGAATGGTGACATGGACCGACATTTGGACAACTTTGACAGGAGTAAAAGAAAACCCTAGACCTAATGCCTAGTGACCAAATTCTTCTTGAAGACTCATTGAAATGACAAAATTTGACCTTGACACCTTAAAATCACTTTGTAAGAGCATGTTTGATCACTGAAGGAAGGCTGCAAAGGCTGACACTAACATTGGCTCCAATGGGGATGGTAGCTCCTTGGAGGTGCCAAGAACTACAGATCTTTGCAAAGCAGACAGTGCCTTCATCCATTGGGCAATGGAATCAAAACTCAAGCTGAAATGCATGACTGAAAACTGATGACTTGATGACACAAAATAACTTAATAACAAGACTGAAAATTGACTCGATACTTGAACACAACTGAAAAACTGGAAAAGATGCTCAAAGTAGATATTATTCAATACAACCTACTCTAATTGTTGCATTCATCACCTGATCAAGTGAAATGGAACAGCCAATGCAACCATGTAAGAATCCTGGCTGCTATTTGATTTCTTCCCAAATGCTTTCTAATACGCAGGAAAAGAGAAGAATCGAAAGGAAACTCCCATGGAAACTTGGAATCCAGTTGATTGCTGATAAACTTGCAAAGCATTAATTGACTGGATGACTTCAAGAATACTGCAAAAGGATCTTCATAAACATAGCTATTGATTTCCATTAACACATCACTGCTCTGGTCCAGGTAATATTCATAGCTGGATATTAAGATTTTCGTCACATCTGTGCTGGATTTCTTTGGTGATTGCAGCAAGCTGTCAAAAGGATCCTGAATTTCATGAACAATCAAACTCTGTAGCTGATCCCAAACAGAACGAAGGTCCCCTTTATCAATCTCCTCATATGACTACAAATCTTGACATGGGCTATGCAATGAAAAATCGGTTAAACAATACAATGAAGGCGACTTTTGAATAATATTATTATCAAAATTATTTCCTGGCACATGGTTAACTAATGGGGAAGAAATTTTACAGCAAACATCATCCAACACACGAGCAATAGGATCATCAAAAACTTGAAAAGACTGCTGCAATGTATCCAATGAAACTGTATGACATCCTACCAGCTGTTCATCTTTTTCTTGAGAGATATTAAGAATATTCTGCTTTATAAACTAAAATTCTTCGAAACAAAAGGGTATTGAATCCTCATGCATCATTAAATCATGTATTTCATCTTCCACACCTTCATCTGTAATCTGACCTTCAATTTCATTTGGTGGCTGCAAACCTGGAGATAGGGAGGGTTTTGTATCCAAAATGATTCCATCAGTCGTTTCAGGGGAACATTTCTCATTAACAACTTGCTCAAGAATTTCGCTATCTGTCTCATCCTCCACATTAAAACTGAGAGATTGTTGATTTTCGACAGGCTTCTCATTTGAATATTTACCATGCAATTTACCCTTCAAAAACTAAAATGATTCAAAATAGAATGGTATGGAGTCACCTTGTATCATTTGATCATATGTACCAGCTTCCATGTCCTCATCTGCAACTTGACAATCAATGGATTTCGAGGGCTGAAAATATAAATATGAGAAGTCTTGAACAAGGTTTTCATTACGCTCAAGATGGTCCAGATCAAGACTTGTTGACATTTGATTTCTGATTATATGAAAGTTGTCTCTGATGAACTGAAACGAATAAAAAAAAAAAGGCAAAGATCCTTCACTTACTTCAAAATTTGCTGCACTTTCCTCATCATTGTCATAGCTGATATGCATCGGTTGATCACTATACTCAAGCTGCTGAAAGTGAACTTCCTCCTCGCACAAACCAGCTGCTGAATTGGCTGCAAGATTAGCTTATGTTTGGAGAACATAATCATCATCATACTGATCAAACTGAGGTAAATCATCAGTATAAAACACATCATCAAGCATACATGTCAGATCAACAGCTCTCTCTTCTTCAAGATGATCTATAAAGCAATTACTATGACAACTGGGATAAGAAACAAAATGTTTGGGATCAGCCACTTGTTCTTCTTCAATCATCGAGCCATGGGTTTGAACGCTATACTCATTCCTTCTGGTGTTCTTTTGCATCATCTCTTCTACTGCACTCACCAACATGTCAAGCTTTACCTCTAGAGATATCAATTTCTCCAGATCCATGTTTTTCATCTCTTCTTCCTTCAACCTTGCCCTTCGGATCAGTAAATGAGCCTCTACATTTACTGCACTGTTCTACATCTCTTGAAGTGTTGCAATATTCCTTTCTCTCAGCTGAAGCTCCATTTCCGGATCAAAAGCACCCGGATAGTGCAAGAGAGAAGATCTAGGAGAAGGTCTTATATCAGCTGGCATCGAATAATAAACTTGGTTAAATTTGGCATAAAATTGTTGTACTGTCTCCCCTGGCAGTCTTTTCAGCTGGTTATACTCTTCTATAATAAGTAAAGGATTCTGTATGATCACCCACCTGTCAAGGAAAACTTCGATGAACTGCTGGAAATCTGGGATGCCCGCATCAGGCAAGGTTTTGAACCAACTCTTCACTTGGCCTTGAAAAGAAAGAGAAAAAAGTCAAATACTAACATCTTCTTCATCAACTTCAAAAAGATCTAGAAAAGTCTCAACATTCTGCACATGTTGCTCAGCGTTGACATTGTTACATTCACCGTCGAATCTTGGTAGATATAGGTCATAATTTTTAGGGAAAGCATGAAGAACAAAAGGTAAAACAAGAGGTTTATACTAATCTGGGACTATAAAAGGTGTAGGAGTATATACAAGAGTTACGGGATTAGTTTTGTTCTCTTTAGGCTCATCACTCTGAAGAGAGTCATCATAAGATATGGGAAAAGTAAGGAGGCCGGGATCAAAGGGAAACTCAGTATTTACACTTGTTGAATAAGTCAAGTGAAGATTTTGATCATCTTTATCATACAACAAATTCTAAAAAACTTTCAGGATAGGTTCAAGAAAAGCAAAGAAGTAATTTACAAGAAAGCAAACTAGATTTTGAATACTATTCCACTTTGGATACCTGAACTTTGTGGAAGATCCTTCCATTTTCTCAGAGAAAGAGTTAGTCCTCCAGTGGAGTCTCTACATTGATTTGGAGTCACTAGGTGAATGTTTTCAGCCTTGGGATGTCTGACCATTGTCCACCATCAACCATCAGATATGAACTTGATACACGTACTGGGGAAATTTACAAGTTAGATGTTACGTTTACAAACTAGACCAGAGATTGACTGAAGCAGCGTTTATCTACTTTCGCTAATGCAAAGCAAGAGCATTTCTAAGGCTACCTGGCATAAATTTAGGCTCCGTCTGTAGCTTATAAAAAAAATAACACCAAAAAGCAAACCATTTTCTCCCCAGTATGGTCACCACTATGTTATTGCCCAAATCCACCTTAGGCTGAAGGAAGGCGGGATTCAGGGTACACCAAACCACGCTCAGTCTGGTAGCTAGCCCTACCAGAACAGGAGAGGGCTCTCTCCGGGTCAATCTCAGGAAACATTTATCAATAGGGCTTGAGATGACTTAAATGAGTCCTAATTTTAGGCTAGGTATATGAATCAAGGAGTTTGGAATTATTTTTTAGGGGTTTTTGTTGGAAAAAAGGGAAAGGCAATTTTGGGCTTGGGGATGAGGCCAATTACTTGCAGAGTTCAAGTTGGGGCAGGGAAGGCAATGAATTTGATGTCTTAGATTCAATGAATGGATGGAAAATACTGCTAAGGAGATAAAGAGGGAAATAGGGTGCAAGGATCCTCTTCAAACTGACGAAAACATATAAAACTAAACAAAATTTTAAGGCAGAGCACCAGCAAACTAATGAATTCTACCTTAGTTTCTCATTTGTTTAATTTCAGAAGCAAAGAGAAGGGAAATGGAATACATATAAAATTAATGAAACTTACAGATACATGGAGAAAAACATCATCAAAACACAGAGCCACAAGGATCCCAACAAGTGCTGCAAACCCTGGTCTTTCCTTTGCCAAAAATGCAGAAGTGTATGTACAATGAAGTGCCAAACTATTCCCAAGAGTCCAACCCTGAAAATGTCTCAGAAAATACAATATTTAGACCATAATAACCCCTTCCCATGCCTCTATGGGTCGAGCTCATCCTTCTAGGAGCTGTTTCAACCAATTCTAAACAAGGAACTGAAATCTAGGCAATCAAACAACTTGCCTCTATATGGTAGGAAACTGATTCATTCATTTAATTTTCACTTTTTAGTGAATGAATCCTCTAGAACAAGTAAATATGAGCCAAAATTATATCATAATCATAAAATTACATTAATATATATCAATAGTTACATCAAAAAGTACAATTAGTCAAAACTGGGCGAATTTTTGAGTTGAAGAGTCAAAATGAGGCCAAATTTCTCTATGCACCACGCCCAAAAAATCAATGCGTCGCGCCAATTGGAGCCTATTTTTGAGGCACTTACCTAAGTCCAAATTGAGCTCATGATATCTCGTTGGAAAGCCCTACCTGTCGAGTTTCCAACCCAAGTGGAATTTCTAGATTTTGATTTCATTTTTCCCTCCAAAAATTTAATCTCCCAAGACTTGTTCTTGTGTGTGCAAAAGGTGGCAAAAATGCCATTTTGAAGGTGTTTTTGATCCTTTAAACCACCCAGAACTTGATGAAATACTTAGGCCATTCCTGAGCATGCATAAATTTTCATAAAAAATCCAAAAATTTAAATTTTTCCTCCAGGATATCTCTCAAACGTAAGCGCACGCCAAGTGGCGCGACGCGTAGGGCAGGAAAACCTGTTTTGTGACAAAAAATTCAAAATTGACAAAATTTTCTCCAAATTCCTTGAAATTTGGACTGAAAGTCCCTCATCAAGTATCATGCTCAAACAAAGAAGCTTTGGCCAAGATTCAAAGTGGATCAGGCCTTTTCCGATGTTTCAGTGCCCTCCTGGTGCATGCAGTTTCAGTTGTAAAGTCACTATCTCGTTCATAGGATGAATCTGTGTCCATCATAGTGTTTGAAATGTGTATGACAAGTGTATGTTTGGTTTTGTTGAAAATGACCAATGAGGACTTGGTGTAATTGTCTCCAAGTGCCAAATGTGTTCCAAAGGGGAATGAGGGACAGTGAGGAATATGGAAAAGTGGGGACAAGTGGAATGTGGGAAATAGTACAATGGTAAAAAAGGGTTTCTATCAAGTGAATTTAAAATGTAGGAAAATCACTTGACATGTTTGGGATATGGGATTTGGGGAATTTATTACAAATGATATGGGAAAAGAAGAGTGGTAGGGAATGATATTTTTTGTGGATAGGGAAATAGGGCTTAAATGGTATGAGTGGTTTGGAGAATAGGGGAGGGTTTGTGATAACAGTGTGAGAGTGAGGAGGAAGGGAACCAAAAGAGGGGAATGGAATCCAAACAAATTGACACCAACAACCAAATTTAAAATTCAAATATAAACCCTATGAAGTAGTTTTTGATAAGAGGATAGGGTTTATGTTTTGATATTACCAATTCTCCAACCAAATCTTTGAACCCACACCAAACACAAGCAAGAGCAAGTGTATAAGCTTACTTGAGAAAATGGGAGCGAAAAATTTGAAGTTTCGATGAAACAATGATGAAAAATTGCTTGGAGGCTCTGTGCACCACGTAGTCAGCCCAATGCGCCACGCAGGATGTATGCGCCGCGCCAGTGTAATTTTTACACTGCACAGGCCGGCTCAATGCACCGCGCCTGCCTAGTGCGCCGCCCCGGCTACCCAATGTGCCGCGCAGCTCACTTTCACCATAGTTTGGCTTTCACACTCTAACTTCACCCTCCATGATTTTCTTCAGCTTCTTTGATGACTCTTGCGGGAAAATGGAGCTTGAACTTGGAAATAACAATGTGTTTTTATTTTTCATTTTGACAAACCCACTTCCTAGTGTTGCAGAACTTTGGCACTTTCACAAGAGAACTCTGTTTTGCTTGTTTCCTTTTGATTTTTTGAGCTGATGATGAGATTTCACACACTAAACCACCATAAATTCTGAGAAAGACTCTTCGCTTGCTTGCACACCATGGATTTGAGCATCTTTGCAAATTTTGGAGAAGTTTATGGTGAAATTGGGCTTGCAGCTCTATGCGTCGCGCCACAAACCCAACGCGTAATGCCTTTGTCCAGGAGGATTTTGGAGGCATTCCCGATGTCCAAATGCGGCGCGGGATAGCTCATTGGTAATGCCTATGTTCAATTGGGAGTTTATATACCCTATGAAAAATCAAATCTCCCAAGACTGGTCAAAATGAGCAGAATGAGGCTGCCTCAAGGAAGAGTGCTGTTGCAGTCAACTTTTAAAGGTCTTCCTCAACTCCAAAGTAAGCTCATGATAGCGCATTGGAAATATATTTTTGTCTAGTTATCATTTAACTCATCAAGAAAGTCATTTGGCCAACCAAGCTAGGAGAAATCTTGATTTTCCCAAGGTCACTTCAGAGGTGCATCAATTCTCCTGAGGCAACGGTATTTTTGACATTTCTCTAAAACCATGATACCTGTGTAAAAAGTGAAGGATTTTTTTCTTCTATGTCCTGTTGTGGACAAAAACCTCTCTTAGGTTTCCAAAATTCATCTTTTATTGCTCTAAAACATCATTTGAGCGAAACCTTTCCCGATGTGTGGAACAAGGGATTTGTCGAAATGAAGCGAAATGAAGGGGATAAGGGGCTTATAAATTCCTGAGAAATTTTTTGGAAGTATGGAGGGATGTTAGGAAGTAGGGGAAAGTAGAATTTTAGATATTGAGTGAGGGGAAGGGGTCCAAAAGGGAAAAACACAGGCCTAGCCTAGAAAATTGCCAAGTTGTGGCAAGAAACTAGGGTTTGTGCAAAAATGAGGAATTTGGGGAATCTCAGTGATGGGAAGTGTTTAATAAGGTATATTAAGGATAGGGGAAGGTGTATGAACATCAAGATACAAGTTTTGCTTATGATTTGACCATCCAAGAGAAATTACCTCCAAAACCCTAGGAGAGGGAAATGGACCTTACCTAGGCACAATTGAAGCATGAACAAGGTGTAAAATGACTCTTTGGAACCTAACAGGATGATGAAAACCATCTGAATGATGATAGACTCAGCTGAATGGTGACATGGACCGTCATTTGGACAACTTTGACAAGAGTAAAAGCAAACCCTAGACCTAATGCCTAGTGACCAAATTTTGCTTGAAGACTCATTGAAATGACAAAATTTGACCTTGAAACCTTAAAATCACTTTGTAAGAGCATGTTTGATCACTGAAGGAAGGCTGCAAGGGCTGAAACTAACAGGATCCATATCAACTTCTAGTTGAACAACGTCGGGTTTGGGAGGTATGATATCACTGATTGGATGGATCGTGCCCACATGTAGCTGTGAGGACTCTGTCTCGACAACATTGGATGAACTAGGATTTGTAGAAACAACTCGAGATGACTCTGGTATATGTGATGATGATGTTGCACCAGAGGTAGTACATGTTTCGGTAGAACGATGTTGCCTTTGCCAGCCAGAAATGACTTCTGGTAGTAAATTTTGTTGAAGTACTATTCTATGTGAACGACAGGAAAAGTGATGTTATTCTTCCATGATGACTGATATATTTTATGAAAAAACAAAAAAATAAATAAAAGGGTAAAACTAGGAAAAAGGTTTACCAAGTAATTATGAACTGCAGAATACCTCCTGGTGAACCAAGAAGTACGAGCAGGTAATCTCCCTGAATGATGTGTTTGGTGTATCACAAGTTACAAGGTGGTTGAATCGGTTACCTATGGATGGATAAAAAACTGAATTTTTCCTCTCAAATATACCCGAAGGTACGTGGAGGCCCAAGTCCATATTAGCGTTATCTAATGTGAAACCGCACAGTGATAGCACCCCCTTATACTTTTCATAATAGGACATCGCCCTATATACCTGAAGGTACCTGGATGAGCTCCAATATACTTACGTACGTGGAGTGAGGTATCACACTCATAATGTATCACAGAGAAGTTTGCGACAAATGATATGTTTAATGATGCTAGAACATGTCTCTAGCCTAGACCTTCTAAATGTTACCATTAATGTTACAATGATTTCCTAGGTTGATTGACGTAAATGTTATGTTGATCTTGTTTAAAATTTTGTCTTTGAGGTTCACCGTGTAATGTAATGGAAATTCCTAAAAATGAAAACTAAATGATAAGAAAACTTTTCAATTTAGTTTTTTCAATGAAAATCCTAGCTACTAAGGGGAAAGAGCAATCGCTTTTTGAGCATACAGCAAAGAGCACAAATTAAATGCAATTTTCCTAACTTGTTCCTATGAAACACACACAATTATCTAGATGCACATGCATGTTTTTCTTTTAAGCTCCCTTTAGTGTGAATGAAAGAAAGGAAATTAGATGCACAAATCAATCAAATACGTGTTTTATTATGAGAAACGAGGAATGAAATAACAATTTCTCTTAGGAAAATGAAGAATGGAACTGAAATTTTCCTATAGGAATGGAGGAACAAAACAAAAATTTCCTTTTTGATAACATAATTGATCTAATGCAAAAATTAACGACTTTGAATTCGATTTTCTAATGATAAAGAAAAACAGTAATGAAATATTGAACAAATTACTCTTCAAAGGAGGAAGAACAAGAAAGTTTATTGGTCTCTAAGAGCTATCAAACATTCGAGAATACAACAAAAAAGTGGTTGAAAATGAAAGAAATGAAAATTTTTGATGGAATTTGGTTGGCTAAGGGGGCAACACAGTATCTAAGGGGAGACAGTGTGTTGCAAAGCACCCCTAAATGGGAGACAGTGAACTGCAGTGCATGCAGCTAAGTTTATGAAACAAGCATCTAAACACACTTCTAATGTAATTTTTTCATTCAAATGTCTGAAAACAGAAAGTAGATTCTACTGATGAAGATAAACAGAGGAAAAAGCACCAGGAATTATGGGATTTCCCCATCATGGTATGCGAAACTAGAGATTATGGGTTTGTCTCCCACTGTGGTCGCCAACTTATTATACGGAATTTTAATCTATGGATAAATCAAATTCCCTAAGTGTGGTGTTTATCACTTAAAACAACAGAGGAAAGAATAACTATTTTTTTTCTAAAATAAGCAGATATACATAAATGAAAAAGAGCCTACTTGTGATTTTTTTCTCTCTCCTTCTCATTCTGTCACTATTGTCGTTTCTCTCAATCCAACTCAAGTCACCAGATCGATTCCTACAAACACAAGCATAGAAAAAAAAAACATAAAATATATAAATATCCACTTATCTTACTCAAATCAAACCGATTAGATCTGAAATACATACATTATTCAAGAATACATTACACAAGAAATAGAGATATATGTATGGGAAAATGAACAACAATCTTTTTTAAAGAGTAAGAGGAGAAGATTACAACCAATGGATCGATTTGTCATCAACCTGCTCCAACTTCATTCCAGCCTCATCACATCCAACATCATATCAATAGCATACCAATACTTTCACTCTCTTATCAAATGAGAATCCAACAACATAACTTTGCACAAAATTCTTCTTCCCTAACACTAGGATGAGTGCTCAATTTATAGGGAAACTGGTTGTATTTTCTTAATGAATGAATTTCTAATAATAGGAAAGAAATTTTTCCAAGTTCAGAGGTGTTAGATGGACACTTGGATTCAAATTTTGACACCTATGGACTCTTTTATAAGGTGCTTGCCATGTGGAGATTCTCGAAATGATGAGACTTCCACTCCCAGGTGACCAATACACCCTTAAGTGTTAGGAAGTGCACTACAATGCACCCTTGCATGGAGGAATTAGCACTGCAATGTAGTTGGTCCCTTGCAGATGAGCATTGGTGAGTCAATGGGTCATATAATATATACTTAAAACCTTGGAAATCTCACAATAGGAGCCATGAATGAAATGTTCTTCACTTAGGGCATAAAGCAACTGAAATATAAGGGGATGATACACCCTATTTCCTTGGTCCTTGGGATGACATCCAATTTGAACAGGTCTTAGGGGATGATGCCCCAATTGACCTATAAGATATCTCGAGGATAACATATGCTTGATCTATAATTCAACCCTTCGGGTGTGTCCATCGCTATTTAATAATTTAACAAGTCTAGCGATAAATGAAACTCGATTCTTGTCATGTTTGACAAGTCCGTCACTATTTTATGTTTTAAAGAGCCTAACGATAGTGAAAACCTGATCCTTTTTCATGTTTAGTGAGTCTGAAAAAGAGGACAAAAGAAAACTTGGCATGAGTCCTTTTAGTAAATTTGTCGCTCAGGTACGAAAAAGTGTAAAATGATACCTGAGAAAACCTCTTGGCCATGTTTGACTAAGGTTTTCCTTTTTTGTAAATAATCTATCTCAGTACGGAAAAGAGTTAAAATTATACTAAGTAGATGTCATTTCATTTACTTTTACGAGCTTGAACAGACAAGTGCTCGAAAATCTTTTCACATTATCGGAGTTTGAAAAGAGCTAATTAATGAAGACTCCAGGGGGTTTCTTTTTCGCAGTTATCAAAGGTCAAAAAAGAGATAAAATTGTGCTTTAACTACTTTTTAATTTTTATCAAAGCTTGAAAAAGGATAAAAATATGCTTTGTCCGACTTAAATTTAATTTACGAGCAAGAAAATACATAAATAACTCGACATTTTCATGTCTTTTACAAGCATGAAATATAGAAAAAGAAGTTCGAGATTTTCATGAGTTTAAAGAGTCTTGAAAATGATAACCAAAATGGACTTGAGATAGTTTTGAATTCCCCTTGCAAGAGCACATGTCGAATGCCCCTTGCAAGAGCACATGCCCCTCAACTCCAACTCATTTTTGGTGTGAGATTGATCTTTACGAGTATATTCCTTAATTGACTTACACTACTTCTATTGATCCTGTTTCAATTTAAGTTCCCGTAGATCCTGTAGGCTATACATTGGGTCATTTGACAATGGCTGAGTCAACATCTTTAGCTGTACCATCTGTTACAGTTGCGAAAAAATATACTGTTGCTACCTCATCAATATTTACCATGTCACATTCCAATTTACCCTCTAACATTCCAAAATTCAATGGAAACCATGGAGAAGACTCGTCAATGCATGTTATAACTTATTATTTGTGGTGATCATTAAAATCCTTAAATGATGACTCCTTTAGACTACATCTTTTCCATCGCATGCTCACTGGTTCATCTACAAAATGATGATGATTATTTTACTGTGTCAACCTCGTTAAAAAATTAAACATGTTCCCATGAGGAAAGTTCTTTTACTGTGTCAACCTCATTAAAAAATGAAACAAATTATGAATAAATTTATTTTATTGTGTCAACACCGTTAAAAAATTAAACAGGCCTTGAGTATAATTATTTTCCTATGTCAAGCTCATTAAAAATGAAACAAATCCTCTCCTAGTTAAGATGAGTCTTCCATGTGATATCATAAATGAACCTTCATTCCATCCAAATATTAGTAGCCAGTAGTCTACTTAGGTGAATGAAATGAAGCTTGGGGGGCATGTGCTCTTGCAGAGGGCATTCGACATGTGCTCTTGCAGGGGGTGTTATAGGTCAATTTGGGAACCATTCCCAATGATCTAGTTAAACTGGACATCATCCCCAGAACCATGAATAGGGTCTATCATCCCCTATAATTTCAGTTGCTACATGCCCTAAGACAAAGAAAAAATACAAATCATCCATGAATTACATTACAAGGTTTCCAAGATTTGAAGTACATGTTATATCACCTATGATCTCACCAATGCAGTATTTCAAGGGACTAACTGCGTTGAATATGTAGTTACCTCCATTCAAGGGTGCTCTGCAAAGAACTTCCTGACACTGAAGATTGCGTTGGTCAATTAGGAGTGAAATTCTCATTGTTTTGGAATTTCCACTTGGCCAGTGCCTTCTAGAAGAGTGCATGTGTGTCAAACTTTGAATCCATGTGTCCATTTGATACCTCTGAGCTTGGGAACATGTATTTCTTAATATTATAAAGTCATTGATTGTGAAACTACCTTCATCTCATCTATAAATTAAGAACAGATCCTAGTGCTTGAGAAGGAATAAATTGATTAGAGAAATGCTGGTGGAATTTCAATTGAGGATTTGATTTGAGTGATATGCTGCTAGAGAGATGTTCATTGTGATGAGGCTGGGATGATGCTAGAGTTGGTGGCATCAAATCAATTGTTGGTTTTAACCTCCCCCTTCTATCCATTAATAAATATTTTGTTTACTTTCCCACATATGTATTTGTATAAGCTCATGTATTTCGTATTATGGATTCTTATCTGATGTATATGTTTCATATTTCATTGATTTAACTGATTAACATCAATAGCCATCTATATATTGAAATCTCTTTGTTGTTTAGTGTTCATTCTTGCCGAAAATATTCTGGCGATCTAGCTTGGATTTGAAGCTACAACAAGAGTGACAAAAGGATAATAGGAAGCGCTTAGAACCCAAGTAGGTTTTTTGGTGTATTCTGTGTGTCTATTTACTGCTAGGAAAAGTATCTGCAATGTCTTTACCCTGTTGTTCTAAATGCATAGCACCACATTTAGGGAAGAATATTTTATCTGTAATTCATAATTCCACATAAGAGGGGGCATTCAAAAATATCTCGAGTCCATTTTGGTAATCATTTTCAAGGCTCGCTAAACTCATGAAAATCCTGAGCTTCTTTTGCTATCTTTCATGCTCGTAAAACACATGAAAACATTGAGTTCTTTACATATTTTCCTACTCGTAAGTTAAATTGAAAGTCGGACAAAGCATATTTTTATCCTCCTTTTTCAAGCTTTGATAAAAATGAAAAAGGAGTTAAAGTGCTCTTTTATCTCTTTTTTGAGCTTTGATAACTGCAAAAAAGGAACCCCCTAGAGTCTTCTTTTATCTCTTTTCAGACTCTGATAATGTGAAAAGATTGCTGAGCACTTGTCTTTTTGAGCTCATAAAAGTAAATGAAATGAAATCTACTCAGTATAAGTTTAGCACTTTCCAGAATGAGATATATTATTTACGAAAAAGGAAAACCTTAGTCTAACATGGCTAATAGGTGTTCTAAGGGAACACTTTACACTTTTTCAGAGTTGAGTGACAAATTTACGAAAAAGGACTCATGGAGTTTTCTTCTGTCCTCTTTTTCAAAATCTCTAAACATGAAAAGGGACTGGGCTGTCACTATCATTAGGCTTGTTAAAACATAAAATATGGATTGACTTGTCGATCATGGAAAGAATCAAGTTTCATTTATCGATAGACTCGTTAAATTATTAAATAGTTATGGATTTTCCCGAAGGGTTGAATTATAGATCAAGCATATGTTATCCTCCTCAATCTTGTTAAAAAATAAAGAGGTACTCATTGGCAAATGACCGAGGAAAGTTTGGGAAAAAGAACATAATGCTTTATCGTTGCAAGTCACTCTTAAACATTACACTTTCACTCCATCATCGTGACTTTTGGGCTGGGTAATCTTTTTTATGGTTCATTCATACCTATGGTTCATCATACCTTCAATTCAGTTCTAGGTCAATCCTGCCAACTCATCTCAGTGTCGCCGATATGTTCATGAGAATTCATCCAGTAAAATCTTCATCCTTCTGCAATACTCATAAACCTTCATTTTCATGACAGTCATCCCTGAACATTGCTATATCAAGTCACATTTTGTCTCCAAAATAAGTAACTCCCCTTTCGCAATAAAGTTTCTTCTTGTCGACATCAGCTCATCATCTAGGAAGTTTACTTAGAAAAATCTTCTAGTACCCTGAGGATTGTTACATAATTGACATGTTTCTCTCTTCCGGACCTTTGGCCAAAATTCGACATCAAATAATCTATTCATGCCTTACAAATTGTACTGCAGTACCTTGAGAGCCATTAATATCAATAGTGGTTTTCTCACATCTATTAACAACTCACATCATTGGATAATAATTAGAAAATTTCTTCCCATTTTCATCTTCAAATCATAAATTCACATGGTTATACTTGTACCTGAACGATCGAGTGAACGAGATAAGAAGAACCCATATCTAGTTTCATCCATCCGGGCTGCGATTTCAAGATTTTTGTACACATCATCTGTACGATGGATTTAAATACAGATTGTCATCCGAACATGGGCCTATATCTGAAGGCATGTCTATATTGGACAACATTACAATTTATAAAAATTTATAAATTATGTAAATTTTATTAGATAGTTTATGTGCTGAGCATGGGAATGCCTCTCTTAAAAATTCACAATCAAGATGAAAATATCATGATGTAATGTATTGTAAGATCGATGCAGGTCACTGTCCACTTTAGTTCCTACTCATCACATCATAAAGAATCTCATCCAAAAACTGTTATTATTTTGACTTCATGCTTTAGGGGGCAACTGCTATAGGAAAATTTGGGCATCATCCCCCAAGACCTTGTAAAACTAGACATCATCCCCAGGACCAATGATATAGGTTCTATTATCCCCTTATGTTTTAGTTTCTATATTCCCTAAGTGAAGAAAATTTCATTCATAGATTCTATTGAGAGATTTATAAGGTTTTAATTATATTTTATATGACCCAATGACTCACCAACGCTCATCTGCAAGGGATTAACTATGTTGCAGTGTCAATTCCTCCATGCAAGGGTGCATTGTACTGCACTTCTCGACACTTAAGGGCACGTTGGTCACCTGGGAGAGAAATTATCATTGTTCCGGGAATCTCCACATGGCCAATTCCTTATAGAAGAGTCCATAGGTGTCACACTTCAAATCCAAGTTTCCATCTAACACCTCTAAAATTGGAAACATGTCTTGCCTATTTTTAGAAATTCATTCATTAAGAAACTACCATCAGTTTCCCTATAAATTGAGCACTCATCCTAGTGCTAGGTAGGAATAATTTTGTACAAATTTATGCTGTTGGATTCTCATTTGATAAGAGAGTGAAAGTACTGATATGCTACTAAGATGATGCTGGATGTGATGAGGTTGGAATGAAGTTGGATCAGGTTGAAAAAAAATTGATCCATTAGTTGTAATATTCTCCTCCTACTCTTTAATAAAGATTACTATTCATTTTCCCATACATATGCCATATTTCTTGTGCAACGTATTCTTGTTGAGGTTCTTCCTCAATTGAAATCAAACTAGGTGGAAGGATTTTTCCGTCAGGCCTGAGATATTTTTAGGTGGTTAATTGCGTGATATGGGAGACTCAATAGTTACAATCAACTATTGAGCGACCGATACAGGAGAAACTTATGGTTGTTCAACTTCTGGATCTATTTATTCTGGTAAAAGGACAATGGGATCTGGATCAACTTCTAGTTGAACAATTCCAGGTTAGGGAGGAATGGTCTCACTAATTTTATGGATTGTGAACACAGGTAGCTGTGAGGACTTTGTATTGAAAATAGTGGATGAACTAGGATTTGTAGAAACAACTTGAGATAACTCTAGTATATCTGATGATGATGTCACACCAGAGGTGTTGAGAGTACTGGTTTCAGTATAGCGATGTCGCCTTCATCAACCAAAAATGGATTCTGGTGTTAAAGGTGGTTTAAGTGCTATTCTACATGAACGATGGGGAAAGGGACGTTCTTATTTCATGATGAATGATTGATTTGATGAAGAAAAAAAAAGTAAAAAACAAAAGGGTAATTTTAGGAAAAAGGTTTACCAAGTAATTGTGAATTGTAGAATACCTCCTGGCGAACCAAGATGTACAGGCAGACAATCTCCCTGAATGTTGTGTTCAGTGTATCAAAAGTTACAAGGCAGCTGACTCGGTTACCTATGGATAGATAGAAACCTAAATTTGTCCTCCCAAATATACCTGAAGGTACGTGGAGGCCCAATTCCATATTAGCATTGTCTAATGTGAAACCAAACAGTGAGAGAACCCCCTTATACTTTTCGTACTAGAACACCGCCCTATATACCCGAAGGTACATGGATGAGCTCTGATATACTAACGTACGTGGAGTGAGGTATCACACTCAGAATGTATCATAGATATGTTAGAGACAAATGATATGTTTAACGACGCCATAATACGTTTCTAGCCTAGACCTTCTAAATGTTATTGTTAATGCTTGTAATATTCCTAAATTAGCATGCAGCTAATTGGAATATTAATTTTGCTCTTGTCATTTAGTTAGAAAAATAAATGGGTAGGGAGGCCCATAAATCTCTTTAGTAGGCTTAAAATCCATCTTAATGTGAAAATGGATCATATTCATAGCTGGATTAAGCGCCCTCATGTGTGAACATGGGCTAATTCATGTGGACAAGGTCAAGTTTAACCAAGTCAACAATGTTGGTATGGAAGGAGTGGATCATCATTAAGAGATGACACAACATGAATGGGAGGAAGACTCCATGATGGTGGAAACCTTAATGAGTGGGAATGAAGGTGAGAATGCTCGCATTGTTTACAAGGTAAGCATGGCATCCATAATGAGTTATGTTATGGATTATTTATTTTGTGGTCTGCATGAATTTTTGCATTCTTCAACTGTTTAGTTGAGCTTGCAGTGTTGTTTAACACAGGGTGTTCCCGAGCCGGGATCCCACCTCTTCCCTTGAGGTAGCCGCTTGGAAGATGATTGTACCGTAATTTCCACACATCTGAAATTATATCCAAGCTTTAGTCTTCAGCTACAACATAGTATATGTAGAGTATTATGTTGTGTTGAAGGGTGTTGCAGTGGAGGGTTGAGAAACCCACTTTCTGAGATATTTTTTAAGAGGAATAAATATTCTCTTTGGGAGATCAGAAAGGGAGGTTATTGATATTTATTTCACATATTGGAACCATTCCAACCTATTCCCATAATCTATAGTGTATATTCCCTCTTTGACTGCGTTATTTCAGTGAGCATTTGCAGTGGAGGTTTCAGTGCTTGATTTGGAGGGTGAGATCTTCAGTGTTAGGATCAACCTTTCACTTGAAGGATATATTGGAGGATATATATTCATAATATACATAATATATATCCATCTTCATCTAGTCATTTAGTAGAATTTGCTATTCAACCCTAAGGTTGCATTCCGACATTTTGGTATTTTGGGTATTTCTAGAAATCCTTCCCGGATTTTCTTGGAAAGGTTTTTAGGAGCCTAGATATTCACTCCTAGCATTGTTTGAGCTATATAACAAAATATCTATATTGATATTTCTTTTTATAGTAGTCTATGCCCTAAAACCGCACTGTCATGGCTCATGGCACTTGTAAAGCAACATTTCTCATGTATTAGCATATTTTCATATTGGAGGCTTGTTTCCCATTGCTTGAGTGACTTGATCCTCAAGATATTGTGCTTAAATGTTTTCTGATATATTTAATAAAATGGTTCATGTAATGGTGTATTTATTTATTCACTTCTCTTTCCATTGTTATGTTCACATATTGCTGCTTTCCCCATTTGGGAATATTACAGTGGTATCCGAGCATAATCTTGGCTCAACTTGTGAGTTTCAGCCAATATGCTATAAGAATAAGAAGAGAAGAAACAAGATGTAAAATGATGGAAGGAACGATATTTGTCTCATCACTTTTCAGATCTATGAAGAACCTCTCCAAGGAGGTCAAGCATATGAAAGAGGAGATATGCAATGAGACCTCAAAAGGGTTTCAAGAAGTGGAAGGTCCACGTACATCCTATCAGCGGAAGAATGAACCAGTGTTGCATAGAGCTCCAAAGCAGTACACTATGCCCTTTTCTTTTGAGGAAGAAGACAAGAGTCATGGAGATGGAGGACACCGGGAACATGAAATTCTAAGTGAATACCTGGGAGAATATAAGTCTCAACCTAGAGCTTTCAAGGATAATCTAACTCTCC
The DNA here is from genome assembly GCA_034641835.2 of Pinus albicaulis. Taxonomy (NCBI): domain Eukaryota; kingdom Viridiplantae; phylum Streptophyta; class Pinopsida; order Pinales; family Pinaceae; genus Pinus; species Pinus albicaulis. The sequence goes on from CM076574.1 coordinate 330,043,908, forward strand.
CACAATTCATTCATCTCAAAGAGGAAAGAAGACCTTGTAGCAATAGATTCCTATTGCCTACATTTGATGGGTCATCCCCATGTACAACAAGAGCTTGTGGAATGAAGTGGGAAGCATTCTTCCTACTACATCCAGTGGTAGAAAGAGAAGTTGTTGAGATTGTAGCGCTACACCTTGAAGGTGAGGCAAAAATTTGGTGGTTCATCCATTTGAGTCATGCAAGAGTGACAACATATGCATATTTTACTCAAATGTTGATAAAAAATTTTGACAAGAAGGAATCAGAGGGGAAGAGACCTTCACCACCACTTCCTGCAAGAGTACTTGCACCAGGAGGAAGAACACTTACACCTTTGCAAAGTGGTCTTGATCTCTTGATATTTAGAGTCCCATGCACTATTCTAGAGATGCATGAGGAGGAGGAGACTTGTACCAGTGCTGATGTAGCCATATAAGAGAAACCATCATCATTAGTAGTTGGAAAAGTCATCACACCAGAGGAAGGAACCATTGTAGCAGTACAATATGTTCCCAAGCTTTACCAAGGTATGCACATATTTACATTTCATTTCATTTCAAAAAATCTTATGGAGAGTTGTGGGAATGCACCATTGCTTGACCTAGGGTCAAAGAACATTGCTGATTTGGAGCAGTAGACTATCACTGCGATGAGAAGCCATGAATTGTTCTATTCATGAATAGAATGAGCATTGTCATAAACAACCCAATGCAGAACTATATGTTCAACATTGGGCATGAGCATGAGACAACAAGTACACCATTATGGATATCAGCAGTGCTTTCATGGAGAAACAGTGATGAGTTGGGGTCCCAAGTAGTATTAAAGCATTCTAATCACCGTTATACTTATGTGACAATGGATGGGAGGATGATTGAGAAAAGACATCTTGTATTTCATTACTGTGATGGATCTTTCTTGATGGGAATTGCACAAATGAATGAGAAGACTTTTCCTTCAGCATACTTGGATCCTTATGGATTCAATAAGATCATTGATGAGTGGTATTTGTTGGGAAAAATACTGAGAGGGGGGGGGGGGGGTGAATCAGTATTTAGGGCAAACTAAAACTTTTTACTTTTTCATGCTCTAAAACCCATACGCTACTTTGCTGAAGCCAACTAGCGTATACACGCGGATATCCTTCATAAAACTCGCGTATACACAGAGATCTAATTATGCCATTAGTTATTCACTTATATCATTCCATCATTCATTCATTAGATGTTCTATAAACAGTAAACATGTGCAGTAAGAACAGAATAAACCATCACACAAAGCATCACACATGAACACCGGGATTTTTAGGTGGAAACCCAAGTCGGGAGAAAACCACCGCTGCAGTTGCTCGGCCTTCAATATTTTATTATAGAGAAAACATCTTACAACATATGTGCTGGCGCAGACTTGACCAGCACGCAGGCACCCACCTGCGCTCGTTTACCAGCCTCTCCTGGAAGGGAGCTACGACCCCCCGACTCGTTTACCAGCCTCTCCTGGAAGGGAGCTACGACCCCCCGATCTCGTTTACCAGCCTCACCTGGAAGGGAGCTACAACCCCCTGACTGAAGGCTACAACCCTCAGCACCTCTATGGACCACGTTTCATCAATTTTCACACTGGATCCAAAGCTTCCTCTAGGACACAACTTGCAGGCCATGTTTCATCATATTTTCAAACTGGACCCTTTCCATACTTTTAAGCACAGTCAATCATGAAACAGATACATATAACTCACTGACAGATATTAGTAGACTAGCAGAACAGATCAGACATTTCTTACCACAGACTTCAGCAAACCCTAGTTTGCATACGCGCTTTCCTTTCACTGATGTCGCGTATATACGCGCTTCCGTTCACATAAACCAGCGTATACTTCTGTACATATTATAGATCTAATTTCATTGCGCATACGCGCTTTCTCTTCAGCAAAGTCGCGTATATACGCGCTTCCTCTGCGGCAAACAAGCATATGGTTCTTCAGACATTTAGGTCATTGCAATTATTTAGAACAGATACATCACACAGATTTTTACCCTTTACTTCAGATAGATGTTCGCCTCATCTCAGATCTAATCATTCCATAAACAGATCTAGCAAATACAAGTACATTTCAGATCTAGATCCCCTTCTTCATCATTGGTGCATCATGCATTCAAATCTATCATTCAACTATAACCCTTTCCATTTAGATATACTTCAGAGAGAAGTATTCATTCAAGCTCAGATATCTTGCACCCACACACATGATTTGCACAATGAATTTGTTCTCTTTATATAGGTTTACCGTTTTTCAATACCATGAGCCAAAACCACATTACTTCCGATGGTATTCATGGATGGGGTCATTTAGACGAATCATTACCCAATACAATGGGTCAATACCATGGTGGTTACCCCTGGTTTTTCACTTTATGAGCGCTTTTTCCCATACGCGACTTGGCATGTTATTTTCCGCGTTCATACGCGACTTCTCCTAGACAATTCTGCGTATACCTTGAGACATACTCTTTTCATCATAGATCTAGCAATTAAATACTCTCTGTAGATACATCATATTTACATCTTTAAACAGGTTCATCAAGACATATTCTATCAAGCACAACTTCATCAAGTAGGCTGCCATCATGGACAACACTCTATCAAGTGGGTTGTCATCAAGGACATCACTCAGCATCAAAACATCATATCATATTAGATTTACATCATTTACCAAGTCCATCAAGTCAAGAATAACTTCATCAGGTGGATTTCCATCAAGGACAACACATGCCAACAATATCATGTCTTCATCTTCATTAAGTGGGTTTCCATCAAGGACAACACTCTGCATCATATTGCCAACAATCTCCCCCTTTGGACTTGATGCAACCATGATGGTGTTTTATTATCACAACAGATAGGTATATTAAGAATACAATGACACCATGTCACTCTCCCCATTTTGACACCATTCTTTCTCTTCATTCAAACACCATGTCACTCTCCCCCTTTGACATCAAGGGCAAAGGGCGGATCAAAACCAACACACTCTCCCCCTTTTCTCCTCATGTAGAAGAAGCATTCTGCAGATCTGATGTATACTGAAGTGACCAAGCTCCCCCTGAGTTCATGCTGAATCTTCAAACATATTTTTTTAATGAGGTACATGACTCTATGAACTTCCTATCACAAAAGACTCATACTTACATCAAAGATCCAACCAAGTGGATTTACATATGAGACCCAAATACCCAACCAAGTGGGTTTACACATCTCAACTCAACTACCCAACCAAGTGGGTTTACAAAATTTGACTCAGCTACCCAACCAAGTGGGTTTACAAATTTGACAAGTCCTTACATGACTGAATATTTCAATTTTACATCATGGGTCTCAACAAGACCTTTTCATCAAACTACAAATATAACTTTACATGACCAACACCAGAAAGTCCTCAAGAAGGAGAACATATTTCAGAACCATCATAATGCCAACAATTCATTATACTCAGCAAAGCTAATGCTCCCCGCGAATCTGTGCATCCAAGCATCCTTTCCATATGACTAAGGCTCCCCCTTAGTTTGTGTATCTTGAACACTTTCACCAACAAATCATCAAGGCATATTTATCAAAACATTAGAAATATAATTATGAGAACTAGAACACCACCAGAGCTACCAAACAGTATCAGAGATACCAAACAACACTGTAGCTGTGCTGAAGAAAGCTGACCCCAAACAGAAATTTGTAAGCAACCAGACATACGCGGTTTTATGTGCATGAACTCGCGTATATACGCGACTGTGTTTCAGGAAATCCGCGTATCCAATACCATCTTCTATATTTTAACCAGATCTGATCCTCTGTGAGAAAAAGACAGTGTTCAACTTCTTTCTGAGATATTTGGATGCTTCCCTGGACTACAGATAGATAGAACAGTGTAGTTGTGTCTTCAAGCGTCATCCAACGGTTGTAGCATAAGCACATTAGTAACCAAGCCTTCAGATTCTTTGCAGCATCAATACAATATTTCCAAGAGATATTATCATACCAGAACACCATCTTCAAATATGTGTCAATCATCCATGTGGTCCAATATCACCATGATATTTAAGATTTAACATCATATGTAGGGAAAAGATTTCAACCATGGTAACAAACTCTGCATGATCTATTCTAATCTCTGAATCATAAGACTTCCAATTCATCCATGTGTGAGTACAAAAGATACTTTTCAGCAAACAAGGCTCAAAATCTCATCATAATAAACCATGTACCAAGTCATCGTCATTTAAGCATAAGTATCACAATAACCAAGAATAAGCAGTCATAGTGTCAACAATGCAATCATTAGTATTCAACCTACTTCTCCCCCTGAACCAATGCTCTTCCTTAACTTGTGCAACCTGAATACGTTCATCAGCCAGTCATCAACAACAATCTCTGCATGAACTGCCCTTATCTCCGAATTATAAGACTTTCATCTCAGCAACGAATACTCTTCATCAAAAAGCAAACAGGACTCATCCATAATCTTCAACATAAGACATCAAGTATTATATCATCATTATTTAGAACTAAGAGATTAAGCTGATACAGAGTCAATAATATAGTTATTAACAATCAGACTGATACTCCCCCTGAACCTCTGCTCCAGATCTTCAGCTATCACATAAATTCTCTTATCATCAATGCATACGCGACTTTTGTTCATCTAACCCGCGTATGGAAAGTGAAGCATAGAAATTTTTCACATTCCTTCATATCCCCCTGAACTTGTACTTCCTGTACATGTCTTCTTCATATCAGATGCTCTGTCAGAAATACATATAACCCAAAAAATCAGATCAACCATGAAATTCATCATACATTGCTCCTCCTGTGATGATACATTACTAAATCTCATAATGTATCCCACATCATTCCTGCAGTCAATAAGAGAAGTAAGCTTCAGAAGCGGATGACTGCAGTAGGGTCAATATTCCCTACGTTTCTGATCGGTCCTCCATCTTTTTCCAGATTTGTTTGAACTTTCTATTTGTGTGTTGGAAGTTATCCAATTTCTCATATCTGTTCAACCTGCATTCCTTTTCTACATGTCCATACTTGTTACAAGAATAACATCTCATGTGTCCAGAGAAATAAGCATAAGAATCATAATGAGTATTTCTAATCTTCCTCCTTTTACAATCAGCTGCTTTATGTCCATACTTGTTACATGAAAAACAATATCCTTTGAAGAAACCAGAGAACCTTTCTATGTAGGATCTGTTAGTTTGTGGCTGAAGTGATCTGCTCCTGCAATTTGCTGCAACATGCCCATAATTATGACATTTAAAGCATTCAACATTATTGACTGATTTCCTTTGAGATTTCATCATTGTTGGTTGACCTTTTGTCTCTTTCAATACTTCAGGTTTTGCATTGACATCCTCTGAATTTTTAGCACTTCCTTGTGAGCTAGATTCTCCTTTAACAGTTTCATGGAAACCAAGACCAAGTTTGATAGCAGGAGACCTTTGATTACTTAGAATATTGTCCAAAATATTAGTACTATCTTGAAACCTCAAAAGTTTAACTTTTTCTTCTAATTTACCTTTGAGAATATTTACCTCAACCTCCAAGGCTTGACATTGCTTTGTCATGCTTTCTTCTTTCCTTCTTCCATCTTCTACTTGATCCTTCAGATTTAGAATTTCTTCTTTCAACCAATTTTCGTTTTCTTCACATGTTTTTTGCAACTCTTCATTCTTCTTATTTGATTTTTCCAGATCTTCTTTGAGAGAGATGATTTATGCTTCAAGGCCTTCCTTTTCAAATGGTTGTAGAGGTTCCTCATTCTTCTTACTTGATGCTTCAAGATCTTCTTGCAGAGAGATGATTGCAGCTTCAAGTCCTTCATTCTTCTTGCTTGATTTTTCGAGATCTGCATTTAGATCGTTGATTTCTGCTTCTAGTCCTTTAATTCGATTAGATGCATAAGTATGAAAACTTTGATACTTTTCCACCTGTCCATTCAACATTTCTATTTGTTTTTCCATTTGAGAGATCATCTCTTTGTAGATAGTTTCTTGCTTATTAGATGAACTTTGTAGTTCTTCAACTTTAATCTTGAGATCTTCTTCTAGATCCACAACTTTACTTTCACTATCTTCACTATTGTTTGCACAAAGAAGATTATTACAAGGACCCCAATCACTATCTGATTCATCTTCTTCAATTTCTGCTATACATGTTTTCTGAGATGTCTCCTTGTTTCGAGTAGCCTTCTTCTTTTGCTTCTTTGCCATGAGCACTTTCAGATCATGGTCAGAATCTTCTTCATCATCATCTTCATTTGCATAATAACTCTTCCTCTTTTCAAATTGTTTTCCTTTACCATGTTTTTCTCTAGAAGGACATTTAGCAGCATAGTGACCAACTTTTCCACACTCAAAACATTTGAAGGGAAGCTTACCTTTGAATCTTCCAGTACCTAGTTGGAGTTTTCTCACGAAATTTGCTTCTTCTTTTTCGAATATATAGCTGGATTCTTTGACAACTTCCTTTTCTTTTCCTTTTGCAGACGCCTTAAAAGAAGCTTCTTTGATTTGAGAAGGACCTCCTTGTCTCATTTCAAAAGCAGTCAGAATACCATGTAATTGAACAATAGTAAGAGTTTGCAGATCTTGCCTTTCTTCAATAGCTGAAACTTTAGAGTCAAATTTTGAAGTCAAGGATCTTAAGACTTTTTCCACCAGAGTAGTATCGGTTATGGTTTCACCCAAATTTCTCATTCGATTGACAATATCGTCCAGACGTAAGAAGAAATGGGCAATAATCTCATCACTATGCATCTTCAAATTTTCATATTCAATTCTAAGAGTTTGGAGTTTTTCACTTTTTACATTTGTATCTCCTTCATAATTCAGAATGATTTTGTCCCATATTTCTTTTGCTGAATTTAGCTGCATCACTTTAGCAAATTCTAGTTCAGACATGCTTCCTAATAAGACATTTACTGCTTTGGCATTGATTTCATACTTCTTCTTTTCTGCTGCATCAGTAGGAATACTTGCCGGATACTGATAACCTTCTTCTACGATTGCCCATACATCTGCACCAAGACTTTGCAGATATGCTTTTGTTCGTACCTTCCAGAATATCAGATTGCTTCCATTGAATAGAGGTGGCTTTATAGACATTACTCCTTCTTGACTTCCCATTGCAATGGATCTCCTTCAAGCGATCAAGCTTCTGCAGAAGGACCTGCTCTGATACCAATTGTTGGGAAAAATACTGAGAGGGGGGGGTGAATCAGTATTTAGGGCAAACTAAAACTTTTTACTTTTTCATGCTCTAAAACCCATATGCTACTTTGCTGAAGACAACTAGCGTATACACGCGGATATCCTTCATAAAACTCGCGTATACACAGAGATCTAATTATGCCATTAGTTCTTCACTTATATCATTCCATCATTCATTCATTAGATGTTCTATAAACAGTAAACATGTGCAGTAAGAACAGAATAAACCATCACACAAAGCATCACACATGAACACGAGGATTTTTAGGTGGAAACCCAAGTCGGGAGAAAACCACCGCTGCAGTTGCTCAGCCTTCAATATTTTATTATAGAGAAAACATCTTACAACATATGTTCTGGTGCAGACTCCTACCAGCACGCAGGCACCCACCTGCGCTCGTTTACCAGCCTCTCCTGGAAGGGAGCTCCAACCCCCTGACTCGTTTACCGGCCTCTCCTGGAAGGGAGCTACGACCCCCTGATCTCGTTTACCAGCCTCACCTGGAAGGGAGCTACAACCCCCTGACTGAAGGCTACAACCCTTAGCACCTCTATGGACCACGTTTCATCAATTTTCACACTGGATCCAAAGCTTCCTTTAGGACACAACTTGCAGGCCACGTTTCATCATATTTTCAGACTGGACCCACTCCACACTTTTAAGCACAGTCAAACATGAAACTGATACATATAACTCACTGACAGATATCAGTAAACCAGCAGAACAGATCAGACATTTCTTACCACAGACTTCAGCAAACCCTAGTTTGCATACGCGCTTTCCTTTCTCTGATGTCGCGTATATACGCGCTTCCGTTCACATAAACCAGCGTATACTTCCGTACATATTACAGAGTTAATTTCATTGCGCATACGCGCTTTCTCTTCAGCGAAGCCGCGTATATATGCGCTTCCTCTGCGGCAAACAAGCGTATGGTTCTTCAGACATTTAGGTCATTGCAATTCTTCAGAACAGATACATCACACAGATTTTTACCCTTTACTTCAGACAGATGTTCACCTCATCTCAGATCTAATCATTCCATAAACAGATCTAGCAAATACAAGTACATTTCAGATCTAGATCCCCTTCTTCATCATTGGTGCATCATGCATTCAGATCTATCATTCAACTGTAACCCTTTCCATTCAGATATACTTCAGAGAGAAGTATTCATTCAAGCTTAGATATCTTGCACCCACACACATGATTTGCATAATGAGTTTCTTCTCTTTATATAGGTTTACCCTTTTTCAATACCATGAGCCAAAACCACATTACTTCCGATGGTATTCTTGGACGGGGTCATTTAGACGAATCATTACCCAATACAATGGGTCAATACCATGGTGGTTGCCCTTGGTTTTGCACTTTATGAGCGCTTTTGCCCATACGCGACTTGGCACGTTATTTTCCGCGTGCATACACGACTTCTCCTAGACAATTCCGCGTATGCCTTGAGACATACTCTTTTCATCATAGATCTAGCACATATTGAAATCCTTTCTTCATTGCCTTTTGTACTCTTTGTAGATACATCAGATTTACATCTTTAAACAGGTTCATCAAGACATATTCTATCAAGCACAACTTCATCAAGTAGGTTGCCATCATGGACAACACTCTATCAAGTGGGTTGTCATCAAGGACACCACTCAGCATCAAAACATTATATCATATTAGATTTACATCATTTACCAAGTCCATCAAGTCAAGAATAAATTCATCAGGTGGATTGCCATCAAGGACAACACATGCCAACAATCTCATGTCTTCATCTTCATTAAGTGGGTTTCCATCAAGGACAACACTCTGCATCATATTTCCAACAATATTCACTTGGAGATCTCTAGGGTATTACATTTCAACATCCCATGAAATGAAAAAATAGAAATCTGATGCGGAAGGATGGTATTCTCCATTGGAGGAGTACCAAATTGGAGTATGGTAGGAAACACCTACATTTGGATGAATGGGTTTGGGTGGTGAACATGAGGTTGGTGAGCTACTGGCATATCTATGATATAGGGAAACAAGAGTCATGGCTGCGTTGGCTACTCTTGAAAGAGTTTGGCCATCATGTGACATATCCTTTTCCACAAGGTATGTTTGGTTTGAGGCATTGCATGACACCCATATGTTATGAAAATAGAATATTTGGTTGTATGGGGCATTCTACAAGTAAATCATGATGATGTTACTCAATGACTTGTATGACGAGGAGATGAGGAGGAAACAAGAGTTTTTGTTGCTTTAGATACTCTTGGGAGAGCATGGGATGATTTTCTCCCATAATTTGCATGATGTTGCAAGAGTAGATGGTGTCACAATCATGGTGCAAAGGGGCCACTCCTTAGCTTTGGAGGATCAGGAGGTAATTCCACTTTGGAATCTCCCATATATAGCAACACTATGGTAGATGACTTGGGTATTTGGCATGTAAAATAATGGAGCTATGAGATGACATGAGCCTTATTGCAAATGCCAACAACGCTATCACTTGGGAGCTTGGTTTTGTTGATGGAGTTTTCCTAGGATCACTTCAAATATGATGAACTTGGTGAAAAAGTAAGAGATGAGAGTGATAGAGTAGTGGATGGAGACATCTATTACCATGGTATGATCTTCTTGACTTGGATTTCCAAGCATAAGAAGGAAAATTTTCATGCAGTACATGGTTCATTCCTCTTCATGGGAGTATGTCATACCACTATGGAGGGCTCATCCATGGACCTTATTATCAGCTTACTCTCAGTACATGGTAATAAATTTTTTTTTTTCATTTATTGATTATCTAACACATAATTTGCATTCTCTTACCATCTCTATACAGTTCATTGCTCCACAAGAGGGAAAGCCTCTATTTGGGCTTCATGGTCATTTTGGGACCAACAACAGTGATGGGGATAGCCATCTCTTGAATGGATTGGGGAAATTTGTGTACTATTATTGGTATGCTCAGTTGATGTACAATTCCATTTACTATTTACTAGTAGATGAGATAGCATGCACCACTAGCAAATTGTGGGCAGACAACTTGCCATGTTATATTTTGAAACATTAGTTAGAAAAACTACACTGTGACTACTTGGGAGACTATTGGTACATTCTAGCACTATATAAAACCTTCAATACCTCTCTCATTTGGATTCCATATGATGATATTGTAATATTCACTTTATAAGGGATGGTCTGGGCAGGAACCAAAGCGTGGGTCTTTGAGGATCCAATTTCCTTTTTGCTTCATGAAGGCAACATTATTGTAGCCCAAGTTCAACAATAGCTCTACCCTTATCACAAGTGGAGAGAGAGACATCATGGGGTAGGCCATTTGGTCTATCAAGTTCAACAATACAACCCACCTCCTTTCCAGGAGCCTAAGGTGGAGGATATTTTTCATGAGTTGCCATGTTGGAGGGTGACTCATTTTATATGGATGATAGCTTGGGGATGGAGGCTACACATGGGAATGTTAGTTACCAACATATTTCAGGATCCATGCCTCAAGAGGGCCCCTATACATCACATTTTGTCCTCCATGGGTATTTTACTTTTTCATGATGATAGCTATTTGAGGTGGTTACCAAAAGCTAACTTGCATACTTGGGAGGAGAAACTTGGAGATTTATTGATGATAAATCATATTTTTGCTTGGAGGAGTTTATCATATGAGGATTCTACAGGAGGAGGAGAGGAGGCCCTTTAGTTCTATCCTTGTAGTTGCTTGAGGACAAGCAACATTTGGGAGGGGAGGACTGTAATATTCTTAAATTAGCATGCATCTAATTAGAATATTAATTTTTCTCTCGTCATTTAGTTAGAAAAATAAATGGGTAGGGAGGCCCATAAATCTATTTAGTAGGCATAAAATCCCTCTTAATGTGAAAAGGGATCATACTCATAACTATATTAAGCACCCTCATGTGTGAACAGGGGCTAATGCATGTGGAAAAGGTCAAGTTTGACCAAGTCAACAGTGCTGGTATGGAGGGACTGGATCATCATTAAGAGACAACAAAGTGTGAATGGGAGGAAGAATCCATGATGGTGGAAACCCTAAGGAGTGGGAACCAAGGTGAGAAGGCTCACATTGTTATAAGGTAGGCAAGGTAGCCATAGTGAGTTATGTTATGGATTATTGATTTTTTGGTCTGCGTGACTTCTTGCATTCTTCAGTTGTTTAGTTGATCTTGTAGTGTTGTTTAGCATAGGGTGTTCCCAAGCGGGGATCCCACATATTCCCTTGAGGTAGCCTCTTGGAAGAGTATTGTACCATCATTTCTGCACATCTGGAATTCTGGCCAAGATTCAATCTTCAACTACAATGTAGTTTCTTTAGAGTATTGTGTTGTGTTGTAGAGTGTTGCAGTGGAGGGTTGAGAAACCCACTTTCTGAGCTAGTTTTTCAGAGGAGGAAGCATTATTATCTTTGGGAGATTAGAGAGGGAGGTTACTGAGCTTTATTTCACATCTTGTCACCAGGATAACCTATTCCCATCATCTATAGTGCATATTTCCTCTTTGACTGCATTATTTCAGTGAGCATTTGCAGTGGAGGTTTCAGTGCTTGATTTGAAGGGTGAGATCTTTAGTGTTACTTCATTGTTAGGATCAAAATTTCACTTGAAGGATATATTGGAGGAGATATATTCATAGTATACATCATCTATAACCATCTTCATCTAGTCATTCAGTAGTAGTTTCTATTCATCCCTAGCGCTGCATTCCAACATTTTGGTATTTTGGGTATTTCCATAAATCCTTCTCGGGTTCTCTTGGAAAGGTGTTTAGGAGTCTAGATCTTCACTCCTAGCATTTTTTGAGATATACAACAACATATCTATATTGATCTATCTTTTTATAATAGTTTATGCCCTAAAACTATGCTGTCATGGCTCATGGCACTTGTATAGTAACATTTCTCATGTATTAGCATATTTTCCTATTGGAGGCTTGTTTCCCATTGCTTGAGTGACTTGATCCTCAAGATATTGTGCTTATATGTTTGATGATATATTTAACAAAATGGTTGTACATTTTTCTCATGTAATGGTGTTGGCAATATGATGCAGAGTGTTGTCCTTGATGGAAACCTACTTGATAAAGTTGATGGCAACCTACTCGATGAAGTTGTCCTTGATGAAAATGATGTAAATCTAATGTATCTACAGATCAGTTCAGAAGTAGCAGAAGAAAGGAATTCAGAAAGTGCCGAAATAATGTTTAACAAGGTATGTCACAAGGCATATGCGGGTTTTTTAAGGATAAGTCACGTATGTACGTGGAAATGAACATGCCAAGTCGTGTATGCCAATTTGCACTCAAATTTTATAAAACCAGGGGGAATTACCATGGTATTGGCCCAAAGTATTGAGTGCTTGATTATCTATTTGACCCGTTTAGGAATACCATCAGCGATTGAGTGGTTTTGACTCATGGTATTGATAAAGGCCAAATCTATTTAAGGAGAAGAAAATCATAGTGCAAGATGTGGTGCAAGTGTCTGGGCTTTAATGAATACTTCACTCTGAAGTATATTTGCATGTTTGAAATCTATTCTTAATTAATAGATCTGAATCTATGATGCACCTATGAATATGATGAAAGTTAAAGATCTCTAGATCTAGAAATGATGAATCTCTAGGATGATCTGAAAAGAAGTAATGAAGACCTGGCACAAATCTGATGAATAAATTGAAGAAATCTGGGTAAGTTCATAGATATGATCTGTTCTACAAATTTTATCTTTTATAAATCTATACACAGGTTCATTTCGGGAAAACTGCGTGTATACGCGGATCTGATTAAATAAAAGCGTGTATTGGCAGTTAGGGTTTTTCTGAAAAATGCACAGATGTATACGTGGGTTAGTTTCATGGAAACTACATGTATACGCGAGTTGTGTTCATTAAAGTAGCGTATGGGTTTAAAAGCAAGAAAAAGTTAAAAAGTTTTCAGTCAGCACTAAATACTGATTCACCCCCTCCCCCCCTCTTAGTATTTTTCCCAACAATTGGTATCAAAGCAGGTCCTTCTGAAAAAGCTTAGCCGCTAGAAGGAAGATCAAGCAAGATGAGCAATCAAGATGGAACAACATCTATCAAGCCTCCGCTCTTTAATGGAAGCAATTTAATCTTCTGGAAAATAAGGATGAGATCCTTTCTTCAGTCTATGGGAGCAGATGTATGGGCCATTGTTGAACGAGGATATAAATATCCAACTGCAGTACCAATAGATCCAACTGAAAAGAAGAATTATGAAACAAATGCAAAGGCAGTCAATGCTCTAACGGGAAGTCTAACTGATTCTAAATTTGTCAAAGTTATGCAGCTGAATACAAAAAAGGAGATATGGGACAAAATCATTCTAAGTTATGAAGGTAATGCAAATGTAAAAAGTGCAAAACTTCAAACGCTCAGAATTGAATATGAAAATTTAAGAATGCATAATGATGAGAATATTTCCAGTTTCTTTTTACGTGTTGATGATGTTGTAAATCGTATGAGAAATTTGGGAGAAACAATAACCGAATCTACTTTGGTTGAGAAAATTTTAAGATCGCTAACAACAAAATTTGAGTCAAAATTTTCTGCTCTTGAAGAAAAATAGGATCTTCAAAATATTACTGTGGTACAACTTCATGGCATACTAACCACATATGAAATGAGAAGAGGAGGACCATCTGAAGTCAAAGAGGTTGTCTTCAGAGCTTCTACAAAAGGGAAAGAAGTAAAAGAAGCAGAAGGATCAGGATATATCTCAGAAGAAGATGAGGCAAATTTTGTAAAGAAACTCCAACTTGGCACAAGACAGTTCAGAGGTAAGCTTCCTTTCAAATGTTTTGAGTGTGGAAGAGTTGGTCATTATGCTGCTAAGTGTCCTCATAGAGAAATACCTGCAAAAGGGAAGGAAGTAGCAAGAAGAAATAAGAATCGGTTTAACACTAGAAAAATTTACTATACTCATGAAGATAGTGATGGGTTATCTAATAGTGAGGAAGAATGTGAACAAGATCTTAGACTTCTCATGGAATTTGAATCTAGAGAAGAAAAGGATACTTTTGTGGATGCTCTAGAGGACAATGATTTTCTGGAAGAAAACAATCAACTCAAAATACGCTTAGAAGAAAGTAAAATACTCTTAGAAGAAAGGAAAATAACCATAGAGACTCTGGAAAAGCACGTTGAAGAAGCAAAGAAACACATTGAGAAATTAGAATGTGAAGTGGTAAGTCTAAGAAAATATTTTGAGAAAGTAAAGACTCTGAATATTAGATTTGCTAAAGGATCTGAAACCTTAGATGAGATTATCAAGGTACAACATTCTCCTCTTATAAAGACAGGTCTTGGATATACCAGAGAATATTCTCAGGCTTCAGTACCAAATTATCTAAAAGCAGCTACATCTGGTGTACAAAATTCTGCCACTCAGCAAGGGAACAAAGAATCATTACAGGTAAAGCATGATCATATCAATTCAAAGAACACTAAAAGGAATATCTCTCAAAGAAACACCAATCAACAGGTAAATTCAAGTGGAAGATTTCATGATCGTAGAAATTTCTTCTTCAATGGACAATGTTTCTCATGTCACAATTTTGGTCATAAAGTTGTTCAATGTGTTGCATATAAAACCATCATGACTAGAGAAGCAAGAAAGAAAAGGATTGAATTTGAGAAGAATACCTATAACAACTTTTCTCCTCTTCTAAATGAAGTTGAGTGTGCTTATTGCAATAAATTTGGGCATGAAGAATCTGAATGCAGGAGCAAAGTTCAGCTAAAAGAGAATTTTCCTTCAAGTTCCAAAGTATGGAAAAAGAAGGAATTACAGGTTGAAAATTGTGGCATAACGTTATTTGCAGAAGGTGAAGAAAATCAATGGTACATTGATAGTGGATGCTCAAGACACATGACAGGTGACAAAAAAAAACTTCTTGCATATAGTGCTCTAGAAAAAGGAAAAGAAAGTTACATTTGGAAATGATACTCCTGCTTGTAATTAAAGGAAAAGGGTCTGTGTTTCTAAAAGAAAAGGTGAAGGCTAATGACGTCATGTATGTGGATGGATTAAGGCATAACCTATTAAGTGTAAGTCAAATGTGTGATCAAGGAACTGAATTTGTCTTTAGTTCAAAAGAATGTGTGGTTCGTGATCTTGATACAGGTAAAAAAATTATAAAAGGAAAAAGAACTCCAAGCAACCTGTATGTATTAAAGAACTACAAAGAACAATGTTACTTGAGTAAATCTTTAGAAAACTGGCTATGGCATAGAAGTTTGGGGCATCTAAGCTTCTCTCAAATCAACAAATCAAGCAGACTTAATGCTGTTCATGGGCTTCCCAATATTACTCTACTTGAAAGTATCATATGCAAATCTTGCCAATTCGGCAAGCAGACCAGAGTGCAATTTAATGCCAAGGAAGGATCATCAAGTAGGCCTCTTGAGCTCATTCATACTGACATATGTGGACCTATGAGGAAAAATTCACCTCATGGTGAACAATACTATATCTTATTTATTGATGATTTCTTAGAATGTGTTGGATTGGGTTGCCTAAACACAAAGATGAAGCATTTGAGAAATTTCAGATCTTCAAGGCTCTGGTTAAAAATTAATTTGATCTAAAACTCAAATGTCTTAGATCTGATCGAGGAGGAGAATATAATTCAGATGAATTCCTTGAATTTTGTGAACAAAATGGCATAAAAAGACAGTTCTCTGTAGCTGGCACTCCACAACAAAATGGCGTAGCAGAAAGAATGAATAGAACAGTTCAACAAATGGTTAGAGCTATGCTTGATGATTCTGGAACACCTGACACATTTTGGGGAGAAGAAGCACATATAGCGGTAAACATTCTAAACAAGGCACATGTTCGTGTAAATAGTGACAAAACTCCATATGAACTCTGGTATGGTAATTCTCCCTCTGTGAAGAATTTTAAAGTTTTTGGAAGTAAATGCTTTATCAAAAATAATGATGAAAAACTTGGCAAGTTTTAACCTAGAGCAGATGAAGGAATACTTCTTGGTTACTCCTCTATGAGTATAGCATATAAATGTTACAATAAAAGACTTCGGAAGATTGTTGAATGTATTGATGAGTCTCCTATAGCCCCAAAAGAAGAAAAACAAACAACAAATGAAGACTATTGTGACTTATGTCCTTTTACATCAAATAGCACTGATATAGCCAGTGAACCCAATGAAGAACCTGAAGATGATTTATCTGAAAAAGCTCCATCCAGATATGTTCAAAGGAATCATCCAGAATCTCAAATTTTGGGAGATAAGGGATCAGGTTTACAAACAAGAAGGAATCTTGTGGGATCTTCTAGCTATCTGGCATTTCTATCCACTATTGAACCACACAATGTCAATCAAGCTAGCAAAGATGAATTTTGGGTTCAAGCCATGAATGAAGAGCTTGATCAAATTGAAAAGAATCACACTTGGGAATTAGTACCAAGACCTCATAACAAAAATGTCATTGGAACTAAATGGATATTCAAAAACAAGTTAAATGAGAATGTGGATGTTGTAAGAAACAAAGCTAGACTTGTTTGCAAGGGGTATACTCAACAAGAAGGTATAGACTTTGAAGAAACTTTTGCTCCTGTAGCTAGACTTGAAGCCATAAGAATGTTTCTTGCTTTTTCAAGTTTTCAACAAATCAAAGTTTATCAAATGGATGTTAAATCTGCATTTCTCAATGGTGATCTATAAGAAGAAGTTTATATAGAACAACCAGAAGGATTCATTTTGGGAAATGATGAAAATCTTGTTTGTAGACTTAAAATGGCTCTATATGGTCTCAAACAAGCTCCAAGGGCATGGTATTATCGTCTTGACAAATATCTTCATCAACAAGGATTTTCAAAGGGGTCTACTGATAGCAACTTATACACAAAAATTGAAAATGATAAAATATTGATTGTGGTTGTATATGTTGATGATATCATTTTTGGAAGTAATGAATAATCTATGAGTCAGAAATTTGCTTCTGTCATGCAGCAAGAATTTGAAATGTCTTTACTTGGGGAACTAATATTCTTTCTTGGCTTGCAAGTGCATCAAACTACAGATGGTATATTCTTATCACAAGAAAAATACCTTAAGCAAATTCTGAAGAAGTATGGCATGGAAGAGTGCAAACCTGTAAGTACACCAATGATAACCGGATGTAATCTCAGTTCTCATGATGATTCTCCCACGGTGAATCAACCATAATACAGATCTATGATAGGAAGTCTACATTATCTCACTGGGACTAGACTAGACATTATGCATGCAGTGGGGATTGTTGGACGACTCCAAGCTAATCCAAAAGAGTCTCACCTTCAGGTTGTCAAAAAAATATTCAAATATCTACAAGGAACTCAAGACTTTGGAATGTGGTATCCAAAGAATGTTGATCTTACTCTTCATGCTTACACTGATGCAGATTGGGTTGGAAATGTTGATGATCAGAAAAGCACTAGTGGTGGTGCATTCTATATGGGGCCCCGGTTAGTTTCTTGGTTTAGCAAGAAGTAAAACTCTATTGCCTTATCTACAAAAGAAGCAGAATATGTGGTTGCCGCATCATGTTGCACTCAACTTCTTTGGATGATGAAAACCTTACAAGACTTTCAAATCAAATTTTCACCTCCTATATCCATCATGTGTGATAATACAAGTGCCATCAGCATCTCAAAGAATCCTGTTATGCATTCCAAGACCAATCACATTCCCATCAAGTATCACTTCTTATGTGAACAAGTGCTTGAACAAAAGTTGAAGTTGGAGTATGTTCCCTCCAAAGAACAAGTTGCTGATATACTAACCAAACCTCTACCCAGGGAAGCATTCAAATATCTTAGACAGAAGCTGGGAGTAGTCTCTACCATGCAGAAAATCAGAACTTCTTAAATTCAGAAGATTAAATTGGATACGCGGGTTTCCTTAAAGACAGACGCGTATATACACGAGTTTATACAAATAAAACTGTTGGAAATGTTTTCATTGATGGAAAAGGAGGCAGAAAAGAGAGAGACAGGAAAAGGAGGAAAAAAAGAGAGAGACATGCAAAGGAAGAAGTGAATACAGAGGCAGAGTTGTTATCATGGAAATGGAGGTAGCAAAGAAGCAAATGAAAGAAGAAAGGAGACAGGAAGAGGTAGAGGAAGCGAATATAATAGAGGCAGAACCGTTATCAGAAGCAGAGGCAGAACCATTATCACATCAGTAAATGCAGAGGCAGAGTGGCAGAAGCAGTAGAGGCAGAGATACAACTATTATTGCAGAGAAAAAGCTATTATTCCGAGAATCGTTGTTCCCACCTGGTGAATATATATATAACTAAATTCCGAGAATCGCTACCTCAGCCGGAGGATATATGTATACAATTCCGAGAATCTTTACCCAGTCGGGCGTTACACATAACATAAATATAATTCCGGGAATCATAACCCAAGCGGCAATGTAATGCATAGTTAATATAAATTTCATTCTGGGAATCGTATACTCCAGCGACAAAGTATTGCACTTTATATTCAAAGGACCAAAACACACACACACACACACACACACACACACACATATATATGTATAGCCATATGCAGCATGAGATCCAAATAAATGTAGTAATATAAGGTGGGACCCTTCCCAATCGCATCGGAGATTATAAGGGCAGCGGAACATGCAACCAAAGAATTGTGATTACGATTAAGCTTCGGACCCAATGGGTCTATAAATCATGTTTAACAAGTTTTTGAAGTCTAGTTCCAATCACATCGGCAAAGATCAGTGAACAATGGTCAATCGCATCGGAAAGAAACATACCATCAGAACATATATTAAAAGACTTGCGATTGCGATTGAAGCTCGAACCCGATGGGATTATAAACTATGATTAATAAGTATTTGAGTTCCAATTACATCGGCAAAGAGCAGTGAATAGTGGTCATTCGCATCGAAAAGAAACAGACCGTCGGAACATATATTAAAAGACTTGCGATTGCGATTGAAAGCCCAGACCCGATGGGTCTATAAGTTATTTTTTTTATAAGTTTGAATTCCAGCCTAATCGCATCGGCAAAATGCAGTGAACAGTGATCAATCGCAATCAGAGCAGGAGTGGTCAATCGCATCAGAGTATTCGAGTTGCGATTGCGATCAATCGCAATCGGAGCAGGAGTGATCAATCGCAATCGGAGCAGGAGTGATCAATCGCAATCAGAGAAGGAGTGGTCAATTTCATTGGACAGATAATACAACAGTCGCATCGGGAGTATTTGAGTTGCAATTGCGATCAATCGCAATCAGATGGTGGGCCCGAAAGGGCATTTTCTGTATTAAACAATTTTTTTTCTATTACGCCGAGAGTGTGTTAAGTTGTATTAAAAGGGAAGATTATATGATTAAAACATATTATAATTAAGCAAAGAGCTGAAGTTGTGTTTGTGGTTGTATTAAATTATGCCGCGGGGGCTGTGGACCCACGGGCCTCGGCCCAAGGTGGAGGGCAATTCTGAACATAAAACAATTGTGATGTATGTATGTTCCGCTTGCAAAGCTCCCACATCAACAAGACACTTACTGTGCATAAAGGGTTGGAATTTACCCAGAATTACAGTCAGCAGTTTCATATATATATATCTATATATATATATATATATATATATATATATATATAGCCCTGATATAAAAATAAAAAATGTAGTTCATAAATACAGGAGTTACCCAGCAGCCATAAATAGAAAGGCACATAGAGGAGAGAAAGGGACAAACACAGTCAAAGAAAAGACAAATGCGCAGTGATCCAAAAGGATGTATGAGTGAGATGGAGCTCTCATTGTAATTAAATGTAATACTTTAATTGGTTTATATTGTTTGTGATGCATTGGCAAGTCTCCGAAGGAAAACAAAGCTCCCACTGTAATATTGAAATTAATGCATGTCGTTATATTTTCTGAATGAGCGAGTGAAAGAAATGAAAAGGCAGAAAGCGAAGAGGTATGGCTATCCAGTCCAAATTCATTGAGGAATGCTAACAGTCACAAGAAAATCCTTATAAATAATATCATCTTGATATGCAAAAGACAGGTTAGAGAGAACAAATATAGAGAAGGCAGAGTATAGAAGTGTAAGGCAGAGAAGATTAAGAAAATAAGAGCAGAAAGAGAAGCTACAGAACAGAGTTGATATCTCAGTTAAATCAACAAACATTCAGTTTGATAAATTGAGGAAGTTGGAGCTTCCCTATCAAGTTGCAGCTTGATAGCTGTCAGTTGTAGTTGACTGAGGGTGGAGCCTCCTGTAGGTTGGTGCCTGCAGAAAATTGAAGGGATTTGGTGCTTCCTTGCAAGTTGTAGCTTGCAGAATTGAGGTAGGAGCCTCATGTAGGTTGGTGCCTGCAGAAAAACAGTGGTGAGAAGGAGTTGGAGCTTCCCTTTGCATCACAACAATAATAAGATGTGGTTTTCTCCCTTTATGGGTTTCCACTTATATATGGTGTCTCTGTGCATGATGTTTATGTGTGGATCTGATTTATATCATCTTCTTAATTCCTGCTGCTCTCATATTAAGTCTGTTGTTATATTATATTAATACTTGCTACTCACACTCTAAGAGTACTCACGTATTAAGTTGGACATGAAATGAAGGTGTATCTAAGGTTTAATAAAAAATTTAAAAGATTATGCATGTGTTAAACTGATTCACCCCCCCCCCCCCCCTCTCAGTTTAACCAAGGGTTCAACAATTGGTATAAAAGTCAGTTCCTTAGTACTAGTATAACAGCTGAAAGGAGATCCTAGGTTCCCAAGATGGCTAGTAAAGAAGGATGCTCAACCAATAAAGCCCCTTTCTTCACTGGTGAAAATTATGCTTTCTGGAAAATCAGAATGAGGACATACATAATGTCTCTAGGAATATAATTCTGGGCTGCAGTGGAATTAGGATATGCCCCAAAGGCAACTGACACAGAGAAAGAAACAAAACAAGATTTTGTGGCTAACGCAAAAGCCATGAATTCCATCTTGAATGAATTATGTGAAGCAGAGTTTATTAAAGTAATGCACAAAGACTCTGCCAAAGAAATATGGGATACTCTTGATAACATACATGAGGGAGACAAGAAAGTAAAGACTGCCAAACTTCAAGTCTATAGAGCCCAGTTTGAGAACTTAAAAATGAATGATGATGAAGACATTGCCAGTTTCTTCCTAAAAGATGCAGAAATTATTAACAATATGAAAGCTCTTGGAGAAAATTCCAGAAAGTATAATTGTGCAAAAGATTCTAAGATATCTTCCATCCAAGTTTAATCCAAAGGTGTCTGCAATAGAAGAAATAGCTGATTGGGAGACCTTGACCATGAACCAGCTACTTGGAAATCTAACAGCCTATGAAATGAGGCTCCCACAGAAGAAGCCAAGTACGACAGAAGTAGCCTTTAAAATAGAAAAGAAGAAAGAAGAAAAGGGAGACATATGCTCTTGCTCAGATGAAGAGGAGGCAAAGTTTGTCAAGAAATTGGATAGAGGCTCCGGTAAATAAAAAGGTAAAGTCCCCTTCAAATGATTTAACTATGGAAGAGTGGGACACTATGCTGCTAAGTGTCCTCACAAGAAAGTAAGGAATCAGGCCCAGGAATCAAAGAAAAATAAATCAAAGGACTGGCAGAAAGGAAAGAAGTTCAACAGAAAATCCTTCTATGCTCAACAAGAGAACAGTACATCTAAAGATTCAGATGAATCCTCAAATGAAGGAGGAACCTCTGAATTCTTATCGATGGCCATAGAATAACTTGAAGGTATTTTGCTGGAAGATGAAGAAGAAGAAGGTGAAGTCGACCTTGAGGGGGAGCTAAGAAGTGCTCTAGAGAGATTGATAGACTCAAGCTGAAACGCAGAAAACAAAAGGACATTCTCCTCAAGTATGTGCGAGAAGAACAAAATTCAAAAGTCCTTAAGCAGCTAAAGATAAAGCTTGGAGAAGCCAAAAAGATAGAAGACATGTTACTTAAGCAAATCAAAGAAAAAACTCAAGAACAAGAAAAGTTGGAAGAAGAATTAGTATGTCTCAGGAAGAAATTAGAAAATTCTCAAAGGAAAGTGCTTATAAACTCTTCTCAAATAACAAGCTCTAGTAAGTTGAATGAAATTCTAGTTGCTCAAAGATCCCCTATGATAAAGATTGGATACGCTATGAAGGAGAATCAAGTAAAGGAAAAGAAAAGGTTGACAGAGAGATTATTTTTGTAAAAGCAAAGAAGAGTGATGAAGAAGCTCAAACAATTCATACAAAAGAAGAAATCTGTAATAAGGAAGACAGAGATCAGAAGAAACCACTAGTAGCAAAGAATGTAATAAATACTAAGACCCCTGAGTATGTAAAATTTGGAAACAATCAAAGGATATTCTTCCATACTATGAAGAATGCCACCTGTTATGCTTGCCACAAGCTAGGACACATTGCTGCATATTGTCATACAAGGAAGAGTAATTCAAACTAGCAAAAGATGCAAACATTGACGAGACTGCATCAAGCAAACAAATGGAAGAGACAACCTTACATCAGGTATGCAAATAGCTTCTATGGTTACTTCTTTTATTGTAAGGAATTTGGTCATAAAATCATTGAGTGTAGAAAGTATGGACAAAGATTGATGTTTCACACCTCAAGGAGATTTATGAATCAAAGAAATTCTGTTCATACTCATAATTCTACAAAAATTATGATCAAATGTTGTGTATGCAATCAAGTTGGACATATACCTTCCAAATTTCCTCTAAGAAGATATAGTTCATCTCCTCACAAAAGATACCAAACAAAAGGGTGCGTCCAGTGGATAAAGAAGGTGAATAAATGTGACTTGGCTCTAACTTCTCAAGATCTGAAAAGCCAATGGTATTTGGACAGTGGCTGCTCTAAACACATGGCAGGAGACAAAAGAAAGTTTATAACTCTTGATGAAAAGAAATCTGGCAATGTTACTTTTGGCAATGATAAATCAGGTAAGATCAAGGGAAAAGGCTCAGTCAGCATAGGCAATGGCAGAGGAAAGGCCCAAGATGTACTATTTGTAGATGGGCTGAAAGAAAATTTACTAAGTGTTATTTAGATGTATGACAAAGGCTGTGAATTTCTTTTTAGAGCACACGATTGTGAAGTCAGATCAAGCACCACGGGTAAGACTCTTCTCAAAGGTGTTCGAACAGAGAGCAATGTTTACATTGTGAAAGAGGAGGATGAAGTATGCCATCTTAGAAAACTTGAGGAGTCATGGTTATGGCATAGGAGATTGGGACATCTCAGCTTTGATCATATAATCAGACTGAGCAAAAAGAAAGCAGTCAGAGACATGCCAGAAATAAAAAGGCCTTCTAATACCATATGCAAATCTTGTCAATTGGGTAAACAGACTCGTACGTAATTTAAGGCCAAAGATGAGTTATCAACAAGAAGAGATCTCCAGCTTGTGCACATGGATCTGTGTGGACCTGCTAGAACTAAGACACCAAGTGGAGAATCCTACTTCATGCTGATAATAGATGATTTCTCTAGAATGACATGGGTTTCTTTTCTCAAGAATAAGTCGGAAGCTCTGGAAAAATTCAAAATATTCAAAGCATTAGCAGAAAATCAGACAGGATGCAAGCTGAAATGCATCAGATCAGACAGAGGAGGTGAATTCACTGATTATGACTTTGCAGACCTATGCAATGAACATGGCATAAGACAACAATTTACTATTGCAGGCACACCTCAGCAGAATGGAGTAGCAGAAAGGCAAAATAGATCTGTTCAACAAATTGCCAGAGCCATGATGCAAGAGAAGAATATTTCTCAAACCTTATGGGCAGAAGCAGTGCACACAACAGTACATATCCTTAATAAATCTCACTTAAGGCCAAGCAGTGACAAGACTCCCTATGAACTGTGGCATGGAAAGCCAGCTTCAATCAAACATTTTAGAATCTTTGGAAGAAAATGCTACATAAAGAATAATGATGAAAATCTTGGAAAATTTGATGCAAGAACAGATGAAAGGATATTTCTAGGATATGATTCCAAAATTAAAGGGTACAGGTGCTACAACAAGACTCTTCGAAAAATAGTAGAAAGTATTGATGTGAGATTTGATGAAGAACTTCCAAACAATACACGAAATACAAACTGTTGCAGTCCATCAGACAACCATGAAGAAGAAAACCAAGATGATGAGGAAACAAGCAAGACAACAGAAGATACAGAGCTGAGTTCTAAAGCTCCCTCAAGATATACTCAGAAGAACCATCCTAAAGATCAGATCATTGGAGACAAGAGAGTAGGGGTCCAAACAAGAAGGCAGCTAACAGAACAAACTGAAGAGGTATACATAGCCATGCTGTCACAAATAGAGCCAAAGAAATTTGAAGAAGCCAGCAAAGATAAGTCTTGCGTAAAAGCAATGAATGAAGAATTGGACCAAATTGAAAAGAACAATACCTGGGAACTAGTCCCTAGACCAATTGAGGAAAATATCATTGGTTCAAAATGGGTATTCAAAAAAAAAATGAATTAGCAAGGACAAGTAATCAGGAATAAAGCTAGACTGGTCTGCAAAGGATATTCACAAGTAGAAGGACTTGATTATAATGAAACATTTTCCCCTGTAGCTAGAATGGAAGCTATCAGAATGTTCCTGGCATTTGCATGCTACAAGAATTTCAAGGTATATCAAATGGATGTAAAATCTGCATTTCTGAATGGAGACTTAGAAGAAGAAGTCTACATGGAACAACCAGAAGGCTTCTCATTGACAGACAAAGAATATTATGTGTGCAGATTGAAGAAGGCCCTATATGGACTGAAACAGGCTCCTCATGCTTAGTACTCAAGACTAGATAAATATTTGCAAAAACAAGGCTTTAAGAGAGGTGGAGTAGACAGTAATCTATATATAAAAGCCCATGAAAATGAACTCCTGATTGTCGTTGTATATGTTGATGAAATTATGTTTGGAAGCAATAAAGATGAACTAGCAAAAGGATTTGCAGAAGAGATGAAATCAGAGTTTGAAATGTCCATGATTGGAGAGCTCAATTTCTACTTAGGACTTCAAATTCAAAAAAAGAGCACAGGCACATTCATCTCACAGGAAAAGTACTTAAAAGAAATGTTGAAAAAGTTCAAAATTGAGGATTGCAAACCTGTGTCAACTCCCATGACCACGGGATGTAAACTGTGTGCGAATGATGGGTCTGCTGATATAGATAAAAAAACTCTACAGATCCATGATAGGAAGTCTATTGTATCTGACTGCATCAAGACCAAACATCATGCTAGTAGTAGGACTAGTGGCTAGATATCAAGCAACACCTAAACAAAATCATATTCTCGCAGTAAAAAGAATATTCAGATATCTACAAGGAACAGTAGTGTATGGGCTTTGGTATCCTAAAAGCAAAAACTTCACTTTGACAGCATACACATATGCAGATTGGGCCAGCTGTGTGGATGACAGGAAGAGTACAAGTAGAGGTGCATTCTATCTAGGAGAAATACTGGTGGCATGGTTAAGCAAGAAACAAACATCTATCTCCCTGTCTATAGCTGAAGCATAATATATAGCAGCAGTAGCATGTTGTACACAAGTCATGTGGATGAAGCAGATTCTTCAAGACATGAAGGTAAGCATTAATGAACCTACCTCAATCAAATGTGATAATACAAGTGCTATAAGTATATCAAAAAATCCTGTGATTCACTAAAAAACAAAGCATATCCCAATCAAGTATCATTTTCTCCGAGAACAAGTGGTTCAGAAGATAGTAAAGCTAGAGTATGTGCTGACAAAAGAACAAAAAATAGATATATTTACCAAACCTCTTGCTAGAGAACCATTTGAATATTTGAGAGATAGACTAGGGGTAGTATCTGTAGATGCTACTCTCTGATATAAAGAGAAAGCACAGTTTCAAGGGGAGAACAGAAATGAACATATCATTCCAGGGGGAGATCAGCCAACAAGGGAAGCATGAAAATAGGTCCTCAAGATCAAAGGGATTATGGCAATAATACAGTCAGCATAATAGAGTCAATAAAAAGGCAAAAGGGGCAGTGGTGCACAAGAAGAATGGTGAAACTGACGTGAACCGAACACGGAAGAATAGTAAATCTAGTCCAACAGTTAAAGCAGTAGCGTACAAAATCAGAAAATTCCAGAGAGAGAAAATGCACAAAATATTGGACAAGGATAAAATCACAGGATCAAAGAATAGAAGCTACACTAAGAATTCACACCCCTTGCCATTGATGTCAAAGGGAGAGGAAGAGCAAGCAATAGGAGGAAGAGCAGGAAAACAGAGAAAATGTATTACCACAGAGAAAGTGTATTGCCATCAATGCCAAAGGGGGAGACTGTTGGAGATGTTGTCATTGATGGCAAAGGAGGCAACAAAGAGAGAGACAGGAAAATGAGGCAGCAAAGAGAGAGACAGGCAAAGGAAGTAGCGAATACAGAGGTAGAGCTGTTATCATGGCAACGGAGGCAGCAAAGAAGAAAATGAAAGAAGAAAGGAGACATGCAGAGGCAGAGAAAGCGAATATAATAGAGGCAGAACCGTTATCACATCAGTAAAGGCAGAGGCAGAGTGACAGAAGCAGTAGAGGCAGAGACACAACTATTATTGCAGAGAAACAACTATTATTCCAAGAATCAACATCCCCACACACAATCGAATATATATATATATATATATATATAACTAAATTCCGAGAATCGCTACCTCAACTGGAGGATATATGTATACAATTCCGAGAATCTTTACCCAGCCGGGTGTTACACATAACATAAATATAATTCCGGGAATCGTATACTCCAGCGGAAAAGTAATGCATAGTTAATATAAATTTCA
This sequence comes from Pinus albicaulis, assembly GCA_034641835.2. NCBI lineage: Eukaryota > Viridiplantae > Streptophyta > Pinopsida > Pinales > Pinaceae > Pinus > Pinus albicaulis. The sequence goes on from CM076574.1 coordinate 330,071,089, forward strand.
TTAAAAGATCGTATACTCAGCTGACAAAGTATTGTTCTTTATATTCAAGGATAAAACATATATATATATATATATATATATAGCCATATGCAGCACGAGATCCAAAGAAATGTAGTAATATAAGGTGGGACCCTTCCCAATCGCATCGTAGATTATAAGGGCAGCGAAACATGCAACCAAAGAATTGCGATTGTGATTAAGCTCTGGACCTGATGGGTCTATAAATCATGTTTAAAAAGTGTTTGAAGTCTAGTTCCAATTGCATCGGCAAAGAGCGGTGAGCAATGGTCAATCGCATTGGAAAGAAACAGACTGTCGGAACATATATTAAAAGACTTGCGATTGCGATTGAAGCCCAGACCTGATGGGATTATAAACTATGATTAATAAGTATTTGAGTTCCAATCACATCGGCAAAGAGCAGTGAACAATGGTCAATTGCATCGAAAATAATAGACCGTCGGAACATATATTAAAATACTTTCGGTTGCAATTGAAAGCCCGGACCCGATGGGTCTATAAGTTATGTTTTTTATAAGTTTGAATTCTAGCCTAATCGCGTTGGAAAAACACAGTGAACAGTGATCAATCACAATCGGAGTAGGAGTGGTCAATCGCATTAGAGTATTCAAGTTACGATTGCGATCAATTGCAATCGGAGTAGGAGTTGTCAATCACAATCGGAGCAGGAGTGATCAATCGCAATCGGAGCAGGAGTGGTCAATCGCATCGGACAGATAATACAACAGTCGCATTTGGAGTATTCAAGTTGCGATTGCGATCAATCACAATCGGATGGTGGGCCCAAAAGGGCATTTTATGTATTAAACAGTTTTTTTTCTATTACGTCGAGAGTGTGTTAAGTTGTATTAAAAGGGCAGATTATATGATTAAAACATCTTATAATTAAGCCAAGAGCTGAAGTTGTGTTTGCGGTTGTATTAAATTATGTCGCATGGGCTGTGGACCCACGGGCCTCAGCCCAAGGTGGAGGGCGATTCTGAACATAAAACAATTGTGATGTATGTAAGTTTTGCTTGCGGAACTCCCACATCAACAAGACACTTGCTGTGCTTAAAGGGTTGGAATTTGCCCAGAATTACAGTTAGCAGTTTCATATACATATATATATATATATATATATATATATATATATATATATATGGCGCTGATATAAAAATAAAAAATTTAGTTCATAAATACAGGAGTTACGCAGCAGCCATAAACAGAAAGGCACACAGAGGAGAGAAAGGGACAAACACAGTCAAAGAAAAGACAAATGCGAAGCGATCCAAAAGGCTATATGAGTGAGATGGAGCTCTCATTGTAATTAAATGTAATATTTTAATTGGTTTATATTATTTTTGATGCATTGGCAAGTCTCTGGAGGAAACAAAGCTCCCACTGTAATATTGAAATTAATGCATGTCGTTATATTTTCTGAATGAGCGAGTGAAAGAAATGAAAAGGAAGAAAGTGAAGAGGTATGGCTGTCCATTCCAAATTCATTGAGGAATGCTAACAGTCACAAGAAAATCCTTATAAATAATATCATCTTGATATGCAAAAGAGAGGTTAGAGAGAACAAATATAGAGAAGGCAGAGTATAGAAGTGTAAGGCAGAGAAGATTAAGAAAAGAAGAGCAGAAAGAGAAGCTACAGAACATAGCTGATATCTGAGGTAAATCAACAAACATTCAATTTGATAAATTGAGGAAGTTGGAGCTTCCCTATCAATTTGCAGTTTGATAGCTGTCAGTTGTAGCTGACTGAGGGTGGAGCCTCTTGTAGGTTGGTGCCTGCAGAAAATTGAAGGGAGTTGGTGCTTCCTTGCAAGTTGTAGCTTGCAGAATTGAGGTAGGAGCCTCCTGTAGGTTGGTGCCTATAGAAAAATAGTGGTGAGAAGGAGTTGGAGCTTGCCTTTGCATCACAACAATAATAAGATGTGGTTTTCTCCCTTTATGGGTTTCTACTTATATCTGGTGTCTTTGTGCATAATGCTTATGTGTTGATCTGATTTATATCATCTGCTTAATGCCTGCTGCTCTCATATTAAGTATGTTGTTATATTATATTAATACTTGCTGCTCACACTCTAAGAGTACTCACGTATTAATTTGGACATTAAATGAAGGTGCATATAAGGTTTAATAAAAAATTTAAAAGATTATGCATGTGTTAAACTATTGTGTTAAACAAATTTTACTTGAAATTGACATTCTTATTTTAATTGCTGATCTTCATGAGGTATCTCGCAATGTCATGGTATCTCTGATGATGTTTCAGCCCTTATATTTCTGTTTCATTCTCTGATATTGGGTGAAGATGCCTTGATGATTGGCTTTTGAAAGTGTTCAGGTTGCATAAGCTAAGGAGGAGTTTTGGTCATATGGAAAGGATGCATTGGATGCACAGTTTCAGGGGGAGCATTAGCCTTGCTGAATGTAATGCATTGTTGGCATTATGATGATTCTAAAATATGATCTCTCTTGAGGTATTTTTGATATTGGTTATAAAAAGTCATATGTGTAATTTGATGAAAAGGCTATGACCTATGATGTAAATTGTAATATTCAGTCATGTAAAGGGCTCGTTCAAATTTGTAAACCCACTTGGTTGGGTAGTTGAGTCAAAATATGTAAACCCACTTGGTTGGGTACAAGAGTCATATATGTAAATCCACTTGGTTGATCTTTGATGTAAGTATGGGTCCTATGTTATAGAGTCATGTACTTCATTGAAAAATATGTTTGAAGACTCAACATGAACTCAGGGGGAGCATGATAACTATAGTGCACATCAGATCTATAGAGCTCTTCTTTCTACATGAAAAGAAAAACCTTGTTTTGGTTTTTGATCTGCCCTTTTCCCTTGATGTCAAAGGGGGAGAGTAACATGGTGTTTGAATAGGGGGAGAGTTTCATGATGTTTGGATAATGGTTATAATCAATGTATCTATCTTTCATGATGATCAAACACCATCATGGTTGCCATCAAGTCCAAAGGGGGAGATTGTTGGCAATATGATGCAGAGTGTTGTCCTTGATGGCAACCTACTTGATAAAGTTGATGGAAACCTACTTGATGAAGTTGTCCTTGATGAAAATGATGTAAATCTGATGTATCTACAGATCAGTTCAGAAGTAGTAGAAGAAAGGAATTCAGAAAGTTCTGGAATAATGTTGAACAAGGTATGTCACAAGGCATACATGGGTTTGTTAAGGATAAGTCACGTATGTACCTGGAAATGAACGTGCCAAGTCGTGTATGCCAATTTGTGCTCTAATTTTATAAAACCAGGGGGCATTACCATGGTATTGAACCAAAGTATTGAGCACTTGATTATCTATTTGATCCCAGCCAGGAATACCATCAGCGGTTGAGTGGTTTTGACTCATGGTATTGATAAAGTCCAAATCTATTTAAGGAGAAGAAAATGATAGTGCAAGATGTGGTGCAAGTGTCTGGGCTTTAATGAATACTTCACTCTGAAGTATATCTGCATGGTTGAACTCTGTTATTAATTAATAGATCTGAATCTATGATGCACCTATGAATATGATGAAAGTTAAAGATCTCTAGATCTAGAAATGATGAATCTCTAGGATGATCTGAAAAGAAGTAATGAAGACCTGGCGCAAATCTGATGAAGAAATTGAAGAAATCTGGGTAAGTTCATAGATCTGATCTATTCTGCAAAGTTTATCTTTTATAAATCTATACATAGGTTTGTTTCGGGAAAACTGCGTGTATACGCGGAATTGATTAAATAAAAGCGCGTATTGGTAGTTAGGGTTTTTCGGAAAAATGCACAGATGTATACGCGGGTTAGTTTCATGAAAACCGCGTGTATACGCGAGTTGTGTTCATCAAAGTAGTGTATGGGTTTAAAAGCAAGAAAAAGTTAAAAAGTTTTCAGTCAGCACTAAATACTGATTCACCCCCCCCTCTCAGTATTTTTCCCAATAAATGGTGTACTGATTTATTCACTGCATTTTCCATTAATGTGTTCACATATTGTTGCTTTCCCCATTTGGGAATATTACAATATTACAATGCTTTCTTAGGTTGATTGATGTAAATTTTATTGTTATCTTGTTTAAAATTTTGTCTTTGAGGTTCACCGTGTGATGCAATGGAAATTCCTAAAAATTCAAACTAAATGATAATCAAACTTTTCGATTTAGTGTTTTGAATGAGAATCCTAGCTACTAAGGGAAAGAGCAATCAATTTTTGAGCAAACAACAAAGAGCACAAACTAAATGCAGTTTTCCTAACTTGTTCTTATGCAATACATAAAATTCACTATATGCACATGCATGTTTTTCTTTTCAGCTCTCTGTAATGTGAATGAAATAAAGGAAAATAGATGCACAAATAAATCAAAAAAGTGTTTTATTATGAGAAACGAGGAATGAAATAACATTTTTTCTTAGGAAAATGAAGAATGGAACTACAATTTTCCTACAGGAAACAAGGAATGAAACAACAATTTCCTTTTCAAGAAGAGAAATGATCTAACAAAAAAATTAACTACTCTGAATTTGATTTTCCAATGATAAAGAAAAACAACTTATAAAACATTGAAAGATAACTACTATTTTCTCTAAAACAAGCATATATACAGAAATGAGAAAGAGCCTACCTGTGATTATTTTTGCTCTCCTTCTCCTTTTGTCATTTTTTTCGTTGCTCTCAATCCAACTCAAGTCACTAGATCGATTCCTGCAAACACAAATAGAGAACAAAAAACAACATACAATATAAAAATATCTACTTATTTTACTCAAATCAAACTGATTAGATCTGAAATACATACATCATTCAAGAATACGTTGCACAATAAATAGAGATATATGTATGGGAAAATGAAAAAAAATATTTATTAAATATTAGGAGGATAATATTACAACCAATGGATCAATGCTTCATCAACCTGCTCCAAATTCATTCCAACCTCATTGTAATATCCCTTTTTCAAGAACAGATACAGATTGGGAATAAGATGAGTTATTTCCAATGTGGAGCTATAGAAATATGTCTGATACAGATTTCAAAACACTTAAACTTCAGTTAAATATGCAGCAACAACCTTATACAGCGTTTTATGGGCAAAAAGGTGGGGAAAAGTGATGATTTTGGCTGTAAAATGAGTATATTCAGATATCTGCATACAAATAAGAGAAATGGTGGGAATTTATTTTATATTAGGTCATGAGGGACCTATGCTCCGAATTTCAGCTCAAAAAAATAAGTCTAGATAAGTTAAACAGTTCCTCCTCCCTCAACTAGGCTTAAAAACCCTGATTTCCCATGACTTAATGTATGCATAAATTTAATGAAGCTTAGAGAGCGTATTTTCTGAAGGGTTTGGTGATTCTATGCAGATATAATAGTATGAAAAGCTGAGAATAATATTCAAGTATCTTAAATTAGAAAATACAGATCTATACTTGAAGAAAAGGCCTAAAACCCAAGCTTTATGGCACAAGAATCAGAGGATAAACCAGAAAACGTAATTTTCAGAAATCTGAAGCAGCGTTTTATTAAGTTTTAGATATATAACAGATAAGAGGACAAAATGATAGATCTAAATGGGATCTATATCCAAAAATTACTTTTAATTGCATTCCCCTTGGGGATCTCAGCTAAAAGTGAAGCACATTGAATAGATCTGAGATCTACACCATGGATCTACAGTAAAATTCAGAAATTTCTGAATAATAAGTCACACAGCAGATCAGATCTGAAATAAGACATGGATTGGTTGGCCAATCCATGGATTACCTCAGTGAAAGAAAATAACCCTTTCACCGAAGATATCTCCTCCAAACGACCAGCAAATAAACACTGCAACTATGCCTGCAAAATAACACAGTTTCTGAAGCTAACTATGCTAGTGAAGTGATGCACAGTTTGGCCTCATGCCAAGATAAGGATATGAAGCTCAAAACAGCTATTTCACTCCTGCCAATGATTTAGATGACTTCCCCACTGAAAATATGCAATAGAACTCTTCAGATTTGAATTGATCTGATTCCACTTGCAGCAGCTCACAAGACAACTCAACACTGAACATGAGCAGCACTGTAATGCAAGGTGAATCTTGGCCAAAATGTTGGATAGTGGATCAATGCAGCACAATATCCTCCAAGAGACCCTCAAGGAAGAAGAGGAATTCCTAAACAGGAGATTCCTCTCTCTCTAGCTAAACAACCAAGAGAGTTTGAGTTGCTCAAGCAATCTCAAAATTGAAATATCATCAACAACTTCTCCTTGAGTCTTTCCCTTCCTTATATAAGATTAGGGTTTGCAAAACCCTAAACCACCTTCATCCATTTGTCCCTTTTCACATGGAGGACCTCCTCATAGGACTGCGTTGATCATATATGAGGTTCATTGTATCTGGACTGCTTTATGATTTGGTCCTGTTGACTCGGTCAAATAGCTTAAACCTGTTTCACATACAAGTGGATTTTATTGAGCAAGCCCTGATTTGACTCTGTTCACATTGGGCATTGATTTATTCTCATGTTTACGAGTTTTTATTTGTTCTCCTTTACATTTTCTTCATAAAACATAAAAATAAAATGACATTGAATATTCCTACTAGCTTGGTCTAGTTAGGAATATTATAGTCCTCTCCTTGCAAAATTTTTCTTGTCCTCAAGCAACTGCGGGGTAGAACAAACTTCTCCTTCCCTCTTCTAGTGGCCTCATCAATGGACCCCACCATGGCTGAAAATGATAAGCAATGAATCTGTCCTCCAATGATTACCTCCAAGTGTAAGATAGAAAGTGTACATCATGAGAAAATGGAAGGTGCAAGTGGTGATCTCCTTGTTGCTCAATGGCCTCATTAAGGTAGGAGTGATGAAGAGCATGGGGAAAATTTCTCCCAATGAGTGTCTCCCACACCCATGCTATCATCCATAAGAATGTAGTTACCTCTAGATAAGGCAACTTCATAAAATCCTCTTCCATCTTGAGCTCCAACAAAGAAGGTGGGCTGAGAATCTGCAAGTGGTAAGGATCATAGCCTACCCCACACAGTTCACCTCTCCACTTAAGATAAGTGTAGAGTGCAAATTGATCTTGGGCTGCAAGGATATTGCCCTCAAGTGGCATCATGAAGACTAGATCTTCAAAGATCCTCCCTCCAATTCTCTAAAACCAGTTAGCCCAAAATGTTCCATATGTGATGGACAGAAGGGAATCATCATAAGGTATCCCATCACACACATGGCCCACCTCCAAGAGAAACAAGTGTTTGGTCATGGTGGCCACAAATCTTCCCATGTTCCCATTAGAACATGTACTGCAAAAAATGTGGTAACCTACTTCCCAAAAGGACACATCCAAACCATGTGCCTCACTCAACATCATGTGTCCCATCAAGATAAAAGCAATATTAGCAATTTAGAACATGACTATCATCATCATGAAGGAAATACTAAAGGTTCTATGTGATGCAAGAGAGTACCAATAGTTTCCCAAGTCTTCACAACGCAGTTTTACATACTGCTGCTTTAGAAGAATACATGGAAAATTGTTTCTTGTTACATGGTTAATCATATAAATCCAATGAACATACATGTAAGGAAAACATCTTTTCCCAAGGCCACATAAGAGATGGCTGTCTCCATCATACAATCTAGCCCAATGTAGATCATGGAGCTCAATGAATAGCTTTCCCTCTTGTGGAGAAATGCACTGCCAAAAGATGATAAGAGGATGCAAGAAAAAGCTCTCACCATATGTTGGAAGTAGGAAGATACATGGATCCATGAATGAATCCTCAATAATAGTTTGGCACACTCCCATCAAGGGGAATGAACCAAGGGCTGCATGAAATTCCTTCTCCTCTTGCTTGGAAACCCAAGTCAAGAAAATCACACCACAGTAATAGATGTCTCCATCTACCACTTCATGTTCTTCACCTCCTCTTTTCTCACCAAGTGCATCTAATTAGAAGTGATCCTGGGAATAATCCATCAATAAATCCCAACTCCAAAGTGACAATGTTGTTGGCCTATGCAAATAGGCTCCCATCAACCCATAGCTCCAATATTTGACATGCAGAATGTCAAAGGAATCTCCCATAATTCTGCTACATATGAGAAGTCCTTCCCATGAAGAAAGTCATTATTGAACATCTAAGGTCAAGGAGTAACCCCTTTGCACTATAATAGTGCCATCTTCTACTCCTGCAACACCATGCAAACTGTGAAAGAAAATCTTCCCTTGCTCTCTCAAGATCTTCCCAAGCAACAAAATATTTTGCTGCCTCCTTATACTTCCATCATCCAAATCATGTAGTGACAACATGGTGCTTGACATGAAGAATGTTATGCCAACACAATGTTTCCATACTCCTTGCTGCTCCATGATGCAATGATCTGGCCACATACCTTTAGAAAGAGAGTGATGACCAAACTATTTCAAGAGAAACCAACGCAGCCAAGCCTCCTGCTGCTTAGTGTCATAGATCTGCAAGTAGCTCTCCAGCTTCTTTCTCTCCATCCACATCCACTCAAACACTAGTGGATGCCTCCTTCCACCCTTCATCCTAGTACTCCTGCCATGAGGGCTACCATCATCCCAAATCAAATTCCTGCATTTCATGGGATCTTGAAATGAAATCTTCTCGAGGATAAATTTGACCCTATGAGGACCCAAATAGGTGGTAGGCAAAAACCTCCCATCATGATGTGTATGGCTCGAGAAATATCCAACACAGTCATGAGAGATGTTATCCATCTGAAGATGTCCTCCATATACTATCTGCTCCTATGAGAAGGGAAGATCCTCCTAAAACTGTTGAAGAACTTTTCACTCCATGATGTGTTGAAGTGCACCTCCAATGAATTCTTCCCATGAGGTCTTCTCCTCATGCATGGCCTCCCAAAACCAAAGGGGCCTTGGATTTGCTACAAGTAGAAGTTTCTATTTGAGCAGGGATGTGCTCATTGAGAAAGGGTCACCTAGAAGGGAGAAAGGTTTCTCACTTCAAGATGTCTACCATTCATCATTCCACCCTCTATTGCTTCATGAATGAAGCTTCCATGTGAATGCTCCAATGCGGAATGGTTCCTTTCTTCTTCCTTACTACTTTGGCACAGCGCAGTGCAACTCTGTTGCACAAAATCAGCAGCATGCAAAGATGTAGATCTCTTCATAAAATGTGCTGAAATGACAATAGATGGATTTTTAATCATACCTCGGTGAGATGTAGAAGCAAGAGCTTCTTCTGCAACTATGTAGTCTTCCTTCATTACTGAACATGAAGGCTTCTTTTCCAAGGTTGTGCCAATGCTGGTACAAGTCTCCACCCTCTCAATCTCCTTGAGATCTTCTTCAATACCTGTTGGGTCGTAAAAAGGTATCTTTTGAACACCTAATTAGCCTACATTAATCATCAATCTGGGAGCAAATTTTTATTTCAAGAGTGTACTTTGTCTGAGGCTGCAATTATCTAAGAGAAATGCTGTGAAGATGTAGTACAGAATGTTAAATGCAAAAGTAACAAATGCTTGTAAAGAAATCTAATTACAATGACATGAATGGAAATGCTCTGAAAATTAAACTACATCAATCTTGTAAAACATCGATTAGGGATAGAGTAGCAATAACTCCTTCCCTTAGAAATCGATGCAAGATAACCAATCTGGGGACTTGGAAGCAATAACCAGTGTCCTCTACAGTTGGCAATCTTTAAAGCAATTGGAATAAAAGAAAACTCAATCTGTGCACTAATGAAAATAACTAAAAGGAACAAAATTTGGAAAGGAACAACAGCATGTAACTATAACTCATCTATTTTCTAATTGAAGGCCATGAATAAAAAATGAACAGAAATGGAAAAACAATATGAAATGAACAACAATTACAACTCTAACGCAATCAAGCAACTATATTTCCACACTTCAATCCTATCGACAGCCAATTGCTACGCAACAATGAATTATAACAAATCATAAATTAATGGAACAACAACTCGAATCAGATAAAGAACAACAAAGCTTTATAATGATAACAAGATAACTGAACAACAAATGTGATTCTTGTAAAGGATGAAATAGAAATGAATCTGTATTTGATCTAACAACGATAAATCAATTCTGTAATTGAAATAAACATTAAACACACTTCACACAACAGTAAGCAAGGATTAAAATTACAAACAGCGAAGTGATTCTACCAGAGATGGGCCCTTAGCACTAGTGAAATACTGTTGGGCTAATTCAAAAATTTAGAAGATGAACAAAACACGTGTCTTATATTAAACCAACATAAACCATTACAGAGGAGGTTCTCTCAAAGCCGAGAGTCAATACAACATTATATTACAGAGGAAATGTTTAAATGTAAAGCCTTTCGACCGAATCACTCACTCACTCCTTCCTTGACTGTTACTAAAGGCCATTACTTTATATATCAAATCTCAACAGAGAATTCAAGGAATAAGATGAGTTTGCATAGCAATCCCTCAGGATCGAAGGATCCTAAGGGATTCGATCCTCTTTGTTTAGTTATCATCCTGTTTACTTTGACCAAGGCTGAGTTGTCCCCTGTCTTTTCTTGGCAATTCATTCAGATCTCCTTGCCTTTGGATGGATACGGTTCAACGCTGATGGAGCAACAGTTACATGAATTTCAACCCCGCCTTTGGTACAGTTGTTCACCTCATCGAATTCCTGTTTTGTCAACGAAAATTAACCTTTATCCATCTTTTTGTACTAAACATAAACCTTTCCAATTCTATTATAATTCTTACAATAAATTACCTTTCCAAGGAAAAAAGGAGTATGTCTATGGTAAAAGAATGAGAAAATACATAGTAATTTCATACCTTTTTCACTGCTCAACGTACCCCCCTACTTAATCTTTTTCATGTCCTCATGAAAAATATAGTTCACATGGAGAGCAATCAAAGAATAAGCCAGATAAGTTTTGTCATCGACAGGCCTAAAACCACATAGTGCAGCTAATTCCTCAAAAACATGTTCTGTCTGTCCTTTAGGGAGTTGATAAATAGCTTTGTAGTCCGAAGCAGGGTACCATGCAACAAGGTTGTGGAACCTACATCCTAACCAGAATGGTCCTTCTTTTAAAACGAGATGGATATAGGAAATCAAGCGGTCTGTAGCTAGCCCAAAGTTTCTATAATTAAATGGTTCCCTATTTTACACATTCTGATTGGAGGTTCTCCACCGGACCTTAGCTGCTATATACGATTGGTTTCTAATGGATGAGAAATAATATGTTCCATGCAAGATAATTGATTTGTGGACAGGCCCCAATGCTTGGATAATGCCTTCCTTAGTCATCAATCTTTTCTACCTAGCCCAAAATTGAAGTGGGTTCTGAGGTTCACTCCAGACCCACAGATCTAATTCATTTTCCTGCCTTTGAAAGGCGTTATAGGCTTTAAGCCATTTTAATTGATTTACAACAAAGGAAATGAAAGCCTAAAATTGAACATCTCCAACAAAAGGGCTAGGTTTTGATTCACAATCATTTTCAAGTATTAGATTATGCAGGTAAAATTCACACAAAAGGCATTGTACTTTAATCCCATAAATTTTGTAGCATGATACAAAGTCGTCTATAGTTTTTAGCTCTATGGATTTCCCTTCCCTAACTGCCTTGATATTTAGTTGTAAATATCTTTCTAGTAAAAAAAAGCACAGTTTTTGGCGGGGCATCTACAGGCTAAGACATCAGTATACAAGGAGCAGAGAGTGTACATTTGATTGTAGGCTAGTTTTAGTTGGTTCATTACCTCATCAACCTTTTTCTCTGCTTTGTGACATTTTTCATGAGCTTCAACTTCTGCTTCATGAATAATTCTCATTTTTTGCTGCAATTCCTGATATTTCTTTCTTAGGACAATGTATTTCTCCAATCTCTACCTTTCTATTCGGGCCTGTGCCAACTCTTCTTGGAGTCTGGCCAGTGTCGGATCACTAAAAGTGTGATGACTGCTAGATTGCATATTTTCACTTGGAACAGGTTCCTTTGGAACAACTTGTGTTGGAACAACCATTTTCTACTCCGCATCCTCATAATTAGGCTTAGGTATGGTTTCTTCTATAACTTGGGGGTTCCTATTAGCGGTCACCTTTCTCTTTTTCGAAATTCTTTTCATAGCAATGCTTATTCTCTTAGGGGCTCACTTAGGCATTTGTTTCATTCTCGGAACGCTAATGGTTTGCCTGAGCTGTTCTACTAGTTTATGAAGCTTTATTCATTCCCTGCGAAGCTTCTCAATCTCATTTTTTTTCCTCCTCTTTCTTAATGGAACAACCGCTCCTTTATCTAAACCCGTTTGCTCAACAATGTTTTGGTCTATATCAGTCGTGCCTTCAATCAAATTCTCTTCTTGATCTTCTTCTTGGGGTTATTCTTCCACATTCATATGCCCTTGGCTAAATTATTTGAGAATCATATTCTCAGTTGACTCTACAATCTCCTGGGGGCTTCCAAGTTGAAGTATTTCTTCGGTGTTCTCTTTCTCCTGTTCACGCTTCTCAGGAGAAGCAACCCTAGCTTCGCTAGGGTTTTCTATTTCATTCAAAATTTCTCTAGTTGTTTCTTTATTGTTAGCAGAGCACTCTGGTATTTGATTAATATCGATATTAAGGTCCAAAGGGCTATGAGGATGTGCATAATCACTCATATTGGCAAAAATATGGCCCAATTGGTCTTCCTATAAAGGGCTTACGATAGCATTTTCAGGAGGCTCTGTTCCTTCCTTATCACTGCTATGATTGTCTTCATCCTCCTCACAAGTATGATAACTTCCTTCCTCCTTATCTGAATACAGAATTTCTCCTTCAATTTCTTCTTCCTCAGCATTTCCTTCAATTTCTTCTTCCTCATTATTTCCCTCCTCTGCACTGGATTTTTTTTCACTACCGATGTGGCGACTTATTTCTTCTTCGTCCGAGTAGAGAATTTATCCTTCCAATTCCTGTTCTTCATCATTACGAGGGCTTACTCCCTCGAATTGTGGAGGTTGTTCATCCACTGAGCTATGTAATTCCAGGGGTTGGCTGCTGCTTCCCAGAATTCCTTCCACCATCCTCCTATTTCGTTTTGATTGGAGGGGTTGTTTGTGAGTAGATGGCTTATCTATTGAGCCGGTCGTCCTCTTCCATTTTGGAGCAGGTAAAGCTAACCCTTCATCAATGGAGAATATCAACTCTTCCCAGTTGGACTGTTACTGGGCGAGGCTATGACTCACTATTAATTGAATTAGAAAATGGTGGCTGACCACCATATCTTCATGTTGAGATTTTCTTATACCACGAGCAATATCATGCAACAAATAATTTAAAAATGTAGGAAAATTAATGGTGAATTTCTGTTTTAATACAACCAGTAGCTTAAGGTGGCAAGGTCTTACAACACATTTTCTTCCGTCGCATGTTATATAAGCCTGCAAAATCTTGGCCAACTCTATCCATGGTTCTCCTAATGATGCTGGCTGAACTCCTTTGCCTTTGATAACTAACGTCTGTCCTTCATCTTGAAAAATATTCATGGCTTCTCGAATCCTAATATTTTTCTGAGTCCAAATAGTCCCTTGCACTGGGAGGCCAAACACCTCTACAATTATTTCGTCGGATGCGGCTATCTATCTTCCTCTGACCATGGAGGATCCTTCCTACAAGTTCTGTAAAAATTCAGTGGCCACTGCTTCATGGGGTTGTTGCATCCTCATGAAATATGTAATCCACCCCAGTCTTTCTAAAATTGCTCGTGCAGCATCAGAAAAGATCAACACCTGTGGTTCACTACAAATTGGTCATCCTCCCATCGCCTCTATGCTCTGTTAGTTTTTCTCAACACACAGTAATCGCAATGGAACAACACAACACAGTGAATTGGAATAATGTTGTTGAAATTTTGTTATTTCCTAAAATGCAGGGATTTGGTTCAAATATAGGTAAAGAAATCTCGGGGTTTGATCTGCATGCAGACATCTGCACCCCCCGAATGGATGATAGATCGTCCTTGACCGTCAATTGAGAGAGGCAAGTATGGCACAACAATAGTACAACAGTAAAAAGCAGACGTAATTATGATACATTCAATCAAATTATAGAAATTACTGAAATCAATGTGTGTGATGAATCGGTAATGGATAGAAAATCATTTTGTATTGATTCAAATATGAGGAGAAGGGACGGCATAAGATAAACATAAGTATAATTGCATTATTTACCATTTGAGACTAATATGATCGATTTGTAATGATTTTCATGTATAATAGGTTCGAAAGTAAAGGTAAAGGATTCATATTTTCATTTGATATTTAAATAGAGATATAGGAAAAGGGTTAAATATAACCATTGATGTGTATAAATGTGACTCCAATACCATCAGCAGAGCTCTATTGCCCACAGGTGTCCATAACCTTGATAGAGTTGCTTTCTTACCCACAGAACCATTGTCCTTTATTTATACTGAGGAAGTGATTTTTGTTAAATATCATGACGGAGGCCATTGTGCTGGCTTGGTGACCAGATAAACCACAATTCCATTCACCGAGAAGAGGTGGAAAGTGGGCAGGCCGGCTCATGATGAGACCTCCTGTTCCAAAGACTTCTTGATTTTTTCAATTTTCTATTAGACCATTTCCTGGGTTTGGTGGCCATGATGGGAATGCCACTTCACTGCCTTCCTTATGATCACGGTAGGCTGGCTCTTGATGAGACCCCCTATCCTCCATCTGCAAAATCATAAAATTATTAATAAAATATGTAAATATTTTTTTTTTTCATATAGCACTTTTCCTTAGTTATTCATAAAGGATGGCTCAACACTCCTTAAGAGTAGGGATGGTGGAAGAAGTCTGAACATCTCAATAGAAAAGAATATGCCCTTATTCCTATTCCATAAATAAAAATCAAAGAAAGTTATAGCATATGGGAAAGAACCGGTCATGATAATGATAATCGATCAGATTAATTCAATGGTAATAAAATAGCAAGGTTATGTTATTGATCATGCCCCTTTTTCCTTTTTTCTTATCATTACTAGACAATTTCCTTAAAAATGACGATTTATTTTGATTTGCTGATTACAGTAAGCTTTAATTTGTATGATTTTATATAAATGATATATTTTCCTTTAGAAAATTGATCAAAAATTCAAAATGTTGTCTTAAAACAAAAAAATAATCCACTCAAAAGGTGTTATTCCTTTAAAAAGAACAGCAAAAACAATCTGTGAAACTGTTGTTCCTTTCGAAAGGAACAACAAAAATACTCTGCGGAAGTGCTGTTCCTTTAGAAAGGAACAACAAAAGCACTCTACTGAACTGTTGTTCCTTTCGAAAGGAACAGTAGAAGTGTTGTTCCTTTGGAAAGGAATAGCAAAACAAACGAAATAAACAAAATTTTTCTTTTTATCCTTTTTTTTTTAAGGAAATCGAATTTCATGAAACAAATGATGAAGAAATAAAGAAATGATATAAACAGAAATTTTAAAAAATGAATTTCGTAAAACAACAATCAAGAAAATGAAAAATGATTTATGTACAAATTTTTTAAAAAAAGGAATGATTTAACAAACTGGTGCCGAGGAGGAGTTCTCCCCTTCAGCGAGAATTTCCATGGTAGAATCTTCCCGTAACTGTTGGTAAAAGGATTCTCGGGTAAGCGGTTTATGATACAATCGTACTTGATGACCATTTACCTTAAAGGAATGTCTAGATCCGTCAATGGTAACTAATGTAATAGTGCCATTATCATGCACTTTTTGTATTTCATAGGGTCTAAGCCAGCGTGTCTGGAGTTTCCCTGGGAAATCCTAAAACCTAGAATAATATAGGAGTGCCCAATCTCCTTCGTGGAAGATCTTTTCTTTGATATGGGCATCATTCCATTTGGCTCTCTGTTGCTAAATTAATGCCGTGTGTTGAAGAGAAAAGAGCCTAATTTCAGCTAACTCATTAAGTTGTTGCAGTCTTTTAGCTTGGGCCTCATTCAGATCTAGACCCACCTTCTAAGCTATTCTCAACGTCTGAATTTCAAATTCTATAGGAAAGATGGGTTCTTTTCCAAATACCAATTGATATGGTGATTATCCTGTAGTAGTTCTCCACGTTGTTCGATATGGCCACGATGCTTCTGGCAATATGTAGGCCCAATCTTGTCTATGTGAGGCAATGGTTTTTGTTAATATAGATTCTATTACTTTGTTCGTGCTCTATACTTGGCCATTGGCCTGTGGGTGATATGGGGTTGTAAACTTGTGCTGAATGTGGTAGTTTTCTAATGTTTCAGCTAATTTGTTACCTACAAATTGTGGTCCTCCATCTGTGATTATGTCCCTTGGGAGGCCATAGGGCACAAATATTTGGAAAAGAAATTGTATTACAGAGTCCTCTGTAGCTTTTGAAAGAGCCTCTGCTTCAACCCATTTGGTGACATACTCAGTTGCAACTAGGATGTATGTTTTTTGGTTTGATGGAGGGCTAATAGGACCAAAAAAGTCAAGGGCCCAGCGTTTGAATGGTTCAATCACTAGTTTAGGGTTCAAAGGCATTTCATCAGACTACCTAGGGTGACCTGCCCTTTGGAAGCTATCACAGGCCTGCACGAATTTTTTGGCATCTTTAAAGATAGTAGGCCAATAATAGCCTGTTCGTAAAACTTTATGGGAAGTTCTACGATCTGCAAAATATCTGCCACATTTTCCATCATGGCATGCTTTCAAGATGTCAAATACCTCATCCTCCCTAACGCATATCCTTATTTGCATATCTGCACCTGTATGAAATAGGTAGCCCCCAATCCAGGAAAATATGGTACTACGGTGTATTATCTGCTTTCATTCATTAAGGGATAGATGTTTAGGTAATTTACCTATTACCAAATAGTTTGCTATATCAGCATACCATGGTGTTCTGACAGTAACAACAAAGAGATGTTCATCTGGAAAGTGGTCTTCAACTGCTTCTGTATCTGTTGGCTTTTTCATTCTTGACAGAAAGTCAGCTACAGGGTTCTCTTTCACAAGTCGATATTTGATTGTGATATCGAATTCCTGCAGTAAAATCAACCATCTTGTCACTCTTCCATTTGTAACAGGTTTATTTTCTAAACATTTAATGGCAGACTGATCAGTATATAGTACTACAGGATACCCAGTTATATAATGTCTAAACTTGTTTATAGCATGAACTACAGCTAAAAATTCTTTCTCAGTCATAATATAATTTAATTCAGCAGGGGATAGATTTTTTCTAATATAATAAATTTCATATGGCTTCTTGTCTTCCTCCTCCCCAAGTACTGCTCCAATTGCTGTGTCTGAGGCATCAGATGAAATTTAGAATGGAAAATTCCAATTTGGGCCCCTCAGCACTGGGGTTGTTGAAACAAGCTTTTTCAGATCATTAAAGGCATTGTCACATTTATCTGTCCAAATGAAATCAACATTTCTAGTCAGTGCATATAAAGGTGCAGCTATTCGAGAATAATGTTCTATAAATATTCTATAGTAACTATAAAATCCAAAAAAACTACGTACCTATGTTTGTGTGGTGGGTGTGGGAATTAACAAGATTATTTGAATTTTAGCTGGGTCCACTTGAATTCCAGCTACTGAAATATAATGCCCTAATATAACTCCTTCGGTCATCATCATAATACAACTTTTGTGGCTTAAACAAAGCCTAGTGTCAATACATCTTTGCAATACCTTTTCTAGGTTTTCCAATGCAAGCTCAAAATCATCCCCATAAGGTGTGAAATCATCCATATATACTTCGAGGCCTTCATTTATTAAGTCTGCAAAGATGCTGAGAATTTCCCTTTGAAATGTAGCAGGGGCATTGCATAGGCAAAAAGGTAAGACTTGATAGGAAAATGTCTCCCAGGGACAGGTAAAAGTAGTTTTTTGTTGGTCTTTAGGGGCAATCTAGATTTGATTGTACCCACTGAAGCCATTGAGGAAAGAAAAGAATTTCTTTCCTGCCAATGTGTCTAGTGCTTGGTCAATGAAATGAAGGGGAAAGTGGTCTTTCTGTGTTGCCTTATTAAGTTCACGATAATCTACACATATTCTCCACTTTCCGTTCTTTTTTGGTACCACTACTAATGGAGGGACCCACTTGCTATCAGATATTGGGTAGATGAAATTAGCATCCAATAGTTTTTGTAATTCATCTTTCACAATATCTTTGAGGTGAGGGTTCAGTCTTCTTTGGGGTTGGCGAATGGGTCCTCCATCTTTTTCGATATAGATGTGGTGTGTACACAATTGAGGGTCAATTCCTTTCATATTGGGGTAATCCCATGCAAAGGCTGCTTTGTATTTTCGTAATAATTGGACCAATTTCTCTTCTTGTTCAGCAGTGAGATTTTTGTTAATGTTTAGAGTTTTTCCCAACTCAATTTATAAAATCTTGCTATTGTACATAGAAGTAGTAGGTATTACTTGATCAGGAATATCTTTGAAAGGATATTCTTCTTCTTTATTATCGAATGCTGCCTTGATCATGTGACATTGCAAATGAGATTTGGTTTGTGGTTTATTAATGAAACTATTAATGATATCATCCTCTGTTTGACCTTTAAAATCAAGAGCATTTTCTATAGTTAGAGGTGATCTCATATTTTCCATTAGATATGATGCAGGTTGTTTTTTTGTTTTGATTATTGATAGACTTGGCTGGGCTGGGGGATATAGGGCTAAATTCTTGACATAGTTTCCACTTGTTATTTTCATATTGCCTTGTCAACATCCAATATAAGCATCGACAGTTGCCAACCAAGGTCTACCTAAGATTAATGGGTGTCCTTCTAGCCGGTTCTTTGGATTGATAACTAGGAATTCAGCAGGGTATTCCCAGGAATCTACAGATACCATTACATCTTGTAGTGTACCCTCTGGTTTGACTACCGATCGGTCAGTCAATTCCAACAAGGTTGTTGTTGGTTCTAGTGATGTAAGGCCAAGTTTTTGACAGGTAGTAGTTGTTATAATATTGATTTCTTCTCCCAAATCAACTAAGGCATTTGGAAATGATTTCCCATTGATTTGCATTGTCACTATAGGATTTCCTGGGTCTTCATATTTTACAGGTGTTTCCATTCCTAATAATAAGTCAGATAAGGTACCGACTATTTGGACAGTAGGATTGGTGGTTGTTCTCCTCTTTGGATTCTTTATGCATAATTACTTAATGGTTTTTGCATATATAGGAATGTCTTGAATAGCTTGGAGGAGAGGGATTTTTATACACAAATTTTTTAATTCTCCCAGAAGATCAAAATTAGGTTGTTCTAATGGACGTGGTATGATTAATCGTTCTAGGAATGGTGGAGAGGAAGTTGTTACTTGTTGTTGAATTTGTTGTTGAACTTCCTTCTCATTTCTTACTGTTTTTTCTACAGGTAACAGATCTTCAATATGAGCATCATTGTTTCTCTCTATTTCTATTATACGCCCAGACCTTAATTGAAGATCATTGCACTCCCTCAGTTCAGTTTCTACTTCTGGGGGTTCCATTATTTGGACAGACTGAACTGGCCTATTGTTTGGGTTTGGGTTGGGTTGGGCTGGGAGTTGTGGTCTTAAGTTGGTCTGGGGGTTTGTATAGGGAGCTCGCAGTGTAGGTTGAGAGAGACGAATTGATCCAGCTGGCTGATTTGTAGGTTTTTGCCAATTTGACTTCTAGGCCTGACTCTGGGAAGTAGAGGGGGACCATTGTGTAGGATAGTTCTTTTTCCAAAATGGTGGGTAGAAAGGAAAGCTAGGCCAATTATTTTGGTTTTTTTGATTTGGCCAAGATGTGGGAGGAAATGGTTGTTGTGACCAATTGGGGAAAGGTGGTTGATTTTGCTACATCCCACTATATTGTTGAGCATTATACTAAGGAGGCTAAAAAGAAAATGGATCATTTGGCATACCAGGTTGTTGCGGTTGCCATTGTCGGCGCTGATTAAGCAGACATACTACTTCTAATTATTCTTCTGCCTCCTTATAAACTACTTTTAGGCCATGAAGCGAAGGAAATCCCTTTGTAGGGTGATCTTTCGTGCAAATGGCGCAAACTTTAATCACATCCAATGGGCATTCTTTGTGGTTGTGTTTCTTTCTACATATGGGACAGAATATTGCCAAATTTTGCTCTGCTTCTGCTTGTTTCTGTTTGGCTTGCATAATATCAAAATGTGTTGCTAGAGTCCCAAGTATGCTTGTCTTAAAGTCTTCTATCAAATTTCCAATCTCTACACGAGTCACACCTTCATTAGAAGTCTTATTTTCCCTTGTAATTATATCACGTTCTACTAATTTTAACCTTGTATTTCCCCTCGAACTCCTGATACACAAATCAATGATGTTAGGATAAATTTCTTGATATATATCACCTTTTCCCATAATATTCAATGTTTCAACCCATTGATCTTTCATTCCCCTAATTAATGTGGTTTTCAAAACATTATCAGGTAAAGGTAAATATGCATAAGGGGATCTCTGAAGATTGTATTGAAACCGTTCCACATATTCTTCCAAGGTTTCATTTGGCTTTGCTGTCATTTGGAATATTTCATCTTTTAGTTCTCGAGACTTGCAATAATCTTTATGCTTCTTCAAAAATGCAGCCTTCATATGATCCCAATCAGTTATGACACCCCCACCTAATCCCATAAACCATCGTAAGGCTGCCCCTTTTAATGTAGAAGGGAATAGTTTTAGTTTTTGGGCGTCGGTGGTGTAATCATATCCCCTACACAGTACATCAAATTAAAAAAAAAACACGTTTGGATCCTTTGATGTTAAGCCATGAAATGTGGGAATATGTTGAAGGGGAATAACTTTAATAGGTGCATTGACTGCAATATCTACTATAGGATATTGCAGCGTAGAGGTCTTTTGGGGTGTCTGTTAGTTTTGATTTTGGTTTTGGGCCATTTGATCGAAGATATGCCAATATCCCTTTGGGATTTCCAAGGAATTTATAGGTTGACGAGCAGGGGTAGGAATGGCTTTGACAACACTCCCTTTGTCTGGAATAATAAGTATTCCCTGTTGACCTACTGTTTGAGGTGATTGAGGACCTTGGTTCTGAATAAGTTGAACAAAACTTCCCTTATCTGGGCTGCTTATTGTTTGGGCGACTTTAATAGGATATTTTGAGTCTCTGGTTTCTCCCGTTTCCCCTTATCCTTCTTGGAGATTACTAGAGTTCCCTTCTTGAAGGAAACTTATGCAAGGATTCTCAATTTGGGAATCTTGCTCAATTCCCTCTGTTTGACTGTGTATCTTAGAAAAGTCTTCATATGGTGATTCTATAACTTGAAGGGAACTAGTAGGTTGTCTAGAAATAGTTCTTCTAAATCCTATTGATGGCTGAGATTCAGTTCTCTTAAGGATTTCGTCAATAAAAGTTGTTCGCCCAAGGGTCACCGGTCCCTTAGGTTGTTGAGTTTTAGGAGGAATTTTGTTTTTCTTAGTTGGTATATTCATTCAAGAAAAAAAATCTTCATTCATACCTAAAGAAAGAAGCTTACCCGCTTCTGCTGTGAAGCGGGATGTGAGAAAGTGTGTTTCTTGCCCAGTGCGCAGGTTCTTACCTTCCATCTTTAATACCCAATTCTTCGCAAGCAGAAGAAAATCAACTATGTATCACTCCTTTGAAATGGCATACACTCTCCTCGGCAATGGCGCCAAAATTTTGGGTCGTAAAAAGGTATCTTTTGAACACCTAATTAGCCTACATTAATCATCAATCCGGGAGCGACTTTTTATTTCAAGAGTGTACTCTGTCTGAGGCTGCAATTATCTAAAAGCAATGCTGTGAAGATGTAGTACAGAATGTTAAATGCAAAAGTAAAAAATGCTTGTAAAGAAATCTAATTACAGTGACATGAATGGAAATGCTCTGAATATTTAACTACATCAATCTTGCAAAACATCGATCAGGGATACAGTAGCAATAACTCCTTCCCTTAGAAATCGATGCAAGATAACCAATCTGGGGACTTGGAAGCAATAACCAGTGTCGTCTACAGTTGGTGATCTTTAAATCAATTGGAATAAAAGAAAACTAAATCTGCGCGCTAATGAAAATAACTAAAAGGAACAAAATCAGGAAAGGAACGACAACATGTAACTATAACTCATCTATTTTCTAATCGAAAGCCATGAATAAACAATGAGAAGAAATGGAACAACAATATGAAATGAACAACAATTACAAATCTAACGCAATCAAGCAACTAGATTTCCACACTTCAATCCTGTCGACAACCCATTTCTACGCAACAATGAATTATAACAAATCATAAATTAATGTAACAACAACTCGAATCAGATATAGAACAACAAAGCTTTATAATGATAACAAGATAAACGAACAAAAAATGTGCTTCTTGTAAAGGATGAAATAGCAATGACTCTGTATTTGATCTAACAACAATAAATCAATTCTGTAATTGAAATAAACATTAAACAAACTTCACACAACAGTAAGCAATGATTAAAAATACAAACAACGAAGTGATTCCACCAGAGCCAGGCCCTTAGCACCAGTGAAATACTGCTGGGCTAATTCAGAACTTTAGAAGATGAATGAAATGCACGTCTTATAGTAAACCAACATAAAGCATTACAGAGGAGGTTCTCTCAAAGCCGAGAGTCAATAAAACATTATATTACAGAGGAAATGTTTAAATGTAAAGCCTTTCGACCAACTCACTCACTCACTCCTTCCTTGATGGTTACTAAAGTCCATTACTTTATATATCAAATCTCGACGGATAATTCAAGGAATAAAATGAGTTTGCACAGTGATCCCTCAGGATCGAAGGATCCTGAGGGATTCGCTCCTCTTTGTTTAGTTATCATCCTGTTTACTCTGACCGAGGCCGAGCTGTCCCCTGCCTCTTCTTGGCAATTCATTCAAATCTCCTTGCCTTTGGCTGGATATGGTTCAACGCTGATGGAGCAGTATTTACATTAATTTCAACCTCTCCTTTGGTACAACTGTTCACCTCGTCGAATTCCTGTTTTGTCAACAAAAAGTAACCTTTAGCCATATTTTTGTACTAAACATAAACCTTTCCAATTCTATTATAATTCTTACAATAAATTACCTTTCCAAGGAAAAAAGGAGTATGTCTATGGTAAAAGAATGAGAAAATACATAGTAATTTCATACCTTTTTCACTGCCCAACAATACCCTTCAGGGTCTGGAAAAGGAGCAGGGAGATCTCCTCTTCTGTCATTCTTTCAAGTGGTGGAGACATGCTCTAATTTCTTCTTTACAATGCATATTATTTGTGAGGGTAGGAAGTGCATGGATCTTCCTCTCCTTCTTGAAACATTTTTTAGGTCTCATTGCAACTTTCTTCTCCTTGAAACCCTCTAGGAGTCTCAGTGCATCTTCTTTCTCTTTTCTGATTTAACTCTTTGGAGAGGCCCTTCTTAGATCTGAACATTGATGAGAGTAATATCATCCTCTCCATCATTCTGAACTCTGTTTCTTCTCTTCTCTGATACTGCTGTAAAGTTCCCTCTTTAGGAGTATCAAGGTTCTATTCCAGAGATTGACTACATGGGCATTTTCTGGATATGTCACCGGGCCATATAAAGACTCTGTATATAGAGATTGAAATATTCCTCCTCCAGGGATTCAACACTTTGGCTTGAAGCCACAGACTAAGCCAAAGATCTTGCTTTGATACCACTGTAATATCCCTTTTTCAGGAATAGCTATAGATTGGGAATAATCGGAGTTATTACCAATGTGGAGCTACAAAAATATGTCTGATACATATGTAAAAACACTTAAACTTGAGTTAAATATGCAGCAACAACCTTATACAACATTTTATGGGAAAAAAGGTGGGGAAAAGTGATGATTTTGGCCCTAAAATGGGTATATTCAAATATCTTCGTAAAAATAAGAGAAATGGTGGGAGTTTATTTTATATTAGGTCATTTGGGACCTATGCTCCAAATTTCAGCTCAAAGAAATAATTCTATCTAAGTTAAACAGTTCCTCCTCCCTCAACTAGGCTTAAAAACCCTGATTTCCCATGACTTAATGTACGCAGAAATTTACTGAAGCTTAGAGAGCGTATTTTCTGAATGGTTTGGTGATTTTATGCATAGATAATAGTATTACAGGCTGATAATAAGATTCAAGGATCTTACATTATAAAATAAAGATCTATACTTGAAGAAAAGTCCTAAAACCCAAGCTTTATGGCACAAGAATCAGAGGATAAAACAGACAACGTAATTTTCAGAAATCTGAAGAAATGTTTTATTAAGTTTCAGATCTATAGCATATCAGAGGACAAAATTATATATCTAAATGGGATATATATGCAAAAATTCCTTTTAAGTACATTCCCTTTAGGGATCTCAGTTGAAAGTGAAGCACAATGAATAGATCTGAGATCTACACCATGGATCTACAGTAAAATTCAGAAATTTCTGAAGAATAATTCACACAATAGATCAGATCTTAAATAAGACATGGAGTGGTTTGCCAATCCACAGATCACCTTAGTGAAAGAAACGAACCCTTTCACTAGAGATCTCTCTTCCAAACTGCCAACAAATAAACACTGCAACTGTGTTGGTGAAGTGATGCACACTTTGGCCTCATGCCAAGATAATTATATGAAGCTCAAAATAATAATTACACTCCTGCCAATGGTTTAGATTACTTACCCACTGAAAATATGAAATATAACTCTTTAGATATGAATAGATCTGATTCCACTTGTAGCAGCTCACAAGATAGCTCAAATCTCAACATGAACAACGTTGTAATGAAAGGTAAAGCTTGGAAAAAATTCTGAATAGTGGATCAATGTAGCACAATCTCCTCCAAGATACCCTCAAGGAAGAAGACGAATTCCTAAACAGGAGATTCCTCTCTCTCTAGCTAAACAGGCAAGAGAGTTTGAGTTGCTTAAGCAATCTCAAATTGAAATATCATCAAGAACCTCTCCTTGAGTCTTTCCCTTCCTTATATAATATTAGGGTTTTCAAAACCCTAAACCACCTTCATCCATTTGTCCCTTTTCACATGGAGGACCTCCTCATAGGACTGCGCTGATTATCTAGGAGGTTCATTGTATCTGGACTACTTTATGATTTGGTCCTGTTGACCCAGTCAAATGGCTTGAACCTGTTTCACATACAAGTGGATTTTATTGAGCAAGCCCTGATTTGACTCTGTTCACATTGGGCATTGATTTATTCTCATGTTTAGGAGTTTTATTTGTTCTCCTTTACATTTTATTCATAAAACATAAAAATAAAATGACATTGAATATTCCTACTAGCTTGGGCTAGTTAGGAATATAATACTCATTGTTAGGTCATAAAGGTGACTTTTATAGGAAACTTCAATGCTTCTCATTCAATTATCAGCCCAGGGTAAGTCTCATTATTTCAAGAGTGTGAGCATAGTATATGCAAGTGATATCAAAGGACAACTAATCTAAATTATCATAAGGAAGACTATCTAATTCTCGAAGTTCAACCAATTCGAAGTGAAAAGGGATTATAGAATTATTTTGACTATTCTATCGAAGTAAGTATAGAAAAGATAAATGTACGATTAAACATCATACTGTGATGAATTGAACAAAAAGCCTAATAAATTGAACAAAAGTTTGAAGAAATTGAAAAAAAAAAAATTTATCTAAATTTTGCAATGGAATTCTCTTTTAAATTATGAAAGGACATCTCTCTAAATCAAACAACAACTAGACACCTTGCAATATTAATAAAGAGATCCAATATTTAACTATATACAGAATTGAACAACAGTCACGCTAAAAATAAGGAAATGAGTATAAAGCATCAGGAAATGATGAAAGCATCTAAACAACTATGAAAATATTGACTGTAAGCAAGAAAACATGAATGATGAACTATTCTAATGAAAGAGAAAGATGGAGCATCTTATGTTCACAATTCAAACAATTAAATGATATCTCATGAAATGCATTAGATGCTTGAAACGTAAGTTCTATAATTGAACATATAGCATAGATATTAGCGAAGAAGCTCTCAAGGCTGCGCCCAAAGCCTCCACAAGTCTACTGCTACAGAAAGATCCGAGATTAATTATCCAAAAGAGCTAGAACCTTTATTAAGCTGAAAGTTAATACATTGATATAACTGGGAAATTCTGTCCCAATACGTCTATTACAGAAGAAAATCTCTATTCTGAACTATCTATCTTTTTCGTCCTTGGCCTTTTAAAGGTGATTCCAATAGTGGTAACGGTATTTTCATTATGGGATCCTGCTACTCGTGGATGTTGTTTGAGTTATTCAGACGTGGAGGTGCCTTTTCATCTTTCGCCGGCCCATGGGAGTCATCATGATCCCATTAGTCTCTCTTTTTCAACCGTCTTCTAGTTATCATCGGCTCCGCTGCTTTGTTTCCCTGTAAATAAAGATACAAAAAGTCAATTTCTCTTTGTTAAACATCCCTTTTACCATTAGTTCATTTTTTCCTGATGTTACATTAATTTTCCTTTTCTTTATTGTTAATATGAGGAAAAAATCATAAAGGTGCATAATAATTCTTGGTAAGGGTAGGGTGAAAATGTACCTTATTCTTGGCCCAACATACTCCCCCGCGTACCTATTTGTAGGTCCTCGTGCAAACAAATGATTGAGGTGTTATTGGGTCAGGGAATATGAAGGGTAGACTTATTCTTTATAGGATCTAAAGCCATGTTTATGTATGATCTTTGCAAAGGCAGAGTTTGTGTGCCCCTATGGCAACTCATAATCGTGATCATAATCCTCAGGGGGGTACCAGAGGAGTGGGCATATGTACTTTCATACTATCCATGTAGGGCCCATGTTGAATATCAGATTGATGTACAATAGGGATCTGAAGGCAGCTGATTTGAAGTTTTTGTAGCCAAATGGCTCTCTGTTTTTCACATTATTCGTGGAGGCCATCCACCTCTATTTGGCTGCTGCCAAAGCTGCTTCCTGAATGTCTTCAAAATACTCCCACCCATGCTGTATAATATCCTTATCGATAGGCCCAATTTTAGTCCTTACTCCCTTTCTCTACATGAAATTCTTATGTTGGCTAAACAGATGCAGGGGTCTAGTAGGCTCCCCTCTAACCCACAGGTCTAGGCCATGCTCCCTCTTCTAGAAAATTTTGTAGGCTTTAGCCCACCGGGTCTGGTTCTTAGCAAAAGAGAGGAAAGTTTGGAACTAAATTTATCCTATAAAGGGGCTGGGATTACTATCCCTGTTCTCATCTAGGAAGAAGTTGTGCATGTATAATTCACACAAAAGGTATTGGACCTGCTCATTATGTTCATTGCAGCAATGGAAAAATTCCTCAATGGTTTTAGTAGATATTGTTCTACTAAAAATAGGGCATAGTTGGTGGGTAGTGCCCTGCACATTAGCATATCAGAGCACAGAGAGAAAACCATACTGGTTTGCTTCTTGGCTTGTTCCACCTAATCATGTGCTTTATTTACCTTTGCCTTTTCTTCTCCGAGTTGAGAAAATGTTTCATCCTTTGTTGAAGAAACGTCTTTAAATTTCTTCAATAGTGCCTGGAGTTCCTACGCGGGAACTAGTTCCTTTCTGCATTGTCCCAATTCATGGTGGGTTTAAATTAATTCATTATGCAATTTTTTATTGGCAGTCTTTTTTGCGAGGGGAGTGTAGGAAGCTTCCTCCTCCATTTGGGTTTCCTTTTCTTTTGTAAATTCTAGCCAAGTTTGCATAGAAGCTTCAGCAGTGTCCACTAGGTCAGTATGTACTTCAACCTCAGTAGTGTCTGTCAATTGGGTGACAAATTCTGTTTGGGTTTTTGTGGTAACCAATTCATTATTAGGCCTCTGAGGCTTGCTTACTTCCTTCAACTGTTTCTTCAGATGGTTTATCATTTTTCTTAACCTCTTGAAAGTTCTGTTCATTTTCCTTAACTTATTTTCAGCTAATTTCTCTTCTAGCACATTTTTTGCAGGGAATGGAGGAGCAACAGCCTCGTTTTCCAGAATGGTGATGCTAGTTCCAAGGTTACTAGTGATGATATTTCCTTCCTGCACTCTGGAGTTTATTTCTACATTAATGTCCCAGTTGGGTGAGATATTATTCCCTTCAGGCATTAGCGGGACTGTCTCCATGCTTGCATTTTGTTCTAAGGGGATGGTGTCTCCTGACTGGTTTTCAGATTCAACTACTCCTTCTGCATGATCTTCCCTATTCCCCCAATAAATCTTGAGAGGAGATAAGGATCTAAAAGCCTGTGATTCATCTTGGTGGGGTAATATTTCAATGTGTCCAGAGCTATTGGTGGTGGCAGATTGTTTCAGTGGTTCCTCTTGCTCCTTAGCTTGTTCATATGGGCTTCTAATTTCACAGGATTCCTGCATTTGCTCTAGGACTCAAGCCATATCTTCTTCATAGTATTGCAAAGGTATGTTTGAGGGCTTGAAGGTGGTGCTATAGGGTAAACTGCTTGGGTGGTTGGTTTTCGTATATCCCTCTCAGGGCTTTCCGGTGCCCGAGGCAGACAGTAAGATTAGCTATGCTGTTCATAAAGATGGCATGAGCATGTTCATATTAGCTTGAAATAACTGGAAGGAACACAATAGAGAATTACCTCTTTGACGGCTTTAGAATTCTTTGGAGAGCGCTACGTAGCAAAGAAAGAGTCCTTCTTCACCGGCTCCAAATCAGAGTCCTGCAATCAGTCAAAGCACCCGCGTAGTTTCTAATATAACAAGTATTATATCAATTAAATCAATAATAAACATCTAGATTATAAACATCTGGGCCATTCATATCATACTAAGCGAATATTGAAACAACAATATAACATTAAGCTTCGAATGGACAAAACGAACATAGTTTTATTGATTTTGAAAGAAGGAGGATTACAACCGTCGGTTGTACCAAGCCCTCCTCAGTCTCCCAATCTCTCTTCTCTATCAAGTGAAGAAGTCCAAGCCAAAAAGCTCTCTAGGAGCCTCTTTGACTCTTGGCCTTCACAATGTCACACTATTCTCTATTCCACAAGTATGCAAGAACTTTTGAGCAATCCTTCGACCTTCAATTAAGAGCCTTCAACTCCTTCTTATAGGAGAGGGAGAAAGCCATTGTTGCCCTTCTCTTTCCACTAGTTTGGAATGGAAAAGGCTTAGATGTTTCTTTGATCTCCATGCTTTTGCCTCTCTTGGAGTTCAGTCTTCTATGGCAATGACCAATAATGAACTGGTGCTTCTGCAGTTTCCTTTGTGCACTGACTCCTTCGTGAGGGAAAGTCGGAGATTCAAATATTTCTCCGTGCTCTTTTCCCAATTCAAACTTAAAACATGGGTAACGCGACCATCAAGTGTAAACAGAGCATTTCCCTAGCCACTAACGCGGCTAATATACTTCTTGCCTGCGTTATAACGCCCTTGTTCTGTTCTATATATGCGTTACCTTGGCAGAAATAGGTTTAATTTAGGTCTTTGTACTTCTTCCATATTTGTCTTCCCCTCTGAGCTGATGAGGAGGTATTTTGACCTGTAACAGATGCCCCCTAAAGTGTGAGGTCAGAGACGAAGACGATGGCCGAAATACTTTATAATTTGTAGAGATAGAGAGATTGAAAGACTTAGGAAAACCTGAAACAACAACATATGTCAGAAAATATAGTATTTGCCTAGAGTCGGGCATGTCCCATGCTCAGTAGCTTTAAACAACATGATTTCTCTAGAATAGAGATATGAAGAATCCGTCCACCAATAGGCACAATGTGGAAGTGTCTATCATAACAGGATCAGGCTAAAAAAGCTATCTCCATAAACAATATCGCAGCTTGGGGAAGGGAACACAACTTTAATGGTGTAGCCTTTTGCCCCAAGGTCTTGACCGCCGATTCACTTAAACTGCATATTTCTCAACATGTGAATGAGGGAGTTGTCATTGAACATGTGAGAAATCGTCTGATTACCAGTCAATAATGAAAACTGTTAACAGACGCGAAGGTGGCCACCGATAATGATGATGGTCCCTAAGATGCCCAGTACAATCTAGCGAGTGTGAATAAAAGGAGTTGAAGTCGAACACTCGTAGAATCATTCAACCAAGAGCCAATGATGAAGACTCTTGATCAAACACAAGACTACCTGCCACTGATGTCTGCAAGTATCTGGGTACTGATGTGTTTCTGGACCAACTTCCTAGATAAGGTGTTGAAGTCGATAGGAAGTGATCTGTTGAAAGGTAGGCACTGAGGCGTCCTACATCAGTCAACACGAAACGGAAACCAACTGATTTTGTTTATGATTTGAGATAAGGAAGAGTAAATGGGAGCGTCAGACGACAAATAATTTCTGGCATAATGAACGGTTTGGTTGATAACAGGAGCAGTAGATAACGAGATCTGCTTGAACAATAGAAGGCACTCTAGCAGGGTACTAGGCAGCTGAAGCGTGTTGAACACCAAAGAGTGTGTTAGGATTTTACCGGTGCAGGGACACTAGGAAATGAAGGCTAATACTCATATATGGTAGGGTTCGGCTAACTGCGAAAGAGTTTTCTGGGAAGTGCCATGTTCAAGAATTTTGCTGCCAAATCGACCTTTTTGAAAATGTAACAGAGGTAATATCCATTTTGTCCAAATTTTTCCCCGTCTGATTAAGTTTAACGAGTCCAGGCGAGTAAACTCGGTGAATTTTTCATGTTTAGAGAGTCTGAAAAATGTCAGGAAAGACAACTCTGTGCCCCATCTGATTAGATTTAACGAGTCCAGATGAGCAAACTCAGTGAATTTTTCATGTTTAGAGAGTCTGAAAAATGTCATAAAAGACAACTCCATGTCCTGTCTGATTAGGTTTAACGAGTCCAGACGAGAAAACTCGGTGAATTTTTCATGTTTAGGGAGTTTGAAAAATGTCGTAAAAGACGGCTCCATTGGGGTACCTTTGTCATGTCTTGATAACCGGGCACGACAAAGGGGTAATAGTAAGCCCGAAACAGTTCATTTTCCGTTAGTTAGTCCATTGAATCCGGAAAAGTGAGAAATCTATGTTCAATGGACGTCTACCTCATTTTGTTATGAGTACGAGGAGATGAAGTAAACTCAATATTCTTTGTGAAATTTTAATGAGTCCAACAAAGAAAACTTGGTACCTCCGTGAAATTTTAACGAGTCACGAGGAGAAAACTCGATATACTTTTTCTGTTTAAAGAGCTTTGAAAAAGAGGAAAAGAATGGCTCCTTGTTCTTTGTCTCAATAGTTTAACGAGTCTGACAAAGGTGACTCGGGATTTTTTCGGTTTTATGAGCGAGAAAAGATTCCTAAAAAGAATGCTCAGTACTTCTCCATAGTTTTAATGAGTCTGGAGAAGAAAACTCTAGGTTTTTCGGATTAACGAGCAAGAAAGACCAAAAATAATGCTCGATGCCAACTTCGTGTAAGTTTAACGAGCCCGAAGAAGAGAACTCAAGGTTTTTCGGATTAACGAGCAAGAAAAATACCATAAAAAGAATGCTCGATAAAACATGAGTATGTCTGCACATAAATCTTGATCCCTTATTAGAATCATCAGTACCAAATCTCGAGAGTTGCGACATGTGTACAGCGAGGAATCACGACTTTTCCGACTGACGAAAGAGAGTCATGCCCCAGAATTTGCTATAAGAAGGTCAGAAGACATTCATTTTCACTATTTTGAGTGCTGTGAAGAAGCTCTGGAGTGCAAAAGGGGTGAAAATTTCAGCTGATGATTACGGTCAATCTGGGCAACAGTTTTCTATTCCGCGAGATCCAGGTAAGAGCTAGAACCTCCTGTTATCATTTAATTGCCAATTTTTTAGTTTTTGCTGGTTCAAAATTAGGAAATTTTGAGGCCCTAGAAAAATATTTGCGCCTAATGCGGGTCAGGAATACAACAGCCACGTTAAATGCATAACCCGTGAGGGAAGTATGCGTTAGAATGCTCTGTTTTGTATTATTTCCCGCGTTAGGCGCAACATGCTTTCTAAAAATTCGATTTTTCCATTTTTGAAGTGATTCAGGCAAATTTTAATCGGTTGGAAATGTTTCATTTGCGGGTGTTCAGCTGTTAATCATGAGTATCTGGCGAGAGAGAGAGCATGAGCGGGAAGAACAAGAGATGGTGACGGATGCGGCAAGTTTAATGGCTCTCCGGAGGTGCGGATTGCTTAAATATGCCCATTTAGAACTGATGAGGGGTCAAGAGGACCTCCTGAGATGGCTGATCCAGCAGTGGGACAAGCGGCATCATGTCTTTCGGATTGGTGGCAACGAGCTCGCCATCGAAAAATATGATGTTTACTTTTTGACCAGCTTGTCATGTCATGGGGCGAGGCCCAATTTGACGGGGTCCAGAGCTGACCCTCGTTCCACTACTGATTTGATCCATGCGCACTGCATACGTGGCACCCAGGCTGTGAGTAACCGGATACCTATTGCACTGGTGACTTTGAGACCCTTGCGGTCTATTTTATGGATGATTGTTCGCTTCGCAGGTGCCAAGAGTCAGCATGTGGCGACCAAGGCCCAGATGCTCCTAGCCTTGGATTGTATGCAGCCTCAGGTTTTCGACTGGTGTGACGGTGTAGTCCGTCGGGTCCGAGCAGAGCTTACTGCATGCAAGACCCGTACTCAAAGAGAATTTGGGTACGGAACACTGATTGTTTCTTTCATACTGGAGTGGATACCACTGATGAGTGGATACCACCGATGAGGCCCAGATCCCTACAAACGCTATCAAATCCACGCGAGCCTTCGGCCCTTCTTATAGGAGAGGGAGAAGGCCATTTGCTAGTTCTTCTTCCACTAGCGCCTAGAATGGAAAAGGCTGAACGCCCTTTGACTTCCATGCTTTTGCCTCTCTTGGAGTTCCGCCTTCTATGGCAATGACCAATAATGAATCGGGTGCTTCTCGCGTTTCCTTTGTGCACTGAATCCTTTGTGAGGGAAAGTCGGAGATTCAAATCTTTCTCCGCGCTCTTTTCCCAATTCAAACTTAAAACACGGGTAACGTGTCCCTCCAGTGTAAACAGAGCGTTGCCCTAGCCACTAACGCGGCCAATGTATTGCTTGCCTGCGTTATAATGCTCTTGTTCGGTTCTCTATGTGCGTTACCCTGGCAGAAATGGGTTTAATTTAGGTCTTTGTACTTCTTCCATATTTGTCTTCCCCTCTGAGCTGATGAGAAGGTATTTTGACCTGTAACAGGTGGTGTATGGGATGGTTCTGCCTCATCCAAAAATTTTGAGGTGTCTTGCCATAATTGCAGTCTTTCAGAACGTCTTCACTTCCCTAGTTCTAAAGTGGAAGCAAGGGTCCTTTTTCCTCTTGCTCTCCTAGGTATGTTTGTTCTAGGAAGCTCAATTTTTGTTCTGACAGGGTTTTCCTCAGGGATATGTATGGTAGGGTTAACAAAGCTATCCCAGGATTTATATTGTTTTCCTAGCTCATGAATGATAATTAACTTGATTAATCCATGGTGGCTGACGACTTATTGGGGGTTTTTAGCCTTTATCATTCAAACAACAGTGTCTTGTAATACAGAATTGGAGAAAGAAAGCATATTAACTGAATTTTTTTGTTAAGAACATATAACAATTTGAGTTGTCACAGTTTTACCACGTCTTGGCGTCTATTGCATGTGATTAATCTCTGGATGAATGCTGTTGATTCCTGCCAAGGTTGTTGTAGGGATGCAGGGTTTATCCCCTTTCCCTTCCATTCGAATGGTTCCCCTGGATCCCGGTATGCTGTGATTGCCTCTCATAGAAGAAGGTGTTTTTCGGTCCATATTTCTCCCTCTATTGATATTTTGGAGACTTCAGCAATGATATCCTCTGTGACCAGTATAATCCTTCCTCTGAGTCTCGTATGTCCCTCTTGTAGGTTCTGCAGGAATTCAACTGTTATTTTTGTGTCAAACCCTTGCAATTTGTCTAAGTATGGTAGCCAACCAACTTTATGAAGAATGGTGGAAGTTGCGTCTGATATTGGGAAGGTCGTATGTAATATTCCTAAATTATCATGCAGCTACTTTGAATATTAAAGTCTAATTTTTCATTCTTGTTTGATGAATAAGTGGGCAGGGAGACCCATAAATCTCTTTATTAGGAATAAAACCACTTCTCATGTGAAAGTGGGTCATATTTTTAGCTTAATAAAACACCCTAGGGTGTGAACAGGGGCTAGAGCATGTGGACGGGGTCTACTTTGACCAAATCAACAACAATGTCATGGAGGAGTGGCATTCAATAAGGGACAACACAGTTTTAGATGGGACACATTGCATGGAAGTAGTGTCATTAATGGATAGGGCTTAGGGTTTGGAAGCTCATTTCTTATATAAGGAAGAGGATGGCAGCCATATTATTCATGTTATTCATGTTATTATTTAGATTATACGGTCTATTTAGACGTATATCTTTCTCTAGTTTTTTAGATGAGATTGAGTGTTGTTTAGCACTTGGTGTTCCTGATCGGGAATCCCACCTCTTCCATTGAGAATATCTTGGAGGAGTTTTGTAATATTCCCAAATTTTCACATGATATTTGGAGTATTAGAGTTCTCAATAAACTTAATTGATTAAGTAAATAAAAGGGTGGAGGGACCCATAATCCTCAAGATGAATAAATTCCACTTATTGTGTGTGAATGTGGATTAATTAAGCATAGATCTAAAATCATGGAGTAGTGGAGGAGCTCCATTAATGGAGATCATGTCTCACTTATGAGATAGAGTATGGATAATGAAACAATAAAATAAGATCATGGATATTAAATGAAAAATCATGAGGATCTTTGATAAGGTCAGCTGAGATCATAATGCATTCAAAGAAGATCATAAAGCACTTATGATAAGATACTGGTGGAAGTGATGCATTTAATGCAGACATGATGGAGAGGGTGATCACCCCATGTGAACATGATTGAGGACATGGAGAAATAGTTAAATCAACCATGGAGACTTATTTCCACATGTACAACGTAGTTTTGGAGTGGGCCTAGGCTATGGAAGGATCATATCTATATAATGAAGGTGAAGGCACAATGGAAGGCATGCTTTGGATTATTCATTTCTTGATCTATTTAGATCTAGATTTGTCTTAGGACATTTCTATGTAGGCTTGGCCTATTTAGCAGAGCTTGCAGTGTTGTTTAGCACAGGGTGTTCTCGAGCAGGAATCCCTCCTCTTTCATTGAGTAGCTCTTGAAAGAGAATTGTTCTTAATTCCTTATTAGGCATTGTTGCCATCTTCAGGAAGTTGTTTCTATCATTAAACTAGGAAACCAATAGAGGATTCATCCTACCACTTTGTTCTTCAAATTCAGTATTCTAGGAGCAGCAAATCTATATCTGATATTCAGGCCATTGGGTTTTACCTCCATGCAGCAGCAATCCCTTCAAGGATTTCACAGTCCAGTCCTGTAGATCTATTGGATGAAGGAATTTTTTAGTATCTCAGCTAGAAATCCTGTGAGGAATCATCTCCTCACATTGTATCTATTGTTTCCATAATTCAAGATTTGATTTGGCATATCTAACACCAGGCTATTGAGCCTCCCTCTTTGACAACACAGGTTTCTGATGTTGTTTTTCATCTAACAACTATTTCCAGTGGAGGAGATTGTAGGAGCTAGATCTTGAGATTCTAACCCAAGGATCTAGTGGAGAGGTCAACCCTTCTTTCATAGATCTGATTGTGCACCATTGCAGCCATCATATAGTCAGATCGATCTTCAGATCTGCATTCCCAGTAGCATATATGTGAATCCCTAAGAGGGTGGTTTTCTTAGATTGACAGATCTGAGAAACCCTTTATGGGTTATCTTGGGAATCCATCATTGAGCCCTGATTTACATTTTCAACATCATCAGAGCTCGTATTCTTCCTAGATCTAACTTTATATCTTTTAGGCAGTTGGAGTCCCAACAGTTGCAGTAGGGACAATGTAGTTTACCCTCCAACAGTTCAACAGTTACCCAGTCCCTATTGTGGGATCATTGCAGGGTCATTCCAGGCCATCCCTTTGGCTTGAGTGTCTCATATTTTGAGCATTCTTATACTTTATTTTACACCTCCAATATAATAAAATGGCTCAGCTATTTATGTGCATTCTGATGTATATATAGATTTATTATTTACTTTGTTGGAGTTTTTATATTGCGTTTCAGTATTAATGCATTCTCCCTTTTGGGATATTACAGTGGTATCAGAGCATGATATTTGACTTAGCTTGTGGACACTTCATCTTTTGCATCAAAAGAAGAAGCATATAGATGAGATTTATCATGAAGGAGGATTATGATGTTGCCACTCCTCTATTTAGATCCGTGCAATATCTCTCCAAGGAGGTCAATCAAATAAAGAAGGAAAGGAAAAAATAATATCCAAGAAAAATATTTGATGAGGAAGGTCCAAGCACTTCCTATCAGCAAAGAATAAAACCGGAGAATCATAGATCTCCTCATAGATCTACTATGACCACTTTCTTTGAAGAATGTGCATGGTGTAGAAATGAAGAAAGAAATTAACCTGAGACTCATGAGACTCTTAGTCTGTATCTTGAAGATTACAAAGCACAATATAGAGCATTCAAACAGAGTCTAACTCTCCAAGAATTCTTCCAAATCAAAGAAGAAAGAGGATCTTATAGTAGCAATAGAAGAAAAAGGCACAATAGATTCTATTTGCCTACATTTTATGGATCTTCCTCAGGCATTGTTAAGGCTTGGAGGAAAGAGTTAGATAAAATTTTCATGCTACATCCCGTGGCTGAAAAAGAGGTTGTCCAAATTGCAGCACTTCATATTTTAGGTGAAGCCAATGATTGGTGGCTTGGTCACATAGAGCATGCAAAGGTGACTAGATATTCAAATTTATTTCAGAAGTTGAGAAGGAAGTTTGATGTGAGAAAGCCAGAGATGTGTCACAAAGAGACATTGCCTAAGGAAACAAGGGAGGATGCCATTCTTGTCACTCTGGACACGGGGTCACTACATTCACCACCAACTGCAGAAGTACTTGCATATGGAGAAGAGACACTTGCAACTTTGCAAGAAAGTCTTGAGCTCTTGACACATAGAGTCCCATGCATGATTCAGGAGATGCATGAGAAAGAGGAGGTAGATTCCAGTGCTGGTACACTTGTAGAATAGCAGCCCTCACTCTTACCAGTAGTTGGAGACACCATTGACTCGGTTGGAGGAACTCTTGTGTTCTTGCAAGAAGTTCCCATACATCAGTTGATCCAAGTTATGCATATACTTTCATCACATATTGTTTCAATAGATCTTATTGAAACTTATGAGGACATTCCATTAGGGCCAATGCATAACCAAGGGTTAGAACAAAATGCCGATTTAAAGTAGCAACATATCACATCGCAGAGGACCCTTGATCTAATCAAGGAGGAGAAGAAGAGCTATCCCAGTTCATCAATTTTGAGCTACATTCAACCCTTTGAGTTGAAGTGTAGAGTTTCAGAAAATGGGATGAGCATGATCTTATGTACAATAACTAGTTATGAGATTAGTATTGTGCCTTGCTTTGAGATAGCACATGTATTACCATGCAGATCTACAACACTGTCACTTAGTAGCAGTGATTAAGAAGGAGCCCCATTATTCTTGGAGCATTCTGAAGGTAGCTTCACTCATGAAGCAATGGAGGTAAATATGATAAATGGTAGACAACTTGAGATGAGAAATATTTTCTCCTTTCTTGATGACACTTTCTCAATGAGCATCCCATAGCTCAAAGAGATACTTCTACCTGGAGCAGATCCAAAACCTCACTGGTTTTGGAGGGCCATTGATGAGAATATGGTCTCATTAAGAGATCTAATTGGAGGTTCACTTCAAAATTTCATGGAGTGTAAAGTTCTTCAAAAATTTGGGAAGGATGGTATTCTACAAAGGGAGGATACCATGTTTATGCAGTACATCATTCATCATCCACATTGGGATGAGTGGGTGAGAATGTTAAGCAAGGGGTTGCATGACCACTTGCAGATATATGACATGGGCTAGCAAGCTTGGTTACATTGGTTACTCTTGGGTGAGTTTGGCTACTACCCAAAGGCTCCTATTTATTTTATCCATGCCCTGAAAAACACTTATGTAATGAACAAGGAGGCATGGCTGTGCTGGCTGCTCTTGGGTGAGTATGGTTACCACCCAATAGCTCAAGTTTTTCTGATTCATGCCTTGTGTATCAATGATAGAATGCAGCAGAAGAATGCATTTTCATTTTGGTTGAGAAATTTTGGCCATGACATGACATCTCCCATGTTTATGTGTTTGATATTGTTTGTAATATGGCATAATACTCTCATGATGTGTGATAATGAAGTTTTTTTGTATTGTGCTGATATGAAATTCCACATGTCCTTCAGTATGTTATTGTTGCTCCATGATTCACATGATGATGTGAAGAGGCAGAAAGAGATCTTGTTGCTGTGGCTCTTATTGGGGGAATTTGGTCCTACATACTCCCCTACTTTTCATGATAGTGTTGGAGGATGGTAGCAAGAGGCATTGCTCCGATGGCTCTTACTTGGAGAGTATGGACACCAAAATTGGTATCTTGATGGTGTGGTGTGGCAGCAGGGAGCACTGTTGCATTGGATACTATTTGGAGAATATGGTTTGAAATCTTTGTCTACCCATATATCTCTACTTCTTCTTTTGTACAATGTTGGGATGATGCTTAGATCTAACAAGGTCAACAGAGCTAAGGATGGAGGCATGAAAAGACTCACTTTACTTCATGTAGCATGGCATGGAGGCATATTTTGTGATTTGGAGTCTTTCTCTTATGGGAAGAACCATCTATCTTTATGCATTTCATGTATTGTGGAGAACGTTGGAAAGGTTATGGTTGTCACTTGGAGCTTCATGGTTGATGAGGGGCTTCTAACTACACAATTAGAAATCACTCTAGACATTCTAGAGAGGAAACTTTGGTGCTGGGCATACATAACTCATTGCAACAAATGGGGAGACCTTCCTTGTATGGATGCCATTTGAAGGGGGCCAGATTACTCTAGAATTTATTTTTGCAGTTGCTTGAGGACAAGCAACATTTTGTCGACGAGGACTGTAATATTCCCAAATCTTCACATGATATTTGGCATATTAGAGCTCTTAATAAACTTAATTAATTAATTAAGTAAAAGGGTGGAGGGACCCATAATCCTCAAGATGAATAAATATCCACTTATTGTGTGTGAATGTGGATTAATTAATCATAGATCTAAAATCATGGAGTAGTGGAGTAGCTCCATTAATGGAGATCATGTCTCATTTATTATATAGAGTATGGAGAATGAAACATTCAAATAAGATCATGGATCTTAAATGAAAAATCATGAATATATTTGATAAGGTCAACTGAGATCATAGTGCATTCAAAGAATATCATAAAGCACTTATGATAAGATAGTGGAGGAAGTGATGCATTTAATGCACACGTGATGGAGAGGGTGATCACCCCATCTGAACATGATGGAGGACATGGAGAAACAAAGCAGTCAACCATGGAGATGTATGTCCACATGTATAATGCAGTTTTGGAGTGGGATTAGGCTATGGAAGTCTCATATATATATAATGAAGGTGAAGGCACAATGGAAGGAATGATTTGGATTTTTCATTGATTGATCTGTTTAGATCTAGATTGGTCTTAGGACATTTCTATGCAAGCTTGGGCTATTTAGCAGAGTTTACAATGTTTTTTAGCATAGGGTGTTCCCGAGCAGGAATCCCCGCTACCACTTTTTTCTTCACATTCAGTCTTCCAGGAGCAGCAGGTATATATTCGACATTCAAGCCATTGGATTTTACTTCCATGCAGTAACAGTCCCTTCAAGGATTTTGCAGTCCAATCCTATATATCTATTGGAGGAAGGAAGTTTTTAGTATATCAGCTGGAAATCCTATCAGGAATCAACTCCTCACATTGGATCTATTGTTTCCATCATTCAGGAGCTGATTTGACATATCTAGTAGCAGGCTATCAAGCCTCCCTCTCTGATAGCATAGTTTTCTGAAGCTGTTGTTCATCCAGTAGCTATTTCCAGTGGAGGAGATTGGAGGAGATAGATCTTGAGATTTTAGCCCAAGGATCTAGTGGAGGGGTGAACCCTTCTTGCATAGATCTGATTGTGCATCATTGCAGCCATCATATCATCAGATCTATCTTCATATATGCATTCCGAGCATCATATATGTGAAGCCATAAGAAGGTGGTTTTCTTAGATTGACATATCTGAGAAACCATTTATGAGTTATCTTGGGAATCCATCGTTGAGCCCTGATCTATATTTTCAACATCATCAGAGCTCCCATTCTACCTAGATCTTAATTTCTATCTTTCAGGTAGTTGCAGTCCCAATAGTTTCAACAAGGACAATGCAGTTTACCTTCCAGTAGTTCAAGAGTTACGTAGTCCCTCTTGTGGGATCATTGCAGGGTCATTCTAGGCCATCCCTTTGGCTGGAGTGTCTCATATTTTGAGCATTGCTGTACTTTATTTTTCACCTCCAATATAATAAAATGGCTCAACTATTTCTATGCATTCTAATGTGTATATAGATTTATTGTTTACTTTGCTGCAGTTTTTATATTGTGTTTCAATATTACTACATTCTCCCTGTTATAGGTCAATTTGGGCACCATTCCCAATGACCTAGTTAATTGGACATTATCTCCAGGACTAGTGAATAGGGTTTATCATCCCCTATCATTCCAGTTGTTATATGCGCTAAGACAAATAACAGGACAAATCATTCAAGATTTTCATTTGCAAAGGTTTCCAAGATTTGAAGTTTATAATATATCATATGAGAGCTCATCAAAGATAACTCTAAAGGGAATAAGTGCGTTGCATATGTAGGTAGCCCCATGCAATACTGTGCTTCAAATCACTTCCTCACACTCATAGGTGTGTTGGTCACATTGGGAGTGAAATTCTCATTGTT
This sequence comes from Pinus albicaulis, assembly GCA_034641835.2. Lineage (NCBI taxonomy): Eukaryota > Viridiplantae > Streptophyta > Pinopsida > Pinales > Pinaceae > Pinus > Pinus albicaulis. The sequence continues at coordinate 330,112,101 of CM076574.1, forward strand.
CCGGAATCTCCACTTGGCCAGTGCATTCTAGAAGAGTTCACATGTGTCAAACCTCGAATCCATGTGTCCATTTGACATCTACAAGATTGGGAACATGTATTGCCTATTATTGGAAAGTCATTAATTGTAAAACTACCTTTAGCTCCTCTATAAATTGAGCACAGATCTTAGTGTTTGATAAGGAAGAATTTTAGTAGAGAAATGCTAGTGGAATTTCAATTGAGGAGTTTATTTGAGTGACATATTGCTGGAGATATTTGCATTGTGATGAGGCTAGGATGCTACTAGAGATGGTGAAACTAAATCAATCACTAGGTTGTAACCTCCCCTTCTATCATCAATAAATATTACTACTTATTTTTCCCTATATGCATCTGTATAAGATTTGACTTTCAATATCATGATTTCTTAGTTGATGTATATGGTTTATGCTTTATTTATTTAGCTAAATAACTTGAATAGACATCTATATTATTGATATCTCTTGTTGTTTAGTGTTCATTCTGGAAGGAAATATTATGCACAATCGGATGGAGTTTCAAGCTACAACAAAAGCGACAGAAGGAGAGTTTGGAAGCGCTTGGATCCCAAGTAGGTTCCTTATTTCATTTTGTGTGTCTGTTTACAGTTAGGAAAGATAGTCATAAAGTATTTGACCTATTGTTCTATACTAGCACCTATCTAGGGAAGAATGATTTATCTGTAGTTCATAATTCCGCACAAAAAATTGGCAACTCCGTTGGAAAAATTACTCTTTATCCTAGGTGTTTTAGCCTCTGATTTTCTCTATTTATTCACCCAGTAGTTGTTACTCACAAATATTAGGCTTTTTAAGATCCAAATTTTCAAAATAAGTGTGTTAAACAACTGATTTTTATTTATACACTGCGCCCAACGCACTCTTCGAGAGGACACAGTGATTTGCATAGCACTGTCTCCCTTTCAGGCCTGCGTTGCAAAGCACTGTCTCTCTTTAGAGACTGCATTGCCTCCTGAAACCATCAAAATTACCTTGAATTTGTCTTTATAGTTTTTTTCAGTTTGTTTGCTGCTGTGTTTTGAAAAGCCTAAGCCTCATATTGACCAGTGAATTCATCTACCTCTTCCTCCTTTGAAAGAAAATTTGTTCAATGTTTGTTTAAAGAATTTTTATTTATCATTGGCAAGTTAATTTCAAAGTATTTTATTGTCGCATTAGATCCATTTTATTTTGAAAAAGGAAATTGTCGTAAATTCTTCATTTCGTGATAGGAGAAATTGTTGTTTCGTTCCTCATTTTTCCTTCAAAAGAGAAATTGTTGTTTGTATTCCTCATTTCTCAAAAGTAAAAAGAATTTGATTTTGTTTATTTAGTGCACTTAGTTTATTTTCTACATTCATAACATTAAAGGAACTAAAAAGAAAAATTTGCATTTGCATGTAGTGGTTTGTGTGTTTTGCAAAAGGAAAAATTAGGAAATCTACAATTAGTTTGTGTTCTTTGATTTGTTTGCTTGAAAATTGTTTGCTCTTTCCCTCTAGTAGCTAGGATTTTCATTGAAAAACTAAAAGTGAAAGATTGCTTATCATTCTTAGTTGCATTTTAGGAATTTCCCAATACATCATTGCGGTGAACCTTTTAAAGGAAAATTGATAAACAAGATCAACTTAAAATTTATCTCAATTTACCTAACAAAGGATTGGAACCATAACGATAACATTTAGAAGGTCTAGGCTAGAGATGTGTTTCGACATCGTAAAACATAGAAGCTATCTTTAATTATCTATGATACATTCCGAGTGTGATACTTCACTCCACGTATGTAAGTATATCATAGCTCATTCACGTACTTTCGGGTATATCGGGAGGTGTTACAGTACGAAAATTATAAAGGGGTGATCTCACTATGCAGTTTCGCATTAGACAATGCTAATATGGAATTGGGCCTCCACATACCTTTGGGTATATTTGGGAGGAAAAATTTAGGTTGCTATCCATCCATAGTGAATCGAGTCATCCGCCTTGTAAATTGTGATACACCGAACACAACATTCAGGGAGATTACCTGCCCGTACTTTTTGGTTCACCAGGAGGTATCCTGCAGTTCACAGTTTCTTGGTAAACCTTTTTCGTAGTAATACCCTTTTATTTTATATATTTGTTTTTGGTTAAAAAAAATCAATCATCATGGAAGAACAAAATATTTTTCCCCGTCGTTCGTGTAGACTAGCATTGAAACCGCCTTTACCACCAGAAGTTACTTTTGGACGGCAAAGATGACATCACTCTACCAAAACCAGTACTATCAATACCTCTGCTGAAGCATCATCTTCCCATATACCAGAGTCGGAAAAATTTGTTTCTACAAATCTCAATTTTTCTACTGTTGTCGAGACAAAGTCCTCACAGCTACCCGTGGTCACGATCCATCCAATCTGTGAGACCATACCTCCCGAACCTGACGTTGTTCAACTGGAAGTTGATCCAGATCCCATTGTACTTTAGGGGGCATATGTTATTGGTCAAACTAGACATCATCCCTAGGAGCAATGAAATAGGGTATATCATCCCCTTATATTTCAGTTGCTATATTCCCTTAGTGGAGAAAATCTTGATCCCAGAGTCGAACAACCAGAAGTTGTTCCTATGTTGGTCACTCCAAAATATATTGTAGCCATTGAGTCTCCCATATCGCATTGTCAACTACTTGAAATATACTTCTGGCCAGATGATGAAATTCTTCCACCCAGTTTGATTTCGATTGAAGAAATATAACAAGATGAAACACCTTTAACTCTAACTCATTTTCGGTAGGAGCTTTACCTGTACGAGTCTTTTCCTCAATTTCCTTCCTCTGCTTTTGTTGATCCTATTTAACTTCGAGTTCCCATAGATTCTATAGGGTATAAATTGGATCATTTGACCATGGATGAGATAACATCCCAGACTGAACCATCTATTTCAGCTGTGACATCATCTACTGTTGTTTCATCTTCGATGTTTTGTCCATTGAATTCACCCATGTCATCATCTGGAATCTTATTTGGTTCCTCCTTTATGAGTACTGCAGGGTTTGATCCTTTATTCACATATTTAGTGCAATATCAAGTTGATCACATTAGTTATTCTCCTTGGTGGTCAGTGATACCACATAAATTACCCTCGAAATTTCCAAAATTCAATGGAAACCCTGGATAAGACCCGTCAACGCATGTTATAACTTATCATTTGTGGTGTCCATCAAACTCCTTAAATGATGACTCCGTTACACTACATATTTTCCAGTACACACTCACTAGTCCAACTGCACAATGAGGATGGTTCTTTTTCTGTGTCAACCTCATTAAAAAATGAAACTGATTTATGAGGATAATTTTTTTTTCTTGTAACAACCTCGTTAAAAAATGAAATAAGTGCCTATGAGGATAGTTCTTTTTTCTTGTGTTAACCTCATTAAAAAATAAAACAAGTGCCTATGAGGATATTTATTTTCTTGTGTCAACCTCGTTGAAAAATTAAACAGGTCATGAGCATAGTTATTTTCCTGTATCAAGCTCGCTAAAAAATGAAACAAATCCTCTCCTAATTATGATGAGTCTTCCATCTAATCTCATAAATGAACCTTCATTCCATCTAGCTTTTAGTAATAGGTAATATACTTAGGTGAATGAAATAAAGCTTGGGGGGCATCTACTCTTGCAAGGATCATTTTAAATGTGCTCTTTCACGGGGCATTCAAAACATTCTTACCAATTGCATGCAATCGACCATTGAAGTTCGGGGCAAAAACTGGTTCAGAGCTCAAAAATGCAAATAGTAACTTTCAAATGGTAAAAATGAATAATAAACTCTTTTATTTAGTCATTTAAATGTTTGCAATGAATATTTATTGCTATGAATATGGTTTTATTATATTTTTTTATCATGAAACGGGTATTTTTAATCCATTTGATGTTGTTTTGAATAGGTTTTACAACTGATGAACATATTAGTTGTGCAAATTTATTTCAAGAATGATTTGACCACAAAGAAAACTTTTTCTCCTTATTTTTGAGATTTGTTAAAAACGAAAAAGGATTTGAAGCACACTTTTAACTCTTTTTCAAGCTTTGATAACAACGAAAAAGGAACCCCTGGAGTCTTCTTTTAGCTCTTGTCAGACTCCAATAATGTGAAAAGATTGCCGAGCACTTGTCTTTTAGAGCTCGTAAAAGTAAAGGAATTGATATCTACTCAGTATAAGTTCAACCCTTTTCCGAACTGAGATAGATTATTTACGAAAAAGGAATACCTTGGTCGAACATGACTAAAGAGGTTCTCTCAGATATTATTTTACACTTTTTAGGGTCCGAGCGACAAATTTACGAAAAAGTACTTATGGATTTTTCTTTCGTCCTCTTTTTTAAACTCTCTAAATATGAAAAAGGACCAGGCTATCACTGTCATTAAGCTGGTTAAAACATAAAATAGTGAGGGGCTTGTTCATCATGGAAAGAATCAAGTTTCATTCATTGCTAGACTCGTTAAATTATTAAATAGTGATACATTATTTTCCTGAAGGGTTGAATTATAGATCAAGAAAATGTTATCCTCCTCAAGATTGTTAAAAAATAAAGAGGTACTGGTCGACAAATGACCGGGGAAAATTTGGGAAAAGTGAGCAGAATTCTTTATGGTAGCAAGTCGCTCTTTAACATGACACTTCACTCCATCACCGTGACTATTTGGGTTGGGTAATATTCTTGACAGTTCATTCATACCGATGGTTCATCATACCTTCACTTCGGTTTTGGGTCAATGCTACCAAGTCATCTCAGAGTCGCCGATATGTTCAAGAGAATTCATTTAGTGAATACTCATCCTTTTGCAATACTCATAAACCTTCATTCTCATGACCGTCATCCGTGAAAATTCATGTATCAAGTCATACCCTTATCTCCGAAATCAGTAACTCTCATTTCATAATAAGGTGACTTCCTATCGACAACAAATCATTATCTAGGAATTTCACTTAGAAACATCAGATTCCATTACCATGAGGCTTGTTACAGAATCGATAAGATCCTCGCTTCTGGACTTTTGACCGAAATATTTTGTTTGGCGTTTGACATCAAATCATCTATTCACACCTTACGAAATGTACTATAGTAACTTGAGGGACATTTACATTAATGGTGGTTCTATCGCATTTGTTAACAGCTCACATCATTGGATGGTAATCAAACGAATTCTTTCCATGTTTGACCACAAATCATATATTCGCATGGTTAGACTTGTATCTGAATGATCAAGTGAACAAGATAAGAATAAATCGGATCTAGTTTCAGCCATCTAGGCTATGATTTTATGATTTTTTTACACATCATCTGTACAGTGACCTTACATACAGATCGTCATCCGAACATGGGCCTATATCTGTAGGCATGTCTGCATTGGGAAAAATTCCAATGATGACGAATTTTTGAATTATGTACATGTTATTAGATTGTTTATGTGTTGAACATGGGAATGCCTACCCTCAACAATTATGATCAAGAGGATATATCATGATGTAATGTATTGTAATATTGATGCAAGTTGCCACTCCACTTCATCTCCATCCCATCACAGTGTAAAGCATATCAATCAAAATATTGTTGTTATTATTTTCACTTCATGCTTTAGGGGGAAATTGTTAAGGTAAATTTGGGCACCATTCCCAATGACCTGGTTAACTAAACATCATCTCTAGGATAAATGAATAGGGTTTATCATCCCTTTTCATTTCAGTTGTTATATGTGCTAAGACAAAGAACAAGAAAAATCATTCAAGACTTTCATCTGCAAAGGTTTCCAAGATTTTAAGTTTATAATATATCATATGAGAGCTTGTCAAAGCTTCCTATAAAGGGACTAAGTGCATTTCATATGCAGGTATCCCCATGCAAGGCTTCTCTGTAAAGTACTTCCCGACACTTATAGGTGTGTTAGTCACATTGGGAGAGAAATTCTCATTGTTATGGAATCTTCACTTGGCCAGTGCCTTCTAGAAGTGTTCACATGTGTCAAGATTCGAATCCATGTGTCTATTTGACATCTACAATATTGGGAACATGTCTTGCCTATTATTGGAAAGTCATTTATTGTAAAACTACCTTCAGCTCCTCTATAAATTGAGCACAGATCTTAGTGTTTGTTAAGAAAGAATTTTAGTAGAGAAATTCTGGTGGAATTTCAATTGAGGAGTTTATTTGAGTGACATATTTCTGGAGATATCTACATTGTGATGAGGCTAGGATGCTACTGGAGATGGTGACACTAAATAAATCACCGGGTTGTAAACTCCCCTTCTATCATCAATAAAGATTACTGCTTATTTTTCCCTATATGCATCATTATAAGCTTTGATTTTCAATATCATTATTTCTTAGTTGATGTATATGGTTTATGCTTTATTGATTTAGCTAAATAAATTGAATGGACATCTATATTATTGCTATCTCTTGCTATTTAATTTTCATTTTGGCAGGAAATATTTTGCACAGCCGGCTGGAATTTGAAGCTACAACAAAAGCGATAGAAGGAGAGTTTGGAAGTGCTTGGATCCCAAGTAGATTCTTTATTTCATTTTGTGTGTCTGTTTACAGTTAGGAAAGATAATCATAAAGTCTTTAACCTGTTGTTCTAGATTAGCACCTGTCTAGGGAAGAATGATTTATCTGTAATTCATAATTCCACATAACACTCCCTTTTGGGATATTACAAGTTTTCACTACATTATTTCAACATTCAAGTTTCAGACCAAAATTTAGTCCTGTGGTATAGAGCATTTTCTATTGAGAAATGTGTTGAGTTGCAGGGTGCAGTAGTGGAATATCTTGTTGGGTGTTTTCTGAGCTAGTTTTGTAGTGGAGGAAGGTTTCCTTCCATTGGGAGGCCAGTAAAGGATCCCCTTGGGATTATTTTACATTCGTGGCATCATGCCAAGTTTATTTTATCCCATGTAGCACAGTTCCAGCCCAGATCTACATTATTTTGATGATTTGTTGTAGGGGTAAGTTCATTTCTCCATTTGGAGTGTTTTCTTTCCATTGAAGGGATAAACCCTTCATTGAGAGGGTCATTTTGGAGGAGTTCTTTCATATATACATCAGATTAAGCCACCTCCTTGAGAGGGTCTATGTGCTTCAGTTTCAGTTCATCTTCATCCCTAGGGCTTTAGATCCACCATCCATATTTGGTATATTTTCAGAAACCCTTCCTGGGTTTTCTAGGAAAAGTGTATGGGAGCATAGATCTCCATTTTTGGTCTTGTATGAGCATGATATTTTCAGATCCATTTATTTATATGTCCTAGTTGCAGTATTAGTCATTAAAATTGTGCTGTGATTGCTTTAGTACTTTGTGTAGCAGTGCCTTACTTGTTTTGGGTGCATTTTGGCATTGGAGGCTTCTTTTGCCTATCTTGAGGGGCTTGATCCCCAAGATCTTGTACTTATTTATTGATATTATACATAATACCATGGATCTACCATTTGGCTCACATGTAATGCGTTAATAATTGTTTCTATTTATATATTCATGCACGATATTCCTGATTTTTCCATTTGGGAATATTACAGTGGTATCAGAGCATAATCTTGGCTTAGCCTATAAAGACATTGCATCTATGTTATCAGAAGAAGAAGAAGCTTCTCATAGAAAAGAGAAGGCTTAAAGAAGTGAAAAAGGAAAGTCTCCATTATTTGGAGAAATGGTAGGAAAGAATTTTTTAGAACTTCTTCTCCAAGATATGCATGAGCTTAAAAGAGAAATCAAGGGAATGAGGAGGGAAAGACACGAGGGTCCCTCAAGAAGATTTTCACATGATGAAAGCTCCAGTTCTTCATATTATGAGTGTGAGAATTCAGCCACACAATAATATCTAAAATGTGGTACCATGCCTACATTCTTGGCAAGAGAAGAAGAAGGAGGAGAGACAACAAAGGAGGAGACTCTTGGTGAGTATCTCCAAGAATATGAATCCCATTCTAGAACATTCAAGGAGCATCTAATCTTTCAAGGGTTTTGTCAAATAAAAAAAGATAGAAGACCTAGTAACTACAATGTAAGAAGAGCGTGCAAGAAACAAACTTTGGGTAGATTCTTTCTACCTACTTTGATGGGTCACTCAAGAGCATAACCAAGGCTTGGGTAAAGAAGCTAGACACATATTTCCAGCTGCATCAAGTTTTATAAGAGGAAGCCATTAGAGTAGCAACACGACATCTTGAAGGTAAGGCTTATTCTTGGTGGTTATTTGAATCTAATTCATTTAATAATGAAAATATATCTACTTATGCAAATTTCACTAGGATGTTAGTGAAAATATTTTATTTAAAACAATCTGAAACTTCCTTTGGAGAGAAAATGAAGCCCAAGAAACCAGAAACTTTGCATGAGTTGGAAGGATCCATGAAGCCAACTCCATTCCAAAACATTGTTGAGGGGGTTAAAGATCTGCAACATGCTTTGCCAAGGGCAAAGGCCCCACTTTAGCAAGAACTTTATTCTCAAGAGGAAGCCATGAGGATTCCTTCTTCAAGAGGAGATCAAGACAAAGGATATATTAATGATGAGGTATTATCCATTGATGATGATGGGGAAGAGGATGAGCTGGGAAGATCCTCTAGTTTTGTGACATCAGTAGGAGATCTAATTCTATTTGGAGATGGAAATGAAGCAATTGCTTTAACTAGAGGATCTCTTGCATCTTTGCAAGAAATTCCAAAGGATCTTACATATGAAGATCATGAGCAGTATGTGTTTATGTTGATAGGCAATGAGAAAAACAATGGAGGAAGTGTGTTCCAAAATTGAATGCAATATTGGGGACACACACTATGATATATCATTCCTTTGTGATCAAGAATTTTGACACCAATGAGATGTTGGGTGTACATATATTGATTACAATTGCAAAAAACACCTTAGACTATGAGATCTTGCAAAAGTTGGGAGGAAATGAGAAGGAGGGCCAACACAAAATGTTTGGGAACATATACACCCATAATTTTTAGGAGGTTTATGTACAGAAGTAGGAGGATGCTTTGCACAGTGAGAGCAGAGACAAATGAGTCCACTCACATTTACAACCTGCTCTAGGCCTTGATGTTTCCTTACATGGAGGCATTCCACCAGGGAGACCCCCTGATTGGAAGAGGATCAAAGAGTTATCTCAACATGTTTTACCACTCATAGATCTAGGAGGAGTGGTAATAGTGGGAGGTCATTTTACAATGCTGAGAGTCTTGGGTAGACTCAAGGAGGAGGGAGAAATTCTCCCAACATCATCATTACCCACTCTCGTTTCAGATTCTGCGTTGTGGGAGGAGCAACATGGGGAGGATAGTAGCCTTCTAATATGTACCTTTGGCATGGGAGATGTCAAATGGGAGGTCAAAAATATGACAGATGTTATTTGTGATAGATCTCTAGTGTTTTCACTATGGAGGATAGATCCATATTGGAAATCCCAGCTATTCGTGGATTATTCCAAGGATATTTTCACATGCATAATACTTGATGACAAATTACATGAAGAGGGCTATTAATTCCAAGATGAAGTCATCTATTATCATGGAATTATCTTCTTATCTAGAGTCTCCAACCTGAAGGAGAATTTGTTACAAAGAGCACATGAAGATTTTCTTTTCAGCCATACTTATTCCATGAGAGCCTACAACACTATCATGGAGAGCTACACTTGGGAAGGATTTGAAGAGGAACTATATCAACATTTGAAAATATGCATGGACCATTTGGAGATGGGAGAGACACATAACTCAATGAAGGAGTTATTAAAACCACCTCTTTCCTCTTTTGGAATGACAGGGGATCTATCTATGGACCACTCCATTTGTATGAGAAGAAATTTTGGTAAGGGACATGATTATGTACATGATATTTCATTTAATGATTATTTACATTCCTTTACAATTTATATGCATGCCATTGCTCCAAGGAGGATCATTCTTCCATATAAACTTCATGGCCAAATTTGGGCCATAAAACTTTCTTAACATGGCCACTCCCTTGGAGGATATAGGGAGATGTTGTATCACTATGGGTGCACTCCAAAAGCACCAAACATTTCTCACCTTTTCAACCATTGTGAGAAGACTTGGGCAGCAAGTAAGTGTCGGGGAAACCACTTACCATAACACTATCTGATACACTCAGGATATATACTACGCTGGTTCCACATGTGGAACTATGATCCACCTCCATTATTGCATTTTACTGTTTGTGTATCACTAGTTTTGATCCCATATGTTGATGATGTTCTTATTATTGTTGGGGACAGGATTGGAGGGATGACACATTGGCTGGATGTGTCCATTGGGAATGAAACTTCCCAAATTTCTTCATGCTTCAAGGGAAGCATGGGACATTATATGGTTGCTACATTATATCACTTTTTTCCTTATGAAGGGAGCAATATGATTGACTTATGTATTTTGGAGGAGCCTCTCACATGGGAGGAGTTTTTCTCTGAATTACCATTCTGTAGGGTAATTAATTTTATATGGATGATAGCTTGGAGGATGGAGCTTTACATGGGGAGGAAGGTTCCCTATATTTTGTAGATATATCCTTACAGTTGCTTGATGTCAAGCAACATTTGGGAGGGGATGATTTTAATATTCCTAAATTAGCATGCAACTACTTGGAATATTAAAATCTAATTTTGCTTTCTTGTTTGATGAATAAGTGGGTAGGGAGACTCATAAATCTCTTTATTAGTAATAAAAACACTTCTCATATGAAATTGGATCATCTTTTCAGCTTAATAAAGCACCCTAAGGTGTGAAAAGGGACTAGAGCATGTGGACTAGGTCAACTTTGACCAAATCAACAACGTTGTCATGGAGGAGTGGAATTCAATGATGGACAACAAAGTTTTAGATGGAGACAAATTTCATGGAAGTAGTGCCATTAATGGATGGGGCTTAGGTTTTGGAAGCTCATTTATTATATAAGGAAGAGGATGGAATCCATATTATTCATGTTATGATATTTTATGATTTAGATTATATGGTCTGTTTAGACATATATCTTTCTCTAGCTCTTTAGCTTAGATTGAGTGTTGTTTAGCATAGGGTGTTCTTGATCGGGAATCCCACCTCTTCCATTGAGAATATATTGGAGGATTTTGCACTAAATTTCCACATTCAGGTTTCATACCAAGCTTTATTATTGTGATACAGTGCAATTTCTGTTGAAAAATGTGCTGAGTTGCAAGGTGCAGCAGTGGAAGATCTTGTTAGGTGTTTTTTTATCTAGTTTTGCAGTGGAGGAAGGTTTCCTTCCATTGGGAGGCCAGTAAACGAGCCCCTTGGGCTTATTTGACATATGTGGCATCAAGAAAAGTTGATTTTATCCCCTAAAATACATTTCCAATCTAGATCTATGTTATTTTGATGAGCTATTGCAGGGGTAAGTTCATTGCTCCATTTGGCATGTTTGATTTCCATTGAAGGGATCAACCCTTCATTGAGAGGGTTCTTTTGGAGGAGTTATTTCAGATCTACATCAAATTCAACCATCTCCTTCTATGTGCTTCAGTTGCTGTGCAACTTCAGCCCTAGGGCTTTAGATCTACCATTCATATTTGGTGTATTTCCAGAAACCCTTCCTGGGTTGTCTAGGAAAAGTGCATGGGAGTATAGATCTCCATTTCTGGCCTTGTATGAGCATGATATTTTCACATCCATTTATTTATATGTCCCAGCTACAGTATTAGTCCTTAAAGCTTCATTTTTCTTGCTTCAATACTTTTTTTAACAGTGCATTAATTGTTTTGGGTGCATTTTGGCATTGGAGGCTTCTTTTGCCTATCTTGAGGGGCTTGCTCCCCAAGATCTTGTACTTATTTATTGTTGTTATACATAATACCATGGATCTACCATTTGACTCACATGTAATGTGTTAATAATTTCTTCTATTTCTGTATTCATGCACTATATTCCTACTTTTCCCATTTGGAAATATTACATCTTAGGTTCATTTCGGAGAGAGTTTCCTCCCATGGCTGATGTGTTATCTGAGCTAATTTATCCCTTTGTTTGTGTTTCTTTTCAGCCCTATTGGTTAGAATAAACACTTCATGCAAGAGAAAAATAAATTGTAGCCTTCTGTCATAAATGTAGGTAACTTCATATCATAATTGCAATGATATTTTGGTTTTATCAGCGTATCCAATGGAATTTGTGCAGGGAATTCACATTCTTAATATTTATGGATATTTACACCCCCTCTCTTGAAATGAGGGCATCCGCGTCCTTAAGTACAAGAGATATTGGATAAATCATGAATGCACACGGGGAAAATGTCAGAAATTAGTATTCACAGTGTGTATGAGAGAACGGTGTCCGTGGCCTTGGAGCTTAAGAAAAGAGGAGTGATTGAAACAAGTATAAATGCATGCGGTGCAAGGGTCAAAATTGGAATTTATCATATGTGCATCTCATGTGGGAATGACCAAAGAAGGGGAGAAATAAATGGAAATTATTATGATAGGATGTCTTCATTTAATGGTATGCTATGATGGAATCGTGGCAATGATGGATAATTATTGGTGATGTCATCCTGTAATTCAAAAATGAAAGCAGAGCTCATTCATAGTTACTTATGCGGCTAAATAGTATTATCACTTAGTCAAGTAGTGTGTTTATCTTGGAAATGGATAAAAATAGGAGATAAGGTATATATAAGAGTAATTGGCTATCGTTAGAAGAATACTCTCATACCACAAGCAGAGCCACTATTGCAGTAGGCGTTCATAGCCTCGAAAGGGTTTCTATTTTAACCCGAAAAATGAGCCAGAATCATCTATGTAAAATTAGATATTTTGCCAATTTTATGGATATCACCATGTTGGTGTGGTGGCCATATAGTCACGGTGCCACTCACTGGAGTTATAACAAAGTGATCAGGCCAGTTCGCGATGAGACTTCATGTCCTTCAAGCAGTTGGAGCTATCAAGAAGGTCATTACCCTGGTGTGTTGGCCATTGTGGGCATGCCACCTGCTAAACCCTTATGATCGTGGCAGGCTAGCTCATGATGAGACCCCATATTCTCTCTTAAAAACTTGCATATATGCATAATACTTATTTTTGAAAAGTAGGCATTTTCCTTTGTTTTATGAAGAGACCACTGTACTAGTGTGGTGGCTAGATGGTCACAATGCCATTCAATAGGATTGTAACTGAGTGATCACGTTGAGTCATGATGAGAACTCCTATCCTTCAAGTAGTTAGATCTGTCGAGAAGGTCATTACCCTGGTGTGGTGGCCATTGTGGGCATGTCACCTGTTAAATCTGTGTCATCATGGTAGGCTGGTTCATGATGAGACCCCCTATTCTCTCTTAAAAATTTGCATGTAAACACAATATCTATTCTTTATACATGAAGGGAGGCTCATTAACTTCTTAAGAGTTAGGGATGGTGTGAGTAGTAAAAATAATGCTAATACAATTAATGCTCCTTATTCCTAAATCTTTATGTCAAAAGGGAAGTACTACTCGAGAGTGTAGAAAGATATAATGTTATAAGATTATTAATTGTGTGATAACACGTTTTATCTAGATATGTCTAGCCCTTCATTACAAAGATTTACCATATCAGCTCCTGGAGTAGAGATTTCCATTAAAGTTCCAAAGGATCATTTGTAATATCCTAGAAGGGAGAATGCATCAATAATAAATAGTTATGCATTAAAATAACGTAGTTCATCTCAAGAAAATAAGGAGGCCGATAAAAAGGCTCTTCATAAGTATTTACAACAAAAACATAGATGTATAATGAGGCCCATAAGATTCATCGCTATAAATACAAGATGCAAATATAAGAAAATCCCTCAAAATAGGTGTTGCAACTATGTGTATGAACAGAAGCTGCCTTGATAGGGTTATTTTATTGGGCTGAAAATTGTTGTTGATTACATGTCAGATCTATAGCAGATCTTTATATGAAAATTCAGATCCATAATATATCCATACACTAGAAAGGCTCCTCTTTAAGATCCCCTTGGGGTTTTGAGCATTACACCAAGTACAAGCAGTAGATCTGAGATCTAAGAATGCAGATCTGCAACAATATTCAGTGATTCAGAAGTATTCAAAAATATGAAGATTAGATGTGAAATATACAATGTATAGATCTCCTCCAATGGATCTTAAAGTGAAGGGCAGATCCCCAACACTCAGAAAACATCTCTCCAAATGGTGCACCAAAAATCCATGCAATAACACCTACAGGAATAATGTAGATCTGGAAGAGAAACTTTGATATAGGGTATAGAAAATAGTTGGCCACATGCTAAGATTAGAAAATTATTCCCAAGCACTCTAATACACTCCTCCAATTGGAGTAGAAGACTCCTCCACTGAAAAAGGGCACTGAAATGTCCTAGATCTGAATAGATCTAGACTCCACTTGCTACAATTTACAAAGACAACCAAACCTTGAACATGATCTGATTTATATTTTAAATGAGAAGCTTGGCCTCAAGATAGATAGTGGACTATGTAATACAAGACTCTCCCAAGAGCTACTCAATGGGAAGAGGTGGAATTCCTAAACAAGAAATCCCAATGCTAAAAAACATTTTCAATCTAGGCTAAACATCCAAAGAAAGCTATATGGTCTAAACAGACAATATATCAAAATATCATATCTTCAACAACCTCTTCATGCTGCCATCCCCTTCCTTATATATATTAAGATATTGTAAACCCTAAAACACCTTCAATGAAATCTTCTCTTTCACACAATCCATCTCCATCTAGAACTACGTTGTGCCTAAATGATGGCCACTCCTCCAAGACAACACTATATATTTGGTCAAGGTTGACCCAATCAAAATATCCAGCCCCTTTCATACCTAAGGGTGCTTGCTTACATAGCCATGATTTAGCCTTTTTCACATTTGGCCTTGATTTATTCTTTATTTGGAGTTTTACGAACCTCCTTTACACATTTATTCGTTAAGCAAAGAAATAAAAACAAAGACGAATATTCCAATTAACTTAGGACTAATTAGGAATATTATAGTCCTCCCCTCCAAAATGTTGCTTGTACTCAAGCAACTTACAAGGACATTGCAAAAAATCCAATAGATTTGTCTCCTCCCAAGGATAAAATTTTGCCTTTGGTGAGTAACCCAAATAGCTGTCATCATGAAGAAGTGGGAGATACATGGAAATAATCATTTGTTGTCTATTGGCCTTCTCAAGGCATGAGAGATGATAAATATTGGGTGCTTCAACCCCCATGAGAAACTCCAATCTCCATGCTATCATCCAAAAAAAATGAGCCATCCTTGGTAGCTCATAGAAACAATCACCAATCCCCTCCATATGCAATGTATCGGGGCTACATGGCTGGAAATGAGAGGTAATATTGTTCAACTTATGCTGCCTCTGCCTCCATTTATGATAGATTTGGAGCTCCTGATCTTGGGCTGCAATAATATAGTCCTCAAGAAGACAAAGGATACTTGAAACCTCATGGTTCCCTTCATTGATTCTAGGGAGCCTCCCATCCAAATCCTCCATGCATATAGTGAATATAGTGTCATCACTATATGTGCTCCAAAAGAAACATGGACTAAGTATCATACGATATATTGGATGGTGACAATAGTCCCTCCATTGAGACCAGCGCTGTTCTTTTCCTTGCTGCCTCAAAACATAACACAGTACGTAGAGGATAATAGGTGTTTTTTGATAATTATTCAAGAAACACATGTCTTGCCACAAATCCTCCCATGTGAGAGGCTCCTCCCAAAGGCATAATTCAAAACTATGGCCCCTTGCATAAGGAAACATAAGATATAATATAGTAGCCATATAATGTTCCATCCTCCTCTTGAAGCATGAATAAATATGGGAAGTTTCATTCCCCATGGACACATACAACCAATGTGTCATCCCTCAAATCATGTTCCCAACAAAGATAAGAGCATCATCATCATGTGGGATCAAAATCAGCAATACATAAACAATTAAATGTAATGATGGAGGTGGATCATAGTCCCACAAGTGGAATGAGTGTAGTAGATATACTAAATGCATCAGATAATGATATGGTAAGTGGTTTCCCCACCACTTACTTGTCGTTCAAATTATATTACCATGGCTGAAAGTGTGAGATATATTTGGTGCCTTCGGGATGCACCCATCATGAAACAAAATTTCCCTTTGTCCATCAAAGGAGTGGCCATATTCAGAAATTTTTGTGGCCCAAAGTTGCCCATGAATTTTGTATGGAATGAAACTCCTCTTAGGAGCTATGGCTTGCATGTACATGGTAAAAGAACACAAGCAATAATCAAGTAAATCATGAGATACAAAAGCATATTCTTTACCAAAATTTATCCACATAAAAATGGAGTGGTGCATATTTCTATCTCTTCTCTTCCCAAAAGAGGAAAGAGGTGGATGAATTGACTCCTCCATAGAGTCATATATCTTACCCATGTTCTCATGGTTCATGCATCTCTAAAAATTCTGATATAAATCTTCTTCAAAGATTTCCCACATGAATCCATTCAAGATAATGTGGTGTGTTCTAATGAAATCAGTGGGAGTAGAAAGCAAAATGTCATAGGGCGCATATAGTATTTTATCTTTGAGCCTTGATTCTTTAGTCAAGTAAATGACTCCATCAACCACTCTATTCCTCCTATATTCCATTTTCCCATCAAGAACCTTACACGTGAAGAGGTTCTTGGAATATTCTACCAAGAGTTGGGACTCCCAATATGGATCTAGGCTCCCCAACAATGACAATGCTGTAAAATTCTGAAATGAAGTAGTTGTCACATCATCATTCTCCTCTTTTACATGCTCAATGACAAAGTCACATGTTGGAGTGTTTTAGCTCCACCTTTGTTGCCTCTCTTGCAGCTGATCTTTCTCAAGAAAATATTGAAGTTCATGGAAGTCAACCTCCTTTTGAAAGGTCTTTTTCTTCCAAAACATACATAGTTTGGCCCATCCATACAAGAGTGTTAATATCATCTTGTCATGATTAGAAATATTTCTCATATGTGGAAGTATCATGAGCTACCCTAAGAATATGGAGTGATATTTTGACACCATGCTCATGTCATCACAAATTTCTAAATCCTTCTTTTCCAATGCAAATAGATGAGTGGAAGATAGTAAGGTCCATTTCAGAAATTTTCTCATGTCTCCTTGGAACCCATCAAAATTTATTAGCATTGTCTTAGCTCCACTCAAGGCTCATTCCTTGGCCAAATATGTCATTGCTACAAAATTTTGAGAGAACACTTTATTATTCTTCAAATCACGGGGTCTCTCTGGTGGAATGCCTCCATGTAAAGAGACATCAATATTTGAAGTAGACTGTATGAATGAGTGGATTGATGTGTCCATCCCTTTACTTCATAATTCAATCTCCTTCTCATGAATAGAAACCCCTTGAAACAAACAAGGGTGCATGATCCTCATCTTTGGATGTTTATCCATCCTTCCTCCTCCTCCTTGGAGCAAGGTGTTATTTCCCATTACTACTGTCACATGATGCTCTTTGGGAACCATTTGCAAGGATGCAAAATATCCTTCCCTTGAAGCAATAACTTCATGTCCATCCCCATGTGGTGATGGTTCTCGTTTTGAAGTGACAGTGCTATTACTGCCCTCTTGTTATTTCTCCTCATCAATATTTGAGAATACCTCATTATCAATGAGAGACCTTAGATCTTGGTCTTCCTATGAAATAGGAATCTCTATGATTCCCTTTTGAGAAGAAATATCTTCATGCAATGGGGATCTTGCCTTTGGAAAAGTATCACAAAATTTTTTATCCCCTTCAACAGAAATCTGAAGTGGAGTTGGCATAATATATCTTTCCAACTCATGCAAGTTTTTTGCATGTTCATGCTTTGCAAGCTCAATCAAAGATGTTTCAGTTTGTTTTACATTAAATCTCTTCACTAATCTCCTAGTGAATCTTGCATAAGTAGATCTATTTTCATTCTTCAATGAAACGGATTCAAATAACCACCAAGAATAAGATTTAAATTTAATATGCAGCACTGCTACTTTAAGGGCTTCATTTTCTGAAACTTGATGTAGATCCAAAAATGAGTCTAGCTAATCTATCCAATCCTTGGCTGTGCATGTGGAGGATCCATCAAAATTTTGCAGAAATAATCTACATCTTCTCCTTCTGTTGTACTTACTGGATCTACTTTCCTCCTTGGGCTAGCAGAACTCTTGGAAACTCAAGTGCTCCTTGATTCTCCAAGATTGATATTCATACTTCTGAAGATAATCACTCAAAGTCTCCTCCTTTGGTGCATCTTCTTCCTTCATCTCTCTTGCAGTAAATTTGGGCATATAATAATGTTGTAGATTTGATTATGTAGTTGAGTGCTTGCACACGTAATATGAAGAACTGATGCTTTCTTCATGTAAATATCTTCTTGAGGGACCTTCATGTCTTTCCCTCTTCATTTCTTTGATTTCTCTTTTAAACTCATGCAGAGTTTGGAACAGAGTTTTTGAGAACTCCTTCCCTTTCATTCTTCCAGATAAAGGGGTTTTACCCTTGTCTTCTTTATCTTCAGTGTAACAAAACTTATTTTGTCTTCCCTTTCCTTGAAAATACATATTGGATTCTTTAGAAAGCACATACTAAACCAAGATGATGTTGTGATACCACTGTAATATTCCAAAATGGGGAAACTCAGCAATACATGCCAAAATAACACATTTTTCAAAAATGTATGCCATGAAAGTTAAATGAAGCTCATGGATCCACTAGATATGATATTATAGTAACTAGATCTGAAAGGAAATCAGAAACAAATCACTATTTCATAGTTAAACATGCCTCCCATGCCATAAATATCTCAAAATCATGCAAAAATAGGGACTGCAACCATGTATGAAAGCTAGACTACTATGACAGCATTATTTTATTACCTCTGAAATAGCAGTAGGTTGTATATCAGATTCAGAGCAAGTATGTGGACAAAAGTTATATATATAGCAGATCCATACACTAGAAAGGCTCCTATTTCAGATCCCCTTAGGGTTTTGAGAATTACACCAAGTACAAGCAGTAGATCTAAGACCTAAGAATGCAGATCTGCATAAATATTTAGTGATTCAGAAGTATTCAGAAATATGCAGATCAGATCTGAAATATACAATGTACATATCTCCTCCAATGGATCTCAAAGTGAATGGCAGATCCCCAACACTCAGAAAACAACTCTCTAAATGGTGCATCCAAACTCCCTACAATAACACCTACAGTAATAACGTAGATCTGGAAGAGAAACTGCGCTGTAGGGTATAGAAAATAGTTGGCCACATGCGAAGATTAGAAAATGATTCTCAAGCACTCCAATACACTCCTCCAATTGGAGTAGAAGACTCCTCCATTGAAAAAGGGCACTGAAATGTCCTAGATCTGAATAGATCTAGCAACCACTTCCTGCAGATTTCAAAGACAACCAAACCCTAAATAGGATCTGAGTTGTAGTTGAAAGGAGAAGCTTTGCCTCAAGATAGATAGTGGACTATGCAATACAAGAATCTCCCAAGAGCTACTAAATGGGAAGAGGTGGAATTCCTAAATAGGAAATCCCAATGCTAAACAACATTTTCAATCTAGGCTAAATAACCAAAGAAAGCTCTATGGTCTAAATAGACAATATATCAAAATATCATATCTTCAACAACCTCTTCATGCTGCCATCCCCTTTTTTTATATATATTAAGAGCTTGTAAACCCTAAACCACCTTCAAAGAAATCTTCTCTTTCACACAATCCATCTCCATCTAGAATTTCCCTGTGACTAATTGATGACCACTCCTCCAAGACAGAGCTATAGATTTGGTCAAGGTTGATCCAGTAAAAATATCCAGCCCCTTTCACACCTAAGGGTGCTTGCTTACATAGCCATGATTTAGCCTTTTTCAAATTTGGCCTTGATTTATTCTTTATTTGGAGTTTGATGAACCTCATTTACACATTTATTCTTTAAGAAAAGAAGGAAAAAAAATGGATATTCCAACTAGCTTAGCAATAATTAGGAATATTACATCATCATATTAGTAATATTATAGCTTTTCTCCTTTTCAGGTGCCGATTCCTACTTAGAAATGTTTTTTATAGTTAGGGTGTGGGATGAGAATTAGGTTTTGTGAGAAGAGATCATAAAAAAAAGGAAGAAGGATCATGCTTAAGAAGAAGGAAAAAAAATCAGTTGTTCATTATGATTGAACAACAAAAACGGCGCACGGATGTTCAATCTAATTGAGCAACAACTATTCAATTTGATTGAACAACAACCGTTCAAAGATTTGAACAACAAAAAAACAACACAAAAGACATAGTTGTTCAATCCGATCAAACAACCACTGTTCAATTGGATTGAATAGCAGTCATTCAAAGATTTGAACAGAAAAAATAAAAACGCAAAAGACACGGTTGTTCAATCCATTTGAAGAACAACTAGTCAATTGGATTGAACAACAACCGTACAAATATTTGAACAGAAAAAATATAAATGAAAAAGACACGGATATTTAATTCGATTGAATATCAGTTGTTCAATTGGATTGAACAACAAAAATAAACAACAAAAAAAAGGATGAGGGAGGAAAAGGATGCTACTATGAGTATGAATAATGTAAAATAAGAAAAATAAAAAATTACAGATAAATTATATACAATATTTACAAAAGGAAGTAGCAAGCTTTTATGTGCTTAAAGTTTTTAGGCTATCACCCGTTTCTACTAAAATTTGGATAGTTGGATCGTTACGTACCTGCTAGCAGAAAGACTCCCTTGTAAGAGGTTTGTGATAGAGGCGCATTTTGTGCCCATTGACTTGGAATGTAGAACCAGACTCGTCTATGGTGGT
This sequence comes from Pinus albicaulis, assembly GCA_034641835.2. Classification (NCBI taxonomy): domain Eukaryota; kingdom Viridiplantae; phylum Streptophyta; class Pinopsida; order Pinales; family Pinaceae; genus Pinus; species Pinus albicaulis. The sequence continues at coordinate 330,133,013 of CM076574.1, forward strand.
CAAGGTGAGGGTACCATTATTGTGTACTTCTTGAATTTTGTATGGGCTGAGCCACCTTGTTTGTAACTTTCCTAGAAAATCTTGGAATCTAGAGTCATAGAGAAGTGTAATATTCCTAAATTAGCATGCATCCTAATAGGAATATTGATTTTTGGTTTTTTTTCACCTAGTAGATCAATAAATGGGGGAGGAGACCCATACTTAACTTAAATCAGCATAAAAACCCTCTTGGTGTGACAGGGGATCATTCTCATAGTTGGATTTCACACCCTCATGTTTGAACAAGAACTTTTGAATGTGGACAAACTCAAGTTTGACCAAGTCAACAACATTCATGAAGAGGAGTGGATCATCAATGTAAATAGCTCAATATGAACAAGGATCAGCTTAGACAAACATATGAGAGTTGGATTGAAGACACTTAGGTGTGAAAAGGGATGAAGCAGGTTGAAGAGGTCAATATTGACCAAATCAAATAGTGTTGTTAAGGGAGAGTAGCCTTAATGGAGATACAACGCAGTTTTGGAGGGAAATTGATCATGTGCATGTGGAAACCCTAATGGGTGGGACCCAAGGTGAGGAGGCTCACACAAATTATAAGCAAGAGGATGGTAGCCAATTGAGGTTAGCTTGATGATTATTGATTTTATGGTCTGCATGACTATTGAGCATTCTTCAACTGTTAAGTTGAGATTGCAGTGTTGTTTAGCACAAGGCATTCCTGCTTAGGGATTCCTTCTCCTACCTTGATAGGCCTCTTGGAGGAGAATTATACTTCAGTTTTCCACACTTAGGCTTGAGGCCAAGCATCCTCCTTCAGCTACAATGTTATTTTTGCAGAGTTTAACATTGTGTTGTAGGGTGTTGCAGTGGAAGGTGCACAACACCACTTCCTTAGCTTGTTTTTCAGAGGAGGAAGCATTCCTCTCTTTGGGAGATCAGTGAGGAAGATTTATAAGCTCATTTCAGATCTTGGAATGTGGCCAATGTACTTTACATCTCCTACAGCGTAGTTCCTTTCAGGAACTGGGTCACTTCTCTTAGTGTTGCAGTAGCAGGGTCAATACCCTTGATCTTGAGCTTGTCCCTTGGGGAAAGGGCCAACCCTTCTCCCAATAAGATTGTATAAAGTCTATTCTTATATTTATTGTATATTTCAGCTACATATATACAAATATGCATTATAAATATGTTATTTTAGGTCTATATCTTAAGATCTGTCATTTTATACTTGTACTTTCTTGAAGCCTTTGTCGGGTTATTCTCCTATTGTATAAAAAGGAAGAGATATCCATTTTTTTTAGCCATTGATGATTGTAATCTCCTGATCTATTATTTATTATAAATTTCTGCATAAACCCTCATTAAAATAATGCTATCACATGCTTCATGATTTATGTGTGCATAAGTTATGGGGTTAAGGCATTTTTGAGAGGTATTGGCTTGGGGAGACCTATTTAACTTGGCTAGAGTGATTGGTTTTTGCTCCCATTATATATGTGAGATGTATATTGTATGAAATAAGGGATATGAGTCCCATTTCTCATATTTATAGTGTAATTTACTGTATAAATCCTTTTTATGTCCCTTATTGTTGCATTTCCCCAACTTTTGGGATCATAAAATGCATATTAAGTTGCTTTTGTAACAATAATTGATGGCTATGTGTTTCTCAACACATTTTATGAGTTAATTCTCACTATTTTCATATATTTTTTTGAAAAAGTGTTTTCACTGCATGCATTGCTGAGTTTTCCCATTTGGGAATATTACAAAAATCACCCAATCTCCTCTATCGAATGTCTTCTTTTTGATGAGGTTGTCCTAGCACTTAGCTCGTTGTTGTTGGATGATTGTAGTGTGCTATAGAGCCAATATCCATATTTCATGTAATTCATCTATTTACTGGAGTCTTCTAATTTGGGCCTCCATCAAGTCCAGTACTACCTCTTGGGCTATCCTTAAAGTATTTATCTTGAATTCAATAGGAAAAATAGGCTCTCTTCCAAATACCAGATGATACGGGGAATATCCAGTGGTGTTTCTCTAGGTTGTGTGGTAGGCCCACAAGGCCTCTGGGAGTTTAGTAGTCCAGTCCCGATGACGTGTTGATATTGTCTTGGTGAGAATTGCCTCAAGGACCTTGCTGGTGCTTTCAACCTGCCCATTTTCTTGCGGGTGGTAGGGAGACGTGACTCTATGAATGATATGATAATTCTTCAGGGTGGCTATAATTTTATTACCCACAAACTGTGCCCCTCCATCGATTATCACTTCCCCTGGTAATCCATATCGCACAAATACCTCAAAAACAAAATTAATCACAGATTATTTCGTATATCTTGATAAGGCAACTGTTTCTACCCACTTTGTTACATAATCTGTGGCCACTAGTATGTAGATTTTTTGATTTGAGGGTGGTTTGAATGACCCAACGAAGTGTAGTGTCCATCGTTCTAACGACTCTACTACCCATTGTGGTTGTAATGGAATTTCATCAGCTTGGCCTGGGCGACCCATTCTTTGGAAACTATCACAGGCTTGGACATATTTTTTTGCATACCTAAAAATCGCAGGCCAATAATAACCAAATTGCAATACTTTGTGCCCCATTCTTCGATTTGCAAAATGGCCACCACAAGGTTCATCATGACAGGCCCGTAGAATGTTGTAAATATTGTCTTCCTAGATGCATCTGCGTATATGCATATCAGCTCCTATGTGAAAGAGGTATCCACCGATCCAGGAGAATCTGGCACTGACCTGAACAATCAGCGTCCATTCCCTTGTCGTTAAATGTGTGGGTAGCTTTCCTGCTGCTAGGTAATTTGCGACATCTGCATACCATGGTGTTTTTACTGCTACAACAAATAGATGTTCGTCGAGAAACTGATCGTCCACCACTAGTGTATCATCTATTTTTGGAACTCTAGATAGGAAGTCTGCAACCATGTTCTCCTTTCTTGGATGGTCTTTGATAGTTATATCAAATTCCTACAAAAGTAGAAACCAATGAGTTATTCTCCCATTTGTAATTGGCTTATTAGCTAGATATCTAATGGCAAAGTGATCAGTATACAAGAGTACTTGATAGCCAGTTATATAATTTCTAAATTTATTGATAGCATAAATGACAACCAACAACTCTTTTTCAGTCACTGTATAGTTTAAATCTGCAGGAGTGAGATTTTTGCTAATATAATAAATATCATAGGGTTTTTTATCTTCTTCTTGACCAAGAACTACCCCTATTGTTGTGTCGGATGCATCTGAATAAATGTGAAAGGGTAGCTTCCAGTTAGGACCGTGTAAGATCAGTGTTGTCAAGACCATTTTCTTTAAATTTGTAAAAGCAATGTCACATTTATTAGACCAATGGAATTCAAATTTCCATTCAATGCATACAGGGGTGCAGCAATTTGTGAAAAAATATTTATAAACCTGCGATAGTACCTTGCGTATCCAAGAAAATTGCATACCTCTGTCTACGTATAAGGTGTGGCTAATATAAGGATTACTTATATTTTTTCCAGATCTACCTGTATTCCAGCTGCAAAGATGTAGTGTCCTAGGATTACTCCTTCGGCCATCATCATGTGGCATTTTTCATTTCTTAAACATAATCTGGTAGCAATACATCATTCCAATACCTTTTTTAGTGTTTCTGGTGCTTGATCAAAGTAATATCCATATGGAGTAAAGTCATCCATGTAAATTTCAAGTCCTTCATTTATCAAATCAGAAAAAATGTTGATTATGGCTCTTTGGAAGGTTGCTAGGGCATTTCATAGTCCAAATTGTAATACCCTGTAGGCAAATGTAACCCATGGGCAAGTAAAGGTTGTTTTATACTGGTCTTCGGGGGCTATTTGGATTTGATTATAATTGTTGAACCCATCAAGAAAGGAAAAGCATCGTTTCCCAGCCAATGTGTCAAGGACTTGGTCAATAAAAGGATGTGGGAAGTGGTCCTTTTGTGTTGCTTTATTCAGTTCTCTGTGATCCACACATATTCTCCATTTCCCATTATTCTTAGGAACAACTACTAGGGGAGAGACCTATTTGCTGTCTGAGATAGGATAAATGAAGTTTAGAGGCAGTTGCTTCTACAATTCATCTTTTTCAATGTCTTTCATATGTGGGTTTAGCCTTCATTGAGGCTGCCAAATAGGCCGAGCCTCCTTGTCAGTATAGATGTGATGTGTGCATAGCTAAGGGTCTATACCCTTCATGTCTACGTAGTCCCAAGAAAATTCTCCCTGATACTTCTGTAGAACCTTTATGAGCGTTTGATTTTGGTTACTATCCAGATTGCCATTGATATTTAGAATTTTCCCAGGCTCAATTTCAATGGGTATGCTATTGCGCACAGTGGTTGTGTGTATGTGTTGATTATCAAAGTTTGCCAAGGGGTCTTCTTGTGGTTCATTGTCAAGAACTATTTTTAACATTTGGCATTTTAAGTTTCCAGGTGTAGATGGTTGATTCATGAAGTTATTGATTACATCGTCTTCACTTTGATCCTTGAATTCAAGAGCTTCAACTATGGTCAGTGGTGAACGGATATTTTGTTCCCAGTATGTATGTGGATGTCTGTGGACATTTACCGTGGGTAGAATTGGTTTGGAAGGCAGGTAAATGATAATTTTTTTTTATGGAATCTCCTTTAGCAATGGTCATGCTGCCTATCCGGTAACCTATGTAAGCATTGGATTTTTCCAACCAAGGTCGACCAAGTATTAGGGGGTGTCCATCCATCCTAATTTTTGGGTTAATAACTAAAAGGTCAGCTGGATACTTCCATGAGTCGACAAAAACCAGGATGTCTTGTAATATTCCTTCTCATATGATAAAAAATCTGTCAGGAAGTTCCAACAAAGTAGGTGTGGGTTCTAAAGCTGTTATGCCTAACTTCTCGCAAGTCTATATAGTTAAGATGTTAATGGCCACCCCTAAGTCAACCAATGTGTTTAGGAAGGAGTGGCCAGAGATTTTCACGGTTACTATGGGGTTCCCTGGATCGTCATATTTCATGGGTGTTTCCTTACCAAATAGTAAGTCAGATAGTGCCCCTACCACATGAACAATGGGTACGGTTTTTTCTTTCCTCACCTATATCTTTCCACACAGTTCTTTAATTTTATTAGCATAGATGGGAATGTCTTGTATAGCCCGCAAAACAATAATTTTAATGCAAAGGTTTTTTAATTCCCCTAGGATATAGAAATATGGAGGGACTATCGGTCTAGGCAGCGTTAATCTTTCAGGGAATGGAGGGGGATAAATCCTAAGGTTTTTGAGCTTCCCCTGATCAACCTTTTCCTTTCCTTTCTCTACCTCTTTTTTAGTCATATTTATTTTTCTAGGCTATATCAAAGTTCTAGATTCAAGTTGTGGCAGGGTCATATCTTCTGCTGGTGAAATAATACATTCTGATCTTAGCCTTAGTTCATTACATTGCTTCTATTCAGTTTAGGGGTTTGATTTATCTACAATCTGAATTAGATGAACCTACCTGTTGTTGGGGTTAGGATTGGGTTGAGCCAGAAATTGAGGCTATATGATAGGCTAAGGGTTGTGCTGGACTGGGTATGGAGCTGGTAATGTAGGTTGATTTTGAACTCCTGTCCCCATCGGTAGGTTGCTCATTTCAAGGGGTCACTGCCATTTCTGATGCCAGTTTTTGGTTTGTGAAGGGGAGGCTGGCCACTGGGATTGATAGGGAGTGTTTTGCAAATAAGGGGGAGAACAAGGGAAACTTGGCCAATTATTTCCTAAAGAGGGTTGTCTTGGCCAAGGCGACATAGGAAATGATTGAGACAACCAAGTAGACAAAGGTGATTGTTTTTTCCAAGATGTTGCAGGGTTTTTCTGGTTAAACTACGAGGAAGAAAATAACTGAGGCAGGTCTTGTGGCATATACTTTCCATTTTCAACGCTAGTTCATTAGATAGACTAGTTTTGTCTCTTCTTCTACTTCTTTAAAAAATTCCTTAAACCCCGGAAGTGAAGGGCAATGGTAAGTAGCATGGTCCTTGGCGAAAATAATGCATGTTTGGACCATGTCTAATGGACATTCCCTTTGGATGTGCTTCTTTCAAAAGTGTGGGCAAAAGAAAACCGAGTTTTGTTATGCTATAGCTTGCTTCTGCTTGGCTTGCAAGACATATAGCTGTGTTTTCAAGGTGCCCAAGATGTCAGTTTTGAAATCTTCTAAAAGATTACCAAATTTTTCTCTGGTCATGTTGCCACCAGATTGCTTAGGATCCCTTGTAGCTGAGTCTCGCCCAATTGGCCTACTTTGCGTACTACCGCGAGAGCACTTGATACATAGTGAAATAATATCGTGATATTCTTCTTGGTAGATGTCCCATTTTCCCTTTTCGTTAAGTGTTTCAACCCATTATTCTTTCATTCCCTTAATCATTGTTGCTTTTAAGATGTCTTTGGATAGTGTAGTATATGGAGACCTTTGTAAGTTATATTGAAATCTCTCGACATACTCTTCTGATGTCTTATTGTCTTTTGTAGACATATTGAAGATTTCATCTTTTAATTATCAAGTCCGACAATAATATTGATATTTATTAAGGAAAGAGTTCTTCATCTGGTCCTAGTTATTGATGGTTCCTCCATCGAGCCCCATGAACCAACGTAATGCCATCCCCTTCAAGGTAGAGGGAAATAATTTCAGTTTCTGAGGGTTATTGGTGTAGTCATATCCCCTACATAAGACATCGAATTCAAATAAAAATGCATCAGGATCTTCCGAGGTTATCCCATGGAAGGTGGGGATGTTTTGTAGAGGAATGGCTTTCATAGGGGAATTTTTAACATGATCAACAATGGGATATTACAATTTTGATGTCTGCCTCTAGTTCTGGTTTCGATTTTTTTCCATTTGATCAAAGATATGCCAATAATCCTCAGGGATTTATTGTTCTATAGGAAAAATATTTGTGGAATTAGGGAGTGGATGTGAAGAAAGCCTTATGGCACTTCCCCAATCTGGGATACTGAGTGTCTCTGTCTCGACTACTTTCTCAGGGGATCTAGGTTTCAAAGTTTTTACCTATACTACACTGCTGGTTTCTCCTCCCCCTTCCTATAAATTACAATAACCTCCCTCTCTGGAAGGATCAGTACTTACGTGATAAATAGAATGAAGGCTTTTTTAGACCCTTTTGTTTCACTATGAATCTTGGAATAGGCTGTAGATGGTGAGGTTGCTACCTGAGGGAGTGTAGTAGGAATTTGAGTAGGAATGGTTCTAGGTCCTACGGATGTCTAGGATTAAGATTTCTTAATGATTTCTTCTATATATGTTGTTCTTCCAAGGATCACCAGTACTTTGGGTTTCATGGATTTAAGTGGATGATTTTGATTTGTTTCTATCCTATTATTCCTAGTCATAAAACAAGAGCACCTATCCTACTAGCATCTGCACGATTGTTGAGAAGCGGGTTGGAGAGCAAGCATTTTTCTTGTCGGTACGCAGGTTCTTACCTCTCATTTTCAATACCCAATTTGTCGCAGGAAAATAAAGAAGAAATAAAGGAAATAAATCTTAAACACTCTCCCTGGAAATGGCGCCAAAAAATGTTGGGTCATAAAGTGATACAGGAGCATCCGATTTGGGAAAATACTTTGTATTTTATTTAAACTAGGGGGTCTTATGTTTGTGAGGAAATATTAATTTTATGTAAATATTAATGGGATTTTTGAGATTTTTTAATTAATTATATGTGAGGATTTGTTAATGTTTCCAAATAATTGGAATACATGAGGGAAACTAGATTTGAGGTATCTAAGAATTAATTATGAAGCCTAAGATAGATTTAGTTTCAAGATTTGAGGGATAAAATCTATATTGTAGGGGTGTTGAGATATTTGAGGACTTTGTTGAGTGATTAAAGGGATTTGAACCTAAATTGGTTCAATTCAATTTGTATAAATTAATGAGCCTCAAAGGCCAAATAGATCAGAGAAGAATAGAGAAAGGTAGGAGACAGGGTTTTGCCTGTAAGTCTACGGATAGTTGAAAGGGCCATGGATTTTGGATATCTGGTCAAAGACAAGAGTTTGTAAATGATTTCATTTTGTTTATATGAAAACATTATTTCAGAATTATATATATATTGGTTGATTGAGAAATTGCATGTTTAATTTTTGTAATTGGGGTTTAATTGAGAATGCACATATGAATTGATGAATGCATTCTAGCACAAGACTGGAAGTTAATAATGCAATAAAGGTTGGCACAATTTATAGTGTATAGATTGATTTTATAATTTGAAAGTGGAATCATTTGAAAAGCGCAATTTATATATAGGAACAGAGTTTTTTCAAACATTAATCGATGCTGGAATAATTAATAGTGAGTCTTCAAGGTAAACACTGAAATTGACTTTTAGTTCAAGCTTGATATTGGATACATCGTAATAGTGGTTGAAAATCCATATAGTACAGTGGAATTGGAGTGATATAGTGAATATTTGAATTAAATAGAGATGAAACCTCTGTTTACCGGAATGAGGAAATTGAATGTGATTGATTTATTGCTGAATGACAATTCTCAGCGTACAATTGAATCTACATTCTCCGTGTAGGGGTTTTTAGAATTCCATTTGATATTGTGTAATCCTGAATGACTGGTATGCGTTAAGAGGCGCAGAGTTTTTTTCAAGCTATGTCTATTTTGAATTGATTAAACAGTGAATCGATTGATGGTAGAGGTGCGTGTTGTAGTTTTGAAGTGGAACCTCAGACTTTGGGGAAAACACAGAGATGCTAACTCTGATTTTTGAAAGCAGAACCATTCGAAAGATGAAAATTCATATATAACAGTGAAGCTTGTGTAGTACTAGAGGAGGGATAGCGTTTTGTGAAGAATTCCGATAGCTTAATGATGGCGTAGTACAAATTAGAACATACATAAATTGTGGTCAGAATATCTGATGAAATCCGGGTTGATTGAATTGTCGAAGCGGAAGTGAGAACATGGAGAACTTAATGACTGTTGAATATAATGGGAGGACGAGTTTAAAAAGGGCAGAATCCTGAAGTGAATGAAGACCCAATTTGATGAAACACTGAGGTCCTACGTTCATTCGGTTGGATGGAGGGTATGTTAATTGCATGGGCCAGATTGTTGTTTTATGTTGGACTTTGATTTTTAATCAAAGTGAATTATGGTTGAATATTAATTGTGAGCGCTGGCATTTTTTTAATTAAAGTTGTATAAGATTTCATTGGCATTAAATCAAACAAGTTTGAATCTTTGAATTGGAACGTTCACATGGATCAACATTATGATAAGCCTTGGGGCTTGATTGTATAAATGTTGAGTTTGATTAAGATATAAAGGTCGAATGTTAAATCAAGAAATAATAAAGTGGATTTGGTATGGTTATTAGCCATAATGGAATAGAGCTTCTGCATATGAGAATTGGTTGTATGATTTTATAGTCATAGTGAAATGATATTTTGGAAGAATCTTGTACATGAAGGTTGGATTGGTATTATAACCAAGGGTTGAGTTGAGTACAAGCTTCAATTGAAGTTTAGTTCTAAATTTTATGCATGAAAGAATTGAATTGAAGAATGGTTGTCATAAGCCACAAAAATAATTTTTGAACAAATGATATAAGCTTCTGCATGTAAAAGTGTGTGAAATTGCCCAGACTTAGGATCTTATTTGGGGAAAATAATGGGGATGCATTTTTATATGTATGAGAGTGGCGAGAATGTGGGTTTTGCATGGTTTTTCTACATCAAGTGGTATCAAAGTTGGAATAGCTCTGTGTGAAGATTCAATTTTTTAAATTGAATTAATTGCATGTGATAAAACTGATCATATTTTGAAACTGATGAATATTGCAGCACAGAGATGCAGTGCAGTTGAAGAAGTGAAGCAAGATCAACAGGATCTTGTAGGTGACTTGACATATGATATTTAACTCTGGTTTGAAGGTTGTTGTAGAATTCAGGTTGTAAGTGGGTTGAAGAAAATCTCAGCAGAAAGACACAGATCATAGCTGGAGGGCAGTGATGAAGGAGTCCAGCGAGGGATTCTAAGAGAGAGTGGCAGAACCTGAAGATTCAACAGAGGTTGAATAAATTTGCAGATGAGTGAAGCCTAAAGGAGCAGTGAAGAAATTCTCAAAAGGTTCCAACAGAGGACCAGTGATTACCAAAAGACCAGATCCAGAGGAAAGGACTGGTGAGGTAAGTGGCAGCAGGAGAGCTTGCTGTTGTAGAGGCTTGGTGCAACTCATGGGTGAGAAACTCATGGTGAAGAATATGACTATTGAAAGTCATAAAGGAGAGAGTAGAGGTTTAGAGAGAGGCCACAGTAGAAAGAAGGAGAAGTAAAATGCTAAGGAAAATGGCATATGGAAGCGTTTGATTGATGAAGTGTATGAGAAAGAGAAAGTTGAGATAGCAGTTCATCTTGAGTTATTGATGAAATTGTTACAGGAAGATATGAAAGACCAGAGACAGGTTGGACCATGAGGAAGAAAGTGAAATGGTAGAGACTACAAGTAAAGAGGGATCAACAGGTAAGCATGCAGTTAACAGAAGAGCTGAGGAAGCTCGAGCAGATGATGAGTATAAAATTGAGACGTGAAGAAATCAGAGTAGCTGAGTTGAAAGTGGAGGTTTCCATTGGTGAAACAGAAGAGGAGATCATTGATGATTTCTTGAACTATTGGGTAAATATAGATTAGCTGGATAATGTAAAACCTTATATTTTTGTAGCTGACAATTGTGATGTGATTACAGGTTTTAATGAGGAGGATGCGCAATCTTGTGAAGTTGTCACAAGTATGGAAAAGAATCTTTCAGGAGATAAATACTCTAAAGAAGAGAGAAGTGATGTGTTTGTAGTTGAAGCTGTTATAGTACAAGAGGAAGTTCTTGTGAATGAATAAGAGGATTAGCTAGAAGAGCTGGTATATAAACCAACAGTTGAGACTGTTGAACTTTGTGATTTTCAAATTGAAAGTTTGTGTGTGAATGCAGGGATGGTACATGATGATGATATACTTCAACAATGCCACAAGGAAATTGCATTTCTGGAATACTTGTTGGTAAATTCAGAGTATGACAGAGAGATTGCAGCAGAAGATAAAGTTCAGTATAGTGAACAAGCAAAGAAATACATCATGGAAACAGATGGTGTGAAGGAAAGATTGGTTGATAGTCTTGAGATTTCTTTAGATAATTCTTTAGGCAGAGAGAATCATCATACTGATGTGCTGATTGAGATGGAAAATTTAGAACAACATACTAAAGCACTGACAAAGGAAGAAAAGGCACTGATGCCTTACGATTTCTGTTTTAACAAGTGTTTTGTGAATGCAGGTATTGTTGCAGATGTTGAAGAACATTTGACTCAGTTGAGCAGTCAAATGAAGGAAGAAGAAAATTTTGTGGATATCTTTAATCCATGGAATGAAGACACTAAGTTGCTGGATGTTGGGGGCCTTGTTTTTTTTTTAGTTTTGAAATCTTGGCTAAGACATTTTGAATTTTGACCCTTTTTCGAGTTGCGGTATGAATACACATGGAAACCGCGACCGCGCCGCAACTACCAGGAGTCGCGGAGCTATCAAGGTGGCATGGAAGCATGCGATATCTGGAGATAGAACAGGGACAAGTGTAGATGAAGGAAACACACAACAGAAGATAGAAAGTGGAACATGCAGATAACATGAGAGAAGCCGGAAGAAGATGAAGTAAAGCCACAGAGGAACTGATAGTCGCAAGATCGGGTGAATAAATAACAGTCACCCGGCTGAAACAAAGAAAAAGGCTGAAGAGGTTGCGAGGCTCGAGATAGGGAAAGACGCACAGAGCAGCTGCGGAGGAATCATGCATGTCCCTCCTAGGGCTCTTTATCTTCTCTATTCTACCTTTCTGTTCCGAAATCCATATTTATCAGATTTGTAAGCTATCAGTGAGAATGCCATGTAATCATGTGTTTTGCCAAGAGATTAATATAATGGAAGGTTGCTGTCTCAATAAGATGTTTATGTGCTTTTAGTGTGTTTATGCTGGTTTAAAATTTTATTTGCAAATGTCTGAATGCTTATTAAGTGATCTTACGTATATCACTCTGTATATGTAATGGATGCACTGTCCTTCATTAGTTGCGGGGTTGTTCCTTGCCATTGATCTCATCCCCTTCTGCATGTGGTTGCAGCACGCCTCGGGTGAGACGCACTGCTCTTCGAAGTAGGGTGAAAATGCCGGCGTGATCCTAGACTACATCGGACCCCTTTGTTGGCCTTTGTTATTACGCTTTAATTGTTTTCACAATTCAAGCTCCACATATCTGTCAACGGGAAATATTTTTCTACCAAAGACAATCACATACTGGATATGCTCAATTTCAAAAGAAAAAACAATGTTGTAGTAAAAAGCCACACAATTATCAATCATACAAATCTAATTATTCACACTCTGTTTAATCAAAGCTGAAGTTACTTATGTCATAGCAGAAGGTAATTCCTATATTGCAGTTTAGAATCCAAATAAAGGGAAATCAATCTGCAGGAAAGGAAACCAATCAACCATAACAGGAACATGACCCTATTCCTTTAAATAGGAACTTCAGCACCTGCTGCCTGACACTAATCACTCTGTAGAAAAGATAACTCAAGAGAACAGGACCCTATTCCCATGAACAGGAACCTTCAGCACCTGTCTCATGTTTCTAATCACACTGCATGAAAAGAAAGGCAATCAATGGAAACATGACCCTATTCCTTTGTACAGGAACCTTCAGCACCTGCTTCCCAACATCAATCATAGATTCAAACAATTAACAGAAATAAATCTCTTAACTTCTTAAGATTGAATGTACTAAGCACATGCAGCGTTAAAAGAAATAGAATGCTCAATGAATTACAGAGCTGTGTAACTAGTGTTTCAGCAAACAGAATTAAAGTAAAGCGCGAGTGTCATAAAGAAATTAAACAAACTACAGGGACAGTCGGGTGAATCTTGTGAGGAAGGCGGGCCCTTTCCTTCTCACAAGATTCCCCAGGAAAGGATTAAATTGAAGCGCTCAAAAGGAAATTTTATTCATCTGTCAAAAGAAATGATACATTACAAATGGATTCTAGCTCCAGTTCTCTCAAACACAATGTTCTCCTGTAGTTTCGAGCTCTAATCCCCTTCTAATGATGATGTCTCCTCTTTTTAAAGAGGAGACATCTCTTACAATTACAGTAGAGCAAATCTACGTTTATCCCAATTCTGTTCTTCTTTCTTAAAATAGGGCTATTCTGTTCTTCCATAAAAAGATATTGTTACAACAGATACAAAAAGAGTACTATCTTCAGAATAATCCGTGTAACCACGTCTTCATGTTGTTGCCATTGTTCCACAAAATTCTCTTCCAGAATCGCAAATTACGAATAGTGGCGGAATTTGCGTGTCTGCTGGCTGTTTCAGCAATGGAGTCGACTGTTTCAGCAATGGAGTCGACTGTTTCAGCAATGAAGTTTGACTGTTTCAGCAACGGAGTTTGACTGTTTCAGCAACGACCGATTGTTCCAGCAAAGCATATAACTTATCTGCGATCTTTTAGACTTATGTTAGCAACAATCTACTTCGATTAATGATAAAATATAAGAGTAATATGGAATTATATGTAAACAGATTAAACATATAGTAAAGAAGAGGATTTTATATACCTTTGGATAAAGTGAATGAAAATAATAATGGAATCCTTTTTAAACATGGTTATAAAGGTAAGGTGGTGTCAAAATATATAGTAAAAATGATACATAGTGAGGTCCTAACATCCCCCCCAGCTGAAAGTGTTGCATGTCCTCAGGAAACTCCTAGTCTAAGTCAGAGTCTGAGTACTGACTCTGTGCACGCAAGTTGCTCAAGCAGTAGCTGCAGAAGGTGGCTTCAGTGGGAGCTCGGAATCCTCGATTGTTCTACAATTGCTACCATGCTACAGCTTCATCTCTGTCAACCAATTGATAGTGACACTGATATTTCTCTGAAGGCATCCATAGAATTGGAAAATGAAAATGGTAACCAATCCAGTTTTCTCCACAGTGCCGAATACATCTGATATAATTAGGTACCCTAGAAAGTGCAGCTTGAAGATTATTAGGGCTAAAAGGGTGATAGTCTTGTCTTTCCTTACATGACTGCTGCCAAAACATAGTGTTGGCCTTCAATGCAGCAGCCCCCTTTACTCTGATTTGCTGTTGACACTTTAAAAGTGTTGAAGCCTGTAGTTGTTGTATGTACCTATGCATTCTTGGCTTCCGCAAGAATTGGTGATATTGTGCTATAAACATGGCTAGACTTAAAGGTTCCGGTCTAATCCAAAGGAGACTATTCTCCTCATTATGACTACTTGCAATAAACGCAGTTTGCCAGGTGAGCTGATTGGCCAAAAATGAAACAAATGCCCTTATTTTTACATCACCTACAATTGGAATGAGATTGACTCTTCTATTTTCAGGAATGGCCTCGTTATGGAGATAAAGTTCACACAACAAATGTTGGTCACTTTCGGGCCTCAGCAAAAGTCTTAACAAATTTTTCCGCAATAAGAAATTCATGAGGTATGCCATCCTTTATTGCCTTCAATTGAAAATAAACCAAACGTTCAGAAAGGAAGAGAGAGTAATTCACAGAGGGTTTTCGGGTAGCCATCAACTTTTGCACTAATGAAAACATCAAAACCATCTTTTCCTTTGATTCCTTGACTTCCTTCTTGGAATCCCTGAGCTGTTGCAATGTCTGTTCCCAACTATCCCAGTTGGCATACATGTGATTCTTCCATGCTAACTTATGCTGCTGTAATATTTTATCTTGCTCTACAACATATTGTTTCTTCCATTTGTTCATAAGTTATAATTGATTCCATGGCAGGGTCTGTGTCCCGACATTAGAAGTACTAGGTTGGGGCATTGTATGAGTGGCTGAACTGACTAACTCAGGGCTAGATATCTATATTTGAGGCATTGTTTGAGTGGTTGAGCTAACTAGCTCAGGGCAAGATATCTGTGGTTGGGGTACTGTCTGAGTGGCTGAGCTGACTAGCACAGGGCGAGATATCTGTGGTTTAGTTTCTTTTTCCAAACTTTTTGAGAACCCTACTGGTTCTTGTGGAGCAGTAGGGCATTCTTCTTTAATTGCAGCTGATGTAGATGCCTCAGATACCTGAATTTTGACTACTTTGTACCCTGCCTGCTGGTAAATATTACCACACTCATGGCACATGTATTCTCTGCATGGATCCTTATTTTGTGCTGATGCTGTGTGTGCTAGCATGTAGAGATTCAATTCTCTATCAAAGGCTTCTCGTGCCATGGTTAATTCATTCTTATAGGCTTCTAATTCAGACTTCAAAAACTCATTTTCCTCCAATAAGGATGCCATAGTGTGTGAACCCTGTGTGCTGGTTGATTCTGCTGGGGTTGCCTGCTGATCCACAGCTGTAGCTGGTTCTTGTGGAGCAGCTACAGCTGGTTTCCCTGTATTATCATGCTTGGTGTATGATTCTTGTACCACAGTGGCTGGTTCTTGTGTTTCAGCCTCTGGGTAAGTGACTGGTTCTTGTGTGGCAGTCACTGTTTGAGCCATAAACGATGTCATATTATCCCGGGGCACTGGTTCTTGTGTGGCAGTGCCACCGGACGAGATGGGTTGGGGAATTTGAAATGGGGGTGAGGAATGAAGTTTTAATAGAATAGTGTCGGGGTCAGGGGAAATGGGAGTAACTCCTGTTTCAACAGTCATTTTCATTTTCCTTTTTGGTAGGAAAGCAGAGAAGTCACTGTCTTTCCTTTTCTTTGTAGGGGAAGATTATTTTTTGGGGGAAGGGCTTTCGGAAGAAGTGAAAATTTGGAATGTGGCCCTTGTTCGTCGTTTTGAGACAGAGACTGTTGGGGTTCTTCTCTTCCTTTTATGAGTAGGTGGGGATGGGGGTGTTGGAGAGTCATCGCTAGGGATAGGAATAGTAGGAAGGGGTGACTCTACTAAGTGGGACGAACTTGGGGGTAGGTCAACTGGTTCTGAGGACGGAATTACTGGGGGGTCTGGGATATCGTTTAGTTGTCGTTCATAAGGACTCTCAGGAGTTTCTTGGGAACTTTCGGCTTGTTGGGGGATTTCGGCCTGTTGGGGAATGAGGAGTGGATTATTCAGAGGGGGGTTTTGCTCTGAATTAATAATTGGCATAAATGGTGATGGGTAAGGGATAACAATGGGAATTTAACCCGTCTACAATAATATGACATGTTTTTGATACAACCAAGCAGATAATAGGGAATATTAACTAATCGACCATTCCTTAAATGATTCATCAAAACGAAATCGTGTTGGTAGACTACCTGGTAATGCCCTTCGCATGTCAAGTAATGCTTGATGAATTCTGCTACTGTTGGCCATGGTCGAGGAAGTGAATGCAGACTTATTCCATGGCCTTTAAGTTCAACCGGTTCATCTGCAAGAAGAAAATCTTGCTGTGCATTTAAAATCACTTGCTTCCTACTGAACCAGCGAGTCCCTATAACCGGCAAACCTGAAACTTGAGCTATTTCCTCCTCTGTAACTGAAATTTAGACCCCTTGAACCACTGAATAATTCCCCTGAAGATTCTGTGCGAACTCTAAAACTTGCTACTGATCAAATTCTCCCAACCTTTCAAAGTATGTTGTCCATCCTACTTGTTGAAATATTTGATAGGCTTCCGGGAACATTTGAAGAAGAGTTATCGAACCAGGCTCGTGTCTGATAGCCGACCCTCCCATGGCTACTAGCTTGAGTCACATGTAGAGGCACAGAAGACAGAAACACAGGCTTTGGTCAAGCTAATTGTTACAACAGAGGATATGGAGTCTCAATGATGGCGGAAATGGATATGAAAGATGGCGGAGGATTGGGTGATGTGAAATGATTATTCAGTTTTCGAAATTCCCCCTCCCCCCTACGTATGGTGCAATGATGTTTAGGCATGTGGAGATTGTAATCATTATGAGCAGGATCCTCTCTTTAAAATATAATTTAACTTCATTACATAAAAACCCGCATACCTTATATTTTTACCTTTGTCTTTAAAATTCGAAGTATAAAGTGCTTCATAATGGCTTGATATTAATGGAAGAATCTGTATATTTCTCTGAGATGTAGAACATGAGCATATCAGGATCTGCTCAGTACTGAGTAATTTTCACCCAAAGGGTCTGAGGAGTAAAAGTGGAGAACTGAAAAGCTTGTATAGCAGAGGAAAGAAGTGATGTTTTAATGATGACAGGTTGCTGAAACTGGTGTTTCAGCAACGGAAAATGAATGACATGTTGCTGAAACTGGTGTTTCAGCAACGGGAAAAATCAGGAAAATGGGATATAATGACTTGGGTTTAAAATAAGTGGGGGAAGTATTTGATGAGGGATAATTTCAGCAGTAAGGGATGGGAAATACTAGCTGAAGGATGATATTTCAGGAATGGTAGAAGTGGGAAAAATGGAAAAAGGGAAATAATGTAGAAATGGGATGAAGGGATATTGCTAGGAAATGGGTTGAAATGAAGGGAACAAGCTTCTGTGATTGCAGCTTCAGATCTTCTTATGATGAATCTGTCCCCCTTAATAAGCTTTTCCAGAATCTGCAAAATTCAATTGTAATATGCCAACCCTTGACAAGGATTATTAGTTTTAAATCTAATCTAATCTAATACTAAAAAAAAACAGTGCATAAATTTAAATGCTGTGAGGAGCAGAAGACTCCCCTAGAAAAAGATAATGTATATCAGTCATGCAAGTAGTCTTGAAATCCTATTTAGAAACAGGGCGCTGGTATAAACGAAGCCTATGACCATTGACTAGTAGAGGTGTTTTAGAATCATCAATTGTGAGAAGTCTTACTGTTCCATTAGAAAAAGCAACATCTACTTCATATGGTCCAAGCCAACGTGTACGTAGCTTACCCTGAAAATTTTCAAACCGAGAGTCATACAACAAGGCCCAATTACCTTTTTGGAACTGCTTGTGTTTGATAATTTTATCATGCCACTTCATTCTCTGTTGTTGAATCATGGTTGTCTGGTGAATGGCATCTAATCTCTTCTCATCCAATTCAAGAAGCTGCTGCAACCTAGCTGTCTGCACATCAGTCAAATCAAGATTAACAGCTAAAGCAATTCTTAGAGTTTTGATTTCAAATTCCATAGGAAAAACAACATTTTTACCATAAACCAATTCATAGGGAGAAAAACCTGTAGTGTTTCTCCAAGTAGTTCTGTAAGCCCATAATGCTTCGGGGAGCCTTTGAGACCAATCCTTCCGGTTGTCCTTCACTGTTTTAGTTAGAATGGCTTCTAATACTTTATTTGTGCTTTCCACCTGCCCATTGGCCTGGGGGTGGTATGGTGTAGTCATTCTATGATGAATATGATATTTTTGAAGGGTAGACTTAAAACCATGAGAATTGAATGGAGGTCCTCCATCTGTAACTAGCTCTCTAGGAATTCCAAATCTAGTGAAGATTTCTTCAAATAAGAAAGCTAGGACAACCTCTTCATTGGCTCTAATAAGTGCTTTGGCCTCCACCCATTTAGTCATATAGTTTGTATAGACTAATATATAAGTTCTTTGATTGGATGGAGGATTAATGGGTCCTATAAAATCCAAGGCCCATATTTCAAATGGTTCAGAAACTACCTGGGGGTTTAATGGCATTTGATCTCTATGATTGGGTTGACCCATTCTCTCACAGCTGTCACAAGCCCTTACATATTTCTTTGCATCCTTAAATAATTAGGGCCAATAGTAACCCATCCTCAAAATTTTGTGTGTTATTCTATTATTAGCAAAATGCCCTCCACAAGGGTCATCATGACAAGCTTTCAGTATGTCATACACTTCATGTTCCCTAATGCATCTTCGGATTTCCTGATCAAGCCCTGTGTAGAAAAGACACCCACTTATCCAGCTATACCTGGCACTTTGTTGAACATTTCTTCTCTTTTCTCTGAATGACAGGTGTGATGGTAATTTTCTTGCAACCAAATAATTAGCAATATTCGCATACCATGGAGAGTGAGTAGAAACTGCAAACAAATACTCATCAGGAAAAGAATCATCTACTGGAATATCATTGTCAGTTTTTAACCGTGAAAGGAAATCAGCCACCACATTTTCTTTACCAGGCCGATCTACAATTGTGATATCAAATTCTTGCAGTAATAATAGCCATCTGGTAACTCTAGCATTTGTAACAGATTTGTTCATTAAATACTTGATAGCTGAGTGGTCAGTGTGCACAAAAGTAGAATAACCAGTGATATAGTGTCGAAATTTATTAATGGCATAAATTACTGCAAGAAACTCCTTTTCGGTAACTATATAATTAAGCTCAGCAGGGGTCATATTATTACTGATAAAGTAGATAGCATAAGGAAGATGATTTTCCTCTTGTCCCAAGACAGCTCCAATTGCAGTGTCTGAAGCATCAGAAGATATATGAAAAGGGAGGGTCCAATCAGGCCCCCTCAAAATAGGAGCAGTAGATAACTGATGCTTGAGTTCTTCAAAAGCTTTCTGACAAGAATTAGTCCACTTAAATTCAGCATTTTTCATAAGCAATACAAATAATGGAGAAGCTATCTTAGAAAAATCTTTAATAAATCTTCTGTAGTATCCAGCATGTCCTAGAAAACTTCTCACATCATTTTGTGTTTTAGGAACAGAAATATTCTGAATGAACAATATTTTAGATGGATCTACCTGAATACCTTGAGATGAAATAAAATTTCCAAGCACTACTCCTTCACTCATCATCATATGACATTTTTCAGTACTTAGGGAGAGGTGAGCTTGTATACATCGTTTAAGTACCTTCTCAAGATTTTGTAATGCATCTTCAAAAGACACACCATAAGGAGTAAAATCATCCATAAATATTTCCATAGAATCATTCAGCATATCAGAAAAAATTCCTATAACAGCTCTTTGAAAAGTTGTTGGTGCATTACATAGCCCAAATGGAAGAACTCTATAGGCAAAAGTTCCCCAAGGGCTGGTGAAAGTGGTCTTGTCTTGGTCTTGGGGTGCAATTCTTATCTGATTATACCCACTGAATCCATCTAGAAAAGAAAATAATTTCTTCCCTGCCAGACTATCCAACACCTGATCAATGAAAGGTAAAGGAAAGTGATCCTTTTGAGTAGCTTTGTTCAAGGCTCTGTAATCAACACATACTCTCCATTTCCCGTTTTTCTTAGGGAAAATTACCAATGGGGAAACCCATTCACTATCAGATATGGGGTATATAAATCCTGCATTAAGCAATTTCTGAAGTTCTTCTTTAACAATTTCTCGTAAATTAGGGTTCATTCGTCTTTGGGGTTGACAGACTGGTCGGCATCCCTCTTTAATGTAAATTCGATGAGTACATAATTCAGAAGAAATACCTTTCATATCCGTGTAATCCCATGCAAATGCTTCCTTATATTCATGCAATAACTTCATTAACTGTTGTGTTTCATCAACTGTTAGATCAGGATTTATGTTTAATGTCTTGCAAGGTTCAATTTCAACTGTTATGCTTTTAGATGAGATGGTGGTTAATGTCTGAGATGAGTCTTCAGATTCAATCTTTTCTTGGGTATCTGTTTCAAAAATTGCAGTCAATTGATTGTGTGTTTCAGCAATTACAGAAGAAGGTTCACAAATAAAATTATTAATTATTTCATCCTCTGTATTGTCTTTAAAAGTTAAAGCTTGCCCAATAGTTAGAATAGGCTGAACATCATTATCATCATAATCCATCCACGTAGAATCTTCATTATTAATTATGGGTGTAGCATGAGGATAAAGAGCAAGCTGTTTAGTTTCATAACCATTAGAAATTGTCATTGAACCAGATCTACAACTGATAAAGGCATCAGCTGTGGCCAGCCAAGGCCTCCCAAGAATTAAAGGATGTCCCCCTAGCTTTGTTTTAGTCTGCAATACAACAAAATCAGCTGGGTAATTCCAGGATTCAACTGAGATAAGTAGATCTTCAACAACTCCTTCAGTTTTAATTGTACAATGGTGAGCCAACTCTAGAATGGTAGGTGTATCTCTGATTGTGTTATTCAGCTGTAATAATTGTGAAGTTTCAAGAGTCATTATTTTTATTACAGCACCTAAATCTACCAGAACTTGAGGAATCATTGTTTTACCAATTTGAACTGTCACGGTAGGATGGCCGGGATCACCATATTTCACAGGAGGGGTTTTTCCAGACATTAATGCAGATAAATCACCCATCACATGTACTGTAAGGGGATCTTTAGTTTTCCTACCAGGTTTCTTAACACAAATATCCCTTATTGTTCTGGCATAAATTGGTACATCTCTTAATGCTTGTAAAAGTGGAATTTTAACATACAAATTTTACAATTCCCCTAAAAGATTAAAAGCAGGTGTTTCAGGCGTTCTAGTTAAAACCAAACGCTCGGGGAATGGTGGTTCTGTTGTTTCAACACTTTTGTTAGAAGGTGGTTGTGCTTTCTTATGTTTCTCAGTTTCCTCTTTATCAGAATCAGAAGAAGTTATATCATCAATAATAGGCTCTACTATTTTCCCAGATCTTAAATGAATATCATTACATTGCATAGTAGGAAATATAGAGTGATTCTGAATATCAATGACTTGCACAACTTTATTATTGGGGTTAGGATTTGGTTGCATAGGTAGCTGGGGTCTCATTTGGTTATTTGGCGGAGCATTTGATGGCAGAGGAAGTGGTTGTTGGAATTGGGGCAATTGATTTGGGTACGGGAGTTGTTGGCTTCTCCAATTTGAATTCCAAGGGTTAAAAGAATATGGCTGCTGTGGGGGCCAAGGAGTCCACATTGTAGGATCAACAAAGGGAGGGTTTGATTGTTGCATGGGTGGGAAATTCATTTTATTAAAGGGTGGGTATTGCATTTGATTAAAGGGAGGGTAATTTGTTTGACCGAAAGAAGAATAATTATTCCAACGATTAAATGGCATACTAGAGTTCATACCTTGTCCTTTTGGTTGCCATTGTCTTCTTTGAGTTAGCAGGTAAACTGCTTCAGCTTCTTCTTCCATTGGCTGTAATGCTGCCTTTATTCCTGGTAGAGATGGACATTGTTTTGTTTCATGATCTTTCTCACAAAGGGTGCAGATTGGTATTTTTTCCAATGGGCATTCCCTTAGTGGATGTTTGTCTCTGCACTTCGGGAAAAAGACAGCCAGAGTTGCTTCTGCTTCAGCCTGCTTCTTCTTAACCTGCAAAGTGTCAATTTTTGAAGCAAAAGAACTTAACATCTCAGTTTTAAATTCTTCAAGTAAATTACCTATTTTAGCTCTTGTTGCTCCCCCACTGGCTGATTTCTGCACTCTTGAATAGGTGGGATCTCTATTGCTTACTCTGTTCCTTGCATCTCCCCTTGAACACCTCTTAGAAAGTTCAACAATCTCATCATATGATTCTTTAGATATATCTCCCTTGCCAAGCATATTTAACATGTCTAAACAATCATCCCTTAAACCTCTAACTAATATTGTTTTGTGAATTTCCTTACTTATATTCGGATGATCAAATCTCTGTATATTGTACTGCAGCCTTTCTACATAGTCCTCCAAATTCTCGTCTGACTTTTGTGCCATATTGAATAGTTCATCCTTCTTTTCTCTCGTTCGGCAGTAGTCTTGATATTTAAGCAGAAATTTATGTTTCATCTATTCCCATGTTGTGATTACCTGACTCCCAAGGCTCATGAACCATCTTAAAGCATTTCCTTTTAATGTTGCTGGAAACAGTTTCAACTTTTGAGCATTAGTAACATAATCATAACTTCTGCATAATATATCAAATTCAAAAATAAATTCATCCGGATCTTTATAGGATAAACCATGGAAGTTAGGTAAAGCTGACAATGGAATGTTTTTCATAGGAGTTGTTCCTATAGGGAGATCACTGATAGGAAATCCCAAGGTAGAGAGAGAATTTTCATCCTTTCCTTCTCCTTCAGGATCTACACGTCCTCCACCAAAGAAGTCTTCATTGTTTCCTTCCATTGTCTGTTCTCATACTACACTTGCTCAATCGTCAAGATCTTCTACTGGCTCCTCAATGTTTTCCACTGGTCGTCCAACACTCTCTATTATCTCCTCAATGTGCTCTGCTGATTTGCTAGCACTTTCTTCTGACTCTCCAACACTGACTGCTGGTTCTTTAATCACTAGCTCCTCTATATTTTCAGGACCCACAACTTCCTCTGTTTTGTAATCTGATTGAGGGGAGTGCTGAAGTTTTGGTCTTCGAGAACTTAATCTCTGTGATGATTCAGCCTTTGATACAATCTCGTCAATGAAAGTCTTTCTTCCTCCACTTCCTTTGCCTTTGCCACCTGTGGGGTTATTTTTCTTCTGGTTTCCGCGTCCTCTCATACAATCTGCACATCTGAAAATAAAATATTAATGCTTTCGAAATCTATAATTTCCTTCCCCAGCAACGGCGTCAAAATGTTGGTCGCTTTAATTGTTTTCACAATTCAAGCTCCACATAAATTGTCAACCCGAGGAAGTCTGTTTATTCCAAAGACAATCACGCACTGGATATGCTCAATTTCAAAAGAAAAAACAATGTTGTAGTAAAAAGACACACAATTATCAATCATACAAATCTAATTATTCACACTCTGTTTAATCAAAGCTGAAGTTACTTATGTCATAGCAGAAGTAATTCCTATATTGCAGTTTAGAATCCAAATAAAGGGAAATCAATCTGCAGGAAAGGAAACCAATCAACCATAACAGGAACAGGACCCTATTCCTTTAAATAGGAACTTCAACACCTGCTGCCTGACACTAATCACTCTGTAGAAAAGATAACTCAAGAGAATAGGACCCTATTCCCATGAACAGGAACCTTCAGCACCTGTCTCCTATTTCTAATCACACTGCAGGAAAAGAAAGGCAATCAATGGAAACAGGACCCTATTCCTTTGTACAGGAACCTTCAGCACCTGCTTCCCAGCATCAATCATACATTCAAACAATTAACAGAAATAAATCTCTTAACTTCTTAATATTGAATGTACTAAACACATGCAGCGTTAAAAGAAATAGAATGCTCAATGAATTACAGAGCTGTGTAACTAGTGTTTCAGCAAACATAATTAAAGTAAAGCGCGAATGTCATAAAGAAATTAAACAAACTACAGGGACAGTTGGGTGAATCTTGTGAGGAAGGCGGGCCCTTTCCTTCTCACAAGATTCCCCTGGAAAGGATTAAATTGAAGCGCTCAAAAGGAAATTTTATTCATCTGTCAAAAGAAATGATACATTACAAATGGAGTCTAGCTCCAGTTCTCTCAAACACAATGTTCTCCTGTAGTTTCGAGCTCTAATCCCCTTCTAATGATGATGTCTCCTCTTTTTAAAGAGGAGACATCTCTTACAATTACAGTAGAGAAAATCTACGTTTATCCCAATTCTGTTCTTCTTTCTTAAAACAGGGCTATTCTGTTCTTCCATAAAAAGATATTGTTACAAAAGATACAAAAAGAGTACTATCTTCAGAATAATCCGTGTAACCACGTCTTCATGTTGTTGCCATTGTTCCACAAAATGCTCTTCCAGAATCGAAAATTACGAATAGTGGCAGAATTTGCGTGTCTGCTGGCTGTTTCAGCAACAGAGTTGACTGTTTCAGCAACGGAGTCGACTGTTTCATCAACGAAGTTTGACTATTTCAGCAACAGAGTTTGACTGTTTCAGTAACGGCCGATTGTTCCAGCACAGCATATAACTTATCTGCGATCTTTTAGACTTATTTTAACAACAATCTACTTCGATTAATGATAAAATATAAGAGTAATATGGAATTATATGTAAACAGATTAAACATATAGTAAAGAAGAGGATTTTATATACCTTTGGATAAAGTGAATGAAAATGATAATGGAATCCTTTTTAAACATGGTTATAAAGGTAAGGTGGTGTCAAAATATATAGTAAAAATGATACATAGTGAGGTCCTAACAGCCACAACTCTCGAACCTGGGTCTTGTCCGCAAGACCTGACTTCTCGCCAACAAATGGTTCCGTTGCTGGGACCTGCATGTTCTGAGGGGATCTAGATCATGGTATCGAGGATCTTTGAAGGAGCGATACGGCGATGGTGGGATGATCATCTTGACCAGTTCATTGCTCAGCAAGCAGAGCTGACTAAGAAAAAGGAGGCGGCGATCAAGGAGCTTGTTCTTTTCTCTGACTCAGCCAGTGATAATTACGAAATTTTCTGGGGAAGGTTCCCTACGGACCTTTACAATTGGTTGCGGAGGTTACGCGTGATGGTGCCCCAAGAAGGCTTGCGGAAGATAAACCGCAGGTGGGCGCACGAAGATCTGGTGGCACTGCATTGGGTAGACACTGAACTAACCCGCGCGGTGGATTTCTGGGTAAGGACCACGTTGGAAGGATACACTGTGGAGTTTGCTGCTGAGTGCTATCAATCCTTCTCAAAAGCCAAGGCTGTTTTCCACTCAGGGCTAAGAGGGAAGCTGTTGAAGGAGATTCCGCTGTGGGTCAAAGCTCTGATGGTGGACGAAGGGTTGATTGAATTCCACAAAACGAGTATGGAAGCGTAAACCTCCCGTGCTGGGGGAAGGGTTGAGGGAACCGATGCTGTGTAGAATGTGAAAGTGGGGGTGGGGAATGGATGTTGAGGCCACATGCAAGTTGCGGGAGCGACGTGCGCATCGGCGGGCACAGATCGCCGATAGGTGGCGAAGAAGGGTAATGCGAGATTTGAAGAGAAGAGAGATCGAGAGGAAAAATTAGAAGGAGGCGCCTCAGAGGACAGGAATTATGGGTTTGGATACCCGGGAAGAAAACAGGACAGCAGTGGAAGTGCAGTGGGTGCATGGGAGCCCAGCGATGCGAGAAAGAGAGATTGTGACTAGCAAAGATAATGGAAAGATGCAGCCCGAAGAGAGTTCCGATGATGAATGGCACGGCGTGATGCAGCGGATGTTTCAAGATCAGAAGGCACCCACCCCTCCAGGTAGCCCTACTTCTCACCTTCTGCATGGCCAGGATCCTGACCTTCCCCTGGTACTGTATCAACCTTTAAGTAATATTTTTATTTAGTTACAAGCATTAAGTCGGTCATACAATAGTTCATCAGTGTCAGTAACGTCCGGTAACAGCAGCGTTACTAGTAGTGGTATTTTTCCTAGTGGGACCATTACGCAACCACGACCTGGAGGCTTTATCCTGGTCAATTCTCCGCAAGTACACATGACTGGATCTTTCACCCGATATCCAGAGTTCTCTGGCTGGGGCAATGATGATGTAGAGCAACACTAGTACCTGTGCGAAGCCATCTAGAGGGCTCGCCAGATGCCAGATGCAGGGAAGTTAATAGAATTCCAAGCCATGCTCAGAGAGAGGGCTCTGCGATGGTTTATCAAGTGGTCCGAGGCTCATCCTAACCCCGTAATTGTAGACGTGAAGTGGCATTTTCTCTGCGAATTCAAGCTTCCCCAGACAGACCAGCAGGGCCTGTCAGAGCTGTGGGAAATTAAGCAGAAGGAAGGTGAGACCGCGTGGGAGTTGATGCGGCGATTCAAGGACGCGATCAGGAAACTTAGCTACCCGATCGATCCAAACCACCAGAGGGACTGGTTCATCAAGGCTCTGCTCCCCTTGACACAAACCCCCCTCACTCAGCAGAAGATTGATAACCTGCAGGACGCTTTGGAGCAGGCCATGAAGATTGAAGCCATGGCGGGCTACCCCCAGGAATATCGGGGGGGGGGGGCGGCCCCGCAAGATTCTTCTTTGATAGGGTTGCAACACCAGATTGCCAGCTTGACTGAAAAGCTCAAGGAGCTTCAGCCAGTGAGACCAGCGCGACCGAATGTTTGGTGTACTCATTGCCTGGTCGAGGGCCACGTCGCAACCGAGTGTCCTCGGTTGCGCGGCGCAGGGGCAGGACCCTCGGTCGCAACTATTCAGGGGGGTCCACCGCCTGGTGGCGGCGCGGCAATAAACTCGCAGGGAGTATACCAGCCACAATAGACTTACGCGGGGTTCCCACCGCAACCGGGTTCCTCCACCACAGAGTACTGCGAGATTTGCCGGACGCTGGGGCATCCTCCTCGGATGTGCCCGATATTACAGAAGTACTCCACGGTCCCGAATAATGTGTACTGCGAATTTTGCGTGTCCACGACTCACAACACTGAGTAGTGCAGGGCGCTCGACGCACTTGCGGATCGACTGGATCATCCCTCCTACAGGGTGAACGAGGCTCCGAGGGGAAGAGGTGGAGGCATGCGGGGAGGCCGCACAAGCGGACGCGGTCCGGTAAAATGTTACAACTGTGACTAGGAGGGTCATGTGGCTCAAGAATGTCCCCTTCCATGACGACCCTGGTGTTCCCAGTGCCGGGTCAACGACCACGCTACAGAAGACTGTCCGGGGCTCATCAAGAAGTGGGAAGAACGAGCGAGGTAGAGGGGAGCGAATCTGATAAACTCAGAGCCGCGAGGGACCGCCACCCCAGACTTGCAGAACGTCGCAATCGTGACGAGGGGCGGAAATAAGACTGGAGAGGATGCCCACGGGAAGGAGCCAACACGAGTGGTTCGGCCGGCATCCCCGAAGAAGTTGATCAGGCCCGAAGTCCAGAAGAAGTATTTCCAGGAGGCAGTTGAGGCGTTCGCCCAGTTGCGGAACGAGGGAGGTTTGGAGGAGCCCATGCTGCCGGAATCTGGTGCGCAGAACGTCGTAGGTACTGTGGTCGAGGATTGGCTCCGGTTATTCCTCAGGATTGTTGACAACGCTGCGCTGCGGCAGCAGCTCAAGCATGCTTTGGACGGAGCACTGCAGGGGCACACAGAACTTAGAGATCAGGCAGACGCTGGCCCTCAATACATGCAGCGTGTCAAGCGGAACAAGCAACGAACAGGCAAATAATTCCGGCTTAACACGCAGGTCGCAGAGTTCCAAATCAGCGACACCATGTTGGACTTGGGGTCCAACGTCAACATTCTGCCACGAAAGACATGGGAGGCTCTTGGAAGGCCACGGCTAGCCTACTCACCAATCCAACTCAGGATGGCGAACCAGTATTGCATTTTTCCAATCGACCGGCTCGAGGGTGTCGAGGTCGACGTTGCGAGGGTGAAGACATACACTGATTTTGAGGTTATTGATATCATGGGCGACAAGGATCCCTATCCTGCCTTACTCAGCATTGATTGGGCTTTTGAGAATTACGCCATCATCGACCTTAAGAAGGAGCTGATGATCTTTGAGGATGGGGAGGTACGGGTCACCCAGCCTCTCGACCCGTATCAGGGCCCGCGATATACAGAAATGGTGGACAATTGGGAGGATGCTCAGATGATGGACCACCTTTATCAGATGAATGCAGGAAAGCGGGACGATTATATTAACCCGACCGCAACTGGCTCTGTTAGTTGGCGGAGTGTGCAAAGCTCAGAGCTCGGATCCGAAATCGCTTGGGAAGACTGGCAGCAAGGGGGGTATGAGACCACCACGTGGAGATGTGCTTCCATTGCCCATGTCCGGTGGGTAGGGACCAAGATCCGCAGATATCCCACATTGTCGAACATGCAAGCAGTCAATACTTTTATTGCCAAGGTGGAAGACCTGGTCCCAGCTGAAAGCCGAATACCACTTTTGGATGTGGCCTTGCAATCCACGTCAGCCCGATGGTGGAAAAATCACCGCAACACTCTGTTGCGATGGGAGTGCATGGCGGATGCTCTGCGGGCACGATTTAAAGAGGATGAAGGACCCTGCAATACGCTTAAGTATCATGGAACTTCCAACCGGCGACACCATTTGCGGGCCTGCGAGGAACAATGGCGTAGCACCCGGTACCCTGAGGAGCTGTGGGTCCACAGGTTTATCCACTCCCTGGGTACAATTCCCCAGGCATGGTACCTGGAGGAAGAGCGAAAACGGGGCACTTGCTCTTGGCAGGCCGTCGCAGACAGGTTCGTGCGATGCTTCTTGTTCGAAGGGGAGACGGCGCAGGAGTCTCAGGCCCTACAGGCAGTCAAGGAGGTCAGACGGCGCAGGAGTCTCAGGCCCTACAGGCAGTCAAGGAGGTCTTGTTTCTCCGCCATCCCAAGCCTAATGGGGGCCCGGTTGTGTCACGACCTGAGGTCAGGCATGAGTTGGTTTGCCACCAGATTGACGGCGATCTAGATGACGATAGTCTGGAGGACCTCAGGCATCTCTATTTTGACGAAAGGGAAGGCGAGCGGAGCATCAGTGAAGAGCCGACGACTGAAGGAGTCCATTTACAACCCCTAAAGACAAAGAAGATGAACATTGGAATAGACGAGAGACCCAAGCTCGCAACGGTGGGAGATTACTGGGACGAGGAGACAACAAAAGAAATTTTCAGCCTCCTCCGAGAATACGAAGATTTTTTCCCGTCTTCGGTTGCAGACCTACAGGGGATCAAGGGGGATCTGGGCGAAATGTGCATCGCGTTGAAACTGGGGGCCAGGCCGGTGAAGCACCGACCCTACCGGTTGAACCCACGTATCAAAGAGAAGGTCAAGATGGAGATTGACAAGATGCTGGCTGCAGGTCTCATCTTTCCAGTTGAAGAAGTAGAATTGGTGAGTCCCATTGTCATCCAGAACAAGAAGGACAAAGCGGAGATCCGTGTCTGTGTAGATTATCGGAGCCTGAACAATGCCTGCATCCACGACCCGTTTCCCACTCCTTTCAGCGATGAAGTCCTAGATCACGTTGTGGGAAACAAAGCTTATTCATTCACTGATGGGTTTTCGGGTTACCATCAGGTGCGCATTGCCGAGGAGAAAAAGCAAAGACGACATTCACCATTGAGTGGGGATCATTCGCATACCACGTTATGTCGTTTGTTCTGAAGAACGCACCGGCTGTGTTTTCCTGGATTGTCATTGCTGCTTTCTGGGAGTACATTCACAAGTTCCTAGAGGTCTACATGGATGACTGGACCATCTACAGCCTGTTGAAGAATCACGCCTCCCTGTTGCGTGTTATGTTTGACCGGTGTTGTCAGCTGCAGATTTCCTTGAACTTGAAGAAATGTATTTTTGCAGTTCCATTCCGCACACTCTTGGGCCACGTGGTGTGCAAGCAAGGGGTCTGCGTTGATCCCGCCAAGGTCGCGGTCATCGTCCATATGGAGGCCCCCGAGACCATGAAGCAGTTGCGAGCACTGCTTGGGCACACAAGATACTACAGACGGTTTATTCGCAACTATGCAAAAGTTACGGCCCCTTTGGAGAAACTGTTGCGGAAGTCCAAAGTGTTTCAGTGGACGGCGGAGTGTAGGAAGGCACTTGACACATTGAAGGAGAAGTTGGCGACGACACCCATACTTGTGCATCCTGACTGGGAAAATCAGTTCCACGTGCATATTGATGCGTCCGGTATTGCACTCGGGGCAGTATTGGCGCAACCCGGGGAGACGACAGTTGACCACCCCGTATACTTCACCAGCCGTGGGTTATCGAATGTGGAGAAGAATTACACCATGACCGAGAGGGAGGCATTGGCGATGGTGTACTCCCTCCAAAAGTTCCGCCACTATCTTCTGGGTGGCAAAATCGCATTCTTCACGGACCATTCTGCATTGAAGTATCTGTTGAATAAGCCTATGTTGGAAGGAAGAATCTGTCGTTGGCTACTACTTTTCTAGGAATTCACGTTTGAGGTGATTGTCAAGCCTGGCAGGTTGAATGTTGGTCCCGATCATTTATCCAGGTTGGAGACAGGAGAGAATGAAGGCTCGTTGGACGATCAGCTGCCGGATGTCGACCTCTTCCGAGTCGAAGCAGTACCAGATTACCTGGCTGACATTGCCACTTATCTGATCACGGGACAGTGCCCTCAGGATTACACCCCGCTTCAGAAACACAACCTGGTTTTCCGGGTAGCCGACTACCAATTGATCGCGGGGCAGCTGTACAAACTGGGCCTTGATGAGGTGTTGCGTAGGTGTGTTCTTGACCACGAATGGGAAGCAGTGATGTGGGAATGTCACAGTGGTGTTGCGGGAGGGCATGTGGGTGCGAAACCCACCGCAAGGAAGGTGCTCCAAGCTGGCCTGTGGTGGCCGACGGTACATGCTGACTGTAAGGCCTATGTGAAGCGTTGCGATGTTTTCCAGCGGACGGGAAGGCCTTCGCACCGGGATGAGCTTCCGCTACACCCAGTGCATGTGTTGCGGCCGTTTGAAAAGTGGGCTATTGATTTCGTAGGTCCCATCGCCCCGGTCGCCAGACACTCCAAGGCCCGGTACATCATTACCGCCACAGATTACCTCACCCGGTGGGCTGAGGCAGCAGCGGTACGCGACTGCTCGGCAGAGACTGCTGCCCGGTTCATCTTTGAACACATCATCAGCCGCTTTGGCTGCCCACGGAGCTTAACCAGCGATCAGGGTACGCATTTCATTAATGCCACGGTCAAGTCACTACTGGACACATTTATGATTTAGCATCATAAAAGCAGCCCATACTACCCACAGGCCAACGGTACTGTGGAAGCATTCAACAAGATTCTCGAAAAGGGCTTGACTAAAATTTGCAATGCTCAGCGCGACGATTGGGACGAGCGTCTCCCGGCGGCGTTGTGGGCCTACCGGACCATGGTGAAACGTTTAACCAACCAGACACCAGTCCAGTTGGTGTATGGCCAGGAAGCTGTGATTCCCGCTGAGTTCACGGTACCTAGTCTTCTGATCGCAACGTCTCTTCACTTCTCAGAAGAGGAGTCACTTCGAGAACGCCTCCAGGAGCTGCAGGAGCTGGACGAGGCCCAATTCCTGGCGAAATTCCACCAGAAGGTTCAGAAGGCCAGGCAGAAAGCGTGGCACGACCACCACATCAAAACCAAATCCTTCCAAGTTGGCGGCAAAGTTCTCTTATATGACAGCCGGTTCCAGAAATTTCCAGGCAAGCTCCAGATGCACTGGTTGGGACCCTACTTTGTCATCGAGATCCGCGACTCAGGAGCTGTTCGTTTGGCACAGCTGAACGGTACAGTTCTCCCTGGGTGGGTGAATGGCGCACGCCTGAAACCCTACCAGGAGTAGGTCCCTTTCACTTTTCATCAATAACTCTCGCAACCGAGAGAACCCGTAGAGTAGCTTAGTCGAATAAATCTCCCACAACCGGGATGAGCGTAGGGAGTCTTTTCCGTTCATAGGCAGTCTGTCAAATAACTGGTCAGTTGCGGGTACCTCACCGCAACCGACTGTGGTCGGGGCGGACCAGTCCAGCGTGTCACAGCGCCAGTCCAGCGTGTCGTTCGCGTAGGATCCATCCTCGTGCCAGTGTCAGTCCAGGTCATTTCCATCAGTCCTTTTGTCAGTCCGTAGGATCGCTCAGATTTGCTTCATAAATTACCATAAGTAGACAGTAATCGTACCGTAATCATTTGCCATCACCCGCAGTTCCCTCAGCCGTCGCGTCCACCCATCTCCCCATGACGCCGTCAGCAACTGTCAGATTACACACAGGCATGCAATTGATCGCACGATTATCACAGGCTCGAAGGATAGAAAGAATTAATTGCCGTTATGGAGTCTCATCAACTCCGCTTGTGCCAGGGAATGCCATAACTTGCATGGAGACCAATTGCTCGAGAATGACGGACTAGTTCAATTTGGAAATTGCAGCGACTCCAGAGCAGTTGCATCCTCCAAGCACTCTACACCCCAAAGGAAGCTCCCGAAGAATTCTCCAAGTTTACCAGCGCCGCGCCAAGATGCCGAGGGCTCTCCTATCTGTCCCTGAACCAGTGTTGGATAGCTGAATCCACCGCGTAGAGTCTCTAGCTGGCAAGTATGACAATGCAGCATGTATGGACACCAACCTATCTGACCCAGCTGAATTCCCCCACCTCCATTGGCAGACCTACATGGAGCATCATTACACGCCAGGTAGCAGCTCCAACAGCTGGATGCGACCAGAATTCAGGGGCCTACAACAGTCATCCTTGATGAATTTGAGGAATCTTCCAGTTTTTGGAACTACGGGACCGGCCCTGCAATGCACCCGGTTCCTCCTCGGTCGGATACAGAATGGGTCCCTATGGCTCAATGAGGAAATTCCAATTCATGCCGAAGACATTCTTAGACTTACAGGGCTGTCTCAGAATGGCGCGGATGTCTCCACTGCCGGCCAGACATCCTTCAAGCGCGCCCGAAAGTTGGCTGACTCAGACCTGTACACCAAGTATGGCACTCGCCGGGGGGGCAAAGGTGCCAAAATTTATTTGATCAATAAACCAGAAATTCAGTTCGCTTGCTACCTTATCGCTAGCAAGACGATGCCGCACTATACAAAGGGAGAGTGCACCCTAGATACAATCTCCATTGCGGAGCACTGTATCCAGGGCGTTAGGTTGAATTGGTGCTCTTTTGTGCTAAAAGAACTCTTTGGAGCCTATGAAGAGAACTACAAGCGAACCACCAGTTTCATTTACGGTTACTTGATTTTAGCTTTCGCCATGTGGAAATGGCACCTTCCTCCCGTCCGGATGTCGACGGAGACTACCGCGAGCCAGCCTCTCGCGATGAAATACACCCCCTGGCAGGTGTCCTTGGACCCCAGCACCAAACAGGTGAACGCGGAAGCGTTTCGGGCGTGGTACGGGTTGATGACAGATGTGGTGACTAACCAACAATGGGTGCCCAGGCACCTGTTGGATGAGTATAGTGAGCAGGTGTGGTTTGGGGTCAGCCACAAGCACACTTACCTCCGGCCAACTTGCGTGTCGGACACCACCTTCCACATGGCACCCCTTAGATTCCAGTTGAATGATGACACCTTTCACCGTGAGGTCTCTGCGTGGCCGGGGGTCACCAAGCACATCCACGACGGGATCACCCGATATAACTTTGAGCAGATGCTGCCGGCACAGCGACCTGCCGCGACCGGTGCAACGGGGTCCTCACAGGTTGTGACGGAACCTCCACAGGATGCAGCTGAGACCGCACAGGACCTGCTCGAATCACTGGTCCCCATCGTACAACACCTCAATGCCCAGGTACGATGACTTAACGTGGTAACCCAAGTTGCTTCAAGTGGTGCCCCTTTATTTCCCTCCTTTGCTGAATTTCAGATCGGTCGGTCTCGTGCTCCCTCCAATACCGCCCCTCTCATTTCTCCCATCCCCACCAACCTATTCACCTCTGCCACCCCTATCATCACACAGATGGGCGAAACGGGACCAGAACCTGATTCATCAGACCCCCCTCCATCCAAGAGGGCCCGCATTGCTATCACCGATCCAGTGGTGGATCTTACCGACGATGATCCACCATCCACTCCACTCCCAAGAACGTTGATTCCGGAGGAACCCCTAATCGATCCGTCAGATTTCCTCAACATTCGTCTCCCCCATACCTCTTTCACCCCATCCGCCGCTCCCTCCACCGGCTGTCCACCTGCCACCTCCTCCAATCCATCCAACTCATCGGCCACTGTATCAGATCCTCTCATCCAAGAAATTTTCGGAGGTGACCACGGGGTGGAAGTCACCTCCAGTACTGCAGCCGTGGTATCGCCGGTTGACCCCGTGGCCACACCCCAGGATCCTGCCCCTACTATATCTACCCGGCTGGCAAATGTTGGGGTTGATTTGACTGACCCTACCCCAAACCAGACCACGCAGCAAGACCGGCCGGAATCTGACATGGCCACCTCGATGCAGCAGCAGACGCCGGTCCATCCTCCTGAGACCTCAAACCGATCAGTGGCCAGTGGCCAACCTTCGCAGGAGCAGGTGCCAGAGCAGGGCGCACCCAGCACGACCAATGCAGAACCATGGAGTACAACACAACTGTACCTACTCATTCAACGGGCGGCCCTAAAGGCCGAACAGATTCACACAGAGCTGGAGCAGTGGTGTACCGAGCAGCATAACCAGATCACGGCGCTTACTGAACAGTGCAATCAGCTGACTAGGGAGAAGACCTACCTACATGAGCAGGTCACCATTGCTGCTCATGTGTTCTCCAACTTATGGCCCGCTGCAGGGGCTCATTATGCCCCACTTCCTGCCAATATAGCGGAGGACAGTCTAGCAATCTAGGCTCAGCACTTCAGGACTATTTTCACTTATCTATGCAGGGAGAACCAGGAACTCCAAGCGGCGTTAGCCGCACGGCCTACCCTTCCGGACCCACAGATTGTCCACTCAGAACAGGTGACTGCCCAGCAGACTCAGGCAGTTAGTATGCACGCGACTCTCCATTCCACTGCGGGCGAGGCTTACGCCCTTCTGTGAAGTCTGCAGGAGTGCTCACTCGCTCTCATTGTCAAGACGCAGCCTATCTCTGCCCAGCTGCAACAAATTTCCCGTGAAATTCAGGAGACCGTGGACCCAACATGGTTAGATCAGCTCTATGCCCAGGCAGACGAGCTTGAAATTCAAATGCAACAGACTGAGGCCGATTCGGCAGTGGCCAAAC
This sequence comes from Pinus albicaulis, assembly GCA_034641835.2. Taxonomy (NCBI): domain Eukaryota; kingdom Viridiplantae; phylum Streptophyta; class Pinopsida; order Pinales; family Pinaceae; genus Pinus; species Pinus albicaulis. Next base: position 330,168,539 of record CM076574.1, read on the forward strand.
AAGTCATTTGGGAAATTTTTCCGCCCATCCGAGCCCATGCCGAATCCATACAACAGCTGGATGCCAAGGCCGAAGCCCAGCTTGCCATGCTGTTCGGGGCTGCCCCGACGACTATAGACGAGGCCACCGCCACCCGGATCTCTGAAGAAGCTGACTTGCTTATGCATGAATGGAAGCAAGCGGTGGCGGACGTCACTGGGCTTAGAGATACAGTGCTCCGCAGGGTCCTGGAGTTGGGGCCCTTGTTTGAACAACCACTTGGCGGAGCACAGCAGGAAAGGGCGCAGGGTGAAGGAACAGCAGAATAGAGCACGGGAGCCAGTGGGGCAATGGAAGTGGAGACTATTATTTGTGATTGACTCGGGGACGAGTCAAGTAATTGTGGTCGGGGCCTGTTGGGGCCCTTGTTTTTGTTTAGTTTTGAAATCTTGGCTAAGACATTTTGAATTTTGACCCTTTTTTGAGTTGCGGTATGAATACACATGGCAACCGCAACCGCGCCGCAACTACCAGGAGTCGCGGAGCTATCAAGGTGGAACGGAAGGATGCGATAGCTGGAGATAGAACAGGGACAAGTGCAGATGAAGGAAACACACAGCAGAAGACAGAAAGTGGAACACGCAGATAACATGAGAGAAGCCGGAAGAAGCTGAAGTAAAGCCACATAGGAACTGATAGTCACAAGAGCGGGTGAATAAATAATAGTCACCTGGCTGAAACAAAGAAAAAGGATGAAGAGGTTGCGAGGCTCGAGACAGGGAAAGACACACAGAGCAGCTGTGGAGGAATCATGCATGTCCCTCCTAGGGCTCTTTATCTTCTCTATTCTACCTTTCTATTTCGAAATCCATCTGTATCAAATTTGTAAGCTATCAGTGAGAATGCCATGTAATCATGTGTTTTTCCAAGAGATTAATATAATGGAAGGTTGCTGTCTCAATAAGATGTTTATGTGCTTGTATTGTGTTTATGCTGGTTTAAAATTTTGTTTGCAAATGTCTGAATGCTTATTAAGTGATCTTGCGTATATCACTCTGTATATGTAATGGATGCACTGTCCTTCATTAGTTGCGGGGTTGTTTCTTGCCATTGATCTCATCCCCCTCTGCATCTGGTTGCGGCACGCCTCGGGTGAGACGCACTGCTCTCCAGAGAAGGGTGAAAATGCCGGCGTGTTCCTAGACTACACCGAACCCCTTTGTTGGCCACAACTCTTGAACCTGGGTCTTGTCCGCGAGACCTGACTTCTCGCCAACACTGGAAATGATGCTGAATAGTCAAGATTCAGTGCAAAAAAAGAATTCTCAATTTTAGAATTGGGAATTGCATACGAAAAGAGATGAAGACAACAGAAAGAAGTACACAATGTACCAGTCCAGTAACTTTCTGATAGGAGAAGGCATAGGAGAAGTTTACAGTTGCAGAAAACAAGAGGGTAAGGATGATTGGGTGGCAGTAGGAGCTAGGCAAGCCAGAGCTCAACAAGCTAAAAATCAGCAATCTGAAGAAATATTGGACAGAGAAATTGAACAGATAAGAAAGCTAATGATGAAACTATCTCATAAGAAGATATCAGCAAGGAAGAGAAGCAGCAACAACAACAAAATGAAGACAGAGACAGATTGTGAAAGTGCAACCAACGGAGCAAGACAACATAAGATATGGAGACCTGGAGAAAAGAAACAAACAACAGATATAGATGATGAGTTACAAAATAAAGTGTGGGATCCAGGTGGACAAAGATTTAAAACGCATGATCAGGAGATCATGATCATTTTCAACCTTGGGAGTCTGATGCAGGAGCATTAGATTTGGGAAAATACTTTGTATTTTATTTAAACTAGGGGGTCTTATGTTCGTGAGGGAATATTAATTTTATGTAAATATTAATGGGATTTTTGAGAGTATTTAATTAATTATATGTGAGGATTTGTTAATGTTTCGAAATAATTGGAATACATGAGGGAAACTAGATTTGAGGTATCTAAGAATTAATTATGAAGCCTAAGATAGATTTAGTTTCAAGATTTTAGGGATAAAATCTAGATTGTAGGGGTGTTGAGATATTTGAGGACTTTGTTGAGTGATAAAAGGGATTTGAACCTAAATTGGTTCAATTCAATTTGTATAAATTAATGAGCCTCAAAGGCCAAATAGATCAGAGCAGAATAGAGAAAGGTAGGAGACAGGGTTTTTCCTGTAAGTCTACGGATAGTTGAAAGGGCCATGGATTTTGAATATTTGGCCAAAGGCAAGAGTTTGTACGTGATTTCATTTTGTTTATATGAAAAAATTATTTTAGAATTATATATATATTGGTTGATTGAGAAATTGCATGTTTAATTTCTGTAATTGGGGTTGAATTGAGAATCCACATATGAATTGATGAACACATTCTAGCACAGGACTGGAAGTTAATAATGAAATAAAGTTTGGCACAATTTATAGAGTATATATTGATTGTATAATTTGAAAGTGGAATCATTTGAAAAGCACAATTTCTACATAGGAACAGAGTTTTTTCAAACATTAATCGATGCTGGAATAATTAATAGTGAGTCTTCAAGGTAAACACTGAAATTGACTTTCAGTTCAAGCTTGATATTGGATACATGGTAATAGTGGTTGAAAATCCATATAATACATTGGAATTGGAGTGATATAGTGAATATTTTAATTAAATAGAGATGAAACCTCTGTTTACCTCAATGAGGAAATTGAATGTGATTGATTTATTGCTAAATGGCAATTCTCAGCGTACAATTGAATCTACATTCTCCGCGTAGGGGTTTTTAGAATTCCATTTGATATTGTGTAATCCTGAATGACTGGTATGCATTAAGAGGCGCAGAGTTTTGTTTAAGCTCTTTCTATTTTGAATTGATTAAACACTGAATCGATTGATGGTAGAGGTGTGTGGTGTAGTTTTGAAGTGGAACCTCGAGCTTTGGGGAAAACGCAGAGATGCTAACTCTGATTTTTGAAAGCAGAGCCATTCGAAAGATGAAAATTCATATATAAAAGCGGAGCTTGTGTAGTGCTGGAGGAGGGACAGTGTTTTGTGAAGAATTTTGATAGCTTAATGATGGCGCAGTACAACTGAGAACATACATAAATTGTGGTCAGAATATCTGATGAAATCTGGGTTGATTGAATTGTCGAAGCGGAAGTGAGAACATGGAGAACTTAATGAATGTTGAATATAATGGGAGGACGGGTTTAAAAGGGTGGAATCCTGAAGAGAACGAAGACCCAATTTGATGAAACGCTGAGGTCCTGCGTTCATTCGGTTGGATGGAAGGTATGTTAATTGCATGGGCCAGATTGTTGTTTTATGTTGGACTTCGATTTTTAATCAAAGTGAATTATGGTTGAATATTAATTGTGAGCGCTGGAATTTTTTTAATTAAAGACATATAAGATTTCATTGGCATTAAATCAAACAAGTTCAAATCTTTGAAATGGAATGTTCACATGGATCAACATTATGATAAGCCTTGGGGCTTGATTGTATAAATGTTGAGTTTGATTAAGATATAAAGGTCGAATGTTAAATCAAGAAATAATAAAGTGGATTTGGTATGGTTATTAGCCATAATGGAATAGAGCTTCCACATATGAGAATTGGTTTTATGATTTTATAGTCATAGTGAAATGATATTTTGGAAGAATCTTGGACATGAAGGCTGGATTGGTATTATAACCAAGGGTTGAGTTGAGTACAAGCTTCAATTGAAGTTTAGTTCTAAAGTTTATGCATGAAAGAATTGAATTGAAGAATGGTTTTCATAAGCCATAAAAATAATTTGTGAACAAATGCTATAAGCTTCCGCATGTAAAAGTGTGTGAAATTGCCCAGACTTAAGATCTTATTTGGGGCAAATAATGGGGATGCATTTTTATATGTATGAGAGTGGCGAGAATGTGGGTTTTTTAGGGTTTTCCTGCATCATAAAGGTGACTCTTACAGGAAACTTCAATGCTTCTCATTCAATTGTCAACATAGGGCAAGCCTTGTTATTTCAAGAGTGTGAGCACAATATATGCAAGTGATATCAAAGGAAAACTACTCTAAATTATCATAAGGAATATTATCTAATTCTCGAAGTTCAATCAATTCAAAGTGAAAATGGATTATAGAATGCTTTTGACTATTCTATCAAAGTATGTATAGAAAATATCAATGTACGATTGAAAATCATACTGTGATGAATTGAGCAACAAGCCTAATAAATTGAAAAACAGTGTGAAGAAATTGAACAACAATTGTTTATCTAAATTTTGCAATGGAATTCTCTTTTAAATTATGAAAGGACATCTCTCTAAATCAATCAACAACTAGACACCTTGCAATATTAGTAAAGAGATCCAATATTTAAATATATACAGAATTGAACAACAGTCATGCTAAAACTAAGGAAGTGAGTATAAAGCATTGAGAAATGATGAAAGAATCTAACAAATTATGAAAATATTGACTGTAAGCAAGAAAGCATGAATGATGAAATATTCTAATGAAAGAGAAAGCTGGAGCATATTATGTTCACAATTCAACCAATTAAATGATATCTCATGAAATGAATTAGATGACTGAAATGTAAGTTCTGTAATTGAACGCATAGCACAGATATTAGCGAAGAAACTCCCAGGGCTGGGTCCAAAGCCACCAGAAGTCTACCACTATGGAAAACTCAGAGATTGATTATCCAAAAAATTCCAAAACCTTTATTAGGCTGAAAGTTAATACATTGATATAACTGGACAATTCTGTCCTGATATGTCTATTACAAAAGAAAATATCTATTCCGATCTATATATCTTGTTCTTCTTCGGCCTTTTAAAGGTAATTGCAACAATGGTAACGGTCTTTTCCATACTGTATCCTACTGCTCGTGGATGTCGTTTGAGTTCTTCAGACGTGGAGATGCCTTTTGCCTTCCGTTGGCCCATGGGAGTCATCATGATCTCGTTTGTCTCTCTTTGTCAGTTGTCTTCCGGTTATCATCGATTCAACTGATTTGTTTCCCTATAAATAAAGATACAAAAAGTCAATTTCCCATTGTGAAACATCCCTTTAACCGTTAGTTCAGTTTTTCCTCAATTTAAATTAATTTTCCTTTCCTTACTGTTAAGATGAGGAGAATTTCATAAAGGTGCATAACAATTCGTGGTAAAGTTAGGGTGAAAACATACCTTATTCTCGGCCCAACATTCCTCATCCAACATCATCTCTGCAACATATCAGTACTTTCACTCTCTTTTCAAATGAGAATCCAACAGCATAACTTTGCACAAAATTATTCCTCCCTAGCACTAGGACGAGTGCTCAATTTATAGGGAAAATGATGGTAGTTTCTAAATGAATTACTTTATAATAATAGGAAAGACATGTTTCCAAGTTCAGAGGTGTTAGATGGACACTTGGATTCGAGGTTTGACACCTATGAACTCTTCTAGAAGGTGCTCGCCATGTGGAGATTCCTGGAATAATGAGAACTCTGATCCTAGGTGACCAACACACCCTTGAGTGTCGGGAAGTGCACTGTAATGCACCCTTGCACGGAGGAATTGGTACTGCAACATAGTTAGTCCCTTGTAGATGAGTGTTGGTGAGTCAGTGGGTCATATAATATTTACTTAAAACCTTAGAAATCTCACAATATAAGCCATGAATGAAATTTTATTCACTTAAGGAATATAACAATTGAAATATAAGGGGATGATAGACCCTATTTCATTGGTCCTGGGTAATATGTACAGTTTGACCAGGTCTTGGGTGATGATGCCCAAATTGACCTATAACAGCTGCCCCCTAAAGCATGAAGTCAAAATAATAATATCATTTGGATGAGATGCTTTATGATGTGATGATTAGGAACTGAAGTGGACGGTGACCTACATCAATATTACAATACATTACATCATGATATTTTCATCTTGATCACGAATTGCTGAGGGAGGCATTCCCATGCTCAACACATAAACTATCTAATAACATGTACATAATTCATAAATTTGTCTACATTGGAATGTTGCTCAATATATACATGCCTACATATATAGGCCCATGTTTGGATGACGATCTGAATGTAGAGACATCATACAGATGATGTGCAACAATCCTGAAATCACAACCCAAATGGATTAAACTAGAACAAGGGCCTTCTTAGCTCATTCACTCAATTTTTCAGGTACAATTATAACCATGCGAATATATGATTTGAAGTCGAACATGGGAAGACATTGTATGATTATCAGCCGATGAGGTGAGCTATTTAGAGAAGTGAGAAAACCACCATTGATGTTAATGGATCTCAAGGTACTACAATACAATTTGTAAGGCGTGAATAGATGATTTGATGTCGAATGCCAAACAAAATCTTTCGTTCAAATGTCTGAAAGCGAGAAACTTGTCAATGATGTAACAAGCCTCAGGGTACTGGAAGATGTTTCTAAATAAACTTCTTAGATGATGAGATGATGTCGATAGGAAGAAAATTTATCGCGAAACAGGAGTAATGATTTCGAAGACAAAATGTGACTTGATATAGCAATGTTCAGGGACTAATGTCATGAAAATGAAGGTTTATGAGTATTGCAAAAGGATGAGGATTTTGCTGGATGAATTCTCTTGAACATATCGACAACACTGAGATGAGTTGGAAACATTGACCCAAAACCAAAGTGAAGGTATGATGAACCATACATATGAATGAACCGTCAAGAATATTACCCAACCCAAATGTCACGATGATGGAGTGAAAGTGTCATGTTCAAGATCGACTTGCTACCATAAAGTGTTATGTTTCTTTTCCCAAATTTTCCACAGTAATTTGTCAACCAGTACCTATTTATTTTTTAACAAGCTTGAGGAGGGTAACATATTATTGATTTATAATTCGACCCTTCAGGCGAATCCATCGTGATTTAATCATTTAATGAGTCTAGCGATACATGAAACTCGATTATTTCCATGATCTAAAAGTCCATTGTTATTTTATGTTTTAATGAGTCTAACGACGGTGAAAACCCAGTCCTTTTTCATGTTTAGAGAGTTTGAAAAATAGGAATATAGAAAAATCCATGAGTCCTTTTTCATAAATTTGTTGCTCAGGTCTGAAAAAGTGTAAAATGATAACTGAGAATACCTCTTAGCCATGTTCTATTAAGATTTTTCTTTTTCGTGAATAATCTATCTCAGTCTAGAAAAGGTTAGAACATATAATAAGTAGATGTCATTTCATTTACTCTTACGATCTCTAAATGACAAGTGCTTGATAATCGTTTCACATTATAGGAGTCTAAAAAGAGATAAAAGAAGACTCTAGGGTGTTCATTTTTTGCAGTTATCGAAGCTCGAAAAATAGATAAAATTCTGCTTCAACTCCTTTTTCATTTTTATCAAAGCTTGAAAAATAAGGATAAAAGTATGCTTTGTTTGACTTTCAATTTAATTTACGAGCAGGAAAAGATGGAAATAACTCGACATTTTCATGTATTTTACGAGCGTGAAAAATGTTGAACCTTTAGTTAAACTGAGAGGGCGGGGGGGGGGGGGTGAAGAATTTTAACACATTCATGAATTTTTAAAAACTTTTCATTAAGCTCATTTACAACTTAATTTCATGATCAACTTTATATGTGAACAATCTTAATATGTGAGCAGCAAGTATAAAGATAGTGTGACAGCAGACTTATTATGAGAGCAGCAAGTATTAAGTAGACTGAATAAACCATATTAACACATAAACATCACACACAGAGACAACAAATATAAATGGAAACCCATAAAGGGAGAAAAGCAAATATTATTATTGTTGTGATGCAAAGGCAAGCTCCAACTCCCTCTCACCATTGATTTTCTGAAGGCACCAACCTACAGGAGGCTTCAACCTCAATTCTGCAAGCTACAACTTGCAAGAAAGCTGCAACTCCCTCAATCTATCAAAAGAAAAAACTTGCTGATTTACCTTGGATATCAGCTCTGTTCTGTACCTTCTTTACTGTTGTCCTCCAGTCTTCATATCTGTCTTATATCATCTTTGAATCTTCACAGCATCTCCACCTTATTCTTATTTTCTCTACTTCAATTCTGCATTATCTAACCTCTTTATCCATATCTATGATATATTATTTATAAATATTTCCTTATTACTGTTAGCATTCCTCAGGGAATTTGAAGTGGACAACCATGCCTCTTTGTCTTATGCCTTCTCATTTCTTTTACCAACTCATTCAAAAAAAAAAATAACAATATGCATTAATTTCAATATTACAGTGGGTTATTTATTTTCCTCTGGAGACTTGACTTTGCATCACAAACAATATAAAAACAATTAAACCATTTACATTTTCAGTTAAAATAATAATTTCAGTTCAGTCCATTCAATTTTTGGTTCTCTTGTGAGTTTTTCTTCTCTGCTGCTGTAGTGTAACTGTTCTGCATACTCTCCTAATGTTTACTGCAATTGTGTGCTTCTATGCATGTCCACCTATCAAACCCACATTTCCATTTCTGTGCATATTCACCTGTTCACTTTCTGGGAAAATTCATACACTCTGCATGCGGAATATTTTAATTTCTTTTCTGCTTCAAGCCTATGGTGAAAACCATATATTAACCCTGTCTTCAATGAGTATTCATAAGAGACTTCAGAAATTTTGCTTCGACCCCAAATATGAATCTTTTGTCACAGCATATCAATCCAATATACAATTTCATCAAGCGACAGTTCAATTTCCTGATGGTGTAACCTTAGTAACAGAACAATGCACTAATGTATATATTAATAGGGACTTGTGGGCCCACATCCTTGTTTAACGCATATCAGGACTCTTCATATTATATATTGGTATATACGTCATATAACAAACCAAAATAAAACTCTTGCATTTCCACATATGCTAATACCCGTCAAGACTTTATATTGCGCCCAAATACCATACTGGCCCACTGCACTTTATTAAACCCCGGGTAACCATATAACTCGATACACATAAAAGTCTGGCACACAATATATTTCAAACCCCTTGAATCCATATCCAACATTTTATAATATCAATAACCATTATATAATATGGCCCCCACTCAGATGTTAAGAGCCTTTATAACAGCCTTTGATTTTCGCTTTCACTAACATTTATAATTAAAATGAAAACTTTGGACCAAAAACCCATTTTGTAACATATTCGAATACTATGGTTAAAACCACAATCTACTTCTTGCCTCACCAGACTTTACTTATCTTTGTGTTAAACTCATTATGTAATGAGTATAGCATAATGTCCAAGGTATGAATCCCGCCAACACTTCATATAAGAGTTGGGCTTTGATTAAAACATGAGCCAAACATATAATGTTGGGTCCCACCATATTGACGAGCCACATCAAATCCAATCAACCTTAATCTAGATAATAATTATAAGCATTTACTTCCTGAATGCACAACCATATCATTTCAATTCCTTAATTCTTCACCTTTTGGATTAAAGCCCAAACGTTTTCCATCTGACGACGAATGACTCGTCGCGCTCCATCCAACACATCCGACGACAATCGCGTGATTAATTTACACGAGGGTTAACCCACAGAACTTACGTGATGACATGGGTCCCAATGGTTAATTCACCCCTCGCATCTGACGGCTCCAGGGTTGTCACACTCAAATCAATAATCCAATGGCATATGATGAATATCGCGTTGTTTTTTGTTTCAAGCTTTAATGCCCCAAACTAACGTGATGTAAGTGGTTTACCAATACCAGCCTTCTCCACGTGTCAGCTAGCGACATATATCGTGTTCAAAAAGTGAAATCCACTTACCACCTTCGAATTTATGCGATATTGCTTGGTTTGAACCTAAAACCACTTTCACTATTCATTGGCTCATGGTTCCTTTTAACCGCTTGATCAAGGTTCCACCCTTTTTAATACACAGTTCCAACTTTACTTCATTTCTTCGGTGCCCTTATATATAAGTTTAGCTTCTTTTATATATTACTTCTACACCACCGAAATTACTTCTGCCTTCATGAATTCCCTTCGCCATCGATTTATTTAATGTTTTAGTGTAAGTCGACACCATCACTATGTAACTTTATTTTAACTTCATTCTGCCTTTGTTATTTGCTTATATTTGTTAAAAACTCTGGCTTCACCACTGTTCCATTGACTTCTGGTTCCGTTGTGCCTTTAAAGAGTTTAATCTGCTACAAGAAGCATACTTTCTCTTTGCTTCATACTCTATTCCAAGAAGCATACTTGCTCTCTGCTTCATGTCTCATGGCCCTTCTTCTATATTTCTCTGCTTCTTGTCTATCACCTTTGTGCTACTTTGCTTCTCTTTTTTCTGCCTCTGCTACTTGTCTTCTTTATTTTCCATCAATGACAACATTTCCAACAGTCTCCCCCTTTGGCATTGATGCAATCCACTTCCTCTACTTTCCTTTTAGAAGACCCTTTCTTTCTTTTCCTTCCCCTTTGACATCAATGGAAAATTTTTGCACATTCCCTAGTGTGCTTTCCAAATCTTGTCCATAATATTCCGATATTGAGGACCTATTCCATGCTGTGCTCACTTGCTCTGGCTCTTTTGTGACTCTCTTTTTTGACTAAAACCCCCCTGGAATGATGTTTTCTTTTTCTGTCACAGAGTAGAATTTGCAGACACTACCCCTAGTTTGTCTCTTAGATATTCGAATGGTTCTCTAGCAAGAGGTTTTGTAAATATATCTACTGTTTGTTATTTTGTTGGCACATATTCCAACTTCACTACCTTTTGTGCTACTTGTTCTCTGAGAAAATGGTACTTGATTGGGATGTGTTTAGTTTTTGAATGAAGTACAGGATTTTTTGATATACTTATTGCACTTGTATTATCACATTTGATAGAGATAGGTTTTTCAATGCTTACCTTCATGTCTTGGAGGGTTAGTTTCATCCACATGACTTGTCTGCAACATGCTGCTGCTGCTATGTATTTTGCTTCTGTTGTAGATAGAGAGATAGATGTTTGTTTCTTGCTTAGCCATGCCACCAGAAGTTTTCCTAAATAGAATGCACCTCCACTTGTGCTTTTCCTGTCATCCACACAGCTGGACCAATCTGCATCTGTATATGCAGCCAAAGTGAAGCTCTTGCCTTTTGGATACCATATCCCATACTTTGAAGTTCCTTGTAGATATCTAAATATTATTTTGACTACTAGAAAGTGATTTTGTTTTGGTGTTGCTTGATATCTTGCCACAAGTCCTACTGCCAACATAATGTCTGGTCTAGAAGCTGTTAGGTATAGTAGACTTCCTACCATGGATCTGTAATGTCTTTGATCTATATCTATAGATCCATCATCAGCACATATCTTGCATCCAATGATCATGGGATTTGACACAGGTTTGAAATCTTCCATTTTTAACCTTTTCAACATTTCTCTTAAGTATTTTTCTTGTGAGATGAATGTGCCTGTGTTCTTTTGCTGAATTTAAAGCCTTAATTAGAAGGTGAGCTCTCCAATCATAGACATCTCAAACTATGATTTCATATCTTCAGAAAATCCTTTTGCTAACTCATCTTTGGTGCTTCCAAACATGATGTCATCTACATACACTACTACAATCAGGAGTTCATTTTCATTGGCCTTTATGTATAAATTGTTGTCTACTCCTCCTCTCTTAAAGCCTTTTTTTTAAAATTACTTGTCCAGCCTTGAATACCATGCACGAGGAGCTTGTTTCAGGCCATATAGGGCTTTCTTTAATCTGCACACATAGTCTTGTTTATCTATTAATGAGAATCCTTCAGGTTTTTCCATGTAGACTTCTTCTTCTAGATCTCCATTTAGGAAGGCAAATTTCACATCCATTTTATATACCTTGAAGTCATGGTAGCATGCACAGCCCCAAAACATTCTAATAGCTTCCATTCTGGCTACAAGGGAAAATGTTTCATCATAATCAAGACCTTCAATTTGTGAATATCCCTTGCATACAAGTCTGGCTTTATTTCTGATTACCTGTCCTTGTTCATTCATCTTATTCTTGAATACCCATTTTGAGCCTATGAAATTTTTCTCATTCGGTCTTGGAAGTAATTCCTAGGTATAGTTCTTCTCAATTTGGTCCAATTCTTCATTCATAGCATTCACCCAATATTTGTCTTTGCTGGCTTCTTCAAAATTCTTTGGCTCTATTTGAGATAGCATGGCTAGGTATAATTCTTCTGTCTGTTCAACTAGTTGTCTCCTTGTCTGGACTCCCACACTCTTGTCCCCAATGATTTGATCTTCTGGATGATTCCTTTGAAATTATATTGAGGGACCTTTTGAGCTTAACTCAATATATTTTATTGTCTTTATTAGTTCATCATCATCTTGGTTATCTTCTTCATGATCTTCTGGAGGATTGCTGCAACCTATACTTCTTTTCTTGTTTGGTAGTTCTTCATCAAATCTTACATCAATGCTTTCCACAATTTTGCAAAGTGTTTTGTTGTAGCACCTGTAACCCTTACTCTTGGATGCATATCCTAAAAATATTCTGTCATCTGCTCTTGCATCAAAATTTCCCATATTTTTATCATTCTTTTTTATGAAACACTTGCTGCCAAAGACTCTAAAGTGCTTGATTGATGTTGATTTACTATGCCATAGTTCATAAGGAGTCTTGTCACTATTTGGTCTTGAATGAGCTTCGTTAAGAATATGCACAGTTTTGTGTACTTATTTTTCCCAGAAGGTTTGGGGAATGTCACTTTCTTGCATCATAGCTCTAGCAATCTGTTGTATAGACCTGTTTTGTCTCTCTGCTACTCCATTTTGTTGAGGTGTACCTACAATTGTAAACTGTTTTTTTATTCCATGCTCATTACATAGGTCTGAAAAATCATAGTCTGTGAATTCACCTCCTCTGTTTGATCTGATACACTTTAGCTTGCATCCTGTTTGATTTTCTGCCAATGCCTTCAATATCTTGAATTTCTCAAGTGCTTCCGATTTATATTTGAGAAATGCAACCCATGTCATTCTGGAAAAATAATCTATTATTAGCATGAAATAGGATTCTCCACTTGGTGTTTTAGTTCTTGAAGGTTTGCACAGTTCCATGTGTAAAAGCTAAAGTGGCCTACTTGTTGATAGCTCTTCTTTGGCCTTAAAGGATGTGTAGGTTTGTTTGCCCAGTTGGCAAGATTTACATATGGTATTTGAGGGCTTCTTTATTGCTGGCATATCTATGACTGCTTTCTTCTTGCTCAGAATGATGATGTGGTCGAAGCTAAGGTGTCCCAATATTCTATGCCATAACCATGAATCCTCAAGTTTGCTAAGGTGGCAAGTTTCATTCTCTTCCTTCACTACATAGACATTACTTTCTATTCGAACACCTTTGATCAGGGTCTTTCTTGTGGTGCTTGATCTTTCTTCACAGTCTTGATCTCTAAACAGAACTTCACAGCCTTTATCACACATTTGACTGACACTCATCAGATTTGATTTCAACCCATCCACAAATAGTACATCTTGGGCCTTTCCTCTGTCATTATTCAGACTGACTGAGCCTTTTTCTTTGATTTTCCCTGCTTTATCATTGCCAAAAGTAACATTTCCAGATTTCTTATCATCAAAGGTTATAAACTTGCTTCTATCTCCAGTCATATGCTTTGAATATCCACTGTCTAAATACCATTGGCTTTTTAGATCTTGAGCTATTAGAGCTAGGTCACATTTATTTACCTTCTTTTTCCACTGAAAGCATCCTTTTGTTTGGTACCTTTTCTAAGATGATGGACCATATTCTCTGAGAGGAAATTTTGAAGACATATGTCCACTTTTATTGCATACACAACATTTGATCATATCTTTAGTATAATTATGAGTCCGAGTAGAATCTCCATGATTCATAAACCTCCTTGAGGTTTTGAACATCATTCTTTGTCCATATCTTCTGCATTCTATGATTTTATGGCCAAATTCCTTACAGTAAAAATAGTATCCATAAAAACAATTTTCATATCTGATGAAAGGTTGTCTTCTCCATTTGTTTGCTTGAGATAATATTTTCATTGTTTTCATCCTTTGCTGGTTTGAATTAATTCTCCTTGTATGACAGTAACCAGCAATATGTCCCATCTTGTGGCAGGCATAACAGGTGGCATTTTTCATAGGAGGGAAGAATCTCCTTTGATGGCTTCCAAATTTGACATACTCAGAAGAATATGAGCCTTTTTCTGTTGACTGTTTATTTATTTCATTCTTTATCATTAGAGGTTCCTTTTGGTTTATGTTTACTTCATTGCAGTTTTCTTCTTCTGGAGGAATCATCTGAGCTGCTTTATCATCCTTATCTACTTTTACAAAAATGATATTTTTGTTTTTATTTTCTTTTCCTTTACTTGATTCTCCTTCATAGCCTATCCTAGTTTTTATCAGAGGAGATATTTGAGCATCTAGAATTTCATTCAACTTACCAGAGCTTGTCATTTGAGAAGAATTTATTGACACTTTCCTTTGGGTGTTTTCTAATTTATTCCTCAAGCATACTACTTCTTCTTCCAATTTCTTTTGTTCCTGAATTTTATCCTTAATTTTCTTAAGTAAGATGTATTCTACCTTCTTGGATTCTTCAAGCTCTACTTTTAGCTGAATGAGGACTTCTAAATTTTTTTCTTCTCTTACATATTTGAGGAGAATGTATTTCTGTTTTCTGCACTTTAGTTTGAGTCTGTCAATTTCCTCCAGGGCACTTCTTAGCTCCCCCTCAAGATCAACTTCACCTTCTTCCTCATCTTCTATAAGGAGTCCTTCAAGCTCCTCTATGGCCATCAATATAAATTCATAGGTTCCTTCTTCACTTATGGGTTCATTTGAGTCTTCAGATGCACTACTATCTTGTTGAGCATAGAAATATTTTCTATTGAATTTATTTCCTTTCTTCCAGTTCTTTGATATAGTTTTATCTTATTCTTGAGTCTGATTCCTTGTTTTCTTATGAGGACACTTAGCAGCATAGTGTCCAACTCTTCCACAGTTAAAGCATTTAAATGGAAGTTTACTTTTATATTTACCTGAGCCTCTATCCAATTTCCTGAGAAATTTGGCCTCTTCTTCATTAGAGCAAGATCATATCTCTTCCTTTTCTTATTTCTTCTTCTCTGTCTTAAAGGCTGGCTCCCTTACATTTGACTTCCTCTATGGCAGTCTCATCTCATAGGATGTTAGATTTCGAAGTAGTTGGTTCATATGGCAGAAACCTTGGGGTTAAAGCTGGGTGGAAGAGATCTTCGAATCTTTTGTACAATTGCACATTCTGGTATGGTTTCTCCAAGAGCTTTCATATTATTAACAATTTCTGCAACCCTTAAGAAGAAGCTGGCAATGTCTTCATCATCATTCATTTTTAAATTTTCAAACTGAGCTCTATATACTTGAATTTTGGTTGTCTTCACCTTTTTGTTTCCCTCATGGATGTTTTCTAGTGTATCCCACATTTCTTTGGCAGTCTTTTTGTGCATTACTTTGATAAATTTTGCCTCACATAGTCCATTTAAGATTGCATTCATGGCCTTTGCATTAGCTACAAAATCTTGTTTGGATTCTTTCTCTGAATCAATTTCCTTTGGGGCATATCCAAATTCCACAACAGCCCACACTTCTATTCCTAGAGACATTATGTATGTTCTCATCCTGATTTTCCAGAAGGCATAATTTGCACCGGTGAAAAAAGAGGCTTTGTTAGTTGAGCATCCTTCTTGACTAGCCATCCTGGGGACCTAGGATATCCTTTCAGTTGTTAAACTGATACAAAAGAAACCGGCTCCGATACCAATTGTTGAACCCTTAGTTAAACTGAGAGGGGGGGGGGGGAAGGGGAATCAGTTTAACACATTCATGAATTTTTAAAAACTTTTCATTAAGCTCATTTACAACTTAATTTCATGATCAACTTTATATGTGAACAATATTAATATGTGAGCAGAAAGTATAAAAATAATGTGATAGTAGACTTATTATGAGAGTAGCAAGTATTCAACAGACTTAATAAACCATATCAACACATAAAAATCACACATAGAGACAACAGATATAAGTGAAAACCCATAAAGGGAGAAAACCACATATTATTATTGTTGTGATGCAAAGGCAAGCTCCAACTCCCTCTCACAACTGATTTTATGTAGGCACCAACCTAGAGGAGGCTCCAACCTCAATTCTGCAAGTTAAAACTTGCAAGGAAGCTCCAACTCCCTCAATCTATCAAAAGAAAACACTTGCTGATTTACCTTGGATATCAGCTCTATTTTGTACCTTCTTTACTGTTGTCCTCCAGTCTTCATATTTGTCTTATATCATCTCTGACTCTTCACATCATCTCCACCTTCTTCTTATTTTCTCTACTTCAATTCTGAATTCTCTAACCTCTTTATGCATATCTATGAGATATTATTTATAGATATTTCCTTATGACTGTTAGCATTCCTCGGGGAATTTGAAATGGAATTTGAAATGGACAACCATGCCTCTTTGTCTTCTGCCTTCTCATTTCTTTTACCAGCTCATTCAAAAAAAAATATAACAATATGCATTAATTTCAATATTACAGTGGGTTATTTCTTTTCCTCCAGAGACTTGCCTTTGCATCACAAACAATATAAAAACAATTAAGCCATTTACGTTTTCAGTTACAATAATAATTTCAGTTCAGTCCATTCATTTTTTGGTTCTCTTGTGATTTTTTCTTCTCTGCTGTTGTAGTGTAACTGTTCTGCATATTCTCCTACTGTTTACTACAATTGTGTGCTTCTATGCATGTCCACCTATCAAACCCACATTTCCATTTCTGTGCATATTCACCTGTTCACTTTCTGGGAAAATTCATACACTCTGCATGCGAAAGGTTTTAATTTCTTTTCTGCTTCAAGCCTATGGTGAAAACCATATATTAACCCTGTCTTTAATGAGTATTCATAAGAGACTTCAAAACTTTTTCTTGGACCCCAAATATGAATCTTTTGTCACTGCATATCAATCCAATATACAATTTCATCACGCGACAGTTCAATTTCCTAAAGGTGTAACCTTAGTAACAGAACAATGCACTAATGCATATATTAATAGGGACTTGTGGGCCCACATCCTCGTTTAATGCATATCAAGACTCTTCATATTATATATTGGTCTATACATCATATAACAAACCAAAATAAAACTCTTGCATTTCCACATATGTTAATACGCGTTAAGACTTTATATTGTGCCCAAATACCATATTGGCCCACTGCACTTTATTAAACACCAGGTAACCATATAACTTAATACACATAAAAGTATAGCCCACAACATATTTCAAACCCTTTGAATCAATATCCAAAATTTTATAATATCAATAACCATTATATAATATGGCCCCCACTCGGATGTTAAGAACCTTTATAACAACCTTTGATTTTCACTTTCACTAACATTTATAATTAAAATGAAAACTTTGGACCAAAAACCCATTTTGTAACATATTCAAATACTATGGTTAAAACCACAATCTACTTCTCGCCTCACCAGGCTTTACTTATCTTTGTGTTAAACTCATTGTGTAATGAGTATAGCATAATCTCCAAGGTATGAACCCTGCCAACACTTCATATAAGTGTTGGGCTTTGATTAAAACATGAGCCAAACATATAATGTTGGGTCCCACCATATTGACGAGCCACTTCAAATCCAATCAACCTTAATCTAGATAATATTTATAAGCATTTACCACCCGAATGCACAACCATATCATTTCAATTCCTTAATTCTTCACCTTTTTGGATTAAAGCCCAAACGTTTTCCAATCGACGACGAATGACTCGTTGCGCTCCATCCAACACATCCGACGGAAATCGCACGATTAAGTTACACGAGGGTTAACCCACAGAACTTATGCGATGACGTGGCTCCCAATGGTTAATTCACCCCTCACATCCGACGGCTCTAGGGTTGTCGCACTCAAATCAATAATCCAATGGCATATGATGAATATCGTGCTGTGTTTTGTTTCGAGCTTTAATGCCCCAAACTAATGCGATGTAAGTGGTTTACCAATACCAGCCTTCTCCACGTGTCAGCTAGCGACATATATCACGTTGAAAAATTGAAATCCACTTACCACCTTCGAATTTACGCGATACTGCTTGGTTTGAACCTAAAACCACTTTCACTGTTCATTGGCTCATGGTTCCGTTTAACCGCTTGATCAAGGTTCCCTCCTTTTTAACACATGGTTCCAAATTTACTTCATTTCTTCAGTGCCCTTATATATAAATTTAGATTCTTTTATATATTAGTTCTGCACCACCGAAATTACTTTTGCCTTCATGAATTCCCTTCGCCATCGATTTATTTAGGGTTTTAGTGTAACTCGGCGCCATCACTGTTTAACTTTATTTTAACTTCATTCTGCCTCTGTTATTTTCTTATCTTTGTTAAAAACTATGGCTTCACCACTGTTCCACTGAATTCTGGTTCCACTGTGCCTTTAAACAGTTTAATCTACTCCAAGAAGCATACTTGCTCTCTACTTCATACTCTGTTCCAAGAAGCATACTTGCTCTCTGCTTCATGTCTCATGGCCCTTGTTCTCTCTTTCTCTTCTTATTGTCTATCACCTTAGTGCTACTTTGCTTCTCTTTTTGCTGCCTCTGCTACTTGTCTTATGCCTTCTCTGCTGCTTCTGCTTCTTGTATGCTTCTTTGCTGCCTCTGCTACTTCTTTGCTGCCTCTGCCTTTCTGCTACTTGTATTCTTTCTTTTCCATCAATGACGACATTTCCAACAAAAAATAGCAAGATAAGCTTGGTATTTTCATGAGTTTAATGAGTCTTGAAAATAATAAACGAAATGGACTCGAGATGGTTTTGAATGCCCCCTGCGAGAGCACATGTTGAATGCCCCCTAAAAGAGCATATGGCCCCCAAGCTTCATTTCATTAACCTAAGTAGACTATTGGTTACTAATAGCTGGATGGAATGAAGGTTAATTTATGAGATCAAATGGAATACTTGTCTTAATTACGAGAGGATTTGTTTCAATTTTTAATGAGCTTGACAGAGGAAAAGGACTATGCTCATGGAACCTTGTTTCATTTAACGAGCTTGACATAAGAAAAGGAACTATGCCCATGGCATGTTTCAGTTATTCTCCTTGGTGGCTAGTGATTCCCAAGAAATTACCCTCTGACATTCCAAAATTCAATGAAAACACTAGAGAAGACCCATCTACGCATTTTATGACTTATCATTTGTGGTGTTCATCTAACCCCTTGAATGATGATTCCATTAGACTATGTATTTTCCAGTGTACACTCTCTAGTCCAACTGCACAATGAGGATGGTTCTTTTACTGTGTCAACCTTGTTAAAAAATGAAACATGTTATGAGGATAGTTCTTTTGTTGTGTCAACCTCGTTAAAAAATGAATCAGGTGATGAGAATAGTTCTTTTCCTGTGTCACCGTTGATAAATGAAACAGGTTATCTTGAGAATAGTTCCTTTCATGTGTCAACCTCGATAAATGAAACATATTCTTGAGGATAGTTCCTTTACTGTGTCAAAATCGATAAGTGAAATAGATTCATGAGGATAGTTCATTTACTTTGTTAACCTCAGTAAATTAAACTGACTCTTGAGGATAGTTCTTTTACCGTGTCAAACTTGATAAATGAAACAAATTCTTGAGGATAGTTCTTTTACTGTGTCAACCTTGATAAATGAAACAAATTATTGAGTATGGTTCTTTTACTGTGTCTACCTTGTTAAAAACTGAAATAGACCATGAGCATAGTTCCTTTTCTTGTGTCAAGCTTGTTAAATGAAAAAAGGTTCCACGAGCATAGTTCTTTTCCTGTTTGAAGCTCGTTAAAAAATGAAACAAATCCTCTCCTAATTAAGCTGAGTCTTCCATCTGATCTCATAAATGAACCTTCATTCCATCTAGCTATTAGTAACCATTAGTCTACTTAGATCAATGAAATTAAGCTTGGGGGCATGTGCTCTTGTAAGGGGCATTCGACATGTGCTCTTGCAAGGGGGGCATTCAAAACCATCTCGAGTCCATTTCGGCTATTATTTTCAAGACTCGTTAAACTCATGAAAATCTTGAGATTCTTTTATTTTTTTCACGCTCATAAAACACATGAAAATGCCAAGTTCTTTCTATCTTTTCCTTCTCGTAAATAAATTGAAATTCAGACAAAGCGTAATTTTATCCTTCTTTTTCAAGCTTTGGTAAAAATGAAAAAGGAGTTGAAGCACACTTTTATCTCTTTTTCGAGCTTCGATAACCAAAAAAAAAGGAACCCTTTGGAGTCTTCTTTTAGCTCTTTTCAGACTCCAATAATGTGAAAATATTTTCAAGCACTTGTCTTTTCCAGCTCATAAAAGTAAATGAAATGACATCTACTCAGCATAAGTTTAACCCTTTCCGGAATGAGATAGATTATTTACGAAAAAGGAAAAAATTAGTCGAACATGGCTACGAGGTTTTCTTAGGTATCATTTTACACTTTTTTCGGACCTGAGTGACAAATTTATGAAAAAGGATTCATGGAGTTTTATTTTTTCCTCTTTTTCAAACTCTCTAAACATGAAAAATGACAGGGTTTTCATTGTCGTTAGACTTGTTAACACATAAAATAGCAATGGAATTGTCTATCATGGCAAGAATCGAGTTTCATTTATCACTAGAATTGTTAAATTGTTAAATAGCAATGGATTTTCTCGAAGGGTCAAATTATAGATGAAGAATAAGTTACCCTCCTCAAGCTTGTTAAAAAATAAAGAGGTACTGGTTGACAAATGACTGGGGAAAATTTGGGAAAAATAACATAACACTATATGGGTTCCGTAATCTTCTTGAAATTTCATTCATACATATGGTTCATCATACCATCACTTCAGTTTTGGTTCAATGCTGCCAACTCGTCTCAGTGTCACCGATATATTCAAGAGAAGTCATCCAGTAAAATATTCATGCTTCTGCAATACTCATAAACCCTCATTTTTATTACAGTCATCCCTGAACATTGCTATATCAAGTCACATTTTGTCTTTGAAATCATTACTCCTGTTTCGCGATAAAGTTTCTTCCTGTCAACATTAGCTCATCGTCCAAGAAGTTTACTTAGAAACATCTTCCAATACCTTAAGGCTTGTTACATCATCAAAAAGTTTCTCACTTCTGAACCTTTGATTGAAATATTTTGTTTGGCGTTTGACATAAAATAATCTATTCATGCCTTGCAAATTGTACCACAGTACCTTGAGATTCATTGACATCAATGGTGGTTTTCTCACGTCTATTAACATCTAACATCATTGGTTGTTAATCAGATGATGTATTCCTATGTTTGACTTCAAATCATATATTCACATGGTTAGACTTGTACCTGAACGACCGGGTGAACGAGATAAGAAGACCCTGGATCTAGTTTCATCCATCCGGGCTGTGATTTCAGGATTGTTGTACACATCATTTGTACGATGGATTTACATATAGATCATCATCCGAATATGGGCCTATATCTGTAGGCATGTTGATATTGGTCAACATTCCAATGTAAATGAATTTCTGAATTATGTACATGTTATTTGATATTTTATGTGTTGAGCATGGGAATGCCTCCCTCAGCAATTTGTGATCAAGATGAAAATATCATGATGTAATGTATTGTAAGATTGATGCAGGTCACCATCCGCTTTAGTTCCTACTCATCACATTGGAACGCATCTCATCCAAATACTATTATTATTTTGACTTCATGCTTTAAGGGGAAACTATTATAGGTAAATTTGGTTATCATTCCCCAAGACCTGGTCAAACTGGACATCATCCCCAGGACCAATGAGATACGGTCTATCATCCCCTTATATTTCAGTTTCTATATTCCCTAATTGAAGAAAATTTCTTTCATGGCTTCTATTGTGAGATTTCCAAGGTTTGAAGTATATTTTAGATGACCCACTGACTCACCAACGCTCATCTGCAAGGGACTAATTGCATTGTAGTGCAAATTCCTCCATGCAAGGGTGCACTGCAGTGCACTTTCCTACACTCAAGGGTGCATTGGTCACCTGGTAGCAGAATTCTCATTGTTCATGGAATATCCACAAGGTCAGTGCCTTAAATAAGAGTCCATATGTGTCAAAATTCGAATCCAAGTGTCCATATAACACCTTTGAACTTGGAAACATGTCTTTCCTTTTATTAGAAAGTCATTCATTGAGAAACTACCATCAGTTTCCCTATAGATTGAGCACTCATCTTAGTGCTAGGGAGGAAGAATTTTGTGCAAAGTTATGTTGTTGGATTCTCATTTTATAAGAGAATGAAAGTACTGACATGTTGCTGAGATGATGCTGGATGTGATGAGGTTGGAATCAAGTTGGAGCAGGTTGAAGAAAAATCAATACATTGGTTGTAATATTCCCATCCTAATCATTAATAAATGTTGTTTTTCATTTTCACATACATATGTCTCTATTTCTTGTGCAACATATTCTTGAATGATGTATGTATTTCATATCTAGTCAGTTTTATTTGAGTAAGATAAGTAGATATTTGTATATTGTATGTTGTTTTCTATTCTCTATTTATGTTTGTAGGAATCGATCTAGTGACTTGAGTTGGATCGAGAGCGACGACAACAACGACAGAAGGAGAAGGAGAGTGAAAAGAAACACAAGTAGGCTCTTTCTCATTTTTGTATATCTGCTTGTTTTAGATAAAATAGTAGTTATATTTCACCTGTTGTTCTAAGTGATAAACACCACACTCAGGGAATTTTATTTATCCATAGATTAAAATTTCGTATAACACTAAGGTGCAAGAACTACTCACCATGATACAGTCGGTGCCTTAACCTCATGGTATACAAATTAGTACATGTTTTCCATCTCCAAGGTCAAACCTATAGAAACATTTATGTTTCAAATACATAGAGTTGGCCAATCCCTAAAGGATATTCAACTCCTCACACCATAGGGTCAAACACTAAAGGCTCCTTACATCACAATGTTCCCATTATTTTGGTAATTCAACAAGTAATCGAGCCTAAAAAAGGCACCCACTCTTAAAGAGTGACTGTGCCAACATAGAAAGATACCTACTCTTTTGAGTAACTGGGCCTTAAGGACCATTATTTTTAAACTAGGAGAATGTTTACCCTCAACAATTGTTGGGGCCACTCTTCTTGAAAATTTATGCCCCTATTGTTATCTCATTGATGCTTCCTCTTACAGGGGAAATTATCTTAATAAGTCCAATTTTATCCGTGAATTTCATGTTATTCATCCAGGACAAAGTATTTTCAAAGGTATGTCATAGCCTGAACATTAAAAATAATTTAAATATAATACTTAAAGACATACCTCAAAACCTGAGAATTAAACTATTCCCTTTGAGTCCAAAACTTATTTTGATTTCATGGTTCTTTCTAGATCCAAAGCTCCATTTGAATTCACAACCCTTTAAAGATTCAAAGCTCCATCTAAATCTAGGACTTGTCACAAACTTTGTTTTGATATTATAACTTCTTCTAGCCTAGACAATCTTCAATATATACCTGCGATACTCTCCAGGGAGATCACAAAAGAATAGTTACAATTAAGAAATGAAAATAAATAAAGATACTAGTTTCAGTGTAGATATTAATAATAATAATAATAAAGGAAGATAGAGCACTAATATTTTATGCACAACAAAAAATTACTCTAGATATTGTACTCCTCAATGTCATCTATTTAGACACCAATAGGTTTTTTCTTTGTGTCATTAACCCATCCTAGGGTTTTGTCCAAAACCCTGGGCATTATCTTATATTCGAGCCTTTCTAGGTTCGTAAACCCTAGAAATCAAAACCCTTGTTGCATATAGAAGGAATTAATATGGGTATTTTGTCCAAAAAATTTTTTGAAGTCAATTATACATAAGCCATGATCCATATAAGGGTTTTTCTCAAAAATCCTAAAGTCAAAAACCTAAAAATATATTTTTACACATGGGATAGATTACACTAAGGTTTTTTCAAAAAATCGTAAAAACATTAAACCTTATATAGTTCAGTAGTATAAATATTTGACATCAAAACCTTCTATTTCAACCTTCTTTGATTTTTCATTTGCAATAACAAATCAATATTTTTCTCTTTTCCTACCATCATTAAATTTCTCTAGAAATTGGTTTCTATCATGACCAATTTTGTGACAATGGAAACATTGAGCTTTTGACAAGTATTTATTCCTTTGCCGAGAAGGATTTTTACTGGATCTTTTGTTTTGAAAATGAAATTTCTTACTTTCTCCTTTCTTCTTGAATCGGGTTGCATAAGCATTGGAGATAGAATTTTCTTCTTCTTGGTTTCCTTCCATTAGTGGAAGTCTAGTTTCTTCTTGAGAGCAAGCTATCCACAACACTTCAAAGTATGGAGCCTCTTTACTGCTATTTATATTGGCTCAAAAAACATAAAAGGATATAATTACCCCTAAAGGTGTTGAAATTACAATTTCTTTATCAATGATGATTTCATTAATTGCTTGAATTTCATCTCTTAGATGAGAGATCCTTACGAAATATTAATACACTGTGTTGTATTTTGTCTTGACATTTCAGAGTTCATTCTTCAAGCTTTCTACTTGAGAAGTATTTTTTATTGTAAACATATTATATAAATCATCGTACATCTTCTTTGATGTATCTAGGCTCAAAATATAAGGAATTATATTGTCTTTGACTTAATCCACATTGAGATTCATGGAAATTATGTCATTCTATTTGAACTTTTCTTTCCATTCCAATCCCTTATGGTTCTTTGATTTTACCTTTTGATAAAATTTAAAACTTTTTTTCTTGCAAGGATAAGATCAATCATTGTCTTCCAAGCTCTAAAATTTGAAGCTCCGTGTAATTTTTTCTCAGATTTCATTGAATATACCATATATATATATATATATATATATATATATATATATATATCATATTAGAATATGTCTCTTTTCAACAAAGTCTCAATCTCAAAAAGTGATCTTCTTTAGTCCCTTTCTTCACCAAAGCTATGATACCATGTTGATAAAAGCACTTCTAAATTATGATAATTAACTTGTGAATATTAAGTTATTCTTATTCATCATGCAATTATGCATGTATAAGTTCAACCAAGATAGTAAATGAAGCTAGATCACAATGTATGAGAAACAGGAGACAAATATTTATCCTGGGATAACCCTCAAAGGGAAAAATCCAACAACCGTATTATTAAATAAATATTCAAATAAATAGAAGAAATCAATGTCATATAACCTTCCACAAGTGACAGGCTCCTCAAGGTTCTGACTCTTATATAAAAAAGCTTGTCTAATACTAAAAGAGTCTTCCCTTTGACTTGAACAAGTATAAACCTTCCAACCTCTAACAAACTTACAAATTTTTTTACTTCAGACCTCAGAGCTCTACATTTAACAAACTTCATATAGAATTTGAATCTGCTGTGATACTTGATACTTCAAATCTGACAAAATTTGGTTCTTCTTTGATATTTCAAACTTCAAATATGAAAAAATTCATATCTTCTGTAATACTTCACACTTCATATCTAACATACTTCATATTTCTGAGAGACTTTAGACTTCATATATTCTCTATTGAAGGAATCAAATTAGTACAGATATTGTCTATAGAGAATATAATTTTTTCTAACCCTTGAAGCCATCATTTTAACCTCTTTACATGAGAGAATAGATCTCTTTGGCAAGTGTGATAAAATTGTCTTCAAATTTGATGAATAAAATTCCATTTATAATAAACTGGGGGTCTGAGGTAAAGTTGATTTGAACAGTTCAGAGGTCAAATAGAGCTTGTGGATGCCTCTTGAAGTTACATAACAAATGATAAATTTATTCCTTTAATGTCATGAATAACATGAATTATAAAATACAAGTTTTTATCAATGCATGCATGAAGAACACATGTTTTTAATATATCTACAATTTTTATCAATGTGGGTCTTCTCAAAAGTATGCATAATGGGTACTCGTTGGACGTGGAATTCAATTACACATCCAACGAGTGTATACACTTGAAATTCCAGTAAACCTATAAGGATATAGGACAAAAATACAATTAAAAAGTAGCTTTTCTTCTTTTCCCTCCAAAATATTTACATGTACCTCTTTTTAAATTTAAAGGATTTCTATTGGTTTACATAATATGACATGGAAAATGCATGAAAATAATGGGAACTTTTAGGCCGAAATTTCCTCTAATGGATAAACTGAACCATGATTGATAATTGTTGACAGTTGTTAGTGTAAACTAGTGTGTACCACCTAGGAGGATTTTAATTGGGCACATGTTGGCAAAGAACCAACCAAATTCGTAATAACATTGATGACAACCAGTTGAGCTAACCTCTTGGAATTATATATTATAGACTCACTAAATACCTTATTAATTTAAAATAAAGTATATAGCTTGCTATTGCATTTGATTGTCAAATTTGGGATTTTGTTTACAGAGTGTTGCATGGGGTATATGTATATCTTAAGACTTGTTTAAAGGATTAATTCAATTATGTTGTTCTAATACAGCTAGACATTCAATTTGAGTTACAAGAAACATAACATTAAAATAAGGAATGTAGTAAGCATAGTAATTTGCAAACAATTGTAATCTACATCTTAAATATCAATATCAATAAAATAAATTCATTTTTCTTGAGAGTCTATTAAATTGTTTAGTAATAAATATATATACATTCACCAAATTTATAACAACTAGCAAAAATATGAAAATATGAGAAATACGATAATTATTTAAATAATGAAAAGTAATACATCACCTCTCTCTTCAAATTGCAAACACCCGCTTTAGATAAATGCATTGGGAAGCCTTAACTAACTCAACACTTAAAACTAGTTCTACTGAAATAGAGTGCTAGAATATTTACAAAATTGAGTTCTTGGCATATAACCTGTGGATCAAGCAATGTACTTAACCAACACAATAGATTAAATAATAACTTGATGCATCTATTTACTTTAAAATAGGATCATGCACTAGAAAAGTTACAATGCATTACTGGTAGGTGGCGTCATGGTTCTTCAACAATGGATCTACTGAATCTACAATGAATGAACTCATGGTGATGAAGAGTATTATTGCATGAATTTAGATATATTTAGAAACAGTCCTATAGAAATGGAATCTCATAATGAAGTGGATGGAACTCATGGATCCATATTGGTGTTTCCACAACAATGGAAATCAGTAAATTGGAACCTAGATGTGAAACACTTGTAGCATGATTTGTAGTGTTTCTTAAATCTGCAAATTAGATAAAAAGAATACAAAAGTATTCCTAATAAATTAATAGAAATCAATGACACACCAAGTTATAAACGAAAGATTAATTTGGAAAAATATGTCTTGTTTAGTTAGAAAAGGATCAAGAATCATTGAAAAAATATATAAAGAGAAGTGGAACACATGGAGATGCAAAAAAAGGTATCATCATATCTACCCTACTAAAGCTATTTCCATCCTCATGTAACTCAATTTGAATCAGATTCAATATGTGCATGAGTCTAATGGAGGTTTCTTAGATTTTCAAAATGGTGGTCACCCTCATAACCCAAATAAGATCCTGTATTCCTCTCAATCATATACTGATAAATTTTTTCTTCATGTAGTCTACATTTATATAAGTGTTGATACTTTTGTGCAAGGCACTGAATCAAAATAAATTGAAACATTAGTCCTATCTAGGTGGGGCTATGATCATTTAAAACATGCCATGTATATTTCTAGTATATCTTAAACTTTCTTTAGGAATAGTCCAATTTTTAATAAATTTTCTTTAGTTTGTGATTGAACTTCATAGTGTTGCTATAAGAGGGGTTCAAATGATACTTATACAATTTCAATCCTCTATTTATTTTTTAATTGGTTACCTTATGTATCACTAGAGTTTGGATTGTATATTCTTCAACATTATCTAGAAACCTTTGTATGGGAATTTTAGGAAGATATTATATAATCTCAACATGTGAATGAGTAGGAGGAACTAATTCTATGAAAACTAGATCTATATAAAACATACTGTCCATAGGAAACCCAAAATTGGAGAAAGCCTAGCTAGAGGGTGAGGTATATGCTATAGACATGTGAAGACAAAGAAAGGGGAACTCACTATGAAGTTTCCTACGATAATATGACCTAAATGGATGCTATAAAATATTATTCCTCCTCTATTATGCTCTCAAATACTACAACTATATTTACTTCTCAACTAGGGAATAAGTACAATGCTAAATAATGGAACCTTTTCTCCTCCTAGCTACCTAGTTTATAACAAAGCATGATAGTTGTAGGGTTAGTGTTTTTGTATGCCTCAACCATCAATTAGTGATAAATTGTGGACCTATAATATTCTTAAAATTTCACATGTGGCTAGTCCGATATGTGTTAGTAATGGGGGATAACATGAAATCCACTCGTATGATCATTGTAGTCCACAAGGTATGTCAACTTGCAAGAGGCATAAATTCCACATACAAGTTCTAATTGAGGTGATTTTCACACCATTGGAAAGGAATTCATGTGTAGAACAAATTTGGAGGGTGGTGGGAGAATAAGAGCTACAGTCACACTTTTTTGACATAAGATTTTATTTATTTATTTCTCAATTGGCTAGGGAAGGGTATGGACCGCAAATTTCCAAACTAGAATCTACCACTAAATGGGAAATGACCAATTATTCCAATTATTTTCCCAAAAAGTAAAAATATAAATAAATAAATATATAATGATCCATTTATATCAAATATATATTATAAAACTTTATTAGTGACTGCCACTTTCCCATTAATTTGTGCATGGTACAATGTATATTTTCTATGCCAATTTTTCTATTGCTTGTGATGGATTAAATGAGTTTGAAAGTAAAATAAGTTCCTTGATATGTAACGATTAACCATGGTACACCAAGGTGGAAAAATATATCCTCATATAGAAAATATAGCACTACTTGTTCCATGGACCTCTGTTGGAGTGGCTAGTAGACTTAGTCGACTAGCCCAATCAAGTCGACTTAGATGGATTGTATTGTAAGTCGTTCAAATCTATAGTCGAGTCAACTAACGAAGTCAATTTGGTAGAGTTAGTTCAAACGCTTAAATTGTTATGTAACCACATAAAAATAACACAAAAACATAATAATAAATGGATCAAAGAATTGACGATAAGGCAATACGAAGGCTAAAGGGTCAAAATATAATTAGGGACTACATAAACAATAACAATATCAAGCTTCTATGGGCACAACATAATAATATATGGGTCACACTAATATTATAGGGACCTAAAAGGACCATCTCCTTCAAAAAATTGTTTTCCTCAATGCTTGAGTAGTTATGGATGCTTCTGTATAAAATATTCATCCTCCTATGTGGAATCTTCAACAAGTAAGTTCTTCCACTTAATGAGATACCCTTAAATTAAGGGATTCAATAGGTGTTGAATTGTTGTTTTTGTGATTGCTTCAGGGTCCAATATGAACTTTCCTTCCTCATAAGTTCTAGAAATATAGTTTGTGTTAGACTCCTATAATTTAAAGATTCTCAAGGTGACTAATTATTTCTTAGATCTTTCAGATTGAAAAGAATATTCCATGGATGTCATTTATTTCCAGAAAAGAAAGGGAAATCTTGACTGTCAAGAAATTAAAAGGAATCAATCTGCCTTTTCAGTTTAGTTGAAAGAGGAAAGTGTCTCTAATAAGGTGTAATGGTGAGAAAACTTCATTTCTACCCTCATTAATCTCATTTAACCTCTTTTTCCCTTCATTTTTCCATTTTCTAGTCCCACGCTTCGTTTATTTCAAACCCATTTTTTGACTATTAACATTTGAAATTTATAGTTAAAAAAGCAGCTCCGCCCACCCACTAACTACCATATCATTTTCCTATTTAAACTTACCTTATATTTCCTTATTCGCAGCTCCACCTCGTACTTTAGCCCGCTTGAATATATATAACATATATGGCATAGATCGCATAAGCATTACCTTACCCCTTCCTTGCCTTTTTGCATCGGCACTTCACAGCAATCCTAGCCACATTCCATTTGCCACTTTATAACTCTGTCGATGCGATATAGTGGGACCCTTCCCTTCATGTCATCCCTGTTCTTGTCGCACATCAAAATCGGTGTTTTTTATGGTTACATGTTAACACATTCCAGGTTAATTGGTTTAATTTATGATGTGAAAAGAGATGGAGTTGCGATACGATAAGATCACATATCGCACATGATAGAGGCTCCTTGTTATCATTTGTTGTTAAGATGTGCGATGTGTGATAAAATGTGTGATGTGCGATAAACTTTGAATCTTATGATTTGTGATGTTGGTCGGCCCCCATTTCCCTTCACACTTCGCAAATTTTAAATGTTACCTCCCCACTACTGATAAAAAAAGTGTCGATTTGTAGGCTGCGGGTGGGCCCACCTCCTTTCCACGTCACCTCCGACCCCACCATCCACTCATACCTTGACAATTATGTATCCATTACCCCACCGTTACATCCCATATCATTGCTATTGCTCCACATCATTTTCCCTGTCAATCATATCCAAAGGGTGTGTTGGAATTTATGCCAATTATTAAATAAAAAATGGGTTTTCCATTTCAAACTCCACTGCAGCAGTAACCGCCGCAAAAGAGACATAAGAAATAAGAGGCAAAATGACCATCATGATGGCCAACACAACAATCAGATTTGCTGAATGAGCCAGCGCAACACCAAATTTAACTATCCAGCAATGGTTTTATGAAGAAGTAGAGCTAGATTTCCATTTTGTTTTATCATTTCCTCTTCAGCATCATTCAAGCCAGATTCTAATCACCCTACAATTAATAATGGACTGTTAAGGCCATTGTTTTGGACAAACTTGTCTTATCACCCCTTGCATGGTTCCACTTGTCCAATTTCTTCTTGAATGTAATTAATGACAATCACTGCAGTAGACAGAGTAACCGACTTAAGTTTTAGATAAATACTACATGCATTTGCAATATCGGAAGGAGGGCCCAGAAGGGGAAAACCATTGTAATAGGATCATCTAGTTGTAAAAAATCTTTTTTGGATGAATGAAAGGACGTTGTTATTTCAATATTCTTGTGTTATGATCTATGGTGAAGTGCTTCTTTTCCTATAATATGTCATTCTCTAGTTTCACATAACATTCTCTTTCTTTGCTACGGATAATAAATTTTTGTGTAGGATTTATGATAGGGTACACTGCTCAAAATTGAAACAATAATTTATGTTTTCCTCTGAGATTTTAATGCAGAATTCAAGGATGGTCTGATCTGCATTCACATTAAACCTTAATCTCCTCCTCCTTTCCATTTCACAAGCTGTAAATATCCATTGGCATGACTAGTTTTCCTAGTTACACATGATTTCAATTATTCATCCATTTGAATCTGTTTACACCTGTTTGAATCCATAGCCCAATGGCCCTCTTATGATGACTCAGCCATAAAATTTCAAATATACCTCTATGCACTAATAGCTAGCCTAAAATTCCCAATCAAAAAATATATATCTAATAGAGAGATCCCTCTCTAGGTCTAGGAGGGCTAGATCCCAGGCCCGAAGCGGTTCTGATGTTGGCCCTCCAAAATTCTGTCTTTAGCCTTCAGAATTACGGGGAGCTAACATAATGGCAGCCATACTGGGGAGAACTATCTCCAGTAATGCACTTCAAGTTCATTTTTGACTTTGATGGTGAATATAATTCAAACACCAAAAGCATGTTCCATTCACCTAGCGATTCCCTCGGTAGAGAAATCCAAAAACAAATATTTACTGGCAACTCCACAAGCTCAAAATGGGATCATTTGCAAGGAGATATGCTCCAATTAACATAGATCAAATTCTCGGCTTCCCAAAAAAAAATGCCTCAGGTAAATTGGCAAATAAATCTTCCTATTTTTCAAGATGAGAATGTTGATGATGCTTTGTTAATCTCATTAAATTTCATATACATTCATGGAAGTTGAAAGCTGAATGACATGAGGATTTCCTCATGAAGATGTTCATGGAAACATTATAAGGGAAATAGAGGGAATGGTATGAAGGTTTAAAACCTAGTAGTTTGTTTTCTTTAAAATATTTCCACAAGGTGTTTTATGAACATTATAAAGAATATTCTCCATCTTTATCATTAGCTGAAAATTGTTGTGATCAGTATGAGGATATCATACAATACCTTGAAAATATTGATGAAGATCTAGGAAATATGCATAATGAGGATCTCTTAGAAGAAATTTATGGATTTCATTCTCAAGTTAACTGTCATGATAACCAAGAGAAATTAGTTGAAGATGAAATCAATCAAGAAATGAAAGTAGATCCACAATATCTCTCTATGGAGAAAAATGACAATTCATCTATTATTTTGTATGAGGCTAAAGAAGACATTCAGTCTCATGATCAATATCCACGAGAGCAAGAATTTTTTCTTTGTTTAATCCAAAGGAAAGAAACACTACCTCCTCCTTTAACTGAAGAAGAAATTAATCAGATTCTAAGCATGCAGCCAACCTCTCAAATTTTATGTAATAAAGAGATTAATTATATTTGTTCTACTACTTATTTATGTACTAAAGTAATTCCTCATGAAGAAAAAAATGTAGAAAATATTGATACTGATTCTATTTTACATTCTCAAGAAGGCTTATTTCCAGAAAGTGCTTTTATTCATCAAAATGATGGCCTTCAAACAAAATTCAACAATATTAGTCAAGAAATATCAGGTTTTCTTGAGGACAACATATTGGTATACAATGATGATTCTAGATTATATTACCATGAATAATGTATAGATATTCTCTTTCAGAAGGATCCTAAGCATAATAAATTGGAACAAAGAGTAGTCCTAGATGAAGCACATTATTTGAATCCTCAGGACTAGGTATTGTTCCAAGATCCTTTTGATGGCCTCTTAGAATCATATAAATAAGGAGTATACTTGCCAAGAATGGTTTGTTTCAATATTTAAGGAAAAATTTGAACACATGTTCAATGGAAATTGAGATGGGAGCAGTCATTTTGTTTTTTTAGCCTACTAAAAAAGGTGAACACAAATCAATCATGTATTCATTTACTTGATTGGTTACATTGGAAAGAAGAGTTCACTTAGTGTATATATCATATATAAGTTAGAGTAGATAGGTATGTGTGCAAATAAGCTCAGTACTTTGAGAATTTTCCAATTTTAATTTCAGATTAATTTTTAGTTTTCAGTTCAAGTGTGTTCCAGACTTCAGTTTGCAAAAAATGTTGATTTCAGCTTGAAGATTTTCAGCAACGAAGGTTTTGTAGTAGATCAAGTTTCATATTTGGGATCAACCCAATGGATCAGGCCACTAGTCTATGGTGTTCTTGACACCTCTTGAAGGAGCTACCATCCCTAACTGGAGCCACTGTTAGAATCCTATGATTTACAGAATATCAAGGTGATTGATTATTTATCATATCCTTTAGATTTAAAATAATATTCCATGGTTGTCTTTTATCTCTAGAAAAGAAAGGAAATCCTGACAGTCAAGAACTTCAAAGGAATAAATCTGCCTTTTCAGTTTAGTTGAAAGAGGAAAGTGTTGCAGATAAGGTGTAATGGTGAGAAAACTTCATTTCTGCCCTCACTCATCTCATTTACCCTCTTTTTACCTTCATTTTTTAATTTTCTAAAGTCCCACGCTTCATTTATTTCAAACCCATTTTTTAACTATTAAAATTCAATTTTTATAGCGAAAAAAGTAGCTCTGCCCACCCACTAATAGCCATATCATTGTCCCATTTAAACTTACCGTATATTTCCATATTTGCAGCTCCATCCCCCACTTTAGGCCGCTTGAATATATATATATATATATATATATATATATATATATATATATATATATAACATATATAGCATAGACTTCATAAGACATACCTTACCCCTTCCTTGCCTTTTCACATCGGCACTTCACAATAATCCTAGCCACATTCAATTTTCCATTTTATAACTCCGTCGATGCAATATAGCGGGACCCTTCCTGCCATGTCACCCCTGTTCTTGTCACACATCACAACCGACATTTTTTTATCTCTACATGTTAACACATTGTAGGTTAATTGGTTTAAGTCACGATGCGATAAGAAATGGAGTTGTGATAAGATGAGATCGCATATCGCACATGATAGAGGCTCCTTGTTATCGTTTTTTGTTAAGATGTGTGATGTGCGATAAAATTTGAATCTTGTGATTTGTGATGTTGGTGGGCCCCCATCACCCTTCACACTTCACAAAGCTTAACTATTACCTCCCCACCACTCATAACAAAAGCGCCGATCCGCGGGCTCTAGGTAGGCCCACCTTCCTGCCACGTCACCTCCGAACCCAAGATCCACTCATACCCTGATATTTATGTATCCCTGATGCCACCGTTACATCCCACATCATTACTGTGCCAACTATTCCTCACCTCTTCATCAACCCCGCGCATCATTCCACATCCGACAGTCTGTAATATTGTTTTGCGCCCCCCTAAACCTTCGAAATTTAACCATGGGGGGAGGGAGGGGGGCAGGTGGTCCAAAATGTGTGATATATCTTACCGCCATTCCCGCTATGTGGTGCGCTCAGGCTACTTCATGCTAGGGTCCCATGATTTAGTAGATTGGTAGACCAAATGCACAGGGTAACATGAAACCAGTCTTTAGAGTCCCAGGACCTAGCGTTCCTGGACTCAGAGAGGGCTCTCTCTATTGTATGCAAAGGATGTGAACTTATTTGCTTTAGATGGTTGATTTTAGGCTAGTTGTGAAGTTTAGGGTTTTGTTCGTTTAGTTGAGTTGGGTAAAATGATAAAGTGGAATAGGTGGAATGAGAGGTCATCAAATAATTGGGCTATGGAGTCTATGAAAGTGATGTATATCTCAAAAATGAGTCATAGTGCATCATAGGGAAAATATAGTGTGGTCAATGGATATTTTAAGGTTATGTGTGAAGTGAAATGGACATTAAGTTGGGGAAACAAGGTAGGGAAAAGGGTAGTTAAGAATCATTTGTCATATACCCATAAACAAGAAGGTCTCAAATACTGATAAGAAAAATATAATAATCATGAGATAGGGAAAACCATTAACTCAATGATAATACTTAAACAAATAGAAATTCAAGATGAAAAATTCAATGAAACACAGAAAGCAAGAAAACCTATCTAATTTTAGTGATTTCACCTTCAAGATTTGAAAACATATAAGATGACAAATAAATTTAATTAATGAAGAAGTAACTCCTAGACATCATCAATCAAGCTATAAAGAACTTTGAGTCAAACTTATCAAGCATAAACAAAGGGCATGATCAAAACATGGCCTCTTTGGCTAAAACTAGCAAGTAATCCATCAAAGAGAGATTGCACAAACAAAGTTTAGATAGCATCAAGTAAGCATGGATAAACATATAAGATATTTGGAAACTACCTTCTTAAACCATTAATGAAACAAACAAGCTTATGTGGATCTAAGGAGCAGCTAAGAATTCCTTAATTTAACCTAGAAGAGGAAAACATAAACACAATAGTAACAGGAAGGAATAAGGTACCTCAAACAACATTTCTTAGCCTATAATTTTCTGATCTACTGCAAAATAGAAGGATGGAAACAATGATAAATAATAAAACATGAAAAAATTAGAGACACATCACCATTGACCAAGCTCAGGGATCCTGCAAGAAAGCTTTCATCATCATCAATCAAAGCAAATCATTCACAAGCTCTATAACACCAAATTGCTCTTCAACCTCAAAGGACCATGTATTGCTCTCAAGACTCATCAAATTCCAACATTAACAATGAGTCCTCAATGCTCTATTTAACCAGCAAGGAGGAGAAAAACCTAATAGAGTATCTAGAAGCCTATTGGTTAATTATAAATGTCACTATTATCCTTGAGACCTTGCAAGGCCCAAGGCATAAAATATCTAAAACAAAATATATTTTCGGACATTTTTAGCAAAGAAAATGATATTTGAGGTCTGACAAGCCTCCTAAAACTTTCCAAGCGTACATTATTGACTTTCTCTCTGCTAAGGGTGAAAAACTGTGTTTTAGGATGAATTTCCATGCCAAGGGCGTAGCACAGGAGTAGGAAAACTGGGTCAACTTGCAACAGTGTTTTGAAAGCCTTCTCGATGTCAGAAAAGGCTCCGTGATGGCCCGTTGGAAATACCTTTGAGTCTACTTTCCAGATAAACCCTTGGTTTTTCTGATTTGACCCCTGAAACCTATTCAAAAAGAAAAAAATTCAAGGCTGGTAAAGGCGCAACACGTGTCCTAAAAAGCAGGCAGAATGGTGAAAATTAGGGTGTTTTTGACCATTTTAGGGGACCAAAACAACTCCAATTGATCTGAAACTTTGTGAGCATGCTAAATTTGAGATGAGGATTCCAAAAACGTGAGCTTTCCCTCTTGAATATGCTCTGAGAAAAAGCGTAGCACCATGTGTGCTACCCCCTTGGCCTCAAAATTAGCAAAAAACCAAAACTTGTCACAATTCTCCCAAATTTGGTGAATGAGTGCCTCATGGGTTTTGGGAGACCTATAGAGAGGCTTGTGCCAAGATTCCAATACTATCTTGGGATTTTTCTTATTTTAGTGCCTCGAGCTTGTCTTGAGCCTTTTTCAGTTTATCCCTTCATAATGTTTAGTCATTATTCTTTGGAGGTCAAGATCTAGAATTTATTTCTTCAATTTAGCCTCCAAGTGTATGTTGGCTCTCTCCAAACAAGGCTCCTGGTCATGGGCTATCTCCATAGCCAAACTCTCATCTAAAGGGAGTTGTTCTGCTAGGGCTGATTCTTCACCCCTTTTTTTAGCTAATGCTTTCTTCAATCCCATGGTTCTAGGTCTTCTCCTAGATTGTCCTTCCTCATCACTACTCTCCTCATAAGTGCTTATTAACTCTTCTATTTTCATCTGTGACTTTTGGGAATATTTCTGGGCCTTGAGGGCTCTAGCTTCATAGATTGTCATTTTTTCTCCCAACTACCTATTCTCCAAGTCAAGGGTATCATTTACACTCTTGGCCCTATCCAAATGTGCTTGGAGGTCTTTGATTTGTGCATTTTTGTCCTGGAGGAGCAAGTTTGTAATTATTGCTTCATTATCCTCATCAATATCCACCTGAATGATCTCAAACTTCCTCTCCACCTCATGGTATTCTTCTTCATCCTTTACCCTTTGTTTCCCTTTGTCTAGTGGCTGAGGTGATGAGGATGGCATATTCCTTTGCCTCTTAGAGGCAGCAAACACTAGCCTTGATCCTTTTTGATATGTGAGAGGGAGAAACTCAAATTGGTTTACTATAATGATTTTACCATGACTGACCTCAAGACTACCTTTCTTTTCATCAATGATCTCTCTATTTATGTCTTCTTAATTTTTTTCTTGACTGCCCTCTTGAGAGGTACTTTCATTTTACTTCATGCTAACATCACTTTCATGACCTTCGCCACTATCATCAACCTTTTGACTATCCTTTTGGTTCATAGTGTCACATATGTTATCATTATTAGGGCTATCAGTCATCATGTTTTCTTCTTCATCCTCCTCCTTTGTGTTTGCAACATTATCATTGCCATCATCATTTTCTATGTTGTCACTATTAGAGGTGTCTTTGTCAGTGTATTCATTACTGTTTGGTGCATCTTCATCATTTTCATCTTCTTCCATATCTTTGGCACTATCATTTTGTTCTAAAATTTCCTCTTCATCATCTTTATTTTTTTTCCCACTGTCATGCTCATTATTTTCATATTCATCACTATCATGTTCACTGCCCTTTTCTTCAAATTATTCCTCTGTCTCTTCTTTTTTATCACTTCTTTTCCCCTCAGAATCTTCCTTTTCATTATCTGTTCCTTCTTCATTTGTCTCTTCTTTATCTTCACTGTTTTGCTCATTGCCTTTGTCCTCCTCTTCCCCGTTTGGATCACTGCCTTTGTTTTCATCACCCTCTGCATTATCTGCCTTATCACTGATTTTGTCTCCATCACTGCCTTTGTCTTCATAATCTATTTCTGTCTCTTGATTTTCATCATCATTCTCCTCATCATCATTTTCTTCTTCTTCATGACTATCATTTTCTTCCTCATGATAGTCACTTTTTGCCTCATGGCTGTCACTTTCTTCTTCATCATGTGTTTCTTCTTCCTCACCATCCTTTTTTTCTTCCTCATCATCACCACTTTCTTCATTTTCATTTCCCTCTTCTTCATAATTTGTCCTTTCTTCTTGACTGTCATTTTCATTTCCCTCTTCTTCTGATGCTTTAGGAGAAGGTGAAGGAGAGAAGTTCTCTTGGGGAGAGGATTCATGTGTGGATGAGGAATCATGGTCAGTGGGGGTTGATGGAGGAATGGAGGACAGTGGATGAGATGATGAGGGTAAACTTTGCAGAGGAAGAGGCTGTGGATTTGTGAAAACATCATGGGGATGAACACTTCCCATGGGATACCCTGTTTCTCTAATTTATGCAACACAATCATATTGATAATAGAATGGTGGAAAAAAATCTGCATTTGTTGTGAAGGAGGCCTCTTTTTCATAATGTATGACATCTTATCAATACTTCTATAAAGGTAATAGGGAAAATATAGTAGCTTAGCCCTAGTTAAGTGCATAAGTAGTCTTATATGGTAGGAATAAAGTCTAGAAAACCTTCCCTTGCATGTAAAATACTTCATGATGACTTTCATTAAAGGGGCATATCTTTCCAACAAATGGGAAAAGGGAAAAACAATTTTGCAATCAGCTTGGTATCTTGGTTTCAAGAAAGGCTGATAATGGCTCAAGTCCAAATTCACCATTTTGAACCATTTTTCTCCCATAAAAGGTATTCTAGTGGCCATAACAATTGTATTGGTGGATAGCTAAAAATTTACCCCAGCTAGATGCACTTGATGATCATGGAGGTTGAGGACAAAAATTCTGGTCAACTCAGGGTGACTTTGGACTCTTTGTACTCTCTCATATAAATCAAAACAACCCACCTCTTGGAAATAGGAAACTGTTGTAGGGGAGGCTGTAAACTTCTTGGTGTTCAAAGGTTCAAATCTATTTTCTCTTCCACCCTTTCTTTGTTGTACCCTAGGCCTTTGGCCTCCCTTGCCACTGTCACTATTGCCTTCTCTAGACATTTTACCTTTTACCCTTGCTTTGAAATCAAAACCCTGAAATTACTTTTGAAATGATATGGAGAGGGCAAGTGGGATGATAATAAAAGGCAGTGACTGGAAAGTGAAGGGGAATGATGAGTGAGAAGGATAATTTGGGCCTCAGTGTACCTTCAGTTTGTGGATGGATGGGTGCCCTTCAATCAATAGTGTTTTTTTTAGCATGGAGACCAAGATTTTCTCTTCCTCTAGGGTTTATACCTTTCTCTCTAAGTTTATCTTTTAAAACAATATGAAAGAGTCGCAAGCATCTAAATACTTGTTATAAAAACCCTCAGGAGGTGTCAGGCAGAGAATTGGAGGAGTTTTGAGAAAATTTGAGGGCTTGCTCTAGCTTGAAAGGCTTTCTGGCTAAACACGTAGCACAAGAGCACAACATCGAGCCAGTCGGGTTGGCCCTGCACGGGCTGTCAGGTCCGCCCTAAACATAGCACATGAATGTAGCACCAGCGGAGGGTCTTTGCATCGTCTGAACAAGCAGGCGCATAGTGCCGACAGACCTGCACAGTTTTGAGTCCTTCTGGGAAGGGTTCGAACAGGTAAGAGCACAAAAAAGGCAAGCTGCATGGTGTCATTTTTCTCCTGAACACGCCCTTTGATTGGCTGTTGAATGAGAAAAGGCTCAGGCCTGTCGGGCCTTTGTGCAGTGTGAGAGGGTAGCATGCAACACTCGGGCGGAGGACAGGACTCTGCACGCTATCAAGTGCTGTTGAACGTGCAGGCATGTAGTACCCGTGCCTTCTCTAAACGCATCTCTATCCTCGAGTCCTCTACTGGGTCTGCACATTGTTAAATGCATAGCGCCCATTCACAGGTGCGCAGTACAACGTTATATCCTCTGAAGAATGTACACACACATACGTAGCACTGATTTTCAGGAGCGTAGCATAGATGTTATCTTGCCCAACGTTTTCCAAAATGTATGAATTTTCCCTTGAAGGCTTTCTCTCTTTTTTAAGTGATAAGTGATTTGGAAGAGGGAAACTTAGGTTCTTTTATACCTTTCGAAAATAAATCAAATTTGTAAAAGGTTACTTTGGTATGTTTGCCTTTGGTCACTTTATAATTTTCACTGATATTTCTTTGAATATTTTTGCAAGTGACTTACAACTTTCCCAAGTGATTTTCTTTGGTGATGGTGTACTAAAAGGATGAAGAGGTCCCCTTTTTATTCTTGAAAATCTGGGCACTGTTCAAACTGTCTCTTCTAATAAATTAAAACCATTGTTCTTACCCTTTTTGGCATTCTTGAGTGTAATTGACCTAAAACATGTGTTTTCACCTTATTATTGATTGTGACAGTAACATGTTCATTTTGAAAAGGTTTAGAAAATTATACCATGTTATGTCATCCCCTTGGCCACTTCTAATTTTAGCAGGTGCCTATAACACATTTGCCTTTGATCCTTTGCATTGGCTCCTTGCTTGGAAACACCTTTTAGCCAATCAACCATAGAAACCCTGATTTTAGTTGTTCATAGGCCTACTGCCTATCCTTTGCTGTGGCTACCCTTATGGATGATTTTCCCTCTTACCTTACCTCTTCTTCTGTTGATGGCCATCTCATTCATTCCTGCAGAAATGTCTAAGATGGGCAGCTGTATTTTGCAGAAGTTGTGCTATGACCAAGGAGGCCTTTCTTGAAGGATTTTTGATACCTTTTGGAAAATCATATGCTAACCTTATTCCTATTTTATTTCAGCCTCTTGGAACAGGAAAATCAAATATTTAGAACGCCAAAACAATCCTATGAATTGTGAAACCCTAGGTAACCTAGTGGGAGTCCTTTTGGACTTGGCCTTTGGCTGAAAACTTGACTTAGGGTTTTTAGGTGTAAAAAAAGTTTTGACAAACCTTATGCATTGCAAACCTAAAAACTGATGACTTTGATTTATCTAAAGAGCCTAGAAAGGTAGCTTGAAACCACCAATGCTTAAGGCACTTGATGAATAGGGGAAAAGGTTAGGCTACTTGGAAATCCAAGGTGGAAGTAAAAAGGTTAGGCAAGTCAAAATAGATTCGTAAGGTCAGAGGTGGAAAAACATAGTGAAAATGAGTGGCATGAGCCCATGATGGGTCTTCTAGGAGTGATAGGCTAGCCATGAATTGATAGAGTAGTAAAATAGTGAAAAATTTATCCTGAGGATAATGAAGGCAGTGAAATTTCTAGAACTCACTATATTCATGAATTTTGTTCTAAAAATCTGGGATAAACATTTAGTCATCTATACAAAGCAAAAAATTACTAATGAATAACACTTCGCACCCCCCTTCGCTGATACCTCCTACCACTCTAATACACCCCCTCGAAAACTTCTCTTCTATGAAAAATATACCACTCCTTGTCCACCTTCCCACTCCTGCCACAAATGCTCTGTTTGGACAAACCCTCCACAAATCCACTGCTCCATGTCAGCTACCAACTTCTGTCGCCACTGCTCCATCAGCTCATGCCTATGCTATTGCTCCACATCATTTTCCCTGCCAATCCTATCCGAATGGTGTGTTGGGATTTCTACCAATTATTAAAGAAATAGTGAGTTTTCCATTTCAAACTCCATTGTAGAAGGAACCATCACATAAGATATTAAAGTAATTAGAGGTAGAATGACCATCATGATGGATGACACAATAATTAGATCTACCGAATCAGCCATCGCAGAACCAAATTTAATTATCCAGCAACGGTTTTCTGAAGAAGCAAATCTAGATGTCAGTTTTTTTTATCATTGCC
Source organism: Pinus albicaulis (assembly GCA_034641835.2). Taxonomy (NCBI): domain Eukaryota; kingdom Viridiplantae; phylum Streptophyta; class Pinopsida; order Pinales; family Pinaceae; genus Pinus; species Pinus albicaulis. The sequence goes on from CM076574.1 coordinate 330,210,583, forward strand.
TCTTCAACATCGTTCGAGCCAGATTATGATCACTTTTCATAACAGACTGCTAAGGCCACTATTTTGTCTAGCCTTGTATTATCACCACTTGCATGGTTCCACTTGTCTAATTTCTACTTGAATTTAATTAATGAAAATCACTGCAGTAGATAGAGTAACCAACTAAAGTTTTAGATAAATACTGCATGCATTTGCAGTATCAGAAGGAGGGCCCGAAAGGGGAAAACCATTGTAATAGGCTCATCTAGTTGTAAACATTCTTTTTTGGATGAATGAAAGGATGATGTTGTTTCTAGATTCTTGTGTTATGATTTGTGGTGAAGTGCTTCTTTTCCTGTAATCTATCATTCTCTAGTTTCACATACGGTTTTCTTTCTTTACTGCGGATAAGAAGTTTTTGTGTAGGATTTACCATAAGGTACCCTGCTCAGTATTGAAACAATAATTTATGTTTTCCTCTAATATTTGAATGCATAATTTCGAGATGGTATGCTCTGCATTCACATTGAATCTTAATATCCTCCTCCTTTCCATTTCACTAGTTGTAAAGATCCATTGGCATGACTAGTTTTCCTGGTTACACATGATTTCGGTTATTCATCCATTTGAATCTGTTTAAACCTGTTTGAATCCACAAACCAATGGTCCTCTTCTATTGAATCAACCATAAAATTTCAAACAAACCCTTATTCACTAATATATAGACTAAAATTCCCAATCAACAAAGCTATATTTAACAAAGAGATCCCTGTCCAGGTTTAAGAGGGTTAGATCCTAGGCGCGAAGTGGTTTTGATGTTGGCCCTCCAACATTCTATCTTCAGCCTTAGGAATTGTGGGGAGCTAATAGTTTGAACCGTGAGCTTGTCATATATAACCTTATTTAAGCATGAAACATGGAAACTGAGTGTACTTGCAAATTTACAGGTGTAATATTACCAATTAGCCCAAGCTAATGGGAATATACAATTTTGTGTCAATGTTTTGTTTCATGAATAAAAATGTAAAGGAGGATCAATAAAACTCCTAATAGGAAAAATAAATCAATGCCACATGTGAACATGGACAAATCTGGGCTATTTGCATAAGCACACATAGGTGTGAAAGAGACTAGATCACTTGACCAAGTCAACCAGGACCAAAACAATAGCGTTGTCTAGATACAGTGAATCTCCTAGAGGCACAACTTACTTTTAGTTGGAGGCTTCTTTGTGAATGCAGCTAAATCATTGAGATGGTTTAGAGTTTGACAAGACTTTCATCCTATAAAAGGAAGAGAAGGACAATAGAAGAAGGTTGTTGATTGTGCATATTTATGAATATATTGTCTGTTTAGACATATATCATTCTCTGTTGTTTAGCTGAGGATAGTGCTATTTAGCACTAGGGTGTTCCTATTAGGGAATCCCACCTCTTCCATTAAGGAGTTCTTGGAAGAGTCTTGCTGATCTCATCGACTATCAGGCATTTGGCCAAGCTCATCTTCCAACTACAACAAAGATCTTGTTGAGGGTTTGGTTGTCCTTGAAAGCTGTAGAAAGTGGAGGATAGATCTGCTCAGATCTAGGTCATTCCAAGGCCTATTTTCATTGGGAAAGTATTCTATCCCATGGGAAGAGAGTTCTGAACCTTTGGAGCTGATATTTCAGATCTTAGAATTAGGCCAACCTAGTGCTTCAACCTACAACACAGTTTCCTTTCCAGAACTACGTTATTTGCAAGAAGGAAGTTGCAGGGTGCTTTGACACATTTTTGAGGAGAGATATCTAGTGTTGAGATTTTTCCCTTCGCTATGGTGATCCATGGATTAGATTTCTGATCCATGCTCTATATAGATGTGATATACTTATATTGTAATAATCTTCAGGAATTTCGAATAATACTACAGATCTGTTTCTTTAGATCTCAGATGTACTCTCTGTATTGCATGTTTTGATCAAAACCCCAAGGGGATCTTGTAAAGAAGCCTTTCTAGTGTACAGATCTGAAATAGATCTGATATTTTGTACACAAATCTGCTCTATATTTTTAGTGTAATATACAACTTTTGTATCTCTTATAAATAATGTTTTCAAGCTATTTTGCAGTCAATACATGTGTTGCAACCCTCTTTCTTGAGGAATTTCTTATATTCTTGTCTTCTACATTTTGTTGTATACTGTAAGGGCCTAATTATGGATCTGATTTATTTCTGTATATATGAAATTTGATCCCTCTTATTGGTCTCCTTCTCAAGCTCTCAAAAAATAAGTTATTTTCCTGCATTATTGTTGCATATTGCTGCAACCCCATTCTTGTGTGTTTTTCAGCTATACTAGGTGTGGGAGGTTTGTTTACCTCACGTAGTTTGATTTGTTTTTGCTCCCCTATTGGATGTAGATAATAGATCTCCAGATCTAAGGGATCCAAGGGCTGAAAACTCATTTCAGTTCACATACTTATGAAAATTGCGTTATTCCAGTAGGTGTTGCTGAGTATTCTCATTTTGGGATATTACGGTGGTATTAGAGCAACCATCTTGGCATAGCCTATGAGTTGCCTTCTTGAAGAGCCAAGATGTCTTCAGAAGAATAGGGGCACCTCACTGACAGAGAGATTAAGGCATCTGAGAAGAATACAAAATAATTTTGATTACACCAATGATGACAAATACAAGGGAAATGCCCCTGAATCTGGAAGTGATGAAGATGGGAAGAAGTTTGCAAAAACCCTTATAAAAGCCATGCAAGATCTTGATAAAGAGATCAAAGAGATGAGAATGGAAAGGATCAAGGAATATCCTAGGGTATTTCATCCTGGAGAAATATTTGGCATGTCTCACCACTGGAATGATCAACCAGTGAATCAGCCACAAGCTCCACAATGCTCTACTATGCCTACTTTCTTGGATGTGGAGAATTAAGGGCCTCATGAGAAAGCATCCCTTGAAGACTAATTTGAAGAATATGAGTCTCAGAATCATATATTCAAGGACCACTTGATTTTTCAAGAGTTTTGTCACCTCAAGGAAAAAAGAAGACCAAGGCATCAATATAGAGATGGTGGATTCACTCAGAATCATGATCGACATCACTCTATGGGCAGATTATTTTTACCCAAGTTTGATGGGTCATCCATTAGTTCTACCAAAGAATGGGTAGAAAAGCTAGATATACACTTTTAGTTGAACAAATTCCTTGAGATGGAAGCTATCAAAATTGCAACACTACACTTTGAAGGTGAAGCACACAACTAGTGGTTCCATGAGTTGTCTACATTGGGCCATTCTAATGTGACTGCATATTCTGAGTTCACTAGAAGAATGGTGGAGAGGTTTGAAAGAAAGGATCTAGAAGCATCTTTCATGAGCCTTGCAAATTTGAAGCAGTCAGGTAATGTAGAGTCTTATCTCTCTGAATTTATGAGATTATCTGTTATGGTTCCTGATCTGTCTGCAGCAAGGAGGGTGTACATGATGTTCATTGATGGCTTGGATGAACCTCTGCATGGGTTGGTTAAATCTACCTAGCCTATTACCTTTCATGATGCCATTGAGGGGGATAGAGATCTTCAAGATTCCTTGCCAAAGCAAACACAAACTTTTAGAATAAGCCCTCTTTTCCTTTTAAAGGAAAGGAAGAGAAAGCTACTCCTTCAAAGGAGAGATCATACAAGAAGCCTCTTGATGATGAAGTCTGAAAATATATAAGAAGGAGGAAGCTATGCTTCACTTGTCAAAAACCATGGGTACCTGGAAATAGGTGTGCTGCTGGTAAAGCACATTATATAGAGGTATTCTCAGATATTTAAGAAGATGAAGATGATGATCCAAGGAGGGTTCACAGTGCTGACAATGTTGGAGGAGATCCAACACCTTCAGGAGATTAGAATGGAGCATTTTATCCTATTGGAGAAACTATTGCATCCTTTAGGGGAGTACCTAAGTACTTAACCTTAAGATTTCAAGGGTCAATCATGAATCAGAGGGTTTCTGTATTGATTGATAGTGGGGCTACCCACAATTTCATTGATGCCCATCTTGTGCAAAGGAGAGCAATACCCAGTGATAATTTTGAGGGATTCTCTGTTTTGGTCCCAAGAGGTAGAAAAATACAATGCATGCATTATGTTCCATCACTTTCAGTCACCATGGGATCCTACACTTTGGTGGATCACTTCTTTGTAGTTGACATACCAGACACCAATGTCATTTTGGGTGTTCAATGGTTAATTACATTGGGAAAAGTCACCACTAATTGGGAGGCTTTACAAATGGAATGGGTGGAAAAGAAGAGTGGTGCACTTCAAATAATCAAAGGCATGCATACTTACTCCTCACACAACACTTCCACACAAAAAAAAAAGATGGATTTGTGTAGTGGAAGCAAGGACCTCACTATCCCTTCTCTCATGTTCATGAGATTTCTACAAGGGACACTTTCATCTAGTGGAAAACCACCTAGGAGGCCACCTGATTCAGTTTTAGTGAGAGATATCTCATGAATTGATTCTCAAAAATCAGATCCATAAGGGATGGGAGCATTATAAGACACATCTGCAGTGCTGGAAGGCTTGGGCAGGCACAAGAAGGAGGGAGATTTTCCTCTCTTAACATCCTCAACATCCTTCATTTCTGATTCTGCGTTGTTGGAGGAGAATAAGGGAAGCTATGTCCCTCCTACTTGTACCCTTGGCATAAGTAATGAAAAAGAAGAGATCAGCAACATGACAAGAATTCCTATTGATGCATCATCAATTCTGTCATTGTTTGGGAGTGTAGATCTATATTGGAAATCTCGGCTGTTGGTGGATTATTCCAAATATATTCACACTTGTGTGATGCTTGATGACCAGTTGCATGAAGAGGGCTATCTAGTCCATGAGGGAGTAATCTATCATCATGATAGGATCTTCTTACCTAGAACCTCCAATCTCAAGGAGAGGATGCTAAAAAGGGCCTTCAAAGAGTCCTGTTTCAGCCCTACCTATTCTATGGAGATCTACAACACTATCATGAGATGCTTTGAATGGGAAGGCTTGGGAGGAGAGCTACATCAGCATTTTAAGAATGAAAGAGCTATGTAGAGTTGGGGCAGCCAAATGACTCTATGCAAGAGTCATTTCAGTAATTTATTCCTTCTCTTGAAAAGGGAGAAATATTTGTGCACAATTCCATGTATAGAAGAAACATTGATGGTGAAAAATCTAATCGTGTAATGCAAGCTTCATTTTATGATTTGACACATGCTTTCACCATGTTTTTGCAGGCCATGACTCCCAAGAGGAGAGTTGTATTATGTAAATCTCGTGGCCAACATTGGGCCACTAAAATTTTTGAAATGGGCCACTCTCTTGTTGTGCAAAGGGAGATTCATTTTCATGATGGGTGCTTCCCAAAGGCACCAAACATATCTCACAATTTCAGCCATGGTGAGGTAACTTGTGCTGCAAGTAAATGATGGGGAAACCAATTACCATACCTTGATCTGATGCAGGTAGGAGATGCACTGTGCTGGCACCATATGTGGGACTTTGACCCACCTCCTCATGCTCAAATTTTTGTTTGTGTATATGTAATTATGCTTCCATACTTGGATGATATAGTTGTACTTTCCATGGGATTGTATGGAGGGAGGATGGGTAGTTTGTATGTACAACATGGGATGGAAAATATCTATGTACCATGGAAAATTTTAGGGGCTAATATTCGGAGGTGGGATAATTTTCAAGGGTTTTTCCAAAAAAAGGTTTCGGCAATTTCCATTTTAGAATCTTCATATCATGGACTCATAAGATTCGCCAAGGTTTCTAAACTTTAAGATAGATTTCCATCCTCAAACTTTTCCCTGCTATGTACCTTATGCTACATGCTTTAGAGAGAGTATTGGACCAACCATGTTTGTTTCTGTTGAGTTCTTGACTCCTTGTGGGATGGATTTTGTACATCTCATGATGACTTTGGAGGAACAGTTCATGGAGGCTTTGATTGGTGAACACCTAGCTTATGAGGAAAGCTTGATCCTTGATGGTGTCACCAATGAAGAAGGAGAAGTGTTGCAGCACTCACCCTATTAGTTGCTTGAGGACAACCAACATTTTGGAGGGGAGGACTATAATATTCCCAATTATCCCAAGCTATTGGGAATATACAATTTTGTGTCAATGTTTTGTTTCATGAATAAAAATGTAAAGGAGGATCAATAAAACTCCTAATCGGAAAAATAAATCAATGCCACATGTGAACATGGAAAAATATGGGCTATTTACATAAGCACACTTAGGTGTGAAAGAGACTAGAGGACTTGACCAAGTCAACCATGACTAGATCAACAACGTTGTCTAGATATAGTGAATCTCCTAGAGGCACAACGCCGTTTTAGTTGGAGGCTTCTCATGTGAATGCAGCTAAATCATTGAGATGGTTTAGGGTTTGACAATAATTTCATCCTATAAAAGGAAGAGAAAGACAACAGAATAAGGTTTTTGATTGTGCATATTTCTGAATATATTTTCTATTTAGACATATATCATTCTCTGTTGTTTAGCTGAGGATAGTGTTGTTTAGCACTAGGGTGTTCTTGTTAGGGAATCCCACCTCTTCCATTGAGGAGTTATTGGAAGAGTCTTGCTATTCTCATCCACTATTAGGCATTTGGCCAAGCTCATATTCCAACTACAATGCATATCCTGTTGAGGGTTTTGTTGTCCTTGTAAGCTACAACAAGTGGAGGCTAGATCTGCTCAGATATAGGCCATTCTAGGGCCTGTTTTCACTGGGAAAGTATTCTATCCCATGGGGAAGAGAGTTCTGAACATTTGGAGCTAATATTTCATATCTTCGCATCAGGCCAACCTAGTGCTTCAACCTACAACGCAGTTTCCCTTCCAGGACTGCGTTATTTTCAAGAAGGAAGTTGCAGGGTGTTTTGAGACACTTTTAAGGAGATATCTCTGGTGTTGGGGTTCTAACCTTCATTATGGTGATCCATGGATTAGATTTCTGATCTATGTTCCATATAGATCTGATCTGCTTCTATTGTAATCGTCTTCAGGAATTTCTAAATACCACTACAGATCTGCTGCTTTAGATCTTAGATCTACTCTTTGTATTGCATGTTTTGATCAAAACCCCAAGGGGATCTTGTAAAGGAGCCTTTCTAGTGTATAGATCTAAATTAGATCTGATATTTTGTACACATATCTACTCTAGATATGGAGTGTAATATAAAGCTGCTGCAGCTCTTATATATAACACTGTCAAGCTATTTTGGAGTCAATACATGTGTTGCAGTCCTCTTTCTTGAGGAATTTCTTCTATTCTTGTCTTCTACATTCTATTCTAAGGGCCTCATTATGGATCTGATTTATTGTTGTATATATGAAATTTGATCCCTCTTATTGGTATCCTACTCATGCTCTCAAAAAATGCGTTATTTTCCTGCAATATTGTTGCATATTGCTGCATCCCCATTCTTGGGTGTTTTTCAGCTATACTAGGTGTGGGAGGTTTGTTTACCTCACCTATTTTGATTTTTTTTTCTCCCCTCTTAGATTTATATGCTAGATCTCCAAATATAAGGGATCCAAGGGTTGCAAAATCATTTCAGTGCACATACTTACGAAAAGTGCGTTATTCCAGAAGGTATTTCTAAGTATTCCCATTTTGGGATATTACAACAGGAAACTGGAATTCGTATTCCATAGTATCAATATTTTACAACAACTTATAAGGGCCATAATACTTGGTTGATAATTTATTAACATTCTTAGCTTGTTGGAGGGAAATTTTTTTGTATGGTTGTAGTCGTAAAAATACCCAATCTCCCATTTCTAAGCTTCTTTCATTGTGATGTTGATATGTTTGTTGTTTCATTTTATTATGTACCAGAGTCAAGTTATCCTTTAAGAGTTGGAGAAATCGTTGTTGATGTGGATGTGATATTCCACTGTTTGAACTTTAGAATTGTATCTTAGAGACGATGTGATGGACTATCGATGATATCCATAAAGCACCATAAATGGGGTCATTTTTTCTGTGGTATGGAAGGAAGTGTTATACCACAATTATGCCAGAGGTAACCAAATAATATTTTGGTTTCCATGTAGCTTTTGAATTGTTTCCATAAATGCAATAGCAACTGTACTGACATTAAAAGGATGATATAGTGCGCAAAAGTGTGCATACTTGGTAAATATATTAACTACTACCATGATGACTCTCTTTCCTTCGAACTTGGGCAGACCTGTGATAAAATCCATTAAGACCTCCTCCTAACGCGAACTTGGAATGAATAGTGGTTGTAAAATACTTGAGGTCTTAATTGTCTCAAATTCATTTTCTTGATAAACCAAACATTTTTCCGCAAACTTTTGAATATCATATTTAAAGCCATCCTAAAAAATTCCTTCTTGATCCCATGGTAAGTTTTTAAAAATCCTGAGTGCCCTCCTATAGGAGAGGTGTGCAATTCCAAAATAACATTTTTTCTAACTTGGGAGTTCTTACATAGAGATAAGTAATCTTTGTACCACAATGAATCATTTTTCCAAATAAATGTATCAAATGCACTTGGATATTGCTGTAAATTTTGAATGAATGTCCAAACCTCTTCATTATTCTTCCATTCATCACTTGTATTACTTATCCAATCAAGTTGGATAATATAAATGACACAAAGCAATGCCTTCACATCCTCATCCTTTCTTGAGAGTGAATCTACAACAACATTTCACTTCCCACTTTTGTAAATTATTTCAAAGTCATAACCCAACATATTATTGAACCAATTTTGTTTATATTCTAAAATAATATTTTTTTCCAAGAATTATTTTAGACTATCATGATCTGTTTTTACCTTGAATTGTCCTCCCATTATGCAAGGGTGCCATTTCTTCAAGTCGTGTAATATTTCCAAAATTTAATTGTCATAAATAGGTTTTTCTAAATTATTTCCCTTGATTGGATGAATTCAGAGGAAATTGGTATTCCTCATTGCATTAAAATAGCACAAAATGCATTTCCCGAGGCATCAAATTCCACAATAAAGGTTTTTGTGAAGTCTGATGTAGCCAAGGCTGGAGCTTGACACATTGCCTCTTTAAGATGTTCAATGTTAGGTACCTATAATACTAGTGTATCCCATTATTGTTATTGTTATTATAGCCCCTTTATTGTTATTGTTGTGCCCATGTATTACCCATATTGTTATTATTTTCCCCATAGAAGCCCACTATTGTTATTGTTGTTCCATTACATTATTATGGTTATGCTGACATTGATTATATTGTGACCCCTTAGAATCATATATATAGTAAGGAGGTTTTTTCATTTGAATCATCCAAGAATTGTTCATTTATGTAATGTAAAGGAGGTAAAGGAGGTTTCCCCATTAAAGAGGATAATTTTTAAGTCGTTGATCTATATTTTCTTATATTTTGTGATTTGGTTGCATAACTTTAGGTATCAAAGCTTTGGATTATAGGGTTTCACTTCTTCAAACTTGCCATCTTGGAATTTTAGTTATAGCTTTGTTTCTACAAAGTTTCAGTACCTAAAATTGAAACCTCGTGGAGTAGAAATATTTATGGACCACGTGTATGAATTTAATATCTTGGTTCGCTATATTTTCAAAGACATGATATGAGGAAGTTAGGGTTTTTGCAGGCTTGAAAATTTCATCTCAAATAGGTGACCGAGATAAAATAGTCATAACTTTCGTTTCAAGCATTAGATTTGAATCTGTAAAAAGTGGATGAAATCAAATGGACTACAATTTTTATTTTATCAATTTCAGAGCCGAATGCGAAAACCATGACACCTATCATCCCTTACAAATTAAATCTACTGAACTAGTCCATAATCAGGTCATCGTGGGAGATTTTGCATAACTTTACCTTGAAGAATCAAAATTTTGTCTGACTTCTAACATTGGAAAGAAGACTCATATGGATACAATAGGACCAAATTTTAGATCTTGGAGATCCAAAATCAAAGAGATATAATAGTTTCATGATCAAGCTCCTCAAAGAAAGAAAAATGTGTGTATTTTGTTTTTTTAATTACATAAGTTTTGATTGAAAAATCAGTTTGAAGAGATTCTAAAGGAATATCAAAGCATATATATCTGTATTTGTTTATAAAATTCCTCCCAAAAAAATTAATTCCACACCCATTAAGCCCTCATAAAGCTCTACTATGACACATGAATATGAATAATTGCAACATAATCTCTCAAAATTACGAGACCAAGTGCAACAAATTTCACTCTCACAAAGAACAACTAGAGATGAACTAAAAGGAAACATGAATAGTTTAAAATTAGACATGGAATGTTTTAAGGATGACATGAAAACTAATATGGATGATATAGAATAAAAAATGAAAGGAAATATGGAAGATTTGAAGAATGGTTTAAAAGCATACATGGAAGGTTTGAAGGAAGGTTTGACAAAGTTGCTACAAGAAATGTTTCCTAATGGAGAAAATGTGTTATATGAAACTCATGAGGATAAAAAAATAAATTTTAATCATGATTTCATAGAATCTAACATTGGGTTGAATACCCACCATATTCTAAATATCGATATGAGGAATTTTGATGGCAAGGATCTGGTAACATGGATACTACAAATGGAACAATATTTGATCTCCATTATGTGCAACACACACAAAAGGTATGCATTGAAATTTTATATTTAGAACCCAATTAGTTTTTATGGTACCGATGGAGTTTTTCTTGCGAATAAATTTTCACTTGTTCAATTTTTACGAAGGAAATGATAGCACATTATGAGGATACAAAGAGCAACACCTTCTTAAGCGAATTGATAAATCTCAAACAAAAGGGATCAATGGTGGATCACATTGAGGGCTTCCAAAAAATGGATATAAGGTTAAATGATATTCCATAGGAGCATATGATTGATGTCTTCATATGGAATTGAAAGGTTGTTAGATGTAGATGTGCCACCGGTGGGCAGTCGTTGAAGGATCTGGGAAAAATTATCCATCATCGCGTTCCTTTATTTTTTGAGGGCCTCCTTGAGAAATATTTTGATAGGATCTCCTGATCCTTCATCTTTATTTTCGTCCCCCATGGGTGTCCGTCGGGTGTTGCGAGGCTGATCTTGCAAAGGTTCCACCAGATTGAGCCCTAACTCCTTATACCCCGACCTCGTTGGGAACATGCAAAGAAGGATCGAGAAAAAATAGACAGCTCGGGTACCAATGATCCAGATTTATGCACAAAAGCAATAGAATATAGAAATAACCATAAAAATAGAAATACAATAGAAATAAGGCTTCATTTCATTAATATCAAATCATAGAAATATTCTTACAAACATGATGGAAATAAAATAGCTAGGGTGCTGGTAGCGAATCTCTGAGAAGAGATGTGGCAGCTACATACCTCTGAAATGTGTTACAATGAGGCTCGAGGGCCTATTTATTATGGAGAAACAATGGATAACTCTAAACATCCAAAAACCTAACCCTAGGAGATGAAGCGCCAAAACTATGGGCCCCGTTTGGGTAAATTGGTGTTTCAACTTCTCGGGGACGTAACTTCGGCATACTATCTCTGTTTGGGGCTTCAAAACGGCTCCAAAAGTTCAGGACCCGAAAAAATGCTAAAAATAGTATGTTGTGAAAAAACTAAAAGAGACAATGGTGGGGCCCCAAGTGGAATAGGCGGGTGGCCACCAATATCCACCTGGATCACAAAGGGTCATGTGATTTCAAACCCGATAAATGGTCATCCACGGTGAAGCAGTACCGTAGTGAATACCCATATGAAGATGGCACCCTCACATCCATTATAACTTTCTTTGCTAGATAAAGATCATATTCTTTAAAATCCATGGGATATAACCTTATTTTAAATACCTATTAGAGGGACCAACCTCTGATCCTGTACTTTCTAATTGTCTTGGCCAATGTTTCTTTTTAGTTTTTGAAGTAATAAGATCTTTCCTAATAGCCAATGTGTCACTTTGTTTCAATGATATGTGTCTCCATAAAGAAGATGAAACATTTTTAAATATATGCATGGGATTTAATAAGTGGGTCATCTTAAGATGCTCCCAATATGGGAGGTTATAAAATATATATTACCTTTTCATCCCAATGAGAAATTTATCAACATAGGTGTTGAAGAATTATGGATCATCGAACATAGGATCCATTTTTGAATAAAAAATTTCTATGAACTCCTCCTTCTCTCTCTCATATGATTTAATGCATTCAGCTGGTGTCGTAATTGCAAGCCTTTGGGTTCTCTCTTGTTTACCATTGAAAGAAAATGTTTCTCTTCTATAAGGGTGTTATTCTGGGAGGAATACCTTGGAAAAGTCATACACTGGATTTCGTAGGTCGTTGGACCATCTAGATTTCAGAGAAGGTCCACAAAATTTACATCCATAATACCCTTTTGTTACAAGACCTGCAAAATTATTGTATACAATATGCATGCTACGTTAAATAATATCATGAAGATCAAAAAAATTACAAAGAATTAAATTAATATGAAAAATAATATTGTTACGTATATAAGAAATTCAATAAACATGAAATTTACCAGAGCAAACTCCTAAGCCTGGATAATCATGTGTCATGTAAGAACATATGCCATAAAACATAAAACTCCTCTATGATGCAATGGGTATTGATAAATCGTATACATTTATCCCATCCCATAATTCCTTCAATTCATCTACCAGTGGTTGTAAGTAGACATCCATATTATTCACTTTTATTCTACCACGTGTTGGGAAAAATACTGAGAGGGGGGGGGGGGGGGGTGAATCAGTATTTACTACATAATCAAATATTTTTAATTTTTCATTCCTTAAAACCCATACGATACTTTCCTTCAGTAAACTAGCGTATATACGCGGATCCCCTTTATGAAACTAGCGTATACACAGAGATCTAGATCTGTCTTTAAATCTACACTTATATTATTCCATCATTCATTCATCAGATGTTCAATAAACAGTAAACATGTGCAGTAAGAACAGAATAAACCATCACACAAAGAATCACACATGAACACCAGGATTTTTAGGTGGAAACCCAAATCGGGAGAAAACCACCGCTGCAGTTGCTCGGCCTTCAATATTTTATTATAGAGAAAACATCTTACAACATATGTGCTGGCGCAGACTTGACCAGCACGCAGGCACCCACCTGCGCTCGTTTACCAGCCTCTCCTGGAAGGGAGCTACGACCCCCTGACTCGTTTACCAGCCTCTCCTGGAAGGGAGCTACGACCCCCGATCTCGTTTACCAGCCTCACCTGGAAGGGAGCTACAACCCCCTGACTGAAGGCTACAACCCTCAGCACCACCTTGGACCACGTTTCATCAATTTTCACACTGGATCCAACCACTTCAATAGAACACAACTTGCAGGCCACGTTTCATCATATTTTCAAACTGGACCCATTCCATACTTTTAAGCTCAAACATACATCACCAACAGATACATACCAATTCAGACAACCCAGATCAGATAGCAGTAATACAGCAGAACAGATCAGATGTTCCATACCCCATGCTTCAGCAAACCCTAGTTCATCTGGCCTTTAACTGTTTCCGCGATATCGCGTATATACGCGCTCGAGTCTGTGAGCAGTGATATGCCTGCATGCATATTCGGAGACGATTCAATTGCGCATACGCGCTTTTCCTTCAGTGAAGCCGCGTATATATGCGCTTCCTCTTCGGCGAACTAGCGTATGGATCTCCAACCATTACAGAGCAGCATACTTCTTCAGATCAGATATTCAGTTCAGATTCAACCATTTACTTCAGACAGATGTTCGCCTCAATTCAGATCTAATCCTTCCATAAGCAGATCTAGTAGATATTAGTACATTTCAGATCTAGATCCCCTTCTTCATCAATGGTGCATCATACATTCAGATTTGTCTTCAAGTGTAACCCTTTCCATTCAGATCTACTTTAGAGAGAAGTATTCATTCAAGCTCAGACATCTTGCACCCACACTCATGATTTGCACAATGAATTTCTTCATATATAGGTTTACCCTCGCCTTGATAAGCCTTTTCAATACCATGAGCCCAAAACTACATTAGACGGGGTCATTTAGACGAATCATTACCCAATACAATGGGTCAATACCATGGTGTGTACCCCTGGTTTTGCACTTTTTGAGCGCTTTAGCCCATACGCGACTTGGCACGTTCTTTTCCGCCTGCATACGCGACTTCCCTTAGACAAATCCGCGTATTCCTTGAGACATACTCTTTTCATCAAGATTTAGCACATGCTGACTTCTTTTCTTCACTGCCTTCTGTACACACTGCAGATTCATCAGTTTTAGTCCATCAAGAACATATTCTATCAAGCACAAGTTCATCAAGTAAGTTGTCATCATCTTCATCAAGAGGATTGCCATTTAAGGAAAACATTCAACGCCATATTGCTAACAAACATCATATCACATCAGATTTACATCTTTTACCAAGTCCATCAAGTCAAGCATAACTTCATCAGGTGTATTTCCATCAAGGACAACATATGTCAACAGTCGCATGTCTTTATCTTCATTCAGTGGGTTGCCATCAAGGACAACACTCTGCATCATATTTCCAATAATCTCCCCCTTTGGACTTGATGGCAACCATGATGGTGTTTGGTTACCACCACAGATAGGTACATTAAGAATCACAAGGACACCATGTCACTATCTCCAATTTTGACACCATTCTTCATTCAAACACCATGTCCACTCTCCCCCTTTGACATCAAGGGCAAAGGGCGGATCAAAAACCAACATACTCTCCCCCTTTTCTCTCATGTAAAAGAAGCATTTTGCAGATATGATGTATACTGAAGTGACCAAGCTCCCCCTGAGTTCATGCTGAATCTTCAAACATATTTTCAATAAAGTACATGACTCTATGAACTTTCCTATCACCAATGACTCATACTTACAACAAATATCCAACCAAGTGGATTTACATATGAGACTCAAGTACCCAACCAAGTGGGTTTACAATTTGACAAGTCCTTACATGACTGAATATTACAATTTTACAACATGGGTCAACAAGACCTTTTCATCAAACTACAAATATGACTTTTCATAACCAACACCAGAAGGTCCTCAAGAAAGAGAACATATTTCATAACCATCATAATGCCAACAAATCATTATACTCAGTAATGTCACTGTTCCCCCTGAATCTATGCATCCACGCATCCTTTTCATATGACTAAGGCTCCCCCTTAGTTTGTGCATCCTGAACACTTTCACCAACAAATCATCAAGGCATCTTCATCAAAACATGAGAAAAAGAATTATGAGAACTGGAACACCACCAGAGATACCAAACAGTATCAGATATACCAAACAGCACTGCAGCTGTGCTGAAAAGAGCTGACTCCAAGCAAAAAATGTCAGCAATCAGACATACGTGGTTTTCTGTGCATGAACTCGCGTACATACGCGACTGTGTTTCAGGAAACCCGCGTATCCCAAGCCATCTTCTAAATTTCAACCAGATCTGAATCTCTGTGAGGAAAAGACAGTGTTCAGCTTCATTCTGAGATATTTGACTGCTCCCCTGGACTACAGATAGATAGAACAGTGTAGTTGTGTCTTCAAGCGTCATCCAACCGTTGTAGCATCAGCACAATAGTAACCAAGCCTTCAGATTCTTTGCAGCATCAATACAATCTTTCCCAGAGAGATTCTCATATCAGAATAACATCTTCACCTAGGTGTCAAGCAATCATCCATGTGGTCCAACATCACCATGATCTTCAAGATTTAACATGAAGTAACATATGAAGGCAAAAGATCTCTCAACCATAGTAACAAACTCTGCATGATTTATCTCTGAATCAAAGGACATCCAACTCATCCATGTGTGAGCACACAAGATACTTATAAGCAACCAGGGTTCAAAAACTCATCATAATAGTCCATGTACCAAGTTATCATCATTTGAGCATGAGTATCATAAAGACCAAAGAATAAGCAATTATATTTCCAACAATGCAATCATCATCCTGCTACTCCCCCTAAACCAGTGCTCTTCCTTAACTTGTGCAATCTGAAACACCTTCAACAGTAAGTTATTAGCAACAATCTCCGCATGATCTGTCCTCATTTCTGAATTATAAGACTTTCATCTCAACAACGAATGCTCTTCATCATAAAGCAACCAGGCTTCATCCATAATCTTCAACACAAGAACCCATGTATCATTTCATTATCACGAGTATAACCAGAATAATGCTAACAGTGCAATCATCAGTAGTCAGACTGATGCTCCCCCTGGACCTCTGCTCCAGATCTTCAGCTATCAGATAAATTTTCTCATCATCAATGCATACGCGTCTTTGTTAGCTGGAACTCGCGTGTATATGCGACTTTGTTTCATAGAACCCGCGTATGGAAAGTGAAATATAGAAAATTTCACACCTTCATCTCCCCCTGCAAATTTACCTTTTGTTCCTGTCTTTTCTTCACACCAGATGCTCTGTCAGAAATACATATAACCAGAATAATCAAATCAACCATGAGAGACATCATACATTGCTCCCCTTGTGACGATACATTACTAGATCTCATAATGTATCTTACATCATTCCTGCAATCAATCAGAGAAGTAAGCTTTAGAAGCGGATGACTGCAGTAGGGTCAGAATTCCCTATGTTTCTGGTCGGTCTTTCAATTGAGTGTTTTCTTCAAGAAAATCATTGTCTTCTAGAGAATCCACAAAAGTATCATTTTCTTCTCTAGATTGATTCTTATTCCATCCGTCCATCTTTTTCCAGACTTGTTTAAACTTTCTATTTGTGTGCTGGAAGTTATCCAATTTATCATATCTATTCAGCCTGCATTCCTTTTCTACATGTCCATACTTGTTACAAGAATAACATCTTATGTGTCCAGAGTAATAAGAGTTATAATGAGTATTTCTGATCTTCCTTCTTTTACACTCAGTTGCTTTATGTCCATACTTGTTACATGAGAAACAATATCCCTTGAAGCTTCCATAGTACCTGTTTATTTGTGGCGGAATTGTTCTGCTTCTGCAATTTGCTGCAACATGCCCATAATTATGACATTTAAAACATTCAACATTCTTGAATGAATTCCTTTGAGAATTCATGATTGTTGGTTGACCTTTTGTTTCTTTCCACACTTCAGGTTTTGCATTGACATCCTCTGAATTTTTAGGACTTCCTTGTGAGCTAGATTCACCTTTAACAGTTTCATGGAAACCAAGACCAAGTTTGATAGTAGGGGACCTTTGATTACTCAGAATATTGTTCAAAGTGTTAGTACTATCTTGAAACCTCAAAAGTTTAACCTTTTCTTCTAATTTACCTTTGAGAATGTTTACCTCAACCTCCAAGGCTTGACATTGCTTTGCCATGCTTTCTTCTTTCCTTCTTCCATTTTCTACTTGATCCTTCAGATTTAGAATCTCTTCTTCCAACCAGTTTTCGTTTTCTTCACATGTTTGTTCCAACTCTTCATTCTTCTTATTTGATTTTTCCAGATCCCTTTTGAGAGAGATGATTTCTGTTTCAAGGCATTCCTTTTCAAATGGTTGTAGAGGTTCCTCATTCGTCTTACTTGATGCTTCTAGATCTACTTGCAGAGATGATTGCAGCTTCAAGTCCTTCATTCTTCTTGCTTGATTTTTCCAGATCTGCATTTAGATCGTTGATTTTTGCTTCTAGTTCTTTAATACGATTTTGATACTTGTCCACCTGACCATTCAAAATTTCTATTTGTTCTTTCATTTGAGAGATCATCTCTTTGTTGATAGAATCTTTCTTATTAATTGCTCTTTGTTGTTCTTCATCTTTGATCTTGAGAGCTTTCTCTATTTCTAGAACACTACTTTCACAAATTTCATTATTGTTTGTACCATCAATATCATGCAAAGGATGACCCCAATCACTATCTGATTCATCTTCTTCAAATTATGTTAACCATGTTTTTTGAGTAGGCTTCGTAGGCTTGTTTTGAGCAGGCTTCTTCTTTTTCTTCTTTGCCATGAGCACTTGTAGAGCTTCGTCGTAATCTATTTCATCTTCTTCAATTCTGGCTATATTAAGGATTTCGAGGCATCTCTTTCCTTGAGTGACCTTCTTCTTTTGCTTCTTTGCCATGAGCACTTTCGCATCATGACTCAATCTTCTTCATCTTCATCCGGACACTTCATCATCATGTTCTTTTGCATAATAACTTCCTTTCTTTTCATATTGTTTCTTACCATGCTTTTATCTATAAGGACATTTAGCAGCGCATAATGACCAACTTTTCCACACTCAAACATTTGAAGGGAAGCTATTGAATCTTCCAGTACCTAGTTGGAGCTTTCTTACGAAATTTGCTTCTTCTTCATCAGATATATAGCTGGATTCTTTAACAACTTCCTTTTCCTTTCCTTTTGTAGATGCCTTAAAGCAGCTTCTCTTATTTGAGAAGGACCTCCTTGTCTCATTTCAAAAGCAGTCAGGATACCATGCAATTGAACAATAGAAAGAGTTTGGAGATCTTGCCTTTCTTCAATAGCCGAGACTTTAGAGTCAAATTTAGAAGTCAAGGATCTTAAGACCTTTTCCACCAGAGTAGTATCAGCTTATGGTTTCACCCAAATTTCTCATTCGATTTACAATATCATCCGTAAAGAGAAAGAAACTGGCAACACTCTAATCACTATGCATCTTCAAATTTTCATATTCAATTCTAAGAGTTTGGAGTTTTGCACTTTTTACCTTTGTGTCTCCTTCATAGCTTAGAATGATTTTGTCCCATATATCTTTTGTTGAATGTAGCTGCATTACTTTAGCAAATTTTGATTCAGACATCATTCCCAATAAGACATTCACTGCTTTGGTATTGATTTCATACTTCTTTCTTTCAGCTGCATCAGTAGGAATATTTGCCGGGTATTGATAACCTTCTTGCACGATTGCCCATACATCTGCACCAAGACTTTGCAGATATTCTTTTGTTCGTACCTTCCAGAATATCAGATTGCTTCCATTGAATAGAGGTGGCTTTATAGACATTACTCCTTCTTGACTTCCCATTGCGACGGATCTCCTTTAAGCGATCAAGCTTCTGCACAAGGACCTGATCTGATACCAATTGTTGGGAAAAATACTGAGAGGGGGGGTGAATCAGTATTTACTGCATAATCAAATATTTTTACTTTTTTCATTCCTTAAAACCCATACGCTACTTTCCTTCAGTAAACTAGCGTATATACGCGGATCCCCTTTATGAAACTAGCGTATACACAGAGATCTAGATCTGTCATTAAATATTCACTTATATTATTCCATCATTCATTCATCAGATGTTCAATAAACAGTAAACATGTGCAGTAAAAACAGAATAAACCATCACACAAAGCATCACACATGAACACCAGGATTTTAGGTGGAAACCCAAATCGGGAGAAAACCACCGCTGCAGTTGCTCAGCCTTCAATATTTTATTATAGAGAAAACATTTTACAACATATGTGCTGGCGCAGACTTGACCAGCACGCAGGCACCCACCTGCGCTCGTTTACCAGCCTCTCCTGGAAGGGAGCTCCAACCCCCTGACTCGTTTACCAGCCTCTCCCGGAAGGGAGCTACGACCCCCTGCTCTCGTTTACCAGCCTCACCTGGAAGGGAGCTACAACCCCCTGACTGAAGGCTACAACCCTCAGCACCACCTTGGACCACGTTTCATCAATTTTCACACTGGATCCAACAACTTCAATAGAACACCACTTGTAGGCCACATTTCATCATATTTTCAGACTGGACCCATTCCATACTTTTAAGCTCAAACATACATCACCAACAGATACATACCAATTCAGACAACCCAGATCAGATAGTGGTAATACAGCAGAACAGATCAGATGTTCCATACCCCATGCTTCAGCAAGCCCTAGTTTGCGTACGCGCCTTTATTTCACTGATGTCGCGTATATACGCGCTTCCGTCCACACAAACCAGAGTATACCTCTGTACATATTACAGAACCAATTTAATTTCGCATACGCGCTTTTCCTTCAGAGAAGCCGCGTATATACGCGCTTCCTCTACAGTGAAGTAGCGTATAGATCTTCAATCATTATAGAGCAGCATACTTCTTCAGATCAGATATTAAGTTCAGATTTACCCTTTCACTTCAGATAGATGTTCGCCTCATTTCAGATCTAAGTCTTCCATAAACAAATCTAGAAAATACAAGTACCTTTCAGATCTAGATCCCCTTCTTCATCATTGGTGCATCATACATTCAGATTTATCTTCAAGTGTAACCCTTTCCATTCAGATCTACTTCACAGAGAAGTATTCATTCAAGCTCAGACATCTTGCACCTACACTTATGATTTGCACAATGAATTTCTTCTCCTTATATAGTTTTACCCTTTGTCAATACCATGATCCCCTTTTTCAATACCATGAGCCCAAAACTACATTAGACGGGGTCATTTAGATGAATCATTACCCAATACAATGGGTCAATACCATGGTGTGTACCCCTGGTTTTGCACTTTTTGAGCGCTTTAGCCCATACGCGACTTGGCACGTTCTTTTCCGCCTGCATACGCGACTTCCCTTAGACAAATCCGCGTATTCCTTGAGACATACTCTTTTCATCAAGATTTAGCACATGCTGACTTCTTTTCTTCACTGCCTTCTGTACACACTGCAGATTCATCAGTTTTAGTCCATCAAGAACATATTCTATCAAGCACAAGTTCATCAAGTAAGTTGTCATCATCTTCATCAAGAGGATTTCCATTTAAGGACAACATTCAGCGCCATATTGCTAACAAACATCATATCACATCAGATTTACATCTTTTACCAAGTCCATCAAGTCAAGCATAACTTCATCAGGTGTATTGCCATCAAGGAAAACATATGTCAACAGTTGCATGTCTTTATCTTCATTCAGTGGGTTTCCATCAAGGACAACACTCTGCATCATATTTCCAACACCAGGGACTATGAGAGCCAACATAAGATGTCCATTCTTCATAGAAAACCATGGGGGGATATTTTTATTGATCACTACTATAGGCCAAATAGGATATTTGGTGTTCTGGAAGGAATATGGGTTGACGCCATCCATGGCTATGCCGAATCGTAGAATTCGTACTTCATCTTTGAATTTTTTGGGCCATGTATCCTCTATATGTTGCATGGATATTGAATTTGTTGGGATTCACATAACTCCCAACCCACTTATGTGTGAGGCATGCCATCCTTGCAACATAGAAAATTATTTGCAACAAAAGAGCCTTTGAATCCTTGGGATTATAGACATGTGCCTCAATATCTTAAAAGGAGGACCACGTGATTTACCCTTATTTTTTGATTTATCATACCTGTCATGCCCAAATTTCAGACATTTCTCTTTGTTTTCATATTCTTCTCTATATATAATACAATAGTTTGGACATGCATGATATGATATGTACTCAACACCCAACATTTTCAACAATTTCTTTTCCTTTCTGCAGCTACCGGGTAAGACTTTATCACTCAGAAGAACCTTATCTTTGAATAACATGTAGTTGGTGGACAATAAATGTACAATGCCAAAAATTATTGACCATTTGTAATGTTGATTGTGTGACAAGATTTCTCAAAATATAAGTGACTTGATGGTAAATTACCTCAAAATTTCAAAGAAACATGCATTCTAAAAGCCAAACTTTTCTTTCAAGTTGTATAGTAACATCATTCTCCCTAACTAGGTAAACTTTGACTGAAATCCAGGTCCAAAGAGAGGGGTGGTGGAAGAAAATTTAAGGCTTTCGAAAAATGTATCAACAATATGAGCATTATCCCGTAGCTGATCATTACTCTGGAATGCATCTAACAACATTGTCTCCATGGAAGTCGTATCCCTTAAGTAATCATCCATACTATTATCACCCAAAAAATTTCAAAACATCATTGTGTCAAGTCTGCTTTTGGTCATGGTTCAAAATTGGGTTTAGAAGTCAATTTAGGATTTGATCAAGGGTAGGTTTTAAATTTTTATATTTTAAAGCCCATCCTTAGGTTATAATAAATTCTTCTTTGAAGTCCCTTCATGTCAAATATCCATCATTTTCATTTGTGGCTCATTTCCTAAAAGTTTTCGGGTCAAAACTGTGAAATTAGCTAAGAATCCACGTTTTCGTAGTGCCGTTAGTTTAAAAAATTTGATTTGCACTACAAAAGTGCTAATAGTTTCATAGCAAAAAATGGGAAAAATACACTGTGGGCGCTACATGGTTTCTTAACCGTCTTCTCAATTGAGCTAAAATTTGTCAGAATTCATTGGGAAATGATAGGCTAGTGGTATGATGAGTTAGTTAGTGATGAGATTCAATGTACTTACCTATCCTACAGTGATCATTGTCATGATAGGGTATGAATGAGGCATCATTCAGTTATGAGATGACATTTCAAATTCAAAATTTTGCCTAATTTGGTCATTCTCATTTCATTTGCCAAAATTCGAGTGTCTGAGATCTGAAGTAGTCAAGCCAAACCTTTGGTTGTTTTATACAGTGGTTATCTTCATCCTAATCAAGTTAGGTAGATATATCCTAATCAAGCGAGTTTGTTTCATATATTCAAGTGAAGCTGATAGTATTTTCTGAGAAGCATGGCAGAGGAAAAGAAAGTCCACAGAGGGGGACACTGCTTAAGATATGAGCTTGAAAATATGAAGGCCATAATTGAATACCAAACAGTGATGGAGGCATTTAACAGAGTAGGTTGTCTTTTATTTTGTGAAAAACTACCGGTTTGCCACACACAGGTGTCTAAAGAATTTGCTTTGCACTTCAATGGAACAACTACCAAGGTTGGGATGCTAAATGTGAAAATTACACCAGAGATTATTGCTTCTATAATAGAAATACCAAGGGGGCAAGAAAATTTCTTCAAAGGTTTTAAATTTGACATGGAGCCATGCAAGGAATTCATGAAACCTGAGTATGCAGATATGGACCTCAATAATGCAATACCTAGAAGCTGCATTAAAGACACATATGAAAAGTTGTTGTTTAACATTTAGAGATAGTTTACATGTGAAGGCAGATACCATAAGGTCTACACATATCATTTCAAACTACTTCTGCATTTCATTGGTAAGATCTCACTCAATTTTCCGTTTTATCTGCATAGGAGTCTTTCCAAAATGGCTGATAAAGTACAAGCCAAATCTGATGGTTGTGAAACATCTTTGTTTCATCATGGTTTGATGAAGTTATTGATTTTGAATGAGCTTCAGACAATAGGCAGGGATTGGTCTTCCTTTTTTTATGAATGGTTTTGAGCTAGAAACACTAACCCCAGCTAGAAACCCTAAAAATAAAGGAACTCCTTCACCACCAGTAGCAGAGTCTAGTCAGCCTATGGTTGCAAAACCAAAGGAATTTTCAAAACTGAAACCAAGGAAAAAAGTTGAGAAAAGGAAATAGAAGACACAAGTGCTTATTTCACCAATTCCATCACTTGAAAAATAGAGGTCAAAGAATGTCAAAGAGGTAAAACAAAAAAATAATGTCAGCAAGCAGGAAAGCACAAGAGTGACAAGAAGCCAAGCAGTGGCATCAAAAGGAAAAACAATTGTTTCATTCTTAGAGGATAACCTAGTAATTAAGGGAAATTTAGATGACATCCTACATGATATTGACATAGAGGAGACACCCATCGTGCAAGATAACTTCATTGGAGTAGATGAACACAAACATAAACAGTTTAAGACTACAAAGAAGCTTGAATTTGAGAGTGACAATGTAGCCTTTATCTTTCAACCAAAGAAACCTTTAACTAGGCATGCTAAGAAGATCAAGGAAGGCAAAAAGGAAGTCTAAGAACCTATTGAAATAGCTAAAGTCCCTAAAGAAGTGATTGACCTCTCATCACCAATAGTAGAGCATGCAACCAACAGAACAATGAAGGGAAAAGAAGAAATGACAGAATGTCAACATATTGAGGAGAAATTGAGATTATCAAATCAATAAATTGCTATGATGAGAAAGAGGGCTAGGAAGCATAGTATTGAAAAATCATAATTCAAAAGAATGAAGGTATTGTGGGAGGGTCAAACTAGTACTATTTCTGAAACCCCAAGTAGTGCAGAACAATTTTTCACATGAACAATTCCAGCCATCAAGTAAGCTAAATTTGTCAGAGTAATCAATAATCACTTAAGAGTGAGTAATAAAAGACTTAGAGATCAAGTGTAGGACTTGGAGCAACAACTGAAATTGATTCAGGATGAGTTAAAGAACAAAGGTTCAGAATGACAATAATTAAAAAGTCAAAAGCTAAATCAAGTGAAAATTAAAAAGGAACCTCATGAAACTCTGCTTTTCAGTTCATATGAATTTTGATTTGATGAAACCAATATTATTTTGAGTTTTGGAACATTTTATGTTTTCATTTTAAAAAAAATTGGAAAAAACTGCTCACTCAGCAGTTTTGTAGTGTAAACAATGTAAAAAGAGTGAAAAGCGCTATGAAACTGCTGTAGCAGCTTTTTTCACTCTTTCTCATAAATTATTGAAGGGAAAAAGAGTGAATTATAACCTAAAATTGCTGAGGAGGATGTAATAAATGTTATTGAAGATAATCATGGAGGAAAGAAATCAAAATTTTCGAGAAAAAAGGGTAAAGAAGTTGCGCTACGAAAGCACTACGAAACTATGTTGTTTTCATAGCACATTTTATTTCAGCTCATTTTTAACAGTTTGATGATGGTTTTGGATAGCTGGGACTTAGGGAGGTTTTTGGGCAGGTGTTAATTTAGTTTCTAACAACAAATTGTTGGGAAAAATACTAAGAGGGGGGGTGAATCAGTATTTTACAACTTTTTTCTTTTTCTTTCTCCTAAAACTATATGCTATTTTACTGAACTCAACTCACATATGCACGCAGATATTTTTAATAAAACTTGTGTATGTCCAGAGATCTTATTATGCATTTAATTCTTAATTACATCATTCATTCATTAGATGTTTTATTAATCATGTGCAGTAATAACAGAATAAACCATCACACATAAGCAACACCCATGAACACCAGTATTTAAGGTGGAAACCCAATTCGGGAGAAAACCACCACTGTTGTCGACTCTGTTTTCAATATTTATTATAAAGGAAACTTCTTACAATTTTGTATTGGCGCAAACTTATATTAGCACACAGGCACCCACCTGTAGAAGGCTACAACCTTCTCTCATTCTCCAGTCACTACTGGAAGGGAGCTCCAACCCCCTGATCTCGTTTACCAACCTTTCTTGGAAGGGAGCTTCGACCCCCTAATTTTAACACCAAATTTTACTGGCAGAAAGCTTCCACTTTCATACTAAAGGCTTCAACCTTAGATCCACCAACTTTCTTCAATTTCTTCATCAGACTTGCGTCAGGTCTTCATCACTTCTTCTGCAGATCTTCTTAGAGATTCAACATTTTTAGATCTAGAGATCTTGAACCTTCATCATATCCATAGGTGCATCATAGATTCAGATCTATCAGAGTTCAATCATGCAGATATCTCTTATAGAGATTTATTCGTTATCAACCCCTTTTTATGCACACGTCGTACAATAATCCTCTCCTCCTTATATAGTTTTAGCCTTTATTAGTACCATGAGTCAAAACCATTCAACTGCTGATGGTTTTCTTTTCTTTTATTGGAATTTTATTTATCAAATTCGTGGAATTTGATAAATAAAAATTATCCACAACCTTTGGAAATTAAATTAAATAATATAAATTTATATTAATAACCAGCACTTTTATCAAATGGATTTTAAATAGACCTTTGGTTCTGGCCCCACATACATAATTGACAGCCCAATCAAATTCTTGTACCCCAACTGGTTATCTTCCGCTCATCTTTATCAACCGATCACCATCCGATGGCCCTTTCCCAAATCAATGGCTCACCATGATATCGCTCGGCTTCCCTGGTCGAATGATAACATGCGATGGCACGCTATGATAGCGGTTTTCCATGGGTCCACCTAGCCACGTGTCGCATAACCTATGGAATCGCTCCCCTACCAGGAGATACTGCTTATCACCGAAGAGTGGTGCGATATGGGAAATCCGGCCTCACAAATCCGCTCGTGGTTTTGGAACAGTGACCAACCCACGGTTAAGTCAGGTTACGATATTCCTTTTTGTCCCTTAACTCAGGTTCAAAACTTGGGTTTATTTCAATAGAGTTTGGTCCAATCATTAAATAGGGAGTTTCATAGTAATACTCCTCTGCATATTATAATGCGCTGCTTCATCAGGTTATACATTCCCCATTGCTCACTGTATCATGACCTTAGCAATCAAATGTTTGGCAATGCATTACATGGAGAGAGATACCAGTATCAATGAACAATAATTCGTGTAATCGATAATGATTTGTCCAATCAATACTCCTCAAAATTACCTTATATAGATTCATGAATCTACTCCTTCCACATAGCTTATGATGTTTACAAACCATGCTTTCACAATGATTCATAATTGTCCACAGGGACTCAACTATCCTTCCTACTGGCTTCTATCAAGAATATACATATAATTCGCAGAGAATTTAGAACCTTTTTTTGTTAGATGGCCTTTTTCTTCCTACACTGTCTCTGGAAAACTCTGCTTCAATTCACTGCTTGTCCCTGCTCCTTGACTGATACTACTCTCTGTAAATGCACTCTTCCTCTGTTCTTCTCTGCTACTACCTAGTTACTGTTTCAGATGGTCCTTCTTTGCCAATTCCTTTGCCATCAATGACAATATTTCCAACAATCTCCCCCTTTGGCATTGATGGTAATACTCTTCCTTTGTTTGTCTTATAGAAACCCCTCTTTGTTTCCCCCCCCCCCTTTGACATCAATGGAAAAGGGTTGATCAATATCCTTTGTGCCGACAATACCATGCCCCCCCTGAGATCATGCTGCATCTTTAAACAAAATAGTTAATGAAAGAACATAAATGACTTATACAATCAAGATCAGAAATTCTCAAGCATGAGATCAGACTACAAAAAATAATTAGAATGCCAACAATGCATCCTTTCCACATGAAAAATGCTCCCCCTTAAGCTGTGCATCTAGAGATACCCATCATCACCGCAACTGTGCTGAAGAATGCTGACCCAGAAAAACAATTTGTCAGCAAATGCTCATAAGCGGTTTTCCTGCAGGAACTCCGCATATCCAATTTAATCTTATGTATTTAAGTAGATCTGATCTTTTGCATGGTAGAGACTACTCCCAGCTTTTGTCTGAGATATTCGAATGCTTCTCCGAGTAATGGTTTGGTAAATATATCAGCAACTTGTTCTTTGGAGGGAACATACTCCAACTTCACCTTTTGTTCAAGCACTTGTTCTCGTAAGAAGTGATACTTGATGGGAATGTGCTTGGTATTGGAATGCATAATAGGATTCTTTGAAATACTGATGGCACTTGTATTATCACACATAATGGAGATAGGCGGTGAACATTTGATTTGAATGTCTTGTAAGGTTTGCATCATCCAAAGAAGTTGAGTGCAACATGATGCGGCAGCCACATATTCTGCTTCTGCTGTAGATAGGGCAATAGAGCTTCGCTTCTTGCTGAACCAAGATACTAATCGGGGCCCCATATAGAATGCACCACCACTAGTACTATTTCGATCATCAACATTTCCAGCCCAATCTGCATCAGTGTAAGCATGAAGAGTGAGATCAGCATTCTTTGGATAACATAGTCCAAAGTCTTGAGTTCCTTGCAGATATTTGAATATTATTTTGATAGCCTGAAGGTGAGACTCTTTTGGATTAGCTTGGAATTTCCCCACAATCCCAACTGCATGCATAATGTCTGGTCTAGTCCTAGTGAGATAAAGTAGAATTCCTATCATAGATCTGTATTCTGGTTGATTCACCGTGGGAGAATCATCATGAGAACTGATATTACATCCGGTTATCATTGGTGTACTTACAAGTTTTCACTCTTCCATGCCATACTTCTTCATAATTTGCTTAAGATATTTTTCTTGTGATAAGAATATGCCATCTATTGCTTGTTGCACTTGCAAGCCAAGAAAGAATGTTAGTTCTCCAAGTAAAGACATTTCAAATTCTTCTTGCATAGCAGAAGAAAATTTCTTACTCATAGACTCTTCATTACTTCAAAAAATGATATCATCAACATATACAACCACAATCAATAGTTTATCATTTATAGTTTTTTGTGTATAGGTTGCTATTAGCAGACCCTTTTGAAAATCCTTGTTGATGAAGATATTTGTCAAGACGATAATACCATGCCCTTGGAGCTTGTTTGAGACCATATAGAGCCTTTTTAAGTTTATAAACAAGCTTTTCATCATTTCCCAAAATGAATCCTTCTAGTTGTTCTATATAAACTTCTTCTTCTAGATCCCCATTGAGAAAAGCAGATTTAACATCCATTTGGTAAACTTTGATTTGTTGGAAGCTTAAAAAAGCAAGAAACATTCTTATGGCTTCAAGTCTAGCTACAGGAGCAAAAGTTTCTTCAAAATCTATACCTTCTTGTTGAGCATACCCCTTGCAGACACGTCTAGCTTTATTTCTTATAACATCCCCATTCTCATTTAAATTGTTTTTGAATATCCATTTAGTTCCAATGACATTTTTGTCATGAGGTCTTGGTACTAATTCCCAAGTGTGTTTCTTTTCAATCTGATCAAGCTCTTCATTCATGGCTTGAATCCAACATTCATATTTGCTAGCTTGATTGAAATTTTGTGGTTCAATAGTGGATAGAAATTCCAGATAGCTAGAAGATCCCACAAGAGTCCTTCTTGTTTGTACACCCGATTCCTTTTCTCCCAAAATTTGTGATTCTGGATGATTCTTTTGAACATATCTGGATGGAGCTTTTTCAGATAAATCATCTTCGGGTTCTTCATTGGGTTCACTATCTATATCATTTCTATTTGATGTAGAAGGATATATGTCATCATCGTCTTCATCTGTTGTTTGTTTTTCTTCTTTCGGAGCTGCAGGAGACTCATCAATAACAACATCAATACATTCAAAAATCTTCTGAAGTCTTTTATTGTAACATTTATATGCTTTACTCCTAGAGGAGTAACCAAGAAGTATTCCTTCATCTGCTCTGGGTTCAAACTTGCCAAGTTTTTCATCATTATTTTTGATAAAGCATTTGCTTCCAAAAACTCTAAAATGCTTCACAGTGGGAGGATTACCATACCAGAGTTCATATGGATTTTTATCACTATTTACATGAACATGTGCCTTGTTAAGAATATTTACCACTGTATGTGCTGCTTCTCCCCAAAATGTGTCAGGTGTTCCGGAATCATCAAGCATAGCTCTAGCCATTTTTTGAACTGTTCTATTCATTCTTTTTGCTACACCATTTTGTTGTGGAGTGCCAGCTACAGTACACTGTCTTTTTATGCCATGTTGTTCACAAAATTCAAGGAATTCATTTGATGTATATTCTCCTCCTCAATCAGATCTAAGACACTTGATTTTTAGATCTAATTCATTTTCAACCAGTGCTTTGAAGATCTGAAATTTCTCAAATGCTTCATCTTTGTGTTTAATCAACCTAATCCAACACATTCTAGAGAAATCATCAATAAATAAGATATAGTATTGTTCACCACGTGGTGACTTTTTCCTCACAAGTCCACATATGTTAGTATGAATGAGTTCAAGAGGCTTACTTGATGATCCTTCCTTGGCATTAAATTGCACTCTGGTTTGCTTACCGAATTGGCAAGATTTGCATATGATACTTTCAGGTAGAGTAATATTGGGAAGATCACGAACAACTTTGAGTTTGCTTGATTTGTTGATTTGAGAGAAGCTCAGATGCCCCAACCTTCTATGCCATAGCCATTTTTCTGAAGATTTACTCAAGTAACATTGTTCTTTGCAGTTCTTCAATACATACAGATTGCTTGGAGTTCTTTTTCCTTTTATAATTGTTTTACCTATATCAAGATCACGTACCACACATTCTTTTGAACTAAAGACAACTTCAATTCCTTGATCACACATTTGACTTACACTTAACAGGTTATGCTTTAATCCATCCACATACATGAAATTATTAGCTTTCACCTTTTCTTTTAGAAAAACAGACCATTTTCCCTTAATGACAGCAGGAGTATCATTTCCAAATGTAACATTATTTTCTTTTTCTAGAGCACTATATGAAAGAAGTTTGTTTTTGTCACCTGTCATGTGTTTTGAGCATCCACTATCAATGTACCATTGATTTTCTTCACCTTCTGCAAATAAAGCTATGCCACAATTTTCAACCTGTAATTCCTTCTTTTTCCACACTTTGGAGTTTGAAGGAAAATGCTCTTTTGGGTGAACTTTGCTCCTGCATTCAGATTCTTCATGACCAAAGTTATTGCAATAAGCACATTCAACTTCATTTTGAAGAGGAGAAAAGTTGTTATATGTATTCTTCTTTGCTCCAATATCAATCCTTTTATTTCTTGCTTCTCTTGTCATGATGGTTTTATATGCAACACATTGAACAACTTTATGACCAAACTTGTGACATGAGAAACATTGTCCATTGAAGAAGAAATTTCTGCGATCATAAAATCTTCTACTTGAATTTGCCTGTTGGTTGGTGTTTCTTTGAAAGGTATTCTTGTTGGTGTTCATTGAATTGAGATGATCATGCTTTACCTGTAAAGATTCTTTATTCCCTTGCTGAGTGGCAGAATGTTGTATACTGGTTGTAGATGCTTTTAGATAGTTAGGTGCTGAAGCCTGAGAAGATTCTCCGATATATCCAAGACCTGTCTTTATAATAGGAGAATGTTGTACCTTGATAATCTCATTTAAGGTTTTAGATCCTTTAGAAAATCTAAGATTCAAAGTATTTACTTTCTCAATTTCTTTTCTTAGACTTACTATTTCACATTCTAATTTTTCATTGTGTTTCTCCTTTTCTTCAAGCTAATTTTTCAGAGTTTCTATGGATATTTTACTTTCTTCTAAGCATATTTTGAGTTGATTGATTTCATCAAGAAAATAATTTTTCTCTAAGGCATCCATAATAGTATCTTTTTCTTCACTAGGCTCTTTTTCAAATGCCATGAGAAGTCTAAGATCTTGTTCACATTATTCCTCACTATCTGATAACCCATCACTGTCTTCATGAGTATAATAATTCCTTCTAATGCTAAAACGATTCTTATTCCTTCTTGATACTTCCTTTCCCTTTTCATGTGTTTCTTTGTGAGGACACTTAGCAGCATAATGACCAACTCTTCCACAAGAAAAACATTTGAAAGGAAGCTTACCTCTGAACCGTCCTGTGCCAAGTTGGAGTTTCTTTACAAAATTTACCTCATCTTCTTCTGAGATATACCCTGATCCTTTTGTCTCTTGTACTTATTTCCCTTTTTTAGAATCTCTAAAGACGGCTTATTTGACTTCAGATGGTCCTCCTCTTCTCATTTCATATGCAGTTAGTATGCCATGAAGTTGTACCACAGTAAGATTTTGAAGATCCTGCTTTTCTTCAAGAGCAGAAACTTTTAAATAAAATTTTTCCGTTAGTGATATTAAAACTTTCTCAACCAAGGTAGATTTGGTTATTGTTTCTCCCAGATTTCTCATATGATTTACGATATCATCAAGATCTAAAAATAAATTGGCAATTCTCTCCTCATTATGCATTTTTAGATTCTCATGTTGAATTCTGAGAGTTTGGAGTTTAGCACTTTTTACCTTTGCATCACCTTCATAACTTAGAATGATTTTGTCCCATATTGCCTTTGATGTATCCATCTGCATGAATTTGGAAAATTCTGATTCAATTAGACTTCCCAAAATAACATTGACAACTTTGGCATTTGTTTCATAATTCTTTCTCTCCGTTGGATCTGATGGTACTGCGGCTGGATATTGATATCCTCTTTCAACAATAGCCCATACATCTGCTCCCAGAGACTGAAGATAGGATCTCATCCTTGTTTTCTAGAATATTAAATTGCTTCCATTGAAGAGCGTAGGCCTGATAGAAGCTGTTCCATCTTGATTACTCATCTTGTTTGATCTTCCTTCTAGCGGCTAAGCTTTTTCAGAAGGACCTGCTCTGATACCAATTGTTGGGAAAAATACTGAGCGGGGGGGGGGGGGTGAATCAGTATTTTACAACTTTTTTATTTTTCTTTCTCTTAAAACTATATGTTATTTTACTGAACTCAACTCACATATGCACGCAGATATTTTTAATAAAACTTGCGTATGTCCAGAGATCTTATTATGCATTTAATTCTTAATTGCATCATTCATTCATCAGATGTTTTAATAAGCATGTGCAGTAATAACAGAATAAACTATCACACATAAGAAACACCCATGAACACCAATATTTAAGGTGGAAACCCAATTCGGGAGAAAACCACCACTGTTGTCGACTCTGTTTTCAATATTTATTATAAATGAAACTTCTTACAATTTTGTACTGGCGCAGACTTATACTAGCACACAGGCACCCACCTGTAGAAGGCTACGACCTTCTCTCGTTCTCCAGTCACTACTAGAAGGGAGCTCGAACCCCCTGATCTCGTTTACCAACCTTTCTTGGAAGGGAGCTTTGACCCCCTAATTTTAACACCAAATTTTACTGGCAGAAAGCTTCCACTTTCATACTAAAGGCTTCAACCCTCAGATCCACCAACTTTCTTCAATTTCTTCATCAGACTTGCGTCGGGTCTTCATCACTTCTTCTGCAGATCTTCTTAGAGATTCAACATTTTTAGATCTAGAGATCTTGAACCTTCATCATATCGACAGGTGCATCATAGATTCAGATCTATCAGAGTTCAATCATGCAGATATCTCTTACAGAAATTTATTCGTTATCAACCCCTCTTCATGCACACGTCGTACAATAATCCTCTCTTCCTTATATAGTTTTAGCCTTTATTAGTACCATGAGTCAAAACCACTCAACCGCTGATGGTTTTCTTTTCTTTTATTGGAATTTTATTTATCAAATTCGTGGAATTTGATAAATAAACATTATCCACAACCTTTGGCAATTAAATTAAATAATAGAACATTATATTAATAACCAACACTTTTATCAAATGGCTTTTAAATAGACCTTTGATTCTGGCCCCACATACATAATCGACGACCCAATCAAATGCTCATACCCCAACTGGTTATCTTCCGCTCATATTTATCAACCGATCACTGTCCGATGGCCCTTTCCCAAATCAACAGCTCACCACAATATCGCTCGGCTTCCCTGGTCAAACGATAACGTGCGATGGCGCGCTATGATAACGATTTTCCGTGGGTCCACCTCGCCACGTGTCGCATACTTTATGGAATCGCTCCGCTACCAAGAGATACTACTTATCACCGAAAGGCAGTGCGATATGGGCAATCTGGCCTCGCAAATCCGCTCATGGTTTTGGAACAGTGACCAACCCACGGTTAAGTCGGGTTACGCTATTCCTTTTGGTCCCTTAACTCAGGTTTACAACTCGGGTTTATTTCAATAAAGTTCAGTCCAATCATTCAGTAGGGAGTTTCATAGTAATACTCCTCTGCATACTATAACGCGCTGCTTCATCAGGTTATACATTCCCCATTTCTCACTATATCATGACCTTAGCAATCAAATGTTCGACAATGCATTACATGGAGAG
Source organism: Pinus albicaulis (assembly GCA_034641835.2). Classification (NCBI taxonomy): domain Eukaryota; kingdom Viridiplantae; phylum Streptophyta; class Pinopsida; order Pinales; family Pinaceae; genus Pinus; species Pinus albicaulis. Next base: position 330,244,277 of record CM076574.1, read on the forward strand.
AGATACCAGTATCAATGAACAATAATTCGTGTAATCGATAACGATTTGTCCAATCAATACTCCTCAAAATTACCTTATACATATTCACGAATCTACTCCTTCCACAGATCTTATGATGTTTACAGACCATGCTTTCACAATGATTCATAATTGTCCACAGGGACTCAACTATCCTTCCTACTGACTTCTATCAAGAATATACATATAATTCACAGAGAATTTAGAACCTTTTTCTGTTTGATGGTTTTTTTCTTCCTACACTGTCTCTAGACAACTCTGCTTCAATTCACTGCTTATCCCTACTCCTTGACTGATCATACTTCTCTTGGTAAATGCACTCTTCCTCTGTTCTTCTCTGCTACTTCCTAGTTATTGTTTCAGATGCTCCTTCTTCGCCAATTCCTTTTCCATCAATGACAATATTTCCAACAAAAATAGCCTTGAAGTGATGGGTTCATGATGGTCATAGTGTCTCAAGAATAAAAAGGATCCTATGCCTAGAATACAGGGGACAATTTCCTACTTTGATGGAGATCAGTGTTATGGTGATAAAGTGTTGAAGCTTATCATCTGGATTAGAACATATGTAAAAAAAATTGGAAAATTATGTAATTTAGTTTAGATAAGGTTGTTATGAGTAGAGATAAGGAGTTTGAATCCTATTTGTAATAGGACTATTTATTGGATTTTCAGTTGTCGTTTTGTAATAAATACCTTGTCGTATGGTTAGGCAAGCTGTCAAGAGTCAGGAGTTCGATGTATCTAGCTCAGGATAAGGTTATATTATGTTGTAAATGATCTATAAAAGATCAAGAAGTCGAATATGCTATGGGTTGGACATTTTTAGCAAGAAAATGTGTTTATTGTAAGTGACTGGTTTTCAGCTTAATACAGAGCTTTCTACTTAGCCAACTTGAGATTCAGAAATATTTTTAGTGTGTTCTTGTTCTAATTTGCATATTTTTACTATCCTCTTGCAGTGGTGTTTTTCTATGTTACTCAAAATTCATCGATGATGCTTTGACTTCCTATATAGGCAAACTTACTATGTGTTTTATAGTTTCACATGTGTATCTCTTAACTAGAACTCTGATGTGCCTCAATTTCCATGCTAAGTAGATTGTTTGGTTTTTCTAAAGCTATTTTGACTCCATAAGCCCAATGTGTACTTGTTTATGTGATTTGCAACCAATATCTATCATTTATATGCTTATTACCCCACATAGAGTTAGCCATATATATTTTTATCAAAAATCATTAACCCTTTGAGAGAGCCCTCTCAGGTTGAGGAGGCTAATCCTCAATCAAAATATTGGTTTGAAACAGTTACATGAGATTGATTTCATTAGTAGCCTATAAGGTCTAATTTTGTGATAACATTTTGGTGTGTCTGCCGGGAGTCTGAAGATATACATCTCCCGAAAATTATGAAGCTGAACTCTTGAAGGTAGCAGGAGCTTAGAATCTGTTCGAGGCTACAACTACCTTGGCAACTCCATTGTTGAAGAATTCAAAATTCATAGATCCATGGTGATTCCAATGGACATATGAAGAGCTCAGATGCTGCCATTCTTGTTTCAAGATACGCATGTATATATTTTTCAGGAATTCATGGTTTCCCAAATCATTTTCCCAAGGATGCATATTTTTTAAGGAATGGTCCAAAATTCAATGGAGAAGATTTGATTTTGACTTTGAAGCATATATCAGATTTCTGTGACTTTACTAAGCTTCTTAGAGTCAAACATGAAGATTTTTGCATCATATTGTTCTATGATTCATTTCAAGGAAAATGTAAACAATGGATTGAAAGCCTTCCTGTCAGATTTATTAAGTAATTTACAGATTTTTGGCTTATGTTCTTAGAAGAATGGATAGACAAAACAGAGTTGGTGGTAGAATCTCCATCAATTGAAGGCTTTAAAAAATGGAATGATGATCATATTGATGAGGAAGTAGATGAAAATTTTTCTTTGTCCTTGTCTTCTTATCTAAAATCATTTGAATGCAGGTCAAAAGATAAGATTCAATTTTTGGATGAAGTCGCTAAGAACATTGAGAAATACATTGAATTTTTACAAGGTCAAATTCAATCATATAGTCTTCATGACCATGATTATTATTTTCAAAAGCTTTTCATGGCAAAAAACAAAGAGAGGGTGTTGCCACCTTTCTCCTTTGAGTTTGAGGAAGAACACATTGTTTTTTAAAATCAGTTTGAAAAGCAGATTGAGAGCACACAACTGAAGTCTTATGTGGTTGATCAAAGCATGTATGAGTTGTCCAAAGCTATAGAATGTCATTAGAATCATAAAATAGATCATATCTTCTTTGATCCTATATCTGAATACATGGAAAGGTTCTACAGTCTAGATTTCCAGTTATATTTTCATTATGAAGATTAGCTGCATATTTTGTTACCTTGTTCATTCAATTATCTTGTTTGTTTTTGGTTCAAGTGCAGTCAAGAAATTCAAGTATCAGATCAGATCAATGACTGGCTTCATTGGAAGTTTCATGTTGCTTGAGTTAAAAATGGATATTGCAGCTGATAGGGTAGGTAGAAGTCTGTGACTAAGCTCAAAGTTGACTGAACATCCTTTTAGTAGGTACATATTTTTTTGTTCTGCAGTGATCATCAGGCTTAAGCTCGAGGTGAAGGCCATAAGAGTTTGAAGAAGATTTGGCAAGATTTCAGAGTTTTAATTTCCAAGAAGATGGATGGCACTGGAACTACTGGTTCTTTAGTGTACCACAAGGGCACACTATCCCAAGTAGAGCCACTGTTATCACCCAAAAAATTTTAAAACATCATTGTGTCAAGTTTTTTTTTGGTCATGTTTCAAAATTGGGTTTAGAAGTCAATTTAGGATTTGATCAAGGGTAGGTTTTATATTTTTATATTTTAAAGCCCATCCTTAGGTTATAATAAATTCTTATTTGAAGTCCCTTCATGTCAAATATCCATCATTTTCATTTGTGGGTCATTTCCTAAAATTTTTCAGGTCAAAACTATGTAATTAGCCAAGAATGCGCTGTTATTTCAAAAAAATTGATTTGCACTACGGAAGCGCTAATAGTTTCGTAGCACATAATGGGAAAAATACACTGTGGACATTATGAAAGCGTGGTTTCTTATAACCGTCTTGTTAATTGAGCTGAAATTTGTCAGAATCCATTGGGAAATGATAGGCTAGTGGTATGATGAGTCAGTTAGTGATGAGATTCAATGTACTTACTCCTCCTACAGTCATCATTGTCATGATAGGATATGAATGAGGCATCATTCAGTTATGAGATGACATTTCAAATTCAAAATATTTCTTAATTTGGTCATTCTCGTTTCATTTTCCTCCGTTCGAGTGTCTGAGCTCTGAAGTAGTCAAGCCAAACCTTTGGTTGTTTTATACAGTGGTTATCTTCATCCTAATCAAGCGAGGTTGTTTCATATATTCAAGTGAAGCTGATAGGTTTTTCTGAGAAGCATGGAAGAGGAAAAGAAATTCCACAAAGGGGGACAATGCTTAAGATATGAGCCTCAATTTCCATGCTAAGTGGATTGTTTGGTTTTTCTGAAGCTATTTCGACTCCATAAGCCCAATGTGTACTTGTTGATGTGATTTGCAACCAATATCTATCATTTATTTGCTTATTACCCTACATAGAGTTATCCATCTATATTTTTATCAAAAATCATTAACCCTTTGAGAGAGCCCTCTCACGTTGAGGATGCTAAGCCTCAATCAAAATATTGGTTTGAAACAACTACATGAGATTTATTTGATTAGTAGCCTATCAAGTCTAATTTTTTGATAATGCATACCAACCTCTATTTTATAGCCTCCATTACCAGCTTGTGAAGAGCTACTATTGTTGTAGTCATTCCTAATTGGTGAATCTGGACGTATTGGGATTTGAATAGGTGGTTGATTCAACCATTCTTGGTGTTTTTCCTTTCCAAAATTTTCTCTTAATTCAGACTTCTCTCGATTCGACATTGTCGTGGGCTGAAACATAAGATGGTATGTAGGTCTCTCATCATCACTAGAAACCTAACAATTTCAAAAAATATATTTGAACATGATTAGTAAAAAATAAATTATATGGTTAGTAAGCACGCCAATGCATGATTAATTGGTTTGACGTTGAAATAATTACATTATACCAAACATTTATTACCATCATTGTCCCATGATTATGGCTAGAATATGGCATGTTACAATTGACAGGGTGAAGTGGATGTCCATTTTCATCTACCAACCGCACCTTGCGGTATGCTGCTCCTGATAAGAGCTTCCGAAGTTTTGGAACTTTTTGAATATTTTGTGCATCTGAACTCGATTATGAATCTGCATGAACCTAAAAATTTGTGTACATTAATTTTATTCAGCTGATTGACATGGATTAAAAAAAAATTCCATTATATAAAGAAAATATAAATAAAATCTGAAGTAATTACGTCTAGAGATGGATAGGGAAAACTACATAATGGAATTTCAAAAATATTATGGAACGAGTTGGATTTTGAAGAATTGTCCATTTCATATAATTATGATATTTTCTACCTACATTTGAGAAAAATCGGCAATGAATTTTTTTGTACATACCTAAAAGTAATTTAGGTGCCTTAAAAAAGGAGTTATTGTTATCAATGCTAATGTACTCTTAAACACATTGGTGTGGTTTTATTACCAGATGCACTGGTGTTATTAGTTAACAAACACACTGAATATCTGGAAAAAAAAAATGCAGCTTTATTTTTTTGAAGTGAAAAAAAGTGGTAAACTAAAAAATGAGCGGCAAATGATTTTCGGAAATCTAATTTCATAAAAATTTCTTTAAATAGTAAAATATATTCATTATTTCATTATTTTTGCAAAGTTGTTCAGGGGGGGTTTCACGAGAGACATTCTTGGAGCAAGAGAACACTATGAAGCAACAAAATAATTTTGAACAAAAACACTATTTAGAGAATTAGAATTTGAAACATCTGGTGATTCACACAAAAAAACTGTACTATAGTAAATTGTTAAATTTGACAGTAATACTTGTTTTTTTACATTTTCTATTAGATTTAATGCATTAATAAAAATTTTAAATTTTAATGTGCATTTTAATGATGAAATAATTTAAAATCTCTAATCCTATTTACATTTAATTAAAATTCAGGAAAAAACAAAAAATCCATTCTTACGTTAAACCCTTGCTCCTTCTTGCTTATGTGACTTCACAATTAGGGATTTTCATTTTAGATTTATATGGTTTATATTACTATATACATAGGCTTATGACATATAACTCGCGGGACCACTTGTAGAGTCAGATATTAATCCCTATCAGCCCTTGCATGATTTTTAAAGAAACAAATTTTGTTAATCAGCGCACACTATTTAAAATAGTGCACCGGTGCACGAGTTTAGGATAACACATCGGGCGCATATTGACAAAAAAAACTATTTGATAGAAGACAATTTTTTATTAATTTATGTTTATATTAATTGATGCTTCGGTATTAATATAATGCACCAGGTCTCATATTGAAAATGATCATCGTCCAATGTTTTAGTTAGTGTCCAAATTTTCAATGATCAAATGTACTCTTTCAGGTTTACTTAGTAGTGGTCCTAGGTCAAACTTTCATGTTTCAAGTTAATTTTCAAATAAATTTTGTTCAATGAATATGTATAGGTCTGAAATTCTACTCCCTTCACTCCATTAATGGTCATCATCATTTCAGAGGTCATTTCATCCATCAATCACCTAGTGTCTTAGTTCATTCACCACACCTTCATTTAGGTCAGAGTCTAGGTCTCATTTCTTTCGCCACCGTAAGAGTCAATATGTCATAAAAGAAAGCGAACAAAATCTCATTTTCACCATACAATTCATTTGAATAGGGAGTTAGAAAACATAGGTAAATAATTAAAGAGCTACACTCTTCTCACCATCATACTCCACAGCTGCCATGGATTGAAGAAAAATAAGCAAATTTGTGCCAACGCCACCCGTGCTACGCTTTTGGGTGTGCTATGCAGGCATTGTGCAAGTGCTGCGCTTTTGGTGTTTGAGCTCCAAATAAATTCTTCAAGGTTCCAAACCACTTGAACAAGGTTCATACTCTTCCTAAAAAATTAATGGACACCCTCCATACCTCTCTCAAGTCAAAATTTATCAGCAAATGAGTGGTTTCCTTCATTTGGTTACCTCCATTATGTTTTTGGTGTTTTTCATATTTTGTTTGTTTAAGCTGATAAAACCCTAATATAACCATATAAAAACTTCATATAACCTTCATAAACCATACCCTGAAATATCCTATCATTCACAAACCCATTTTCCATCAATTTCATTAAAACCCTAATTTTCACTACATTTTGGAAGAAAAACTAGTGAAATCCCGTGTTTTGACCTTTTGGGTACCTTTCACATGGACATTCCAAAACATTCCACATGTAGCCTGTAGAAAAATAATGACCCTATGTCCCCAATTTTTTAGGGATTTTTTTCCTAACTTCCTTCAATTTCATTTATGTCCCTAAAACTAGTCTACCACTTTCCCCCGTTTTCCCAAATACTCCACCTTCCCTATCCACTACAGCAAGCTAGGGCTTTACTTGTTGAAAAACATCATGGAGGGTGAGAAGAAGATGTCCATAATGGAGGTGAAAATTCCATGTTTGAGCCAACTCAGACCCATGTCATCATTTTTAGAGCTTCATGGTCAAGCCAAACAAGTTTCTGAAGTAATGGAGATGAATTTTACAAAAATGAAAGTGGGTTTTATCAATAATAGGCCAAAGACAAAAAAATCCTTCATTTTATTCACATGTGTTATGGTTTGAGATAAATTCTCCAAATACAGTTTCTCCAGGTCATTTTTTACATGTTTGGAAAGGTTGTGTTAAAATCAATGTTTCAGGGGTTTGGAGCAGGGTTTTGCAGTGCTTAATGACTACATCTTGTAGCTGACATCCTAAGATTTCAAACCATACCACTTTCATCCCAAAAAAAATATGGGAAGGCCTCAAAACTCCCTCTCAAAGTAGGCACTATGCTTCTGCTCAGAGTGCACTAAAATTTTGCAAATTTTGAGTGATCAACTTAAAACTTGTATTCTGAGAAAATAGGAAATTGTTTTGGAAACGTGGAGGATATTTTTGTTCATAACATGAAAAAAAACAAAAAACTCTCTTATTTTTTCAAAAACCATTATGGTTAAAGAGATATTGATCCATATTTAAGCCCTATGTTTGTAGAAATTGTTTTGGAAAATTTTGGATTTTTGGTAGTTCCTTTGTTACGTTTCTGGAATCAGTTGTTACGCTTCTAGGAAGTGTTGTTACACTTCTATAACCTGGTTTTTCACCTCCAGAAATGGTAAATAATTAGATTTTTTTTCTTCAAATCTATTCAAAAAAGTTCAAGGCTTGTGACCACTACTCCTTGTACCCCTCACAAATAGTAAGTCAATACTATCATACCCTCTCAATACTATCTCACCCTATTAAGTCAATACTATCTCACCCTATTAACCTACACTATTTCTATAGTCTGTTTTTCCATATTTCAATACATATAACCATCCCATAAACATAATATGGTTTTCATCATTTCAGTGATAAATATGATGGAGAGTGAGAAGAAGAGCTTCAAGGGAGGGTGCCACCTCAAGTTAGAACCCTTCACAGTGCATGAACTCATTGCTTCAACCTTGGCCAAAAGATGTTTTGAGAGGACTAGATGTTTGAGGTTCTCTGAGAAGCTCAAATGAAGATTAAAGAGAAGGATAGCTTGGAATTGTTTACTGAAGCTTCCTTGGTTGTTTATCCCTACACTCAAAATTTCTACAGAAACAATTTTGGTATTTTTTGTGATTTTTTCACAATTCTGGAAATTCCTCATCACAAAAGCATAGAAATATTTTGTTACACTTATTTTGGGGACATTCAAATGATGATGTATTTACATGGATGGATGAATTTTGATGAGTAAATCATAGATCAAGAACCCCCCTTGTCATTAAAATCTTTAATTTTTAAGAAAAATCCAAAAAATCACTCACATTTCATGCTTCTGCCACCTTTTTGGAGCATTTGCTATGCTTTTGGAGTAACCTTGGGAGAATGGATTTTTGGTGGCCTTCTCGTCGGTCATTTTGAAAAATTCAAGATGTTATGGAAAATGGACACACAGGGCTAGTGTAAAATTATTTAATAAGTGTATTTTGACTGCTAAAAGTGCCTCAAAAGTGCTTGCAAACATCTGTTATGTTTCTGCAAATTTCTGTTAACGTTATGTCAGAAATGTTACAAATCAACATTGGATTCCTTAGGACACTTGTCAAGCTCAGATAATGTCACAAATTCGAGGTTTTGATGTCCTATGAGTTGGAATTAGAGTTATTGAGTTATTTTTTTCCTCTTATCATGAGGAAATATGTAATTTAATGTAAGGGTCAAACACTCCTAGTTCATAGCTAAAATTCAGGGAATGGTTTCTAACCTCCCTAGAATATAGGAAATGAATTGTCTTGTGTATTTATGATCAATTTTGGATGGTATTTAAAGCTGATGAGGTGTCATAGTCCATATTTTCTATAATTAGACTCTCTTTAGCCTTTTGTGGGGTTGGATATCCTTACTTTGTAGGGGAGATTTTGTAATCCACATTTTGGAATGAAATCAACGACATATTTGCAGAACTTGTGTTGGGAATATTGTGGTATGCATTGGAGAATTTTTTATTCTTATGTATGTTTATATATTCATGCTAAATGAAATATCTTATTATTTTAGATACATCTTTCCATATGTTTATTTTGTAATTTTATAAGAAGAAATCATGTTTGTTCATGCTTTGTTTTTGTACAAGGTTTACATGTTATGTCTAATTTATTCTAAATGAATGAATTCACCTGATTGCTCATTCATAATCTCTCTTACTTCATCCTATATTCAATGACCTATTAAAAATGCTTTAAAACTACCTATATAGCCTCACACATTCTTTAAAAATTAACCTTGAAATTCAGACCTAAAAACCTTGACCTAGCCTTCTCACTGACTTTTCTATCCAACACTTAAAACATCAAAAAATCCTATTTATTGAGCTTACATACCTAGGATAAGATCATTAGATACTCAATCATTCCTTTGACTGCAAAAGTGACAATGAGACAACCCTCTTTGGTCCCGGGAGGGCTAGCTACCTGACCTAAATCTTGGACTCTGGTTACCTTTCTTCAATCCCATTTTTAGGCTTGGGAAGTTCTGGAGAGTGATAACATTCTTGGCACCATTTCCGGGGAGATAAGGTTAAATATTTACTGGGAAAGAAGGGAAAATATTATCTCTAATTTCTGATGGTGGACAATGGTCAGGCCCAAGAAAGGTTGTGCATCTTTCACCTGGTGACTCCAGTGGCGAAGAATCCAAAAGTTTGGAGTTTTCATGGCGACTCCACTGCTAAAAAACCTATAAATTGAAGAACTATTGGTGACTTCACTATTTTCAAGATGGATTCAAGTGCAAGAAGGAATGTTAGGTATGCTCCTATGCATCGAGATCATGTTCCAAGCTTTCCAAATCCCATGCCTCAAGTAGATTGGAAAACATACTTGCCAAAATTTAGAGATGGAAAAGGTGATGATGCTACACTCCATTTAATAAGATTTCATATGCATGTGCGTAAGCTGAAGATTAATTTTCATGAATACTATTTAATGAATATGTTCATGATCACATTAGAAGAAAAATCACAATTTTGGTATGAAAGCTTGCCTCCTACATGTATTTATTCTCTCAAGGATTTTCACTCAGTATTTTTTGAGAAGTATAGAGAAACCTATCATTATTTGATTTTGATTGAGGATTGTTGTGATCATTTTGAGAATTTTATTCAAGACCTAGAAATTGATTATGGCAATGAAGAGTTTATGGATGATGAAATTTTGGATGCTTTGAATGAAAACCCTTTTCACCGCCATGAGAAGATCATGGATTCTTCCATGGCTGACAACAAACATGAGTAGAATTTTTCAAAGGATGACATTGATATTCCATTTTTCAAAGTTGATGATAATTTGCAGCAGTATTTCCAATCTTCAAGCGATCAATATATATATATATATATATATATATATATATATATATATATATATATATATATATATATATATATATATATATATATATATATATATATGAATATGTTATGTCCATCTAATGTTCATCCCTATCCTCTTATAAGTTTTTAATTTAGGAAGAAATATGTGTAGATCAGAATTTTGAGTTTGCTTGTAAAGAAACTCTAAAGAGTCATGATTTATCCATTGAGGTAAAAAAAAATGTACAACAGGTTTGTTCTCTTGAGTGTGATGAACATGTTCAACAACCTTCGAAGATTCAAGATGTAGATTTTTTTTCAGAGCCAAGACAATTCTCTTTTTGATATACATGAAAAGAAACTTGTAGATATTTGTGTTGATGCTAATTTGGCTACCTCAATTGAAGATATGCAAGAACATACAAATCTTGTCTATGATATGTATGATATGGAATATCACATTAATACATTTATATTTAAGAGGGATCAACCAAACGAATAAGAACAACCGGCCATTATATTTGAAATAATTTCCCTTCTTTTTTCAGATCAAAAAGAGGTAATTTTTCATGATTTTCAAGACACCTTAGGCAGTCTTTTGGAAGCATAATAAAGGATATAGTTTGTTTTCTTCACCAACACAGAGATTGGGTTTAGTTTTTAGTTTGGGTTGTCACTACCACAACACTTTTCTTTTGAGGAAATTAGGAGGAGAAAGAAATAAAATAGCCATTTTCTTTCATGTTTGTACTGGATCTTCGACTTCACTTGATAAAGTGATTTATGGATCAATTAGAGTAGGTAATGTGTGATGAATAAGCACAACATTCTGAGAATTGTTTCAGTGTCAGTTTCCAGTAGAGTTTGTAGTTGATGATGTATAGTTCAATTTTCAGTTTCAGGATTTTAGCTACAGTGACTCCATTGCCCAATGGATGAGGCTACTAGGTCTATGATGTTATTGACACCTCCTGAAGGAGCTTCCATCCCCATATGAATCCAAGGTTAGTGTCGAAATTTTGAGTGATCAAATGTACTCTTTCATGTTTACATAGTAGTGGTTCTAGGTCAAAATTTCATGTTTCAAGTTAGTTTTCAAATAAAATTTTGTTCAATGAATATTTCTAGGTTTAAAATGCTACTCCCTTCACTCCATTCATGGTCATCATCATTTCAGAGGTCATGTCATCCATCAATAATCTAGGGTCTATGGTCATTCACCACACCTTCATTTAGGTCAGAGTCTAGGTCTCATTTGTTTCACCACCACAAGAGTCAATTATGTCATAAAAGAAAGCGAAAAAAATATCATTTTCACAATACAAGTCATTTTCATAGAGAGTTAGAAAATATAGGTAAATAATTAAAGAGCTCCTCTCTTCTCACCATCATACTCCAAATCTGCCATGGGTTGAAGAAAAATAAGCAAATTTGTGCCAACACTACCTGTTCTCCAAGGTTCAAAACCACTGAAAAATGGTTCATACACTTCCAAAATAGTAATTGGACACCCTCAATACCTCTCTCAAGTCAAAATTCATCAACAAATGAGTGGTTTCCTTCATTAGGTTACCTCCACTACGTTTTGGGTGTTTTTCATATTTTGTTTGTTTCAGCTCATAAAACCCTAATATGACCATCCAAAACCTTCATATAACCTTCATAAACCATAGCCTAATATATTCTATCACTCACAACCCTATTTTCCATCAATTTCATTAAAACCCCAATTTTCACTACATTTTGGCAGAAAAACTAGTGAAACCCCGTGTTTTGACCTTTTGGGTACCTCTCACATGTCCATTCCAAAAAATTCCACTTGCATCCTTTAGAAAACTTATCACACTACCTCCATAAACTCTTAGGGATTTTTCCCTAGCTTCCTTCCACTTTATTTTTGTCCCTGAAACCACTCTACCACTATCCCATGTTTTCCCAATTTTCCACCTTCTCTATACACAATATGAAGCTAAGGATTTCCTTTTTGAAAAACATCATGGAGGATGAGAAGAAGGTCCATAAGGGAGGTCACTATTCTAGGTCTAAGCCAACTCAAACCCATGGCATCATTTTTAGAGCTTCGTGATGAAGCCAAGGTTTACATTGCACATAAGGACAATTTGGATTAAAAATTAGTTTGAGAATAAATGGAGATTAATTTTACAAACATGAAAGAGGGTTTTTTCAATCATAGGCCGAAAAACAAAAAATTCCTTCATTTTATGCACATGTGTTATGGTTTGAGAGAAATGCTCCAAATACAATTTCTCTAGGTCACTTTCTGCACTTTTGGACAGGTTGTCTTCAAATCAAATTTTCAGGGGGTTTCAAGTAGTGTTTTGCAGTGCTTGATGACTTAATTTTATAGAAGACATAATAATGTCCAACCATACCACTTTCACCCAAAAAATTCTCTGATAAAGAATCGAAACACCCTCTCAAAGTAGGCACTACACTTCTGGTCAGAGTGCACTATGCATCTACAAATTTTGGGTGATTAACTTCAAACTTGGATTCCGAGCAAATGGGAAATTATTTTGGAAAACTAAAGGCGTGGTTTGTTCGTAACATGCCAAAGAACAAAAAAATCTCTCAGTTTTTAAAAAAACATTATGGTTAGAGATATATTGATCCATCTTTGACCCATATTTTTGCAGAAATTATTTTGGAAAATTATGGATTTTTGGGAATTCCTTTGTTACGTTTTTGGAATCAGTTGTTACGCTTCTAGGAAGTGTTGTTACACTTCTGTAACTTGGTTTTTCACCTCTAGAAAGGGTCCATAATTATGTTTTTCGCTTCAAATCTCTTCAAACAAGCTCAAGGCTTGTGATGAATACTCCTTGGACCCCTCACAAACAATAATTCAATACTCTCATGCCCTCTCTTGGTCAGGTTATTGAGTTTTCAATTGATTTTTATGCTAACTCTATATTTCTCCATGTCATCACTTGTCCATGACATAGAAAGAATTCATTTGATAAACCCTAACCTACTCCAGCTAAATAAACCCTAAAATAGTACCTAAACACAACATGGGTGCATGGTGGTGTATTCTAGTGTGTGGGACTGCTTTGTGGAGTAGGAGTGTCTTACATCACATTGAATACATGTGAGGAGTGACTTGTGCCTTGACACAGACAAGGCATGGGACGGTACATGGTGGTACAATAGTAACAGGGGGTATCCAGCGGTCTACAGGGGTATGCTACAATGTGCAGTGGCATGTCGATGAGTACATGGATGACCGGTGGTATGCGAGGGTGTATGGTGCTGCACAACGGGGTCTTAGAGTATTTCCTCCAAGAAGATTCATGGATGAAGACATCAGACATACCTTTCGGGGTAGTTCACCCACGACCGATGGGGAGACAAATGAACGATGCTTGACGATATCCGTGGGGACTCACATGCTTGACCCTTTTCTACATCACACACAGGCACAGTTGATTTTATTGCTGTCCTTTGACACTCTGAGCATGAACAGAGGGGTATGCGAGGCTCACCCAAGGTATTTGGATGAAACTCAACACACTAGGGGAGATATCTTCTTAGTAGCGGCATTGGGTTGATGTACTAGTTAACAGCCATAGTTTGGGGGATGAGATGGTCATCTACAGGGGTGGCATATTAGTGATCACCGAGCCTACTCCTGGGGAGTGGGTCACGAGGGAGACATGCATCACTCTTTTCTCAAGGCATGTTGAGACCATGCATGAGCAGAGGATACTAGGTAGAACTAAGGTAGCATCCTTGTATGTGTCTGGGCTTTAGACAATATATCGGCACATTATTGAGAGGGTGGATGGTCGATCTAGTGGATATGGTTGGAAATAACAAGAGGGATCCACATACCTTGAGTTGATTGCTAGTAAAATATATCCATCTATTGGTTGCATTCAAGGGGTGGCTATTTGTCACATGTGGCTTCCAGTATTCATCGGTACTACACAGTGGCAAGCACATGGTAGGTTAGCATGCATCAGATTTTCCCATGCTATATGCACCCTCTATATTGGTCGTGTGTAAGGACTAGAGATGAGGCACGAAAGGATTCCTACAATTGTCAGAGCTATGGTGCAACAGGTTTGACTATGGGAGGCAAAGATACGACTGATTGATAGACCATTTTGTCTCGTGATGGTCGGAGCTGGGTCAAAGAGTGATCTAGCTCATTATTGGGTTGGCACTCAGAGGCCTCCATTAGATGGCAAGGTCGAATTTATCTGTTGCTGCATAGGATCAGAGTTAGATGTGGATGGGTAGATATTGGCATCAAGGTGATGTCTGGGCAGGATGAACTTGGCTCTCACTGACCTTCCACCACTAGGCTTCAAGAGAGGACGATACGATCTACACATGGTGGGGAGTATGCCATAATCAGAGTAGCACAGCATCAGCATGGTGGCACCACTATGAGTTCGGCAGGGGGCCTGATCATCACCACTCTTTACAACTCAATAACCCTTAAGGGGTATTGAGCTGGCTACCATAGGGGGAGATTCTGCAGATCTTCCATTGGTCTTTAGTAACTACCCAATGGCATGGCGAACCTCAATAACTTGGTAGGTGGGCCAAAAACATGATATACAAAGAAGCTCACGTGAGAAAGAAACTATCTTTGTAGGGATTAGGTGGTATCTTCAAGGGTCTACTCTTGGAGTGCAAGGGATGAACTACTTATTAGGAAACTTCGTGAGGAGTGGGGCACAATTCCATATCATCATGATTCCCTACTCAATGATGGTGTGTAGAGGAATTCTATTACTTATGCCTGGAATGATGGTGAGTGGAAGAGGGGGAACTTTATGTTCGACAGGATGACTTGGGATCCTGGTATTGATGGATCTATTCATATCATGGTGATGCAGAGATCAGGGATGATTCAGTGGCACATCTAGGACCCTGGAAAAATTTGCAGAGAATGCGAGAGAGCGTCATCTAGAGAGGATGATTTTTCAGGAATTTCTTTAGGACAAATAATTTTTGGCGAGGAGGAATGGAATATTCAAAATTAGTAGTCAGCTAATTGGAATATTAATTTTGATTTATTTTGGAATTTCTGAATGTTGGGCGAAAATAAAGTGGGTAGGGGATCCAAAAATAATAATTAAGCCAAATAAAGTCTTTTATTAAAGTCCCTAAGGGAAAATTATGACTCTAGTGGTGGGGTCGAATTGGCCTTAGGTGGCAGTGTAGAAGAGGCACAAAAAAGACAATGTGGGATTGGCTAAAGGAAGGCATCATGTGATTAGTTAAGGAGAGGAAGCGCAGGCCAAGGTAGGACCCAAGCCATACGTTGGACCTCAATGGATAAAAGGAAGAAGGGAAGGCTCATTTGGAATTCATTCATTCATATTCTAACTCTTGGTCATTTTGACTGAAGCAAGCTTGAGCCGAACAACCAAGTCTCCAGTGTTGTTTAGCACACGAGATATTCAAGCAGAGATCTCAACCTCTACCTCAGGGGACTTCGAGTGCCCACTGAGGAGAGGATTTCTGCATTTCGGTTGGGGGAATTACACAGCAGTAGCAACAGGAAGAGCATATCCCCTTCAAGACTGTGCAAAGGTAGAGTAGGCCACATAGTGATTGCGTAGTTCAGTTCGGTGTGGGTGTCGTGAGTGTGGAGAGCAGTGGAGTTTCAATAGGAGAGATGGGGGGGGGAGATTAGCCACCTTGTACCAAGGATTTTTGTAGTGGTCCAGAGACATTTTCCAATAGATTCATCCAGAGGTTCGATTTACCCAGCAGCGCAGTGAGCCAAGCCCAAAAGGGCTAGATTTCGAAGTCAAGCTTTGGGTGAACCCTTTCTAGGTTTTTCTAGTTTTATTGAGGAGAAGCCAAGATTAATTAGGCATAATTTTTTGGGCAGGTTTGAGGCTTCAAAAAAATATCCTATCACTGCCAACAGCTAGAGGAGCGAGAGGAAATTTGGCCAAAATTATGGGGTCAACATTTGGCCAATTCCTTGCAGGTTTTTGTGGGTTTGGTTAGTAGATTTCAGGGTTAAAAGCCTAGAATTTTCTGAGCAGAGGAAGCAGGCCAACCAACAGTCCAAAGTCAACCAAAAACATTTCTGGGCTAGGCAGCGTAGAGACTGAGCCACGCAACAACACTTTCAGCCATAGTTTTTGCTTGTGTTTGAGTTGTTCTTCAAGCTTGCCTTGAGTAGGCCCATGTGCAAACTTTCTAGCACCTCTATTGTACTATTTCCCAATATATTAATTAAATGGCTCAAGAGTGATTTTGGATCCAGTTTGATCATTTTAATTGTGTTTACATTTTTTCTTGTCTATTTTCACTTTTATTACTATTAATCCCCATTTGGGATATTACAGATTTGTATTGATCATGGAAAATTTACTCATGCATTCAACCAAATGTAAAGAGACATATAGTCATGTAAAATAATCAATGTAAAATACTAATAAAGAGAAATTGTGTTAGCTGATTTACCATTCCATAATCACCATCAAAGCGAATGGAAAAACCCAAAGGCAATGACAAATATATATAATAAAGTATACCATTCTTCTACAGTGTATTAAAAGTTATGATGTGAAATGATATGTAGTTCCCTGAATAGGTTCATCAAACTTTACTGATCTCAAACAAGTATGATGGAAAACAATGAAAAAATATAAACATGAACCTCATCATAAATACAACTGACAAGGTTATGGTAATGGAAAAAATCTGGTTTTCAGAGACAAAGGAAGTTTGAGACCATGTCTTGACAAAAAAAATTAGGGGATGCACTCAAGGAGATTTTAATTAGGAAAGCATGAAAATGGTTATGCTAACCTACACGTCAACTTTATTGGTGGTCAGATGAGAAACTTTCATGATTGGCATGGCATTTACCAATTATATTCCATCTATTTTCTTTCTACTTTTTGTCCTTAAGATCTTTCCATGAATCTCATAACGCGGGAGGTTTCCCCATAAACAATTCACATTGTTTTCTTTATTTGGAGATTTAATTGGTTGTAAACTAACTATTGAAAGCATACATGCATGTGGTTGACATTTCCTTGAAGATTATGGTATGGAAGAAACTACATGATATGCCTTGAAAGCAGCTACAAGAGGAGTGAACAACAAGGCGACGAGACTCAATAACTCCCTAAATCAGTAATAATTTGACTTATTCTTATTAGTGAGGTTAAAAGGAAAGATTTTGCAACAATATTCCATCTAAATAGCAAATCATAATACACTTGGAAAACATGAAGACCTTGTCAAGCTAAGCATGTTTTCTTTCCTCTTCCACAAGCAGCTAAGGTGAATTACTCTTCATGCTTTGGGCCTTTGTATAGGCAAAGTTGAGGGGATGTAGAAGGGTTGAAAAATATTCTTTAAGTAGTTTTACAACAACATAACTCATCATTCTCTCACCTACCAGTTCCAACAATCCACTCCACCAGTGCATGCTACTAGGATTATTGCAGCCTGTCATTTCTTTCACATTGCAATGTTGTTATAGGAAATATGCTTGTGTTTGGGCTAGAAACTATGCTAGATTTCTTTTGCTCTGCAATATTGTTGTTGTCTATTTGGTTGTTTATTATAAAAATAAATCTAACACGTGTTAGATTTCCTTCACCTTGGAAATGTTATTGGAAATGTGCTTGTGTTTGGGCTATAAGTTGTGCTAGATTTATTTTCCTCTACAATATTTTTGTTGTCAATTGGTTGTTTATTATATAGTGAAATCTAGCACGTGTTAGATTTCCTTCACCTTGGCAATGTTCTTGTGTTTTTGTTAGAAGGAAATATAGCATGCACTAGGTTTCTTTTGGCATGAAATGTTGTTGTTGGTAGTATGCTTGTATTTGTGCTACATGTAAAGCTAACACACATTAAATTGATTTTACCTTGTGATGTTGTTATTGGAAATGTGCTTGTGTTTGTGATAGAAGTTGTTCTAGATATCTTTTTCCATGCAATTTTGTTGTTGGAAATATGCTTTTGTTTATGCTGGAAGAAAATCTAACATGTTAGATTTCTTTCACCCTACAAGGTTTTTGTGTGCTTGTGTTTGTGTCATGGGTAAATCTAGCACGTGTGAGATTTCTTTTGCTCTGCAATATTGTTGTTGTCCATTTGGTTATTTATGATAGAAGGAAATCTAGCATGTGTTAGTTTTCCTTCACGTTGGAAATGTTATTGGAAATGTGGATGTGTTTGGGCTAGAAATTGTGCTAGATTTATTTTTCTTTACAATATTGTTGTTGTGAATGTGGTTGTTTATTATAGAAGGAAATCTAGCACGTGTTAGATTTCCTTCACCTTGTGAATGTGCTTGTGTTTGTGTTAGAACGAAATATAGCATGCACTAGGTTTCTTTTGGCATGAAATGTTGTTGTTGGTAGTATGCTTGTATTTGTGCTACATGTAAGGCTAACATGGGTTAAATGTCTTTTACCTTGCGATGTTGTTATTGGAAATGTGCTTGTGTTTGTGATAGAAGTTGTTCTAGATATCTTTTTCCATGCAATGTTGTTGTTGGAAATATGCTTTTGTTTATGTTGGAAGCAAATCTAACACGCTAGATTTATTTCACCCTACAATTTTTTTGTGTGTTTGTGTTTGTGCTATGCGTAAATCTAGCACATGTTAGATTTCTTTTGCTCTTCAATATTGTTGTTTTCTATTTGGTTGTTTATGATAGAATGAAATCTATCACGTGTTAGATTTCCTTCACCTTGGCAATGTTATTGGAAATGTGCTTGTTTGAGCTAGAAGTTGTGCTAGATTTCTTTTTCTCTACAATATTGTCATTGTCAATTTGGTTGTTTATTATAGAAGGAAATCTAGCACACATTAAATTTCCTTCACCTTGGCAATGTGCTTGTGTTTTTTTTAGAAGGAAATGTAGCATGCACTAGGTTTCTTTTGGCATGAAATGTTGTTGTTGGTAGTATTCTTTTATTTGTGCTACATGTAAAGCTAACATGCATTAAATTTATTTTGCCTTGCAATGTTGTTATTGGAAATGTGCTTGTGTTTGTGATAGAATTTGTTCTAGATATCTTTTTCAATGCAATGTTGTTGTTGGAAAAATGCTTCAATTTTGTTTCAAAATAAATATAGCATGCATTAGATTTCTTTTTAACTGCAATATGGTTGTTGACAATATGCTTTTGTTTGTGCTAGAAGTAAATATACCATGTCCTAGATTTATTTTATCTAGAAATATTGTAATGTGTTTGTGCTAGAAGGAAATCTAGCATGCATTAGATTTATTTCACCCTTCTATGAGTTTATTGACAATGTTGTTGTATATGCGTTAGAAGGAAATCTAGTGTGCACTAGATTTCTTTTGCATTGCAATGTTGTTGGCAATTCAATTGTTTGCGCTAGAAAGAAATCTAGTATGCACCATATTTCCTTCACCACGATGATGTTATTGGAAATGTGCTTAAAGGAAATCTAGCATGTTCTAGATTTATTTTTCCCTAGAATTTTGTTGGTAATATGTTTGTGTTCATGCTATAACAAAATCTATCATGTGCTAGATTCTTAACCCCTACAATGTTGTGTGTTTGTGTTTGTGCTAGAAGGAAATCTGCCATACACCATATTCTTTTTCCTTCATAAGGTGTTTTTGACAATATGCTTGTTTGTGCTAGAGGCAAATCTAATATGCGGTATGTTCCTTTCACCCTACAATACTGTTATGTGCTTATGTTTGCGGGAGAAGGAAAAATAGCATGTGTTAGATTTCATTCACCTTGCAATGTTGTTATTGGTGACATGTTTGTGTTTGAGATATAAGTACAAATAACATGTTAAATCTAGTCCACCTTGCAATATTGTGATTATAAATATGCTTATGTTTGTGATAGAATAAAATCTAGCATGATATAGATTTATTTTACCCTACAATATTGATGTTGCCAATATGTTTGTGTATGGTGGGAGGAATTCTAGCATGCACTAAATTTATTTTGCAATGCAATATTGGTGTTAGCAACATGCTTGTGTTTGTACTAGAATAAAATCTAGTATGCAATAGATTTGTTTCACAATGCAATATTGTTGTTGGCAACGTGCTTGTATTTGTGCTAGAATGAAATATAAACTGCATTGGATAATATGATTGTTGGAAATGTGCTAGAAGTAAATCAAACATAGGTTAGATATATTCCACCCTGCAATGTTGTTTTTGGCAATTTTATTGTGTTTGTGCTATAATAAACTCTATAATGTGTAAGATTCCTTTTACTTTGCAATGTTTTTGTGAGTAACATGCTTCTATTTACGCTAGAAGGAGATTTAGCATGTGGTGGATTTCGTTCACCTTAGACTATTGTTGTTGGAAATGTTCTTATGTTTGTGCTAGAAGGAAATATAACATGTACTAGATTTATTTGACCATGTAACGTTGCTTCTAGAAATATGCTTATGTTTGTAGTAGAAGGAATGATATTGTTTGTTAGCTTCCACTTTAGGTGCATTGTTGTTGTTCAAAATGGGCTTCTACTTGTGATAGAAGGAAACCTAACACACATTAAATTTCCTTCATAATTTAATGTTGTTATTCTAGAAGGAAGGTTATAATGTGTTAAATTTCCTTCATCTTGCAATGTTATTGTTGAAAATGTGTTTTTATTTGTAATAGAAGTAAATTTTGCATATGTTAGTTTTTTTTTTGCAATGCAACATTATAGTTGGAAATGTGCTTGTATTTGTGTTAGAAGGAGTCATAGAATGCACTAGATTTCTTTGTTATTGTTCCAAAAGGAAAACTATCAAAATCTCACCCTCACCAAGGTTAGTGCTCTGATATTGTTCTTGGCAGTGCATTTGTGATTACGCAAGAATGATACCTAGTGATTACTAGTTTTCTTCTAGACACCATTACACTTATGCAACCAATGCTCTAGGGGTGAAATTGTCTCAATAATCACAATGGTTGGAGTTATAACTTTTGATGTGCCCATTTATTTAATTTGGAACAATTTATGGAGATCAATGATAGTGTAAATGAATTGTATATAGATATATGTTGTTGTTTGCACTACATTTGTGCTTGAGTTGGAAGGAAAGATAATGGTATAGCTTTCATTTTGGCTCAAACACAATAATCCAATCATAATTATTTGATCCATGGAGAATAATGTGATCTTTGTATAATTTTGAAGTTTATGAATAAATGTATTATTGAGGTATACTATATTTTTCTTCCAATGCACATGTATGGAACTTTAAAGTAACAAGCACAATTTTTTAGCATGTATTGTTTTTCTCTCTATTTTTTTTTATAGTTATGAAATTCCAAAAAAAAATTCACTAATGTTTGGATGCATAAGATAAGAGACTTCCTCATCAACATAAAAATGTAGGAAAATGCAAATCTACACTTTTCTAGGACCTAAAGTTAACATCCCTTTGTATGCATCCTAAATAGTATGTCCTTAGATGTGTATAGGTAGGGAGTGCTCACATTGGAACTAAAGATTTGTAAAATGCAATTTATTCTCTTTTGAGCTAAAGAAAAACTCTAGTTTGTCTTTTGATTATCAAGTTCAAACATCAAACATCCTCACTAAGTGAAAATATAATTTCTCCTTTTAGACATCTTATGTAGCATCAATATTGGAATTTCTTAGATTTTCCAAAGGACCATGTTTTGGTTCTTAAACTTCTACAAATTTATTATGATCATTATTCATACACATGAATTAAGACTACAAGTGTCATTTCTGAAGTTAAATAGGAACTTGGTGGTTTGATGAGCTGATATTTGTCATTAAAAAGATTTGTTTGGAGGAAAACCTCTAGTTTGTCTTTTGATTATCAAGTTCAAACATCAAACATCCTCACTAAGTGAAAATATAATTTCTCCTTTTCATGGGGCTTTTATACATCTTATGTAGCATCAATCTTGGAATTTCTTAGATTTTCCAAAGGACCATGTTTTGGTTCTTCAACTTCTACAAATTTATTATGATCATTATTCGTACACATGCATTAAGACTACAAGTGTCATTTATGAAGTTAAATGGGAACTTGGTGGTTTGATGAGCTGATATTTGTCATTCAAAAATTTTATTTGGAGGAAAACCTCTAGTTTGGATTTTTATTATGAAGTTCAAACATCAAACATCCTCAATAATTGAAAATATAATTTCTCCTTTTCATGGGGCTTTTAGGCATCTTATGTAGCATCAATCTTGGAATTTCTTAGATTTTCCAATGGACCATGTTTTGCTTCTTCAACTTCTACAAATTTCTTATGATCATTATTCATACACATGCATTAAGACTACAAGTGGCATTTCTAAAGTTAAATAAGAAATTTGTAGTTTGATATGAGCTGCTATTTGTCATTCTATGATACTATCTACATCTCTAATTGCATGATCTTCATATATGTTTTGTGTAATTTGCATGCAAATTAATTTTTGGTAGTTGGCACTAGATGGTGGGGAACAATGTTTCATTACATACAATATGACTACCATACTATTTAAATTATTGCATCTATATTAATTTTTTGAAAGTTGTGTGTTATTGCGAAAATATTAAATCACACTTTACATGGTTCAACCTTTTAATTACAATGTATGATTTAATTGTTGTTATAGAATTGGTACAATCTAGAATGGAAAATATAATTTTGGCAAAAGGGGACTATGTTGATCTTCTTATTAATGATCAAGTCATTGGGCTAGGAAGGGTCGAATCTACAGAGTCTCGAACTTATTATGCCAGAGAAAGGGTTAATGCATGTTATGTTGCAATTTTGATAATTAATGTCACTCAACCACATTTGATTGAGGATGTTGATGAAGGGGACATACATCCATGGAAGATCAAGGATTTTAGGCACAAGATAGGCAAATCAAAATATTGAAGCATGTGTTCAAATTTTATTGATAGTATAATACTTTTTTTTGAGTAAATACTAACCTTATTTATATATGTTTATAGGTGAAAATGTTTCTTATACTTTTTCTATAGGAGACAAGGTAGATCTTATACAACATGGAGTGAAGCTGGGTGAGGGCTCCATATTCAATATTGAGCTTGGACATAAAGTGCATGGAAAGATGGTAAAGAAAGGATGCATAGTGGTTAGAATTGAGAAGGTGTTAAAACATGATGTTGCTCTACCACATCCAACAAGATTTGAGCATACACTAGGGGGTGCATTGGAATATTATGAGATTTGGCTAGAATCAGATTGGCAACCTCACTATCATGATCATGCAATAAATATTCCCAAGATAGGGTTAGATTCATATGTACATCAAACATCCTCACTAACTGAAAATATAATTTCTCGTTTTCATGGGGCTTTTAGACATCTTATGTAGCATCAATCTTGGAGTTTCTTAGATTTTCCAATGGACCATGTTTTGGTTTTTCAACTTCTACAAATTTCTTATGACCATTATTCATACACATGCATTTAAGACTACAAGTGTCATTTCTTAAGTTAAATAGGAACTTGGTGGTTTGATATGAGTTGATATTTGCTCCTCTATGATACTATATATATCTCTAATTGCATGGTCTTCATATACGTTTTTTGTGTAATTTTCATGTAAAGTACTTTTTGGTAGTAGGCACTAGAGGGTGGGGAACAATGACTACCATACTATTTAAATTATTGCATCTATTTTAATTTTTTTGAAAGTTGTGTGTTTTTGTGAAAATATAAAATCGAACTTTACATGGTTCAACCTTTTAATTACAATTTATGATTTAATTGTTGTTAAGGAATTGGTACAAGCTAGAATGGAAAATATAATTTTGGCAAAAGGGGACTTCGTTCATCTTCTTATTAATGATCAAGTCATTGGGCTAGGAAGGGTTGAATCTACAAATTCTGGAACTTATTATGCTGGAGAAAGTGTTAATGCATGTTATGATGCAATTTTGATAATTTATGTCACTCAACCACATTTAATTGACGATGTTGATGAAGGGGACATACATCCATGGAAGATCAAGGATTTGAGGCACAACATTGGTAAATCAAAATATTGAAGCATGTGTTCAAATATTATTGATAGTATAATGCTCATTTTTTGAGTAAATACTAACCTTATTTACATTTGTTTATAGGTGCAAATGTTTCTTCTACATTTTCTATTGGAGACAAGGTAGATCTTCTACAACATGGAGTGAAGGTGGCCAAGGGCTCCATATTCAATATAGATCTTGGGCATAAAGTGCATGGAATTATGGTAAAGAAAGGATGAATAGTGCTTAAAATTTAGAAGGTGTTAAAATATGATGTTTCTTTATCACATCCAACATGATTTGAACAAACACTAGGGGGTGCATTGGAATATTAGGAGATTTGGCCAGAATCATATTTGCAACCTCATTGTCATGATGATGCCATAAATATTTCCCAATATAGGGTTAAATTCACATGTAAAAAGGTTTCTCTTACACATGAATGCATGGGAACAAGAATGTGCATTTTCAAATGCTAGTTAGTGTCCACGAGGATGACATATTTGAAGGTTAAACACTAGGGGAAATGGAATTTGATGGTTTTTTGGAAGAGATAGATGGAAATTGTGAAATATGCAAAATTGGGGATAATTCTATACATTGTTTAGTTAGATGGCCAATAAATAAGTTGGTGGACAACAAAGGTGTGATATTAAGGGTTAAGGAAAAGTTCAAGTAACCACCCAAGGAAATGGTGATATGGGATGTTATAGAGGACACAAATCTCTTAAACAAATGGGACGAATTTATTTGTAATGAAAAATATAGAAACTCAATTGATATGCATGTAACAAGTCCATATAAAAGGATTAAACGAGTTATGGCTACAACAAAAATTTCCAAATGTCAAACAAAAATAGATGAAAAGAAATAAATTCGACTTTTGGAAGAAAATGTATGTTGTAGAAAAGATTATCTTCAACATGTGGATAGGAAGTCCATTGCAGGTGCTATAAGGGGTATGAGACAAATAAATAAAAATGGTATTAGGGAATTTGTCTTGAATTCACTCATGCCAAACACAGTCATGTCAAGGAGCCATGGCCATGGCCTACCACCTATTGCTAGAAATGTAAAGGACATGAGATTTAATGGGAATATTATTTGTAAGAAAGCATGGTCTAAGATACATAACATTCCTCAAAGCACATTCTATAAATACCATCATTATTTCCAACATGGATAGATCAAAGCTATTCATGGTAACACCAACACATGCAAAGCATAAGCACACACCATGGCAGCCATAGAAATATTGCACAAAATTGTAATGGATAATTCAGATTTTTCACCAAACCAAACACATAAAGTTGAAGAAGATGGAACATTTGCTCCTTTCAGATTTCTTCCTTCGACTTATAAAATTCTTTGTTAAAAGAGATCAATGAGGCTCTTCAAAAGCTCAATTACCCATAAACATCATAGTAAACAATGAGCAAGATCTGGAACACTGAGTTTCAAGATGTAGCATTTTCAAAGAACACCAACTTCAGTAAATGCAGTGAATGTATTGTGTTGAAAGCACAGATGAAGTCAATGACTACAAAAGAGTTGGAAGAAAAGGCACGAGGTAGGTTGAACAAACATAACAATATTGTTATGTGTGGAAGATATTGCTACTATGCCCATAGAATTATGTCAGAGAGGTTTCCAAAGGGGTACTTGAGCGTTATCCATGATAAAATGGATAAAACAAAGACTTCAATCCTAAGGCTACGTGTCAAATCAAAATCTATCATAGGAACAAATTTAGGTTTGTCATTGATAGGTATGCTAACACATGGGCATAAGACAGGAGGTTTTGGTCATTTCTCCCTACCATTTGTACATGTGGGATCACAATTTACTATTACATCCCTTGAAAAGTGCTTAAGGGACCTTGAAGACCCACAAATTGATATGTATGATGATCTACTTTATGAGATTTGAAGTTGAAGAAACCCACTCACAGATGCATTACTTGACACCTCTATTTACTCAAAATTTCAAGTGTACAAGGATTATTTTATATCTCATAGAATATCAAAGAGTCAAAATGTTGATTTTAAACCTCTTCCTCCACATTTGTTGTTACATTTGGAAAATTTAGCAAGTGATAATAAGAATCATATCTTTTCATGTTTCTATCACTTTTAACTGCACTTGGTGTCTTAATCACTATTGAGGTTGGATTCTTGCGTGTGGGGCACAACCATGAAGACATAGATGGAACCTACAAAAGAATGTCTTCCAACCCAAAATTAAAGATATATATTCTTTACCTGAAATGATGGATACATATCTCATAATTGAAGAAAATCGAGTGTTTCCACCTACACTTATTGACAAGGTCTATGCCTTCAAAATTTTCCTTAATGGATACATCAAGGAGGGAAAAATGCGCTAGTTTGACATCTCAATGTTCAATACTTCCCATTTCTTGTACTCAATGATATTCCAGTACTAAGGTGCAAAGAATCCATTAGAGATATTGAGTGGTAAAAATCAATTGAGTTATGGAATATAGATGATGAAGGTAGACCTATAATTCCCATAGAGAACCCATCTTTATTATCTTCCAAAAAGAATGATTCCTATTTAAAATAACTAAAGGAAGAGAAAACATCATACACAAAAATGTGGAAAGACACTATCAGGAATGAGGATTCACCAATTGTTTCAAAGGAATGGAAAAATAAAGTAGTGTGCTGGGAATGAGTTCTTGATACATTAGATGGAATATATAATGACCATAGAATAATATGTGGAAATGATTCATCTTCTAAGGATTTCTGGCCCAAGATAAGGCACATTGTTGATGTTGACTGTAATGCACTCCATGTAATATCAAGTATTATGGATGGAGATTTTGATAATGCAATAGATGGACCAATATAGGTTGGACCCAAATGAAACAAACCAAAGCCAACATTCAATCTAATGATTGATGTTGAGAAAGAAAATATGTTGCTAGTTAGATCAGGAAATGAGGATGCATGAGAGATGATTTGGATGGAAAAGTCCATGTCAGATATCTTTAGGGAAAATGAAAGTGATAATATTCATGTAAATGTTGATTGGTGGAAGCATTTTTAGAGCAATATTGGATACCAAATCCTGATGACATGGAACTTGGCTTTATTCCAATTAATACCATAGTGTGGGCATGGATGCCAAAGAAATAACATTACAAGAAGACCATGATAAATAAATATAGTGTAGAAGTTGTTCTTGAGCTACTTGGGAAAATATCTTAAGATTAGGTTTCTATGGTTCATGAAAGTAATTTTTTTTTTAAGGATCTATTAATATACATTTTGACACACTTTTCAATATTTGTTGGATATCAAATATTCTGTTCATATTATTTTGGAGAAGTTTTTTATTATTTAGTATTTCAACGTAATCATGTGGTGATACAAATGACATGACATTGCCATAAAATATTTAAGTTTTCAAAGTTTTGTTTGACCAACATGACTTCTCACCATATCAAATATGCATAATCAAATTCAATAATGCACTTAAAAACAACATCTTCTAAACTTGGTCTATTAAAACACTACTGGAGTAGCTAATTAGTATTCTATTTAATATAAACCATTTAAACACTTAATGAAAAAATTTAGACACTTGTAATAATGTTTGAAGTGATTTTTCCTTAATATTCCTTATTATAATTGATATAAATCAAATTTGTTGTTTTTTTTCACTCTAATTTATAAAAAAATGATTTTGATCATTGAAAAACACAACTAGACTTATAAAATATTTCCTCTTATATATTTTGAAGTGGTGCCAACATTGTACTAGTATAATAAATTTGTACTCGACATAGGAAAAGTAGTTAGTGTCAATTTAAAATGGTCAATTATAGTAACAAACACAATATTAATATATTATAAAATAAATTTTTACTAGGTAAGATTTTTTTTACAAAATCTATTATTCACAAGTCAAATTTAATACATAAATATAAATATTCATGATAATAGAAATAATGTAAGGAATCTAAGTTTCATATGCATGTCAATATGTTATTTTCAATATAATATCCTTAAACACTCCAGGAATAGAAACTAAACATTTGTAATAAATAGTTTATTCAATTTTCTCTCTTTCCTCTTGTACTTGAAAATAATCAAATTGTATTACTTTGTTACTATTCTAATTCATGATTTATTTTGATAATTAAAATGATTAGTAATTGAGCTGAGAGGCCAGACTCATTATACAACCTAGTTTGAGGGGATATGTAAGTTTGGTTGTTCTGTGCCCTTTTAAATAAAAAATAAAAAATATTTTCTAGAAAAATAATATGGGCTATAATTAAATAAAAAATGAATATGTTGTAAAGTAATTAGAAGTAAAAAAAATGTATGTAATTATGATGGTGATAATGATGATTATAATCCACTAAGACCAAATATGGTATATAAGAATCCATAAAGATATTACTTCAAACTCTTTAGAATTTTATTGTTATGCTCAAAAAGCATTAAAAGAAGTGTTTCAAGGTCATCATAATTTTGTTTGGTTAAAATATCAAGAAGGTTGGTAGTGTCACAAATATTTTGAAATTTAAATCCAATATGAGTATAAACTGGATGATCTAAGAGGGTTTTTCATCTTCAACCATATTACTAGTGTTGCAAAGGTGATATAATTTTAAATTGCCAACCTTGTCTTAGTAATAATCGTAACTTATCACATACATGATATTTACTAAATCAAGTTATAATTAAATGGGCTGATAATGGTAACATACACAATATCTTTTTCATAAAATTAACAGTAGTAACATACACAACATTATTTTCATAAGATAACATTAACAAACTTAGCTTTTAGTACAAACCATAAAAAATATCAAAAGAGATAATGTAAGGAATCCAAGATTAAGATGTAAAATATTTTCTTTTGTAAGTTTATATAAATTTGTTTTATATAGTTTACCATGATAATTTTTTCACCAAAAATGGTGAATATCTACATTAAAATTAGTAAACTAAGTGATTTTATAATTCCACATTTTGAAAAAACTTAATCTAGTTAAATTTTTAAATTCTAGATCGACGAAATACTTCCAAATGTAATGAAATATGTGTTCAGGGTGACATCTGACCAAGGATGAGGAAGCAACAACCTGCCAATTCCTCTCCCTTTCTTCTCAAGTTTTTCTTCTCCTTCTAGGAAGTCTTCTTTCAAGGAGAGGTCATTGTTTTTTCTGTTAAACCACCTCCATCCCTCTACTGGCAATGAAGTTACCTGGGAATTTACCTCTTCAGTCACCTCAACTTGCAGACCCTAACTCAGGTTTGATTGTTCTTCAAATTCTAAGAAAATTTAATTGCCACCGCCTCGTCTGAGCCTTCTAGTCTCTAGAAATACTCAATCCATCCAGCATCTCTGAATATATGGTAAGCTTCTGGAAAATTCTGCAAGGCGTCCATAGAATCTGGCTCATGCCTAACCACTGCTCCACCCATCTCGATGTTTGTTTCTAAATTCGCTTCTTGCTGCTTAGCCTCACTGTAATGTCACTGCACTTCTCACTGATTATTGGCATCTCTGCTTATCCCAATTGACGAGTTTACAATGAGGATGCAAGGTTTCAGTTAAGGAGGTTGATGGGAGGTGACAGATTTTACGGATTACCAAATCGTACCTCACACTAATCTTCATAAATGTCTCGTTATGGGAAGTAATGGGATCTAGTACACACACACTTTTCCAATCGGATTTAGTCATCATTGGAGTTTGTGTTATTAATTGGGTGCATGTGGATTTGATTGAGGTTTATGACTACGTGCTTTTGCAATGATTTCAAGACATATCCTCTCCACCACCTTAATAGTGATGGCCTCCCACAACCATCACATGAATATCATTACTTCTGCCAATTAATCACCAAATCATAAATGATAATGTTACATTTTGAATGACATATCTGAGATGACGTGGAGGAAGATTTCAAATTGGAAGCATTCTGCTTGCAGCGCTCGTGTCGTTGCGTTTGGCTGGCATGATTATTTTTTTTATGGGATGAAACATAAGAAACAATGTTCGTGGTTGTCAGCTATTACATGTGTAACAACCAAGACAACCCTTCGATTATTTTTCAAAAATCATAATAATTAGGAGAAATTGGTACAAAAAAAAGAATATTACATGAATACCATCATCCTTTATAATGTCTTAGGAAGGGAAGATGATGTTTCAGGAAGAAAAATATGAGTGTAACAGCTTCCACAAGAGTGGTTTTCAACTGTTACCAACTATCTTACTGTGCCCCAAAAAGGGTTTTCACAGTTAGATTTATTATTGTTTTTATTTTGTTATATATATATATATATATATATATTAAATAGGTGTAACAGCTGCCACAAAGGTGGTTTTCAATTACTGTACTTATTGGAATTTCAATTTTTAGGCTGCACAAGAGAATTTCCCCTTGTTATTGTAACATGAAGATCAGAGTCCATGACAATGTTGACAAATTATTCCTTCGAAGCGGGTTGATGATAGAACCTTAGACGGTGCCTATTAACCAATAACAGTGTCTTAGCACTATCGATGGTGACAAATTGTACAGTCTCATTATCAAATATCATGTCCACTTCGTAAGGACCTAGCCATCTGGTGCAGAGTTTGCCTTTGAAATCTTTGAACCTTGAATCATACAAAAGAGCCCAATATCCTTTCTATAATTTTTTCTTCTTAATAAACCCATCATGCCATATAGCTATTTGCTGCTGAATGATCTCTATTTGTTGAATAGCAGCCAATCGTTTCTCTTCCAACTCATTGAGTTGGTTCAGTCTTTGTGTCTATTCCATAATCAAATCCAAATCGACCTGCAATGTTGTTCGTAATGTCTTTATTTCAAACTCTATGGGGAATAGAGGATTCTTACCATACACCAATTCATATGGTGAGAAGCCTGTATTATTCCTCCATGTTGTCCTATAAGCCCATAGTACCTTTGGAAGTTTCTCAGCCCAGTTTCTTCGGTGGATGGATACTGTCTTTTTTAATATTCCCTCAATGACTTTATTGGTGCTTCCTACTTGACCATTTTCTTGTGGGTGATATGGTGAAGTGGTTTTGTGATGAATTCCATAATTTTCAACCAGCTTCTTGATCAAATGGGATGAGAACTGAGCCCCCAAATCAGTCACTATCTCTCTGGGTATCCTGAAGCGAACAAAAATATCTTCAAACATGAAGTCTGAAACAACTTGTTCTATTTCTCTAGTTAGTGCCTTTGCTTCAACCCATTTTGTGACATAATAGGTGCAGACCAATATGTATAATTTTTGTTGTGATGAAGGATTAATTGACCCCACAAAGTCTGGGTCCCATTTATCAAATGGTTCTATCACTATCTGAGGATGTAATGACATCTCATATGATTTCAAAGGTTGACCCATCCTTTGGTAGCTATCACATCCTTTCACAAAATTCTTGGCAGCCTAGAATATAGTTGGCTAGTAGTACCCTGTTGAGAGTAATTTATGTCATATTCTCTTGTCAACTAAGTGTCCTCCATAAGGTTCCTCATGACAAGCCTTCAAGGTCTCAAATACCTCATATTCTCTAACACATCGCCTAATTTGAAAATCTAGTCCGGTGTGCTAGAGATTGCCTTATATCCAGGAGTAGGTAGCACTCTGTTGTATAATCTTCCTTCTTTCCTTGGAAGACAATTGGTGTGAGAATTTTCCTACAGCAAGGTAATTGGCTATATCTACATACCATGGTGAGTGAGTAGATATGGAAAAAATATACTCATCTGGAAAATAATCCTCAATGGCAGTGTAGTCACCACTTATAGTTAATCTAGAAATAAAATCAACAACTACATTATCTTTTCCGAGTTTTTCTAAAATAGTGATATCAAATTATTGTAACAGCAATAACCATCATGTAACTCTACCATTAGTAACAGGATTTTTCATCAAAAATCGAATTGCAACATGGTCAGTGTGTACAATTACTTGGTACCCAGTGATGTAGTGTGTAAATTTGTTGATAGCATGCACTACTGCTAGGAATTCCTTCTTAGTAACAGTGTATTTGAGTTATGTTGGAGTTAAGTTCTTACTGATGTAATAAATGGCATAAGGTTTCTTCTCCTCTAGCTGCCCCAGAACAACACCCACAACCATGTCAGATTCTTATGTAACAATATGAAATGGAAATTCCTAGTTTGGTCCTTGTAAAACAGGTGCTGTTGTTACACAATTTTTCAACTTTAAAAAGGCCTTCTCAC
Source organism: Pinus albicaulis (assembly GCA_034641835.2). Taxonomy (NCBI): domain Eukaryota; kingdom Viridiplantae; phylum Streptophyta; class Pinopsida; order Pinales; family Pinaceae; genus Pinus; species Pinus albicaulis. The sequence goes on from CM076574.1 coordinate 330,276,618, forward strand.
ACTTCCCTATCCACACAAATTCCACATATTTCATGAGTAATGAAAATAGAGGAAATGAAATCTTTGAAAAGTTCTCTATAAATCTCCTATAGTATCTTGCATGTCCCTGTTGATCATGTTAGCCCCCTATTAATTTTTGACAAGAAAACAGGGGGTCAAACTGTCTCTGAGCTTTCAAGGAACGCATTCCTGCTGAAAACACATCATCCTTGAAGTCCCTTTATTCCCTTTGTCCTTTGATGAATCCCCACTGCTATTTCCAGTTAAAAAGCCTTTCTCTTGTAAAGGAGAATGCTCCAAAAGGCCTTTTCGCTCTTATTTGATCCCCATTTAACCTCTATTTTCATCACCTTTTTCCCTTCTGAAAAATCTTCCCAAAATCCCCTTCAAATCCTGCACACACCCCTTGTTTGGTCTGATTCCCATTTTTCCCTCTATCGTTATCCTTTCCTAGCCTTAAAATGCATTAAAAAAGGGTGAAAAACCCATTTTCCATCTTATGATAAGGACTAGCCCCTTTCGGTCCAGCACTGCAAACCACTTCCCCACGTAACCCAGTGCCAGAACCAAGCGCTAATGGTATGGGCACTGATCGCAATCGCAACTGTCTGGAAAGCGCATCCCTTTGTAAATAGAAATCTCCTGATGCGATTGTGTTTTGTTTTATTGACTCCCTCTGCAATCTGAGCCATCGATCTCCCCGCCAGATCCGATGCCTGGCATATAGTCACACCCCCACCCTCATCACAATCACAAAGGTCTTGCCATGTCACCCGATTGCGATCTTCCGATCCAATCCTAGTCGTCGCTTTCCCCTTTAATCCAATAGCCCAGCGCTAATCGCATATCGCTCATCACTTCTCCCTTTTCCTCCCTCCTATTTCCTACTAACCGTCGATCTACCACCCTAATCCGATGGCTATCACGCAATCGGAGCATCGCCAATCGCAAGTTTTAAAACACACAACCCTTTGCATCCCCGATTGGTGATCTCCGATTGACGATCCCTGATCCAATCTGAGCCGTTCATTTCGCATGATCCAACAGTCCAGATTTCTCCCTCTCTACTTTTATACCTTCATCTCTCCCCCCGCCGATTTAATCTCCGTCGTTGATCCCCTTCGCGATCAAACAATTGGAATTGAATTTCTCCATCACCAATCAAAAGTTATTAAATGTGTTACCCTCCCATGCCCCCGATTGCGATCCACATGTTCGATCTTAGCCATCCATTCATTCAGATCCGACGGCTGGAATCTAATCGCACCCTCCATCAGTTTTTTTCATTGGAACCTCTGTTAACCTCATTTTTTAAACCTCCGCCATCGATCTCCTCCTAAGATCAATGGTCCAAATCATAATCGCCCTCCACCCACCAGGTCCCACCATCCAAGGTCCCCGTTTTCATTTCATTTGGCCCCTTTCCTTTGTATTTCAGCCAAAGGCTAAACCTTAGTGTTTAACACTAAAGATCATTCTTCCTATTGTTCATATGCTCTCCACTGCTCCACCACCACTTCCACAGGCCTTCCACAGAATTGCTTCCCACCCACTCCCATGGATTTCATAACGAATTTATTGCATTGTGTAGGAATGACAGAGCGGTCATTTCGCTCTGTCTCTATAATCATAGTCATTGTGATTTTGGATACAGAGAGGCCATCACAGTAGCGGCCAAGTGAAGCAGCAGAAATAGATTTAAGGGATTTGGACTTGTTAATTGAATATTTAGAGCCTAATTCCATATTCAAAGGATAAAAACGCATTTTGAAGACCCAAAGAGCACACGCAACAACCATATCTGTGTTTGAATATCTGCAGGACATTTTTCTCCAGGCAGTACATCTTCCCATTAAAGCCTCCATGCCTCCTCAAGCGTAGAAATAGTTGATTACATGACAGAAGCCTCTTAAAAAATGTCAGGATCAGTTTTTATGGAGTATGGAGGCCCGCATATTTTCTACTCAGTTCATCAATTCCAGAAGGCAGAACAGAGAGCCTTACAACCAAAAGGACTTCATGAAGACATCCGAGGTCAATCCTGACCTGATAGAGATCTCTGGATCAAACTACAGAGTACAGCGTAAGGTTATTGAGCAGTATGGGAATGAACGCTTCCACCATTCTGTCATAATGAGAAAAATTAAATTTTCATCATCCACTCCCTTTACTAGTTTTTCTCCTATAAAAATCCCCAAGAACAGATTATGTAGGGTTTCAGATTTTCAGAAAATTAGGCAGTAAGAGAATTTTGTATGAATTTTTTCAAACTTTTATATGAAGGCGCAGAGCCTGTTGGGTTTCAGTGAGGAGGAGTTTAATCTTTAATGAGGATTCTGGTTTTTGGTGTCTCACAATTTTTAACTTCTCCCTTTATGTGTTAGTTTAATTGTTCATTTCATTTTATCCGCCTTTCTTGTATCATGTTCTGGAATGCGAGTGGCTCATTGGTTTTTGGTATGGATTTATCCTAGTTGATACCCATGCTTGAACTAGTCAAGTGCTTTAAATATGGCTCAGGCATGATATACTATTTCAATTTTCACTTCAACCATATTTCCACTATATTAGCTTCTTTGGGAGGTTATTTTTAAAATGCTATTGTCATGTATGGATTCTTAAATTGGTAAGCCTATTACATGGTGATATTGTGTATCTGGATATCATCTCAATGAAAATTAGTATTATCTCAATCTTCCATACGCAGTAAACACCTTCTGATTATTTATTTCTGTGAGGTATTTTTGAACCAACCCTCTTTACAGTAAGCTACCTCTGAATTGTCTAATGCATTTGTATTAGAATTCCGCACCTTGCCTCTACAGTATTACTTTCCCTGCGTCCCTTTTCTGAAGGTTTTGGTCCCATTCAATTTAACCTCCTTGTTTACAAGAGATATCATGAGAGCCTTTTGTTGATAACTCCCCCTGTTATATTACACGCTCCTTGCTATATAAGATGTCCTAGGCACTGGTCTTTCACAACTCAAGTCTGTCTCTAGAAACAACAACATATTTTTGGCGTTGTTGCTGGGGAATCTAAGTTGATAAAATTTAAATCCCTAGGCCTCGACAAAACCTTATTCACTCTTCAGAAATGTAAGCATGAAGAGTTGAGAGTTGTAGATCCCTCACCTTGGCGACTCCACATTCATTCATCAGAAAAATTTACTTGCAGTCCTAGCTCCTCGTAAACCACACTTGAGGTTAGATACATCCTAGTCAAAGACACCTTCTGGATCTAACCTAGAGAAGATCATACATAGAAGAAGTAGGAAAGAAAGGCCATCAGTCCATACCGAGGTCCTTGAATCTTCTTTACAGTACTTTCCATCCTCCTCCACTGTGGGAGATACCGACTACTACTTAGATAGTTCACCCCAAGGAAGTGTCCGAATTAGAGATTATTTTCACCCTAATCCTGAGGTCGAAGAGGTCAAGGATGTCACTGAAGTATCTTCTATTAACAGACCGTCGTTCCCGTCAACACCTCAAGCTATAGTCCAATACATTCCTATTGTCATTCATACTCCACTTCCACCTCTGCCTCCTCCTTTTACACATCAAACTCGTGCACTACCTCCACCTCCTCCAATGGAAAATTTTCACGGCTTCTTGTTGAATAAATATGCCCCCCTTGCATTACCCCAAGTGCTTAATGACACGCCGCAGGACTGTCTGAAGATTTTTCCCAGATTAAATGGGGAAAATGAGATTGAAGCTCAAAAACATCTTGAAGTCTTCTGCTTTTTTGCAGAGAACTTTAATGTGGAACACCTAGATGTATTCCTAAGACTGTTCGTGAAATCTCTTGATGGCGAAGCCAGAAAATGGTTTAAGACATTAGGAGACCATTCCATAACCACGTGGGAGCGAATGGAAAATACTTTTTCTTAGAAAATGGGGAGAGAAGAAATATCATGGGCATTGTCTTACTGAGTTTAACACACTCAAGAAAATACATAATGAAGGGGTATCAGAATTTATCAAAAGATTTAACAAATTGTATTTGAGCCTTCCTGCTGATATGAAACCCCATCAAACTGCTACTAAGGTTGTCTTCGTGGTAGATTTTGACTCGGAATTCAGTTTCTCTCTGAGAGAAAGAAAGCCTTCCACCCTGGATGATGCTAAAAAAGATGCACTGGAGTTGGAGGCAAATTTTGCCTCCACTGGTAAATCAAGGGGAAAGCCAGAACAGGATGCTAGAGGGAAAGGCAAGGAGGAGGTGTATACTTCTAGTCAAGACAGAGACTCCAGTAATGAAAAAATTGAAGAAATGAGAAAAATGATTAAGAACCTTTTTAGTAAGCTGGGAAAAATTGAATTGGAGACCAAGAATTCATCCTCCAAGAATTTCCAGAATGCCCCAAATAGAGGTTACAATCCTCAGTATAGGAAATCACCTCTATAATTACTTCAAAGGGAACGGAAGGAGCAACAAGATCAGGTACCACACCCTTTGTACTTGGAAGGTCCGGTAGAGGATCCCATCGAAGAAACCACTTACGAGCAAGAGGGAACATACCTTGATTTTTCAAATAATGATGAAGTAGAATCTCCCGTGCAAGGAAGCGATGGAATCAAGAACCCATTACAACAAGAAGAGAAGACTAGAAGCACAGAAGACCCAGAGATTGATTAATATTGTAAGAAATTTGTTGATTTCATGCAAGCACAGTTCAATAGAAAATACGATCTCAGGTCTTCAAGGAAAAGGACTTACACTCAAGATCAAGAAGAAGAGCCATCCCAGTAGGAGGCACCTGCTCAGAAGGAGTTAACCATAAAAAAATTCCCAGACAAAGGTAAGATGCCTCTAAACAAACCCTTGTAGTCTGATGTTCAAATTCATTCCTCTTCAAAAGTAGTCATTCCCCCTAAAACCAAGTTTGAGTCAAAAGAAGCCAAACCCTTGACCGAAAATAAAGGAGAGGAGGTTGTAACAGAAAAGTCCCCTCCTCCCTTTATTCTACAAAATGAGCTTGAGAAGATCAAAATCCCAGTCCCCTTAACTGAATTATTAAAGCAACCAGCCTACCAGTCCCAGGTCTCCTCTTTCATGCTCCCTTCAGAAGCAGAACACGTCCCAGATAGTCTCAACCTTCAATAAGAAAGACCCATGGTTGTGTTTGGCCCTCACGTTGAGGAATTAGAGGCTTCTAATCCTCCTTTTTATGTGTCTCTTGTGATTCATGACCTGCTATTATATAATTGTATGTTAAATTTGGGAGCTTCCCATAATCTATTTCCTTTTTCAATCATGGAACAACTAGGACTCCAAATCACCCATCCATACAAAGACCTCTATTCATTTTATTCCAAAAGAGTTAAATGCCTAGGAATGATCAATGATTTGGTGGTCAATTTGGTCCAAATCCCAACAAGAAGTGTGGTAATGGAAATCGTGGCGGCTGACATCCTAGCTCACTTTGGCATGTTGCTGTCAAGGTCCTAGGGGACAAAAACAAGTGGTTCAATCAAGTTGGACTTAACATATGCTACTATCCCAATTTTTGGTGGCCAGGAGAGGAGGTTGTATAGGGAAACTAGATTTGTCAAGATGGTTACTAAGGCTGATAACTCGATTAATTCACCAGTCTACAGTAAAGAAGGTGATTTCTCATGTTTAATGCTGGAGGAAGACCATGATTATGCTCAAGAACCATCATTTTTCCAGATCAAGACTGAGCAACCCTCAGGGAGCCATGAATTAGGAATCTAGACACTTCACTTTGATGGAGGAAACTCCAAATAAGGTAATGGGGTTGGAGTATTATTGATTTCCCCGACAGTTCAATGGGTCCCTCTGTCTTTCAAGCTAGAATATGAAGCCACTAATAATGTGGCTGAATATGAAGCACTTCTGTTAGGGTTACAGACAGTCAGGAATATGAACATACAGAGTTTGAAGGTTCTGGGAGATTCAGAACTAGTAGTTAGACAAGTGAAGAATTAGTGCCAAACCAATCATCATAGGCTAAGAGCTTATAGGAATGAAGTGTGGGACCTGGTGGAAAATTTTTTCTTGGAATTTAATATTCAGTTCATGTCTCAGGAGCAGAATAGGATGACAGAATCTCTTGCAGTGGCTGCCAGTACCTTCCGTCCACCTCAAAACCCTCTCTTAATATATGAAATTGAGGTACGTTATCGGCCATCAATCCCAGAAAACATCAAGCACTGGCAGGTTTTTGAGGATGAAGAGAAAGTGAAAAGATTTATGGAAACAATTGAAGAATTATCAAATATGGAGATTGATGTTGGTGATGAAGAAGAGGCTGACGACATTTCAGAAAACAGATGGGAGGAAAGAATGGCAGGTCACAAAGTGTTGAAATTGAAGGGAAACGTTATACCCAAAGGGTTGGTGCCTCTAGAAAGATTTTTTGACAAGAACGATGTCCCATTGTAGCCAAACAGAGTCACAGAATAAAACCAGGTAGAAGACCTTAACCTTGGTACTGATGCTGACCCCAAAATTGTGAAATTATCCAAGAAGGCCCCAGAAGAATATAAGGAGCTATACCTGAGATTATTTCAGTTTTACAAAGACGTGTTTGCATGGTCCTATCAGGACCTGAAAAATTTTGATATTAGCATCATGCAGCACAAAATTCCCTTGAAGGAAGATGCGAAGCCGCACAAGCAGAAGCTCAGATAGATAAATCCCCTCCTGCTTCCCTCTATTGAGAAATAAATTAAGAAACTGTTGAAGGCCAAAATAATTGTGCCATTAAGGTACTCCGAATGGGTGGCAAATCTAGTCCCTGTCTGAAAGAAGAATGGAGAGGTAAGGTTATCCGTTGATTTCCGAAATCTGAATCGAGCATCCTTAAAAGATAATTATCCACTGCCCAAGATGGATCACATCCCGCAGAAAGTGGTAGGAGCTTCTCGGATGTCAATGATGGATGAATTCTCTGGTTATAATCAGGTGGCTGTACTTCCAGAAGATCAGAAGAAGACTACTTTCACCACACCATGGGGTACATTTGTGTATATCAGGATGTCTTTTGGGTTGATCAACGCAGGGGCCACTTTTCAGAGGGCCATGGACATTTATTTTGTTGGGGAGAAAGATAAGTTTGTGGTGGTCTACCTCGATGATATCATTATGTTTTCAAAGGGCGATACTAAGCACATTGAGCATTTGCGTAGAACTTTTGAGAAATGAAGAAGGTATGGTCTCTCTCTTAATCCACAAAATTCGTTGTTTGCATTAGAAGAGGGTAGGCTTTTGGGACATATTGTAACCAAATATGGGGTAAAAATATATCCTAAGAGGGTAGAGGTTATAAATGGAATTTCTCTTCCTAGAAATAAGAAAGAGGTGCAGGTGTTTCTAGGGCACATTAATTTTTTGAGGAGGTTTATCCCTAACTATGATGAGATAATTAGACATATACCTGACATGTTGAAGAAAAATAATGAAGTAAAGTGGTCCTAGGAATCACGAGAGGCCTTTTCCAGGATAAAAAAATTCTTTTGCAGAAGCCCCTGTGCTAGCTGGACCAGACTATGACAAACCTTTCATGATCTTTTCATTTGCATCACTTCATACAGTGGCAGGAGTTTTATTGCAGAAAAATGAAGAAGGGTATGAGCAACCCGTTGATTTCTTCAGTCAGGTGCTCCGTGATGCAGAACTGAAATATAACATATTAGAAAAGCAAGCATACGCCCTGGTGAAATCCCTTAAAGCATTCTTCATGTACGTCTTGCAGTCCCATATCACTGCATTTTTGCCTATAGCAGCTGTAAAAGACACTCTTATTCAAAGGGATAGTGAAGGAAAAAGGGGGAAGTGGATTGCCAAAATACAAGAATATGAGCTAGACATCCGCCCTACCAAACTGATCAAGGGACAAGGGCTAGCCAAAATCTTATCTGAATCAAACTATCAGGCTCTGGGTATAAATTTGTCCATGATAGCAAGCGAGGAGTCTGAGAAGAAAGAAGAGCAACAGGGAGTAGAGATAGCTACTTCAAAGACACATATGAAGTATCTCACCAGCCTGTGGTACAAAGAGATAGTGGAATATCTCCTCACACTCAGATACCCTCCTAGCTGTGATAAAGCTAAATGCAGAACAGTAAGGTTGAGATCACAGAATTACATAGTTACTAATGGCTGGCTATACTAGCGATATCCCTTAGCATCCTACTCCTGTGCCTCACAGGGGATGAGGTAGAGAATATAATGGCCGAATTTCATGAAGGAATCTGTGGGGGTCATTACAGCTGGAGGGCTACTTCTCACAAAATCATAAAGGTAGTTTTCTACTGGCCCAAACTCTTTGGATATGTATTCACCCGGGTCAGAGCTTTTGAGAAATGCCAAATATTTGCTGAAAGACAGAAATTGGCACCTCTGCCCATGATCCCTGTTCACGTGGATGGACCATTCCAGCAATGGGGAATCGACTTTATTAGTGAAATACATCCTCCGTTGAGTGGTCAGCATAAGTGGATATTAACTGCCATATATTATTTCACAAAATGGGTGGAAGCTATACCCGCGTGGAATGCAACTGATGCTATGATAATAAAATTCATGGAAGAAAACATCATATCCATGTTTGGCTGCCCTGCCAAGGTAGTGACCGACAATGCCCATGATTTCAAGTCTGCAAAAATTGTGAGCTTCTACCAGCAGTATAACATTGTATTAAGTCACTCTACGGCCTATTACCCTAAAGGAAATGGCTTGGAAGAGTCTTCAAATAAAACCCTGGTGAGAGCACTGAAGAAGGCTATCAATGAAAATATAAAAAAACTGGGATTCCCAATTGAAATTCGCCCTATGGGCCAATAGGATTACCAGCAAAAGAGAAACTGGGAAGTCCCCATATGAATTAGTATATGGGAGGGAAACAGTATTCCCTATACAGTTAGCCTTACCAGTAGCCCGATTCATGCAAGAAATTCAAGAAGAGCCCGATGATGTAACCAGGAGAATAAATCAGCTGGTGGATTTGGAAGAAACACGGAACCAGGTAATTCAAAGGCTAACTGAATATCAAGAGAAGATGAAGGACATTTTTTATCAGCATGCCAAGGACAAGAAGTTGTAGAATGGGGACTTAGTACTCATATGGGATATCCGAAGAGTTGAAAAGGGGAAACATGTTAAATTCGACCCACTCTAGTTCAACCCTTTTAAAATAGTGGAACAAGGGGGCAACAACACTTTCAGGTTGGAAAATTTACAGGGAGACTTGCTCGATGCCCCTGTAAATGGTCAGTTTCTCAAACCTTACTTCCAGTTCTAAATCAGGCAGAGATAGCCTGATGTATTATACTATACATTAGTTTTATGTTTTCATCTTTGTTTGAATAATGTGGGTGTAGTGATGAATCATGAAGAGAAAAGTAGAAGTGCTGAAGAGTGGTGTACTCATGGAATATTAACGGGTGGTCTGCAAAGTTCTCGACACGCCCAAGTATGAATGTGTCATCCCCAGGTGGAGCCAATGTTGATCATGTTAGCCCCCTATTAATTTTTGAAAAGCAAACAGGGGGTCAAACTGTCTCTGAGCTTTCAAGGAACGCATTCCTGCTGAAAACACATCATCCTTGAAGTCCCTTTATGCCCTTTGTCCTTTGATGAATCCCCACTACTATTTCCAGTTAAAAAGCCTTTCTGTTGTAAAGGAGAATGCCCTAAAAGTCCTTTTCCCTCTTATTTCATCCCCATTTAACCTCTACTTTCATCACCTTTTTTCCTTCTGCAAAATCTTCCCAAAATACCCTTCAAATCCTACACACACCCCTTCTTTGGTCTGATTCCCTTTTTTCCTTCTATCGTTATCCTTTCCTAGCCTTAAAATGCATTAAAAAGGGCCAAAAACCCATTTTCCATCTTATGATAAGGACTAGCCCCTTTCGGTCCAGCCCCGAAAACCACTTCCCCACATAACCCAGTTCCAGAACCAAGCACTAATGGTCTGGGTGCTAATCACAATCGCAACCGTCGGGCGAGCGCATCCTTTTGTAAACAGAAATCTCCCGATGCGATTTTTTTTTGTTCTATTGACTCCTCTGCGATCTGAGCCGTCGATCTCCCCGCCAGATCTGACGGATGGCGTATAATCGCACCCCTGTCCCCATCACAATCGCAAAGGTCTTTCCATGTCACCTGATTGCGATCTTCCGATCCAATCCTAGCCGTTACTTCCCCCTTTAATCCAACGGCACGACACTAATTGCATATCACTCATCGCTTCTCCCCTTTCCTCCCTCCGATTGACTGTCGACCGTCGATCTACCAACTTGATCCGATGCCTATCGCGTAATAGGAGGATCACCAATTGCAAGTTTTAAAACGCACCACCCTCCGCATCCCTGATTGGCGATCTTCGATTAACGATCCCTGATCCAATCTGAGTCGCTCATTTCGCATGATCCAACGGTCCAGATTTCTCCCGCTCTGCTTTTATACCTCCATCTCTCCCCCTGCCAATTTAATCTCCGCCGTTGATCCCCTTCATGATCCAACGATTGGCGTTGAATTTCTCCATTGCCAATCGAAAGTTATTAAATGTGTTACCCCCTGTGCCCTCGATTGTGATCCGCTGATTCGATCTTAGCTGTCCATTCCTTCAGATCCAACGGCTGGAATCTAATCGCGCCCTCCATCAGTTTTCTTCATTGGAACCTCTGTTAACCTCATTTTTTTAACCTCCACCATCGATCTCCTCCTGAAATCAATGGTCCAAAGCATAATCGCCCTCCACCCACCGGGTCCCACCATCCAAGGTCCCCGTTTTCATTTCATTTGGCCCCTTTCCTTTGTATTTCGGCCAAACGCTAAACCTTAGTGTTTAACATAAAGATCATTCTTCCTGTTGTTCATCTGCTCTCCACTGCTCCACCACCGCTTCCACAGGCCTTCCACAGCATTTCTTCCCACCCACTCCCCTAGATTTCATAATGAATTTATTACATTGTGCAGGGATGATAGAGTAGTCATTTCGCTCTGTCTCTATAATCACAGTCATTGTGATTTGGGATACAGAGAGGCCATCATAGCAACGGCCAAGTGAAGCAGCAGAAACAGATTTAATGGATTTGGACTTGTTAATTGAATATTTAGAGCCTAATCCCGTATTCAAAGGATAAAAACACATTTTTAAGACCCAAAGAGCACACGCAACAGCCATATCTGTGTTTGAATATCTGTGGGACATTTTTCTCCAGGCAGTACATCTTCCCATTAAAGCCTCCATGCCTCCTTGAGCCCAGAAATAGTCGATTACACTGACAGAAGCCTCTTAAAAACTGTCAGGATCAGTAGTTATGGAGTATGGAGGCCCATGGATTTTCTACTCAGTTCATAAATTCCAGAAGGTAGAACAGAGAGCCTTACAACCAGAAGGACTTCAAGAAGACATCCGAGGCCAATCCAGATCTGAAAGAGATCTCTGGATCAGACTACAAAGTACAGCGTAAGGTTATTGAGCAGTATGGGCATGAACGCTTCCGCCATCCTCTCTTAATGAGACAAATTAAATTTTCATCATCCACTCCCTTTACTAGTTTTTCTCCTATAAAACTTCCCAAGAACAGATTATGCAGGGTTCTGGATTTTCAGAAAATTAGGCAGTAAGAGAATTTTGTATGCATTTTGTCAAACTTTTATATGAAGGCACAAAGCCCGTTGGGTTTCAATGAGGAGGAGTTCTGTCTTTAATGAGGATTGTTGTCTTTGGTGTCTCACATTTTGTAACTTCTCCCTTTATGTGTTAGTTTAATTGTTCATTTCGTTTTATCTGCCTCTCTTGTATCATGTTCTGGAATGCGAGTGGCTCACTGGTTTTTGGTATGGATTTATCTTAGTTGATACCCATGCTTGAACTAGTCAAGTGCTTTAAATATGGCTCAGGCATGATATACTGTTTCAATTTTCACTTCAACCATATTTCTGCTATATTAGCTTCTTTGGGAGGTTATTTTTAAAACACTATTGTCATGTATGGATTCTTAAATTGGTAAGCCCATTACATGGTGATATTGTGTATCTGTATATCATCTCAACGACAGTTAGTATTATATCAATCTTCCATACACATTAAATACCTTCTAATTATTTATTTCTGTGAGGTATTTTCGAACTGGCCCTCTTTACAGTAAGTTGCCTCTGAATTGTCTAATGCATTTGTATTAGAATTCTGCACCTTGCCTCTGCAATATTGCTTTCACTGCGTCCCTTTTATAAAGGTTTTGGTCCCATTCAGGTTAACCTCCCTGTTTACAGGAGATAGCATGAGAGCCTTTTGTTGATAACTCCCCCTGTTATATTACATGCTCCTTGCTATATAAGATGTCCTAGGCACTGGTCTTTCACAACTCAAGGCTGTCTCTAGGAACAACAACAGTCCCAAAAAAAAATGTACCTCTTTTGGAGTTTTATGGGTTGGGATTTTTGAGATTACCTCAATTTTTGCACGATCTACCATGATTATATCCTCTGAAATGAAATGTCCCGGCACAATTCCCTGGGTCATCATCACGTGGAAATTTTCCATGCTCAGAGAAAAATTATTTTGTTCACAACGTTTCACCACTTTTTCCAAGTTTGTTAATTCTATCTCAAAGGCATCCCCATGGGGTGTAAAATCATCCATAAATATTTCAAGACAGTCATTCAAAATATTATAAAAAATACCCAATATTTCTCTCTAAAAGGTTGTGGTGCATTATAAAGGCAAAATGTAAGGACTATGTATGCTAAAGTATCCCATGGGAAAGTGAAGGTTGTCTTGTCTTGGTATTTCGGGGAAATCTGTATTTGATTATAGCCACTAAACCCATATAGAAATGAAAATAATTGTTTTCCAGAAATAGTATCCAAGACCTGATCAATGAATGGTAAAGGAAAATGGTCCTTTTGAGTGGCCTTGTTAAGCTCTTTTTTGTTAACACAGACTCTCCATTTGTTGTTCTTTTTCGGAACTATGACAAGCGGATAAACCCATTGGCTGTCAAAAATGGGGTAGATGAAATTAGCATTAAGCAGTGTCTGCAATTATTCTTTCACTATCTCCTTAAGTGTGGGTTCATTTGGCGTTGCGGTTGTCTAACTAGTTTGTAGTCCTGTTTAAGGTAGATGAGGTGAGTGCATAGGCCAGGATGGATTCCTTTCATATCCGTATAGTCCCATGCAAATACCTTTTTGTATTTTTGTAACAGTTGTATCAGCAAACTGTTTTTTTCAGCAGTCAGGTTATGATTTATTTTTAAACATTTCCTAGGTTTGATTTCAACAGGACTGCTGATAGTATGCAGAGTTGTTTTCAAATGTTAAATAATTACATCATCTACCTCATATTCTTCTCCCAAATCTCTAATGGAGGCAACAGGGAGTGAATTAATAATAAAACCATTAATGATATCATCATCTATTTCATCCTTAAAGTATTGTTATTTTCCAAGTGTGAGAAGAGGTAGGGAAATATCAGATTCAGGTGAAAATTCGTCCCACTAGGCACTACTCGAATCCATATGAGGTTTTGCTGGGGGATCAAGGTTGAGGTTCTGAGTAGCCTGTCCATCTGAGATCACCATAGACTCAGACCTACATTTGATATGTGCATCTACAATGGCCAACCATGGTCTTCCCAAGATTAAAGGATGATCCCCCAGGTTGGATTTGGTTTGTAAAATGAGAAAATAAACTGGATAATTCAAGGAAGCCACAGTGATAACCACATCTTCTATCATTCCCTCAGGATTGAAACGAGACCTATCTACTAACTCAATCACTGTGGGTGTAGGTATAAGTCAATGAAGTCCTAGAGAGATGAGGATGTATTTAGTCATGACATTAATAGTTTCCCCTAAATCAATCACAATATTGGTTATAGGCTGATTGCCAATATGGACAGTCACTGTAGGGTTCCGTGGGTCATTATATTTAGTCAAAAAAGGCTGATCAATCATGAGATCGGACAATTTCCCCATGATATGGATAGTAGCAGGGTCTTTAGGTTTCCTTCCAGGTCTTTTGACATATAGATCTCTCACTATTTTAGCATTGATAGGTACTTCCTTAAGATATTTTAACAGCGGAGTCCGCACATACAAATTTTACGGTTCCTTGAGGAATTTAGATTCAGGTTGTGAGACCAGACCCGTTTCAGGCAATCATTGAGGGTATGGAGGATTTTAAATGCTAACAGTTGAGTCAGCTATCATAGATGCACCAGCCTTGCTTCGATTGACTGCTGTAGAAATAGCAGATCGTCCCGAGCTGGCTTCTGCAGATGTAACAACGAATGTTGTATCATTTGTTACATGTGTAACAACTGCCTCAGAATCATCCATATCCTTCCTAGGTGATTCACATTATTTGGTAATAATGGGAGTATGCTTAGATCTAATTACTTTACCTGATCAAAGCTAAACCTAGTTAAGTCTAATACGAGTAATAAGATAAGTCTGGAGGGTAACTGAAGCATCCATGCTCTAGGCTACCTTATTATTTGGATTGGGGTTAGGTTGCACAGGTAATTGGGGTCGGACAGAAGGTGTAGGATTTTGAATAGAAGGCAGTTGTAACTACTGCTGCTGAATTGGTATTGGAGGGGGTTCTGGACCTTGGCCATTACTTCTCCAGTTCTGGCCCCAAGGATTGGGTTGTGATGGAGGATATTGCATTAGTGGAGGAGACAGTCACTGGTTCCATGGTGAAGGGAATTGTGTTGAGGAATGAGTAGGATACTGCCATAGGTATTTTTGAATATTATAAGAATTATTCCAAGGATAAAAAGAGGAAAAATATAATGCATCCCTGAAGGTCATGACTGCCATGGTATTTTTGATCTGATGAAATAAGAAGATTGAACATCCTCGCTTAATTCTTGAAGTACCATATTTAGTCTGGGAAATTCAGGACACTAATTTGTAGAATATGCTAACTCATGGATGTTGCATAGGATGACACTATTCAATCCACATTCTCTTTACAAATGCTTCTTTTTTCATCAAGGACAAAATATTGCTAAGGCTGCTTCAACTTCTGCTTTTTCTTTGTTGACTTGTACCGTAGTGATCTGGGTAGAGAGACTATTAAGGAGGTCAGTTTTAAAATCCTCAAATAAGTTCCAAGTATCTGCTCTGGTTACTCCTCCACTCATGGACTTCTGTATCCCGACTGAAGGATCCTGAACTGAAACTTTCCCTTTGACTGATCATCTTGAGCTACATAGGAAAAACTTCTTTTTTTCATTAATAGGTTCTTGTGATATATCTCCCTTTCCCAATAGGTTTAGATGCTCCAAACAATCTTCTCTTATACCTCTTAAAATTATTGGCTTTATAATTCTGGGTCTAAGTTGCTGAACTTATACCTTTGTAGATTGTAGTGAAATTGCTCCATATAGTCTTCCAGGTTTTCCTCCTCCTTCTGTGCAATTCTTAAAATCTCGTCCTTCAAATCCCTGGTTTGACAGTAATCCTGATACTTAAATAGGAAGGCCTCCCTCATGTCATTCCAGGTTTGAATCGTGCTGGCACCCAATCTCATAATGTAATATTCCCAAATGGGAAAAGTAGGAATAGAGTGCATAAAACTAGAAATATGCAGAAATATAATAGATCAAAGCATGAGATAATAGTAGATCCATTCCATTATGAATATAATAGAAAAATAGGTAGAATATCTTCAGGAAAATATCACTCAAGTTGGAAAAATAAGCCTCTCATGAAGGCATACACCTAGATCTAAAATGTTGTTAATACATGAAATACATGAACCTAGAAAACTGCGTTGTCTAAGAGTGAATAGCAACTAAAGGATATGAAATTATATTTATGCTGATATAATACTCCAAAAATGCTAAGGCTAGAGATCCATGCTCCAAAACATAATTCCGGGATAACCCAAAAAAGGTTTCTGGAAATACACACTATACAAAATATAGCAGATTTGGCCCTAGAGCTAAATAATATCTACAATTAAATCACTGATGGAAGATGGATGATTTTATATAAAATATGGCTGATCCTCCTCCAACATATCTCCTAAATGAAGGGATGATCCTACATAGGAAACCCAAACACTCCAAATAGGGCAATAAACCCACTACTGCAACTGCTCTCCAAAATAACGTAGTCCCTGCAGGAAATTGCGCTATAGTTGATGACTGCTACTTGGCCTGGTGCTAAAATGTGTAACGAAGCCTTGATAACTTCATCACAAGCCTCCGGATGAAAGGATGATCCCTCCAATGGAAAAATAACTCATAAAATGGATATTTCTCTCCTCCACTGCTACACCCCTGCAACACAACCCAACTCTAAATAGAATTGCAATATACATGAGACTGAAGCTTGGCCAAATGCCTGATTGTGGAAGTATAGTGCAAACTCCTCCAAGAGCTCCTCAATATAAGAGGTGGGATTCTTGATCAGGAACACCATGTGCTAAACAATACATGCAATCTTAGCTAAACAACTGAAGAAATATATATGTCTAAACAAACCATATATCAAAATATAAAATATCCAAGATGAATAATATGGTTTCCATCCTCTTCCTTTCATAATATATGATCTTCCAAACCCTAAGCCCCATCCATTAATGACACTATTTCCTTGCAATGTGTCTCCATCTAAAACTGTATTGTCCCTCCACTAATGTCCACTCCTCCATGACAACGTTGTTGATTTGGTCAAAGTTGATCCAGTCCACATGTTTTAGCCCATGTTCACACCTTAGGGTGCTTTATTAAGCTGAAAATGTGATCCACATTCACAGGAGAAGTGGTTTTATTCTTCATAAAGAGATTTATGCATCTCTCTACCCACTTATTCACCTATCTGAGTGAAAAAAAAAATTTAATATTCCCATTAGCTGCAAGCTAATTTAGTAATATTATAGTCCTCCCCTCCAAGATGTTACTTGTCCTCAAGCAAACTACAAGGATACTCCAAAACCTCCAATGGATATGTCTCCTCCAAAAAATATAAATTTTCCTTTGGTGGGTGAACCAAATATCTCTCATCATGAAAAAGTAGGAGATACATGGAAAGAGTTATATGCTGTCCATTGGCCTCCTCAAGGCATGAGAGATGATAAATGTTGGGTTTCTCAACCCCAATGAGAAACTCCAATCTCCATGCTATCATATAAACAAAGTGAGCCATCCTTGGAATCTTATAGAAAAAATCACCAATCCCCTACTTATGCAATGTGTAGGGGTTGCATGGCTAAAAATGAGAGATAAGAATGTTCAAATTACGTTGTCTCTCTCTCCATTTATGATAAATTTGGAGCTTTTGATCTTGGGCTGCAATAATATAGTCCTCATGAAGCCAAAAGAGACTTGGAATCTCATGGTTCTGCTCATTGGTTCTAGGGAGCCTTTTTGCCCAATCATTCATGCATATAGTGAATAGAGTGTCATAACCATATGGGCTCCAAAAGAAACATGGACTAAGTGTCATATGACATATTGGATGGTGACAATAGTCCTTCAAGTGAGATCAACGTTGTTCTTCTTCCTGCTATCTCCAAACATGATGTGATGAGTGGCCATCCAACCACTTTCTTGCTTCCATAAGCTTCTCCAAAGCTTGAAAATAGTAGAGGACATTAGTTGTTGGTTGAATATGATCCAAACAAAACATATCTTGCCCAAAGTCCTTCATAAAGTGACCATGAAATACAAAAATAAGTTTGCTCTCTTGTGGATTAATTTGTTGCAAATGCATGGTAGAGGAGTGCACATTCATTTTTAGTTGATAAATAAGCATCAAAACAAAATATTTACCTTATATGGTAGACAAGTTGGTGAATAGGTCCATAGATGAGGCTTCCCATCTTTCCATCAAAAAGGGAAGTGATTGAAACAACCTTGCAAAGTGGTTGCTCTCCTCCTCATACATCAAACAAGCTACATATCTCCTGATATGTTGGTCCACATATTCTTTGAGATCCTCCCAATAGAATCCCTCCATGATGGTGTGATAAGACTCAATGAAGTCTACATGTCTTGAAGAGAGTGCCTCATATGCTGCATGTAAAATATCCTTCTTGAGCTTGGAGTCTCTTGTCAAGTAGATCTGATCATGGAAATAAATGACTCCATCAACCACTCTATACCTCCCATATATCATTTTCCCATCAAGAACCTTACGTGTGAAGAGGTTCTTGGAATATTCCACCAATATTTGGGACTCCCAATATGGATCTAGGCTTCCCAACAATGAAAGTGCTGTAGAAATCTGAAATAAATCTCCAGCCACATCATAACTCTCCTCTTTGACATGCTCAATGCCAAAGCCACATGTTGGAGTATTGTTACCCCATTTTTTCTGCCTCCCTTGTAGCTGATATTTCCCAAGACAAGGTTGGAGTACATGAAGGTCAACCTCCTCTTGAAAGGTATCTCCTCTCCAAAACATCCATAGTTTGGCCTATGCATACAAGAGTTCCAATAACCTCTTGTCATATTAAAAAATATTCCTCATGTGTGGAAGTATCATTTGCTTCTCCAAGGATATGGAGTAGCGCTTTGACATCATGATTATGTCATCATAGATTTCTGAATCACCATCTTTCAGCGCAAATAGATGAGTGGGAAATAGAAATTCCCATATCAAAAAATTACTCACCCCTCCTTTGAACCCATCAAGGTTCTATGAGCTGTGCTAGCTCTTCCCAAGGCTCCTTCCTTAGCCAAATATATCAATGTTGCAACATGTTGAGAGAAATATTTAATCATCTTCCAATCAGGGTGTATCCCTAGTGGAATGCCTCCATGTAATGAAACATCAAGGCCTAGAGCAGGCTGTATATGCGAGTGGAATGATTTGTCCTTGTACTCACTACAAAAATCCTCCTGCCTCTTCTATGCATCAATATTAAGAAATAGAGAGCTGTGTGTGCTCCTCATAATATGATGCTTGTCCTCCCCTTTATCTCCGTCTATCTTCAAGATCTCACAATCTGTCAATGATGGCACATGCTGCACATGGACTGTACCCTAATCTCCATATGTGGGATTCTTTGGAACTCCTTGCAAGAGTGCAAGAGTTTCTCTCTTTGGAGAAAATGATCCATCTTCCTTTTCATGAGGTACTAAATATGCTACTGTTATGACAACGTTGTTACCTCTTACCTTCTCTTCCCCTTCATCATGAATGGAGGTTTTCTCATAAACATTAAGAATTTCTTTGTTTAGTTCCTCCATGTCTTCCATTTGAGAAGAGAACTCTTTATGAAATGGCGATCTTGCCTCTAGCAAGGTATTATGCAAGTTTTTAATCCCCTCAATAGTTTTCTGAAATGGAGTTGGATTTATAGATCCTTCCAACTCATGCAACGGTTTTTTTTGTGTATTCTTGGCTAGCTCAATCGAGGAAGTTTCAGAATGTTTTTCATCAAAGCTCCTTAATATATTCCTAGTGAACCTTGCATAAGTAGACACATTTTCATCTTTTAATGAAGAAGATTCATAAAACCACTAGGCATAAGCCTTACCTTCAAGGTGCAAAGCTACTACTCTAATGGCTTCATCTTCTGATATGTGCTGATCATCGCCCCTCCAGAAAAACTTAAGAAGGATGTTTCATTCTTTTGCAATGATGAGTGTCAAAAGAGATTTGAACTCCTAAAGGAAAAGATCATCTCTGTGCCTATCCTTATTTTCCTTGATTGGATGAAGGTATTTCATGTCCACGTTGATGCTTTTGGAGTCACCCTAGGAGCAATCCTTACACACCCTAGTGAGGGAGACATTCATCACCCAATTTCATTTGCTAGTTGAAAACTCTTGGGGTGTGGAGCGAAACTATGCCACCATGGAGCATGAGGGATTGGCCATGGTCTACGCATTACAAAAGTATCGACATTACCTATTAGGGGGACACTTAAAAATTTTTACAGATCATTCATCTTTGAAGTACTTGGTGAATAAGCCTATTTGGGGGGGGAATCTGTCGGTGGCGTCTATTGTTCCAGGAGTACGAATTTAAAATCATTGTCAAACCAGGTAGGTTGAATGTTGGGCCCAATCACTTTTTCTGAATTGAAACTGGTGAGGAACCAACTAACCTCGACGAAGGATTTCCTGATGTGTAGTTGTTTGCTATTAACGTAGTAGATGTGAACTTAGCCGACATTATTCAATTCCTGACTATAGGCACGACACCCTCAGGGCATTCGATGTAGCAGAAGAAAGAACTGGTAACCCACACTGCAGATTTTACCATCATCGCAGGTCACCTCTATAAGATGGGAGCAGAGGAAGTGGTGCGAAGGTATGTTCTGGAACATGAGCGGCATGCTATCTTAGCTGAAGCCAACGATGGGGTGGCAGGAGGTCACTATGCAGGAAACGCCATAGCGTGGAAGGTCTCAAGATATGGACTGTGGTGGCCTACCCTGCATAGTGACTCTCATGACTATTGTAAGGCTTGCGATGCTGACCAGAGAATTGATGCAAAGAATTTTGAAGTGTGGCTCGCCATTGCGAAGCAAACAGAGCTTGAAAACATGATCCACCAGCTCTGTGCAGATGATACCAAAGAGATCCCGGTCACAGCCACCCCTTAGGCTAAGGTTGAAAGGTTAGTCATAGCATTGAAGGCCTCTAGGGAGGAAGTTTAGGTGGTCAAGACATGGATGGAGCAGCAGATCACCGATCTAAAGGCTAATTTGTAGCCCGAAACACCTCCGGAGGTACGGGCCCAACGAATTACGTTGGTCACCACAGTTATGAATGTTACTATAGGGAAAATTGCGTAGGGTTCCCAATTGCTAGAAACATCCATGCAGCTATGGACCAAGGTCCAGTGTGACCCAATCCTGCGAGGCATCAACCAGGACCTGCAGCAGAAAGAATAAGAGTTCGAGATGTTAGAAGCCACTCTACTCACTTTAATTCCTGCTCAGCGTTTGACATGGCCGCACACCAGTCACGACCTCGAAGCTAATATTGATGAACTTCGGCAGAAGAAGAAGGTCCTCAGAAACCACCTAAAGCCTTAGGCTAATGAGGCCTTCAAGCTTTCACAAGATGTTGATGTCGTGGTTAAGCAGCTAAACCAGATTCTGGAGAGTGTCACCACCGAGACGGAGGGCCCGATTTCATAGAAGTTGGTTGAAATTGCGCAGAATGCTGCTATGCGGAGTGAAGGCGTGTTGCCCCCATTAGCCGAAGTGATCGGATTGTTGCAAATGCAGGTGGAGACCCCACCGTCACAGTGACTCAGGATGAGTCACAAGATTGTGCTGGGGGACTGTTGGAATAGGGTCTCCTAAAAAGCTACGAATTTGGTCTATTTTTGTATAGTTTTGTAATATTTAGTCTAACATAGGGGCTTTGGGGTGGGTCAAAGCCCCTAATGCATTTTAATGGGTCAAGGGTAGACCAAGAGTCTGCAAAAAACGGTTTGCGGACCATTGGACACGTAGGATAAATCGGTATAAATAGATGAACCATTTTGAGTCATAAGTAAGAAAATAATAGAGATTTATGATAATTGAAAATTGTTAGATCTGTTTGGTTTGCTAGGGTAATAAATCCTGCTGACTGTGTGCACGGAGATCCTCAGTCCTACTGTGTGCAGTCCCTGCTCACTGTGTTCGCAGGCTGTGTTGGATTGTATTGGGTTTTGGATGTTAATATATGTGAATCTGATTAGAGAATCTTTGTGTTATCTGAGTTAATGTATTAATGTTGATGAGAAACGCTGGACCTGTTACACTTACTATTGATTATCTATTTTTGCTGCAGATCTATCTTTGTTATAATATGAAGTATTCCTGTGATCTATTTTTTATGCAATTATGATATTACATGTGATATTTCTGATGCGAAGGTGATGATTAAGATCTATGACTGATAGTAGCTCTATTAACTGTGGCCTATATTGATTAGCGAACCTACGAATAAAATTGTGTTGTGTAAACTGGTTAGGCTGCGAACTTAGATCTTCTTGATTTACCTACTCTCTCTTAGGGTGCGGAAACCTGGTTCCAACACCCTCCATACTGCTTCGGGTGAGAATTTGGCCTGTGCAAGCATGTCACTACTGAAAGGGCTGGTAGTCTAGGAGTTTTTTGGAAAACCTTAACCTCCAAACTTGGGTCAAGACCCCTCGAGCCAACAGCTGTCTAGCTCCTCCACCCAAGCCTTAGCTGAACAGTTAGGTGACCCATAAAAAGTATATAGAAAGAATCTACCCACATCATGCTGCTTGCACCTTGTGCTTCTATCATGGTTTCCAGGTCTTCTATCCTCCTTGATCTTGCAAAACCCTTGTAATTTTAGATGATCTCTAAATCTCTAATTTGGAGATTCATACTCTTAAAGATAGCCACCAATAGTCTCCTCCTTCGGTACATCTCCTTCCTCCATCTCTCTTGCTATGAACCTATGCATAGTACCACGTTATAGATCTGATGGCGTAGCTGAATGCTCACACCCATAATGTGAAAATCTGGAGCTTCCTTCATGACAAGCCATCTTGGAGAATCTCTACATCTCTCCATTCTCAACTCTTTGATGTCTCTGCTAATGCATTGCATAGTTTGAAGAAGAATTTTTCAAAACTCCTTCCCTCATAAAAATGAGATTTTTCCTTCATTTCTTCTACAGATATTCTCCTTCCTATGAGAAGCCTCCTTAGATGACATAATGGCTAAATTACATAGGCTGAGCCAAGATTATGCTCTGATACCACTGTAATATTCCCAAATGGGAAAAGTAGAAATAGAGTGCATAAAAATAGAAATATGAAGAAATATAATAAATCAAAGCATGAGACAATAGTAGATCCATTCAATTATGAATATAACAACAAAATAGGTACAATATCTTGAGGAAAATATCACTCAAATTGGCCAAATAAGCCTCTCATTAAAGCATACACCTAGATCTAAAATGTTCTAAATACATGAAATACATGAACCCAGAAAAATGCATTATTTAAGAGAGAATAGTAGCTGAAGGATATGAAATTATATTTCTGTTGACATAATACTCCAAAAATGCTAAGGCTAGAGATCCATGCTCCAAAGCAGAATTCCAGGACAACCCAGAAAAGGTTTCTGGAAATACACACTATACAAAATATAGCAGATTTGGCCCTAGGGCTGAATAATCTCTCCAATTAAATCACTGATGGGAGATGGCTGATTTGATATACAATATGGATGATCCTCATCCAACATATCCCCTAAATTAATGGCTAATCCCCACACAGGAAACCAAAACACTCCAAATAGGGCAATAAACCCACTACAACAGCTTCTCTCCAAAATAACGTAATCCCTACAGGAAACTGTGATGTATTTGATGACTGCTACTTGGCCTGGTGCCAAAATATTTAATGAATCCTTGATAGCTTCCTCACAAGCCTCCGGATGAAAGGATGATCCCTCCAATGGAAAAATAACTCATAAAATGGATATTTCTCTCCTCCACTGCTACACCCCTGCAACACAACCCAAATATAAACAGAATTATGTTGTACATGAGACTGAAGCTTGGCCAAATGCCTGATTTTGGAAGTATAGTGCAGAATCCTCCAAAAGCTCCTCAATGGAAGAGGTGGGATTCCTGATCAGGAACACCCTGTGCTAAACAACACATGCAATCTTAGCTAAACAACTGAAGAAAGCTATATGTCTAAACATACCATATATCAAAATATAAAATATACAAGATGAATAATATGGCTGCCATCCTCTTCCTTTTATAAGATATGAGCTTCCAAAGCCTAAGTCCCATCCATTAATGACACTACTTCCTTGCAATGTGTATCCATCTTAAACTGCATTTTCCCTCCATTAATTTCCACTTATCCATGACAACGTTGTTGATTTCATCAAAGTTGACCTAGTCCACATGTTTTAGCCCCTGTTCGCACCTTAGGGTGCTTTATTAAGCTAAAAAAGTGATCCACTTTCACATGAGAAGTGGTTTTATTCTTCATAAAGAGATTTATGGGTCTCCCTACCCACTTATTCACCTATCTAAGTGGACAAATTTTTTTTTAATATTCCCATTAGCTGCAAGCTAATTTAGGAATATTACACATGAACCATCTTAATGCTGCTCCTTTCAGAGTAGCAAGGAATAATTTCATCTTTTGGGTATCTGAAGTGTATTCATAACCTCTACACAGCATACCAAATTCAAACATAAAGGCATCAAGGTCTTCAACTACCATCCCTTGAAAGGATGGTAGTTGAAGACCCAAGAATATTCTTCATAGGAGCCTCATCCTGTGTTACTATTGTTGGGAATTAAAAAGTAACAGAGCTATCTGTATTGACATTCTCGTCCCTCATGGCTAATTCTTCCTGATGGGATGAATTGACCTTAGAGTGTACTGGAGATTGACAAATAAAATGATCAGGCTACTATAGGACCAACTATTTAACAACACTAGCAGTGTTCAATTCATGATCAACTGAATGTTGTTCCTCGTGTCCCTGATGCTCCCCACTGGTCTTTCCATGTCCTTCAATTCTAAGATCCTTATCAATGACTATCCACTGTTGTTTTGAATATAGAGTCTTGGTATCAGGAGTGTATATGTTGTTCAAAGGATGGTGAGGTCTGGACATAGAAGACGCTTATGGTCGAGGCTTTGATATGGTAACTTCTTTCTATGGTCCTATCTTCCTATTATCTCTATATGATGTGGACTTTAATTTTCTTTCCTTGAGATCAGATCTCCAAAGAATGTCTTTCTTCCCAAATCTACACTTTTCATTTCCTTCTTCTGACCCATATTTCTTGTAGTTAGTAGAGGGGGGGTGTTTGTAGATGTTGATGTTGTCCTACCGACACACATGGGCCCTATGTGTATCATTTCATCCTATAAGTGCTTTAGTTTCTACAGCAGTGAGCCCGCCCAAATTCGTTAGAGCGATGTGTAGGTTCTTGCCTCTTGTCTTGCTAGCCAACGACTGTATAGCTGAAGGCACCCTAAAATAACACCCAAAAATTCAACTCCTAAGTGTCCTAGCAAGACATTGGTGAGCTTGTTGAAGTTTGTTAGAGCGATGCGTAGGTTTTGACCTCTCGTCTTACCACCCAAAAATTGTGTCACTGGAGACACTCTAAGAAAAATAAAATTCTTAGAAATTCACTCTCCTATGTGTCCCAGCAAGACATTTGTGAACCTACTCAAGTTCATTAGAGCATTGCGCAGGTTCTTACCTCCCGTCTTACTACCTGGCAATTGTGTTGCTGGAGACACTCTAAAAAACACATGGAAATTGCACTTCTAAGAAACAACTCTAATTGATTATATCGTCACTTCCATCCTCGGAAACGACACCAAAATTTTGGGTTGTATTAATGACTATTGAATGAATAAACAGTACACATAAATTATCAATCCAGGGATGTCTTTTTATTCCAATGACAGTTGCACTATCTATGCCGATACACTCAACCTGAAGAAATTCCAATTAAAAGAAATCGTTGCTAAAGTAAATTCTGGAAATAAATCACTCATGTAGAAATAAAATGATCTACAATATTGGAATCACACTTCAATTAATCTGTTCTAGTACGCCACACAAAAATTATCTAGACGTTATCTCTAATATCATATTTGTAACACCATACAAAGTATTGAAATTGAAGCAAATATATTCACAGTTGAACAACAACAACAACACCTCTACTGATACATAAATTGAAATACAAATACATATACACAACTAATTAAATCACTGAAATCCCTACTAAGAATGAGGGCCCTTCCTCCCTAGCAGGGCATGGGTAGAGAAAAGAACTTAATAGAAACTAAATTGAATAAAGCATGTAACATCAATAACAGGATAATATGTATTAATATGAGCAAAATTACAAAGCCAAATAATGTTTTTCTCTGCTAACCTTTCGACCTCTAGGGCCGAGAACTATATAGTGGTTACATCTCAGAAAATCAAGGGATAGATCAGTGATGAGAATCTTATGATTCTCATGCTGATCGAAATAGGATACATATAGTTTTAACCACTTCTTAATAAAATTATGACTAGAAAATTATAGATTACAATAAAAAATACCCATAGGTTGTTATCCACAAATACAATGTTAAACAAATCCTACATCTATTGGAATAAAACCATAGTTTTAGTGTATAATTAAAGGACAGTTCAACAACAGGTGTTGACGAGATTCAGTTAGCGCTACAACTTTATCAACAGTTCGCCAGTGGGTCTGTAATAGCAGAGTGTAAAAATAGTTTTCTGATGGGTCTGTAACAATAAGGTGTAATAACATCACTCACTGTAACATCACACCCTTAAATGCTCTTGTGTAGCTCGTGCTAAGGATCTTTGGTGATAAAAATGACATCTGAAAAGACAACACAAAGACCATAGATCTTCTCCAAAAATTCATCCTCAATTAGTCATAAAAAGGAAAAATATATCATAATAATTGATCAAATGGCAGAGTAATGAAAATAAGGTGAAACAACACAAGTTAGGATATGAAGGTAGGAAAAAGAGGCAAAGATAGTCCCATTGGTTATAGGCATGAGGAAAAATAAGGAAAACAAATGTAGGAAAACTGTGCAAAACTGGCACCCAACACTAGGCGCTCTTCGCTTTAGATGTGCGTGTGTGTGATAAGTGCATTGATCTTAATTAATCCCAGAATTGTGTAAAGAAAAAAGAAAAATTATGGTATATAACTGTAAATAAAACTGAAAGTGACCGTAAAATAAATAGCTAAAGATGCATATTTTTAAACCCAAAAATGAGGGCTTCCCAACAACTAGTCTATGAGTGGGCGAAATCTAGTCAAAACACACAATATGGAAAATAGATATAAATTCAAGAGGGACAGGGATCTAAAGGTTAGATCTATTGAAAAGAGGTGCAGAAAACAACAAGAAACCAGAGGGAAAAGTGCTGAAAAATAGGTGGCGAAAGGCTGCAACCTAAAGGGAAACGTAGGGGACCCTAAAGGAAGACCAAAGAAAACTAAAAAGAGGTTTTTTGGATGGAGAAATAATCGATCTAAAATAGATCTGAAAGTGTAGGTTCAGATCTAAAAAAATGGTTGAAAAACACTGAAATCTTAGAAGACCTGCTTCAACTAAACTCCTCCTAAAAAGGTGGAAGCGCACTGAAGCCCTAAGGGGCTTGGTTCCTAATTTGACGAGTAAGACTAAGAACTTACAGGTATAAGATAGGTAAATATGGAGGTCAGACAATCGTAAACAGTACCCTAGACAAACCTTGAAAATTTCAGAAAAAATCCTGCAAAAGAGTACAGGTTGCAGGTTTTGACCTGATTTCTGCTGAGGTTGCAGTTTTTCGTTAGTTATCTGTTACTTGAGGGCTGAGGTCACAGGTTTTAGGAAAAAAAGTGAGACCTGTACTTTCAACTGTCTCAAGGGCAGGTTTCAAAAAAAAGTGTCCTCTTTGTCGCGGCTAATACCTATTACCTGCGCAAATGGCCTAGAAACACAAACAAGTTAGAATTTGTATTGTTTTAAGGTAAAAAATGTAAAAAAAACATCAAGGAATGAAAAATAAGAAGCTGAAGAAAAACCCTAGGGGGCTTCAGTAATTGGTCATGCAGCGATCTGACAAATAACAATGGTTGTAATTAAAATCCCCAATGGATTCTCCAGTTGTTAGTGGGAATTCTAATCGCAAGCGCACGAAAAAATCTCACTTTATCTATGCATAAAAAGAAACCCTAGCATCAAATGTGGTTTTCAATTTCCTTATATATGCAATAGGTGATCAGAATATATGCTACAAAAATCCAGATCTATGCAGTTAAAGAAATTAAACAACAAAAATAAATAGGAGTTTCCCCATACATCCAATAGACAAGACAATAATTTATAAATAATTTTTTGTATTATGACACCTGGGAAGGGAACACAGAAAGATGTTACTAATCCCCCTATGTGGGATGGGTTCTTGTATGTCCTCAGCGCTTCAGATCCAAGATCTCTCTCTGTTGATGGTGCAGAAAACCCAGACAAAATGGAACTCAGAGGAGCTCACAGACAAAAAGTAGAAAAAATATGACAATGATGGAGGATCAAAATCAGACCAAAAGTATAGATTAAAAGGTTATCTGAAGGTAAAAAAAGGTGGTGAATGAATGGAAAAACCTTCTATTTATAAAAAAATATTGAGTTAGTCTAGATATTGGTGCATAATTAAAATATTATTAACCAAATCTAGATCCAACTTACATGGAATATTTTATTATTTTTGGTGGAGGGAAAAGGAATTTATAATTGATTAAATCCCTTTATTTGAAAATAATAAATAAATAAATGATTTATTTATTATTTCAAGCATGAGGTTAAGGAATAATTAAATAAATAATGATTTATTCAATTATTTATAAATGATTTAGTGAAATTTAACAAGGAATATTATTCAATAATGATTTAAATAATTATTCCTAAAAAATAGTAAGAGAAATAATGATTTATCTAATTAATTCTCGTGTTTTGGGTTAAATATGATTAGGAATATTAATTAAATAGTAGTTTAGCTAATTATCCCTAGATGAAAATCAAACAAATAAGGATTTATTTAATTATTACTCATGGGGCTTCTTGTTCAGACCAAAAATAACTTAATAAACTATGGGTTACTAAATTATTTCTCATAGTGAAAGAAATTTTACTATGGAAAAATTGGTCTTACATGGTGTACTTTATTCCATCTAATAGTAACAGGTTAGATGACCAAAAATTGGTGTAACAAAGTTATTAACACAAATCTCAATTATAACCTTCTACTTGGTCATAGCTGGACTCACACAATGGTTTGTGTGGTTTATACTCTATTTCACATACTTTTTTCCCCCCGTGAAGGGAAGATTGTCATAGTAGAACAACTAGCCTTATTTTCTACTAAATCTTCAACTTGTAATGTGCCTTATGTTTGGAAAACCACCATTCCTTATGAAAGTGTTGAAGTAGGTATTTTTAAAGAATATTACTTTAATGGAAACTTTTTCCCTTCCTCTACCTAATGTCGCCTTAGTTAATATGATCTCATTTAGTCATGACCCTCGAATCATACCCGACCTTGATCATATTGACCTTTTTGGTGATTGCATGCACTCAACCATTTTGAAAAAACCTATGAAGCTATCCTTTTGGCTTCCATGACTACATCTGAAACCAATGACCAATTGGGTATGGTCCTAAATTCGTATTCACAATCCTCTTGGATTGGTTCTTTGGATTATGATGATCCTTTGAATAATACTTTCCCGATCGACGAAAGAATTGCTAAAGTCATGTATCTTAAAGAAACTCTGGCGAATTATATCCATCATCGTCCCTCTTTTCTTCCTAGCCTTGGGGTGATTTCTACTTGTCTGGATTCGTTAGTTTCCCCTGCAATGATTTCTCCCCTTCAGATTCCCATTCAATTCCATGATGCGTTGTCTTAAGTAAATATGAGTAATGTTTCGGAAAATATGCCCATTGACATCTCTGTGAATCCAGGGATAGTTGAAAACATTAAAATAGGAGCCCCACCTACTCCCTTATGCCAAGTTATTATCATTCTCCCATTTTGCAAGTGGGCCATTGTTTTCATAGCTTGTAACCCTCCCTCATCTAGGGGGCATGGGTACAGGTTTGTTATGGATTATTTCACAAAATGGGTTGAAGTGATGCCTACATATAATGCCAACAGTAAAATTGTAGCCTTATTTCTGTTACTTATGAAGGGAATTAGTTGTATGAGCCCTGCAATGGGCTCTAACTGAAGTATTATTCTTGATTTTTCATGGATACTTTGTACATTAGTGCTTGTTTCATTAGTGTGCAATTTTTTGGTGTGATTTTTTTCATACGATTAACCTCTATCATAGGATCAAACCCCTCGATGTATGGGGCATACTTAAGCTAATGCGCCACCCTCTTGGCTATTGGAGAAACTCTTGGAGGTATCTCTGGTCCAATATATGCAAAAAATAATAATTCTTAATCTCAGCTCACATAAGTAAAATATCAAAAAATTTAAAATCTTAAAAAATAGTTTTTTACTTGATTCATTCCACTGTATCCCTGGTGGAAATGGGAGATAAAGATCTCCTGTGAATTTTTTCCCTAGATAGGCCCAATCGTCTACCATGATAAGATGATGTTGTAGTCGTACAAATAATGCAGCTTGGAAGTGCATATATTGACCACCTCCATAATGAGACATCAGCTCTACCCACCATGATAACTATGGATCCCTAGGTCCAGGAGTGTCCATCACCACCCATTGATTACTAAATAATGGGACACGTTCTAGGAAGAACACAACCAAAATATACTTGTAGAAAAATTGTTTCAACTTCCCCGTCTTACATTTGGTGATTTGGTATTTCATGTTGGCTAGTAGCCCTTCAATCTAGTTAAATATGGTATGGTTTAGGAATTCCAATGCATGCTGAAGGTGAGTCTTTCTTGCCTCATGGAGAGATTGTACTCTGACCACACAAGCTATGATATATAGAATGGATCTCAATGGAAGCTCTTTAACATCATTGATGTTGATTTTCCTGCTTTTGGTTTTGCGAGAACTGTGGGTAAAATGCTTAGAAATCAACATATCCATGCTCTATCCTCCTGCACAAGCACCTGATAACTGAACTCATTGTCCCCTCTTGGAAAACCTAGTAATGAAGTATATGCATGATACTTCTATTTCTAGCTCTTGGTATCCTATCATAAATAATTGGTGGTCTACATCCCACCATCTCATCAAGTACTGCAATAAATATACCTAGGCTCTAATCCTAGGGGTACAAAAGAACTTGAGAAATCTGCATTCATAGAGAGCCCTTATGTAGTGTGGATTTTGTGCTACCTGATGGTCCTCTATTTTTTGACCTCTTTCCTTCCACTCAATGGTCATTTTTCTCCAGAAAATACCTGAAAAACATCATTAAACAAATATTAATTATTGTTCATGGAGGAAAATTTGGAAATAAATGGGTATTTTTTGAGTTTGATTGAAAAATTTGTGAATCGCTGCCAATGCACCTGTCTATGAATTTTTCCATGCTATCATCATGTTGGTCTTTTAGAGCTTAGGGTGAATTACGTGGTCCCAATGTGTGAATCCTGTGATGGCCAACCAGGAGCCCTATTTTCTTCAATCTCCCTATAAATCTACCCTATGGATGAAAGAACTTAAAAATACCATTGAAATGTAGAGGAAGGATAACGATCTTTCTTGTGACTGAAGGCTCCTCAAATGGTGCCATGGTTTGATCACACTCCTCTTCTGAAGATCAAGGTAATTTTTGGTAAAAATTCTCTCCAAGTTCACAAAGCTATAAATGGTAATTTTATTTTTACTTTTTTGTGGTTTATATAAAAATTTTAAAGTACGTTTACCATTTAAGATGTATTTTCCCCATATTATTATACTTTTCTTGAACTGGGCAATGTTTTTTCAGATGTAAGAAAACAAGTGGTTACAAATTGGCAATAATAATTGATTTTGGATGAACTAACGAGTTTTATTTTATCACTTTTTCGAACTCGTGAGAAATAAACAAAAAAGAAACCCCCTTGGAGTCATATTTCAACTCTTTTCTGACTCTCGAAAAATGAAAAAATTTAAGTATTGAGGGGTTTCCACAGTGCATTATATTAGATATAATTTTTTTTGGGATTCAACTGCGTTAAGTAATTCATTCAACTATGACCATTTCCATGAGAGGTATTCATAACTAACTAATTTCTCATGATTTTTGAATAGTCCACTTAGCACTCATTGCATCAGGTGATGCTGACAGGGGTGAAGAACTGGGATTGAAATTGGTGAAATGAATCACATAACGTCAATCATCACTTATGGGGCTTGCACTCGGTAACCAAGACTTCTCGGGAGGTCACCCATCCCAAATCGCCTCTTCCTTCACTCTTAACTATGGAGTTTTCCACATAATCAAACCCACTTATCTTGCTACACCATTTTCAAAATCTTAGCAAGTATTGTGCACCATGAACCATTCAACTAGAGATCCCTTTACTCTTTTGTATTTAAGTATTGAGGGGTTTATGCAGTGCGTTATATTAGATATAATTTTTTTGGATTCAATTGAGTTAAGTAAGTCATTCAACTATGACCATTTCCATGAGAGGTAGTCATAAATGACTAATTTCTCATGATTTTTTAATATTCTACTTAGCACTCATTTGTTCGAGTGATGTTCACAGGGTGAAGAAGTGGGATTGAAACTAGTGAAATGAATCACATAGCGTCAATCATCACTTCCGGGGCTTGCACAAGGTAACCAAGACCTTTCAAGAGGTCACCCATCCCAGATCGCCTCTGGCTCAAGCGTGCTTAACTGTGGAGTTTTCCCTACAATCAAGCCCGCCTTTGAAAAACCTTAGCAAGTATTCTGACACATGGACCATTCAAGTAGAGATACCTTTACCCTTTTGTATTTAAGTGCTGAGGGGTTTCCGAAGTACATTATATTTTATATCATTTTTTTGGGGGATTCAGCCGCATTTAGTAAGTCATTCAGCTATGACCATTTCCATGAGAGGTTTTCGTAACTGACTAATTTATCATGATTTTTGAATAGTCCACTTAGCACTCATTGCATTGGGTGATGCTCACATGGGTGAAGAAGTGGGGTTGAAACAAGTGAAATGAATCACATAGAATCAATCATGACTTCAAGGGTTTGGACCTAGTAACCGAGACTTCCCTCGAGGTGACCCATCCCAGATCGCCTTTGGCTCAAGGACTATTAACTATGGAGTTTTCCCCATAATAAATTCCACTTAGCTAGCTACCCCATTTTGAAAACCTTAGCAAGTATTTTAACTCATTAACCATTCAAGTAGAGATCCCTTTAATCTTTTGTGTTTAATTATTGAGGGGTTTCGGCAGTGCATTATATTAGATATCATTTTTTTGGGATTCAACTATGTTAAGTAATTCATTCAACTATGACCATTTCCATGAGAGGTAGTCCTAACTAACTAATTTCTCATGATTTTTGAATAGTCCACTTGGCACTCATTTCATCGGGTGACGCTCACATGGGTGAGTAAGCAGGATTGAAACTAGTGAAATGAATCACATAGATTCAATCATGACTTATGGAGCTTGCACCCAGTAACCAAGACTTCCCCGAAGCTCAATGTTAGTGCAAATTCTTAACGCAAGTGTATGAAAAGAGATCACTTTATCCATGCGTGAAAAACAACACTAACAACAAAGATGGTTGCTTAACTTCCTTAGATCTGCAATAGATGATCAAAACAAATGCTGCCAGAAACACCCTCTATGCAGTAAAAGTAGCTAAACAGTAAAATGAAATAAGAAAATGCTCTATACATCCAATAGACAAGAAATGATATAAATAATTTTATATGTATTATAACACCTGGGAAGGGAACAAAGAATGATGTTACTAGTCCCCCTCAATGGGATGAGTTATTGGTTGTCCTCAATGCTTTAGATCCAGAAGTTTCTCTCTCTCAATGGTGTAGAAAACCCAAGATGTATTGAACTCTATGGGAGCTCAAGAAGAAAAATAATAGCAGCAATGAGAATAATCAAAGTGTGATAATTAAAGTGGTCAAAGTGAATAATGAATGGAAAACCCTCCTATTCCTGAAAAAATATTGTGTTATCCTCGATAATGGTAAATAATAAAATATTATTAACCAAGATCTAGATATAACTACTTGGAATATTTCATTATATTTTGTTGGAGGGAAAAGGAATTTAAATTGGTTAAATACCTTTATTTAGAAATAATAAACAAATAAATGATTTATTTATCACTTCAACAATGGGGTTAAGGAAAAATTTACCAAATAATGATTTTTTTAATTATTTCTAGGTGATTTAGTCAAATTTAACAAGGAATAATAACTAAATAATGATTTAATTAATTATTCCTAGAGAAAAATAATATAATTAATGATTTATCTAATTATTTCTCACAATTGGGTTAAATATGACCAGGAATATTATTTAAACATTGGTTTAATTAATAAGTCATAGTGGAAGATCACATAAATAAGGATTTATTTAATTATTCTTCATGGGGTTTCATGTTTGAACCAGAAATAACTTAATAAAATATGGTTTATTAAATTATTTCTTATAGTAAAAGAAATTTTACTATGGTAAAAATTTCCTTACATTGTGTACTTCGATCCATCTACTTGTAAATTGTTAGATGGCCAAAAATTGGTGTAAGAGTCACCCATCCTAGATCGCCTTTGGCTCAAGGGCGCTTAACTCTGGATTTTTTCCCACAATAGAGACCACTTAGCTTGCTACCACATTTTCAAAACCTTAGCAAGTATTATTTCTCATAAACCATTCAAGTAGATATCCCTTTACTCTTTTGTATTTAAGTATTGAGGGGTTTCCGCAGTGCATTATCTTACATATCAGTTTTTTTATTATTCAACTATGTTAAGCAAGTCATTAAACTATGACCATTTCCTTGAGAGGTAGTCGTAACTAACTAATTTCTCATGATTTTTGAATAGTCCACTTAGAACTCATTGCATCGGGTGATGCTCACAAGGGTGAAGAAGTGGGATTGAAACTAGTGAAATGAATCACATAGTGCCAATCATCACTTTTGGGGCTTGCACCCGGTAACCAAGACTTCCCGGGAGGTCACCCATCCTAGATTTCCTCTGGCTCAAGCATGCTTAACTCACAGGGGTTGCACTAGGGGAGAAATACCATACCACGTGGGTTCACATTGGGGGATTTATATTGAGGAAAAAATGGCATAATATATTGGGGGATATATAGGGGGTAAAGGGTTTTTCTATTGACATGTATAAAAAATGGAACTCAAAGTTAATGAAAAAATATAAGGAGGTATAAAAAATGTTAATGAAAAAATGGATATCTACAATATCTAGTGGAAGTATGGTTTTTTAAAATTCGGATGGTGTATTTGGTTTATATTGGTAGGGGGTTAAATAATGTGATTTTTAGGGGTACTTTCCAATATGTAGTCAAATTGAGGGTATTGTTTAATATGCCAGAAATGAACGTGATAGGATAGAGGTTGATTGAGTGAAGCCCCTGTGGCTTAATTGTGGATTTTTCCCCACAATCAACTCAACCACTTAGCTTTCTACCCCATTTGAAAAACCTTATAAAGTATTGAAACTCATGAAGCATTCAAGTAGAGATCCCTTTACTCTTTTGTATTTAAGTATTTAGGAGTTTCCATGGTGCATTATATTAGATATAATTTTTTTTGGGATTCAACTATGTTAGGTATGTCATTCAATTATGACCATTTCCATGAGTGGTAGTCATAACTAACTATTTTCTCATGATTTTTTAATAGTCCACTTAACATTCATTGCATTGGGTGATGCTCACCGAGGTGAAGAAGTGGGATTGAAACTAGTGAAATGAACCACATAGTGTCAATCATCACTTTTGAGGCTTGCAGACGGTAACCATGAGTTCCTGAGAGATCACCCATCCCAGATCGCCTCTAGATCAAGCGCGCTTAACTCTGGAATTTTCCCCACAATAAATCCCACATAGCTTGCTACCCCATTTGCAAAACCTTAGCAAGTATTGTGACTCATGAACCATTCAAGTAGAAATCCCTTTACTCTTTTGTATTAAAGTATTAAGGGGTTTTCGCAGTGCATTATATTAGATATCATTTTTTTTGGATTCAATTGTGTTAAGTAAGTCATTCAACTAAGACCATTTCCATGAGAGGTGGTCGTAATTGACTATTTTCTCATGATCTTTTAATATTCCACTTAGCACTCATTGTGTTGGGTGATGCTCACAAGGGTGAAGAAGTGGGATTGGAACTAGTGAAATGAATTACATAGCGTCAATCATTAGTTCCGGGGCTTGCACCCAGTAACCAAGACTTCATGGGAGGTCACCCATCCTAGATTGCCTTTGGCTCAAGCACGCTTAACTATGGAGTTTTCACCATAATCAAGCCCACTTAGTGTACTACCCAATTTGCAAAACCTTAGCAAGTATTTTTCCTCATGAGCCATTCAAGTAGAGATCCATTTACTCTTTTGTATTTAAGTATTGACGGGTTTCCGTAGTGCATTATATTATATATCATTTTATATGGGTTTCAAATGCATTAAGTCATTCAACTATGACCATTATCATGAGAGGTAGTCGTAACTGACTAATTTCTCATGATTTTTTAATTGTCCACTTAGCACTCATTCCATCAGATGATGCTCACAGGGGTGAAAAAGTGGGATTGGAACTAGTGAAATGAATCACATAGAATCAATCACCACTTCTCGAGCTTTCACCCGATAACCAGGAATTTCCAGGAGGTCATTGATCCCAAATCACCTCTGGCTCAAGTCCGCTTAACTATGGAGTTTTCCCCACAATCAAGCCCACCTAGCTTGCTACCCCATTTGCAAAACCTTAGCAAGTATTGTGCCTCATGAACCATTCAAGTAGATATCTATTTACTATTTTTAATTTAAGTATTGAGGGGTTTCTATAGTGCATTATGTTAGATATGATTTTTTTGGGGATTCAACTACCTTAAGTAAGTCATTTAGCTATGAACATCTCCATGAGATGCTGTCGTAATTGACTAATTTTTCATGACTTTTGAATATTCCACTTAGCATTCATTGCATAATATGGTGCTCATAGGCTTGAAGAAGTGGGATTGAAACTAGTGAAATGAATCACATAGCATCAATCATCACTTCCAGGGCTTGCACCCCGTAACTAGGACTTCCTGGGAGATCACCCATCCCAGAACACCTCTAGGTCAAGCGCACTTGACAGTGGAGTTTTCCACACAATCAAGTCCACTTAGCTTGCTACCCCATTTTCAAAAACTTATAAATTATTGTGCCTCATGGGCCATTCAAGTAGAGATCCCTTTATTCTTTTGTATTTAAGTATTGATGGGCTTCTGCAGTGCATTATATTATATATCATTTTTTTTTGGATTCAACTACGTTAAGTAAGTCATTCAACTATGACCATTTCCATGAGAGGTAGTCTTAACTGACTAATCTCTCATGATTTCTGAATATTCCACGTAGAACTCGTTGCATCAGGTGATGCTCACAAGGGAAAAGAAGTCAGATTGAAGCTAGTGAAATGAATCACATAGCGCTAATCATCACTTCTAGGGATTGCACCCAGTAACTAGGACTTCCTCGGAGGTCACCCATCCCAAATCACCTCTGGCTCAAGCATGCTTAACTGTGGATTTTTCCCCAAAATCAAGCCCACTTAGCTTGCTACCCTATTTGAAAAAACTTAGCAAGTATTGTGCCTTATGACCCATTCAAGTATAGATCCCTTTACTCTTTTGTATTTAAGTATAGAGGGGTTTCTGCAGTGCATTATATTAGATATCATTTTTTTTTGGATTCAACTGCATTAAAGTAAATGAAATGATGTCTACTTAGTATAATTTTAACCCTTTCTGGACTGATATAAACTATTTACAAAAAATTCATACCTTAGTCAAACATGTTAGGAAGTTCTATTGAATATTGTTTTCTACCTTTTCAAATTCAAGAGACTATCTATGAAAAGGGACATGTGGAATTTTATTTTCTAGCCTCTTTTTTGAAATTCCTGAACATGAAAAATATATCGAGTTACCCCTCCGTCAGACTCATAAATCTTAAATGATAAAGGAATTGTCACCACGACGGGACCGATATACTCCTTCCTAGGGCTCGTTAAACTTACTAGGATGGATTCATTCGAAGGGTGAACTTATACGCTAAGCATATGGAATCCTCTACAAGCTTGCAATAAAAAATAAATAGGCACTCACTAAAAATAGCGAGGGAATTGAAAGGAAAAATATATATTTTATTTTGTGTTAAATGCAATATGTCGCTCTTGAAAATGACACTTACTTGTATCATGTCAGGTTTGGGACATCCTCACATTTTCAATTGCCTTCCTAGGTTTTGGAAATGCAATTCTTGTCATTATATTATATTCTATTTTCATTATGAATTGTAATCCAATTTTGAGTCAAATGATGCTAAATTCCTAAGTCGTTTCCCCTATATATTCAAGAGAAGTCATCATCTACAAGTTAAAACCACTTATACCTTGTTTGAGCTTCTCTGCATCAATCCTAAATCACTATTATAAAATCTACAAATCCTATGTTTCATGTTGATGATGTTGGAAACATTATGGCCCTCATTCGACGAATCACTTCCTGTCGACTCCAGCTCATTATCTAGGAAGATGGTCTTGAAACTCCCTTTTGGTACCTTGGAGCTTGTATGCCCCAATGAAACGTTATTTGCATTCGATGATAGGCTTAGATAGTTTTCCTTCGATTGAATGATTCTATGAGTGTTCGAATTCAACTTCATTGTTCACGCTTGTAGATTTTTCTACTGTACCTTGAGATCCATTATCATGATTGGCTGTTTCTCTCGTGCCTTAAAAAATTTACATCATTGACTAGTAATTAGGTAG
Source organism: Pinus albicaulis (assembly GCA_034641835.2). Classification (NCBI taxonomy): domain Eukaryota; kingdom Viridiplantae; phylum Streptophyta; class Pinopsida; order Pinales; family Pinaceae; genus Pinus; species Pinus albicaulis. The sequence goes on from CM076574.1 coordinate 330,315,081, forward strand.
GTTCTACCATGTTCAAGTTCGGCACATCTATTCACATGGTCAGATTCGTACTTAGGATGTGTCGAGATATAGGCGAAGACATTGGGTTTCCTTTGATAAATCCAGGCCGCGTGGAATTATTCATGACTGTACACATGATCATTTCTAGTTGGATGGCTATGCCCATGCCGTGGATTCATGAATTCATATATTCATGATCCTTTTTATTTAGATGGCTGTGTCTAGGGCATGGATCCATGTATTGTTAGATGCCTCCTCATAGATGTATTATTAGGCATACTTAGATCATATATTTGATATATATTGTATCATGCTTGATTTGTAGGGCTCCTAACAGGTTTTATCTAAAGTCCTTGCATTTATTTCATCCATCACTCCCCTTTATAACTTCTTGATTTACTGGGCATCTATTATACAGTGTTTTTTAGCACCCCACTTTGTGTCAACATGCCACCAGTGTTGCAAAATATGTTCTCCATCAAACATGCTTAAAACATCTGTGAAGAAGTGGAAGAATAATTCATTTAAAAATATTTTGTAAAGCTTGTCAAAAACCCTGTTTTACAAGCCCAACATGATTTTCACTACTAATGACCTGCGCTTGTCACTTTTCACAAAATATGTATCTAGTGATGGAAGCGCAACGTTTGCTAAAAAAATCTGCGATGGTCTTCTTCAGGTAGTGTTCCCAAAAATGGAGGAGAAGATTCCCTTACTATAAGGCTCGAGAATGACGAGGTGTTTTAAGGTTTTTTATGATAGGAGCGAGACCTCTCATTCATGCCCATGGATCCTATTTCCATGGATGTTTCCTTTAAGATGTGGAAATCCTCCCTCCTTTTATGGATCCTAAACTCCATCGCCTTTCATATAAATGAAACCCATACCATCCACTCTTGGATGGTTTCCATCCTATGAGCTGAAGCATGACCAATTATTCCCCATTTGTGAACGAGGAAGTTGTTTGAAGATTCTAGGCTAAGGCTTGGAGTCTCACCTCAAGGAGGCATTCAACATCAAGGCTTCTGGTTGTATTCCTCCCTTTACAATTATATTAATAATACATTATGTGTTTCCTTTCCATAAATATGTCTATTTTTTCATGTTTAATGTAGTTCTCCTTGATCTGTTACATACCTTATACTAGATATTTTTATGGTTCGTATACGTTTTTTGTCTCAAGTTGTTCTTCCTTGTAGGATTGTATCTTCACCAACGGAGGGGATATCGTGGGGATGGAAGCTTAAGAGGCAATAATGACACAAAATACATGCATTAGCATCAAAAATAGGTAGGACATCTACCTTCCTTCCTGTTTTTCTAGCATAAGTTAGGAAAGGTTTCATATATTTGTCTCACTTGTTGCTAGATCCTCTCATTATGACTAGAAGGATCGTTCTTGTACACAGAAGTGATTTCTAGTCCAAAAAAATGGAGACTACACTGGGGATCCATTAACCCTTCAATCCTCGTATTTTTTTTATCTCCGATTATTTTGGCCAATCGACTTATAGTATATCATTTTGATTGCTTATAATTTTTCATTCTGATTAGTATGGTCTCTAGAGTGTCAAATCTATAGTTTCTTTCACTTTCGATTTTTTTTCCTAATATTTCCTCACCTAGCGCATTTTCTCTGGAAAATAGAGCATTTCGAATGTGTTTTTCACTCTAAATAGTCGTGCTTAACTCCCTGGTTACCACAGTTTGCCTGCGATGGTATTTAGAAGTGAACCTTTTAGGGTTTCTTGACTAAAATTCTGCAATGTTTTGATCTCTTAGGTCCTTTTCCTGCTATGTTTAATTTACATTCCAATTGATTACTTTTATATTCTTCGTGGTTTGCAAATTTTTTTCTCATATCCAAGTAGTGAAAAGGGCTCGAGGTGAATATTTATTTCTTTGGGTGATTGCTCCTTGCATGTGTTAATGAATTTTTGTTTATTAGGAATTTTAGTTCTCTTGGAAATCAAAAAATAATTGCATCTTGCATGTGTTAAGTTTTCTCTAAAAAAAATGATCATTTATTATGAAAATTGCATTAGTTTTCATTGCATTGGAAAATTGATTTTTTTAGTTTATCATCGAGCATGTATTACAATTTTTAGTGATTGAAAGATGATAAGTGCATCTTTTCACTATAAAATAAAAAGAAAAAAAAAATCGTATAAGTGAACTTTGGTGAATTGAATTCCATTTACTCTTTCATTGTCGCATTTGAAAAGTGAAAGTTTGGAAGCTCTTGTTTGGCGCATATTTATTTGATTGCATCAATGTTTTAATTATTTCCCTATAGTAGATAGCTTGCATCGAAATGAGAAGAGTCTTTTTCGCATATTAGTTCCATCACAGGTGTTCAGGTGACATTGATCTTTGAGCCTTAAAACTGAAACGTAAATCAAGTTCAACTTAAAATTTACCTCAATTAACCTAAGGAGAATTTGGAACTTAAGAAAAAAATTTAGAAGTGTAGGCTAGAGACATGTTCCATCATCATAAAACATAAGAGTTGTCACTATTTTCCAGCATTGTATCCCGGAGATGATATCTCATTACACGTAAGGAAGTGTATAGGACCATTCTCTAGTACTTTTGGCTATATTGAAGGCACTCCATGCATGGTAAGTATATGGGAACGCTCTCATAGAATGGTGACGAATTAGAAAACACTACTATGGACTACAATCCCATGTACTGTCACGTACATTTTGGGAGTCCCCACTAGGTTGCTATCCAGCCATAGATAACCAAGTAAGTTTCGTTGTAAATCGTGATACACATAACATAACATTCAGGGAGATTGGTTGCATTACGTTAAGTACTTGGTTCTCCAAAGTGTATATCACAGTTCATAGTTGCTTGGTAATCATTTATGCCTAGATTACTTGTTTTTTATTTATTTTTTGTTAATTTCTAAAATTTATTTCCCACGGAATAACATCTTACTTGTGCACAACTCCTTTTTCCTCAAAACGACAGGTAAATTTTTAAGCATAATTAAGCCCAAATTATTCACTAACACACAACTAATTTTTTGAAAAAATAATCATGGCAGAGCCACCAAGTCCTCCGCCGCACCACGTGCAAATTTCACCTCTCATATACCCTTCACATTCTAAATCTAATAGGTCACCTCAAGGATTCCAAAATGAAATTTTGAATATTGTATTTGAACCTCTTGAAAACCAAGGTATTGAACCTGGTATCATCCTAAGTATCCAACCCCTTGTGTCTCGACCACCTCCTCCAGAGTCGGTTACTTCGTCTGAGGACTCTCCTTCGAATAGTCTTGAGCCTACTTTGAGGTTCTTAGTTTTTCCGCCAAATCCACTCTTTGATCCAAAACTTGAACCTATCTATTTATCACCTCCACAACAATATAGCCCCTTTGATACTCCCAATGTTCCTTTGGTATCTTCTCCTGGTGTGTCTCAAAATTCGATTCAAGAACTGTTTTCGCCACACATGGTGAAAAATGGTGATGGTACCCCATTTGAAAACACACCCCAGAGTACTCCTTTGGAGACATCTGCAACTCAAACTCCAAAATTTGTTCCTGAAACACTCTTCCCTCCTGAAAAATCTCATTATGTTTCCCACGATTTGGGAAGTGGGTCAACTGCACCTTCTAGTAATAGTTCATCTTCGGTCCCACCTGGTTACACCTCTCTTTGTGATCATATTTTAGGCATTTCTGGTGTGAATTCACTTTATTATAACCCTATTTGGTCATCTGGCATCACTCTAACTTATATCTCATTTTTTTCAAACGTAGCTACGTCTATGCAACCTTATGTCTAGCCTACAATGACTGTACGGAAAATGTATGTTACTCTTGGGCCCCCCTACCCCTTTGATCCTATCCATGGTAACCACGGTTCCAACATTGAGTGGAAAACCTATAGGTTCATCTATACCACCACCTAGGGGGAAAACACATCTACCCTATGTACATCCTATTTCTGGTGGGAAATAAACAAAATATGGACCTGCATCAAGGGTAGACCAGCCCACTATTGCGATCTATAACCTAGGTGGAATTTTAGTTTCATTTGTGTCAAGTTGGTTCATGGGGGAACCTTTTCAAGGTCCTCAAGTATCCTCGACTCAATTTTTTATTAGCAACCATATATTGAATATCCTATGTTCAAAAACCATATGTTCCACAACCTCAAATCCCACTGTTGGTTTTTTCGACCAATCCGCGGGTAGGTCCCAATATGTAGTATGGTCCCAATATTTCGTTGGAGAAATATGGAACATATAATCTTAGACTTGGTAACCCTTACCAAAAATCCCAACAAGGAACATGCCAATAGTCGCAACATGGACCTTACACTAAGTTGCAGCAGGGACCTTACCAACAACTACAACATGTGACTTATCAACAAGGACCCCATCAGCAATTGTAGCAGGGACCTTACCAAAAACTAAAGAATGGGCCCTATCAACAAGGACCTTAACCTCAGTTGCAGCAGGGGCCTTATAAAAAGGGAACCCACTAGCAGCTACAATAGGGACCTGACTAGCAGCTGCAGCAAGGACCCTACCAGCAAACACCCTTCCAACAACAATATGGACAATATGGTCCTTACCAGTCAGTGTCAGGTTCATTTCAACCTTATTATGGTAAAAACCCACCCCAATGGGGGAGGAACCAATTTAGTGTATACCATAGACCCTATACCTCATATAATCCTCAAATTTTTCTTTTGGAAATGTTGGAATTTCTTGATTTTTCATGACTTACAAATGACTCGATACTGCATTCATTGTATTGGCTTCCGATACCAAAAAAAAAATTTGAAACTTTCCCAAGCTTGAAGGAAATTCTAGATAAGACCTTCAAGTGAATGTTATGACTTACCACATTTGGTTTTCATCTAACTATTGGATCGATGATTCAATATGATTGTGTCTTTTCCAACACACTTTGACGGGTGTTGTCGCTAAATGGTACATTGAGCTCCCTTGAGGTAATTTCCAAGATTTCAATTCTTTGGCCAGGGATATCCTCACTCATTTCAAATTTCATGTTCGATATGAGACTAGAACCCATCTAGAATCCTTGCTACATAGGACTTCCACTCTTATCTCTAATCATATCAATGAATGGAGATGCAGACACTGTCTCATCAAATTTGACATCCTGGAGCAACTTTTGACTAAATGGTTTACCAAATAATTCATACCTCCTATCACTAAATATATATACATGTGTGGCTGTTGTTGTCCAGGAAAATCCCCTCTGAAGAAAGAGGTGATACCTCTTTCTTCAGAGCGGAACATACTAAAATCTACCTTCCTAGATTGTAAATTAAATTCAGAGCAAGGAAGATGACCTACCTTGTTCTAATGCTATGCTTTCATCTTCCATCGAGGCTTCTTGATCTGTCGTTGTCCGTAGAGGGTATTTTCCTGGAAAAAAAATTGGCAAATCCTTTGACAGGTCCATATCCAAGCATATTTGCAACACCCTCATACACAAAGGTCTAAGATCTCTCTATGTTTTTAACACACAAAAACAATCACACTCTACACTATTCTCCCGAAGCTATAATTGCTTCTCCTCTCTATGCTAGCTAAGGCAGTAGAGGTGAGGGAGGTCTCCTTATATAACAATGGAGGAGGAGGTTATGGGCCCTCAAATAATGGGAAAAGAGCTTATCCTTTGGAATAGTTCCTATTTCTTGGGAACAAGAAGCCCAAAGGGGAATTCCTCGGCCATATCCTCAAAAAAAATTCCAACTCATTGCCTCGCGAAGCTTCTAGTCATGGAAACTTAATTTCTATTTTAAAAAATTTCTAAAATAGGATCAATATGGGTCTGACATTAAGACAAAGCACTGATCGGCGTGGGTCTCAGTGAAAATCTCTGTTATCAGCGTGGGTCAGACACTGAGACAAAGCGCTGACCTTGAAAACTAGGGTTTTATAGGGATCTTCCAGAAAATTTGTAGAGGGAGATGAATTTGCAGACAAAGTGTGGTTTAGGGGCATTTATTCCATGCTTGGAAAGTACACAAGGGTAATTGTATGGGTCCTCTAGGATCAAGGAACATGGAGTACAAGAACAATGACAAATTGTTGTGTAACAGATGGCCCCTAAAGTATGAAGTCTGAACACGAGTGAGGGCTGAAATTCTTTACAAATACGTTCAAGAAACCAAACACTACCATCGAGAGACCTATAAATTAAGCATAGATACATATACGTAATTGAAATCTCTGATGAAAATACATGAATCAAGGTATGGACATAGCCATCCGTAAAAGAAACCATGGTATGGTCCCAACCATCCATCTGAAAGAAACATGTATCCAATCCTGGACAAATCATATCGCCTTGCAACCTGGACTCTAGAGAATACAATATAGGGTCTTGTGCTCCTTCACAACTCAATCATGTACAATTTCAAGCATGCGAATAAATGAGCCGAAGTTGAACATGTAGGAAAATCACCTAATTACTAGTCAATGATGTAAACTGTTAACAGGCGCGAGAGAAACCACCAATGATGAAAATGGTAGTGAAGTCACTTCCAGTACAATCCAAAAAATATGAATAAAGAACTGAAGCTGAACACCCATGAAATCACCCAATCGAAGTCCAATAATATGAACCTATCGTCGAATGTGAAGAACTTTCCATTAGGGCATGCAATCTCTAAGGTACCAGAAAGGAGTCTCTAGATCGACTTCTCGAATAATGAGTTGAAGTCGACAAGAAATGATCCATTGAAGGAGCATCATAATGGATCCCACATCATCGACATGAAACATAGAATGTAATATGAGTGTTAATCAAGACTGAAATAGAGGATCAAGGAATGTACAAACTATAGAAGGATTTTCTCTTGAACATATCAGTGACACGACTCTGGAATTCGACAGTATTTGAATCAAATAGGATTAGAGGTCATGTTGATAAGATTGTTAATCGAATGAGAGGAAAATTAATTTCCCAAACCCATCGAGGCAAAGTGACAGAGTGAATATATCCCAACCTGACACGAACTACAGATAAGTGTCATGTTCAAGAGTGACATACTATCGACACAACTGATGAATAACTTCCATTTTCCGCCACCATTTATGGCGAGTACCTATTTATTTTTACAAAATCTTGAATAGGATAGCATATGTTTTTCATATAATTTTTTCCTTCGGACAATTCCATCCTAGTACATTTTACAAGCCCTAGGAAGGAGGAACTCAGTAATCGTCATGATGACAGATTCAATGTTGTAAAATTTTAACAAGCCCGACAAAGGTGAAACTCGATTTATTTTCATATTTATATAGTCTGAAAAGAGACGAAAAGAAAACTCCAGCTAGCGCTTTTCATAAATAGTCCCTCGTAACAGAAAAGGTAGAAAACAAAATATGAGAGAACCTCTTAGTCGCGATTGATTAAGGTATTCCTTTTTTGTAAATAGTTTATCCCAGCCCAAAAAAGGGGTAAACATGTACTGGTAAATGATTCTTTGAAACATTTAATGAGTTCAAAATGATAAGAGCTCGACAATATTTTCATGTTTTGAGAGTCAGAAAAGAGCTAAAAATTGAATCCTCCTAGAGGAACGAGTGGTATTAAGGGTAGCAACTTCTTCGGGTGATGGTGGAACTACTCAAAACAAGTAAAGTTTAACAGGTTGGCTAAAAATACCACTCATTGCAGCAATTTCTCAGGAATGGGTAAAAAAATTAAGTGAAGGCATATGATTAGCCAAGAAGATGGTGATGGTGGAATGAGAAAACCAAGTCTCATCTGGAAAACAGGTTGATAAAATGGAAATCAAGAGAGGTAAAATAAGAATGGTTTCATTTTTACACAAGCTTGAAACAAAGATAAACTACGCTTGAAATAATATTTTCATTCCCCCAGCATGGTGACTCAATTCGAGGTACATGGCCCCCCAGCTTCATGGCATTCACTTGATTAGAATACTGGTTACTAATAGGTGTATGGAATGAAGGTTCAAAATACGAGATCAGGCAAAACACTCGACATGCATTTTACGAGATCTAATCAAAGAATTGAATTGAACAGGAACTTTTTTCATTTTTTAACGAGGTTGACACTGTAAAAGAACTATCCTCATGACCTAATTCATTTTCTAATGAGGTTGACATAACAAAAAAACTATCCTCAGATGCACTTGTTTCATTTTTTAAGGAGCTTGACACAAGAAAATGAACTATGCTCCGATGAGCTTGTTTCATTTTTTAAGGATATTGACACAAGAAAACGAAATATGCTTTGAAAAATTGATCAAGACATACAAAGATTCATGGCTTCCAATAGGTGCTCATCTGATGGGAGAACAACATCTCAGAAATTAGGACCCAATGCCCCCAGTACATCATGCAATACCTCACTAACTGAATTATCAGTGTATGCGAACATGGAACAGGTGGCCACATAATTGACCCGTGGCAAGGAAGATATCACTAGCAGGTAAGGACCAGGATGGGATGGCAGTAGACCAAGTGGCACATCAAGACCAAAGAATGAAAATTGATCAATGGTCACGATCTAAACTTTGTGTAGAAAACATATCACAAGAAAGACGAAAGAGACAAGTGTGCCCATGGCATAAGCATAGTCGCGCTGCAAGAGTAAACTAAAATCCAAGGGGCCTTGGACCACCATCACGTCTATGTAGATGGTTTTCCCTCCCAAATTAATAGGAAACTTTGGAAGGATCCCTAATGGTTGACTTTCTCCTCTGATAAAAGCCAAAAAATTATGAGTAACATGCACAAGCTGTGGAGAACCCAAAGCTTGCCATATAGTTGAGGACAGAATACTGACCGAGGCACCTTCATCTATGATCGTGCCTAGTATGACCATATGGAAGGCATGTATAGTGATCTTAAAGGGCACATAAGAAGGAAGACAATATCCTGTGAATCGAATCCAATCAAAGGAAGAAACCAAACTACATGGAGGGGGTGCCATAGGAATAAGAGGATTATCCCCTCGCGTTACAGGAGTGGAAAGACCATCCTCCTGGGCTCCGGGAATGAGAGCAGGAGAATCACTTTCTAGAATTATGGTGACACTAGTTGGAGGATCACCCTCTTGGATCATGGAAATGGGAGGGTCGACCTCCGATCCTGGAGAATCAGAGGAAACAAAAAGAACCTGACTGGGATGAGACCCACTCTCGATGGAAAAGACTTGATGAACTATAGATGGAATCAGGTCAACCCTTTTCTCAACCAATGATTGGTTAGAAATGGACTCGGGAGACTGAATTTCAGAGAGAGTAGAATTGACCAAAGATGAATCTTGATCAATGAATTTATCAACTATCAGAGGACTCAAAGAAAAAAATTGGGTAACCAATGGGAAGATAGGACTCAGAAGCTGAAAGGGTATCCAATACTTTAGAAGCTTCATCCATATAAGGATAGAGGTGAATGGGATGGTTCCCTTCACATAACCACTGGGAAATTTGATCTTACCCTATTTCTTATGATTCTCATTATCTGTAGTTGAAGGTTCATCATCAACATGATGTCCAGAGGTTGATGATGAAGGACAAATCGGGCCAATGGACCACACTTCTATCACCTTTGGAATACCAGGGAAATCACGAAGAAGGTGTTCACCATCACATAGATTTCAAGGGAATTTGACTCTGTAAGAAGGAGTGGGAGGTCTCTCAATATTAGCTGCATGGGTAGCAATAGTTGTTGATTTCCCCCCTAGATTATTTTCCTTCTCCCTGTTCAACTTCTTCTTCTTCTTCTTCTTAGCCACCCGGTTACCAAAATCCAAAATTTCACTAGGCGAAGAGGAAGAATGAGGTTAATAAATAGGAGAAGAAGGTGAGGGGTAGACCTTAGGATCAACATGGGGTTGACATGGTTCAGGTGGGGGAGAACCTGGTTGAGAAACTGTTTGGATGTTTGAAACCACAGGGGTCAAAAGAAACTAAACTGGCAGACCAATGGCTACTCTTGGGCGGGACAACATTGCCATATATGGGCTACCAACATTTCCAAAAGAAGGAAAAGGACCAACAGTCCCATTAGATGGGGATCCTTGACTAGTAAACCCAGGTAACGTTTCCATTGGACTCAACCCTAAATAATCGCTAAGGAATATAGCTTTAACCAGGAATATTTCATGGGTAGTCAATTTTAAGACACTAAAACAAAAATTTTCATTTTCATGTTTTAAGAGTTGAGAAAAGGACAAAAGGTGACTCTAGTTGCTTTCAGTTTGAAGGAGCTCGAAAGGACAAGCGCTCGATGATCTTTTCAATTTTTTAGAGAATCTCGGAAAGATCAAAATGACTACTCAGGAAATCTAAGCAAGAGGGTGTACCAAGCCTCCATGAACTGCAATGTACACCTTGGTGATCAAATGAAAGAGAAATTACCAAGGACTTAATGTACATGCAGGAAGTCTCCCCAAATGTTGTGTTCGGTGTATCATGATTATAGGGTAGCAGACTCAGCTTCCTATGGATAAATCATTGCAACCTATGAGGTTCTCCCTTTATATACTCGATGGTATGGGGAGCACAAGTTCATGCTAGTGCTATCTAATGCCAGATGGCAAGTGACAACTACTAGGTTTACTGACACCGGAACACGTCACTAGCCTAGACCTCTAAATGTGTGTGCTAGGTTCCAATGCTTTCTTAGGTTGATTGAGTTCATTTTAAATTTCATCTTGAATAAATGTTACAATTCCAAGGCCTTACCGAATGTGATCTCGAATCCTTAATGCACAACCATATGCAGCTATATGAGAAAAGAACTCTTTCAATTGGATGAATGCTATCTAGTTAAGGGAAGAGTCTTAAAAAATGATGCAACAAACAGTAATATTGCAACTGAAACTTTTTCCTAACGAGATGACTTTCACAATCCAAAAGTAATCTAAAACATTCAATGATGTGAATTATGCAATGTAGTCTATGCAAAATCCTCTTTTTGAACACTATGCAATTGTAATCTATGCACAATTTCCTCTTTCTTTTGAATGATTAACAATGCACTCAAAGAGAGTTTTAGTTTTAAATCATTAAACAATGTAATCTAAGTTTAAGGATAAATTTCAAACATGAATTTTCAATGCAAATTGATCTAATTCATTTTAACGAAAATAAAACTTTGAGATGAGAACTAAATGAACAAAAATTTCCTTAATGGAAGGATGAATGCAAAAGGGATGAAAATAAACAATAAGAATACAATCGTTGTTATGAACACTTTGTAATGAAATTCCTCAAAAGGATACAAGGCAAATGAGTTCAAGCACAAAGAGGACTTCCAAAGTGTGGGATCAAAAGAAGGCATTCATTCTCTTTTAAATCAAGAAATCATAAAAAGAAGGCTTTCAGTTGAACAATGAGCATTGTAATCTATGCTCACAAGTGAACAAGCGGACCAAATGAGCTTAGACAGAGACTTAAGACTTGATCATGCAATCAACCAAAAATAAAAAGGCAATCAATTAGAGATAGCTCACCAATAAAGGAGATTGACTGAATCAGCAAGGCGATGTCCCATGAAGCATGCAACCAGGAAATTGATGCACAATCCTAGAAAAACCTAGGATGTAGGATGCACGTCCCAGTATAAAGGGCAAAAAAACCAACCAAAAACCAATCCAATGAGCCAATCAAACCAACTTGAGTGAATGGGAGAACAAGTAATTTGTACAGAGAAAAGGACCAGAAGGGAAAGGCACATTGGTGAAGGACTTAGGGAAAAAAACTTAATTTTTCACACACACTAGAATTGGCATGACTTTTAGGGCTGAAACTAGCGCCAAAAACCCAATGTTGTGGCTTTATAACTAACAACTAGCGCCAATTGGCATGACTATCAAACAGATAAAAGTTCCAATTCCTGAAAAAGAAAAAAAAGACAAAGAATTTCTCCTAACCAAAACCAGACTCACCACTTTAAGAAAAAAATAAAATATTGTAATTGATGAAAAACATAGGAAAAAATAGGGAAATGGTTGTTTGGCTAAACTCGTCGAATGACTAAGACCTAAAAGAGTGACAAACTCAAAGGAAACTCCTGAGTGGAGTCACCAATTTTTTGTCCAGGAAAATCCCCTCTGTGGACAGAGGCAATCCCTCTAGCCCTATGGTGGGTCTAGCAACTACAAGAACATACTAACATCTACCTTCCTAAATTGTAAATGAAATTCAGAGCAAGGAAGATGACCTAAATTGTTCTGATGCTATGTTGTTGTCTTCCGTTGAGGATTCTTGATCCGTCACTATCCGCAGAGGGGATTTTCCTGGACAAAAAATTGGTGACTCCTTCGACAGGTCCGTATCCAAGCACATTTGCAACACCCCCATACACAAAGGTCCAATAACTCACTATGTTCTTAACACACAAAAGCAATCACACTCTGCACTATTCCCCCAAAGCTATAATTTCTTCTCCTCTTTAGGCTAGATAAGGTAGTAGAGGTGAAGGAGGTCCCCTTATATAATAATGGAGGAGGAGGTTATGAGCCCTCAAATAATGGGAAAAGATCTTATCCTTTGGAGTAGTTCCTATTTCTTGGGAAAAAGAACCCCAAAGGGGAATTCCATAGCCATATCCTCAAAACAAACTTCCATCTCGCTGCCTCACAAAAGTTCTAGTCGTGGAAACTTCATTTCTATTTTAAAAAATTTCTAAAAGAGGTTCGGCATGGGTCTCAGTAAAAATATATGTTATCGACGCAGGTCAGAAACTGAGACAAAGCGTCGACCTTGAAAACTAGGCTTTTATAGGGATCTTCTAGAATATTTTTAAAGGGAGATGAATTGGCAGACAAAGTGTGGTTCAGGGGTATGTATTCCATGCTTGGAAAGTACACAAGGGTCGTTGTATGGTTCCTCGAGGATCAAGGAATGGGAAATACAAGGACGATGGAAAATTGTTGTGTAACAACTATGTGACTGAAGAAAAAGCCATTGCTAATGCCTAGTATTTGGACTTATTCTATTCACAATCTAGAATTTTGTATGAATTACTACCCAGCACCCCATGACCTGTTGATGGTGTTATTTGATATGTCACTCAGCAACCTAGTAGTACTCCAACTAAATCTACAAAATCCAAATTTACTCTAGCTACTGCAACCCTTGATTTCACAAAAAACCAAAATAGTCTTGGTAAATCTCCAGAGGTAAATGTTATCTAATCTACCGCAGTAGGTAAATAATCGAAAGGTAAAAAGAAGGTTAAAGGAAAAGCTAAGAAAGATACCCCTAAAAAATATTCCCCAAAGACATTTGCAGATGGTTCAGTGAAAGCCTAAATATCCTTGCCTTATTCATGATTAAGATCATTACACTAAGGATTTCCCATATCGTGCTAAAGTAAGTTGTCTTCTGAAAGGCACCGAAGGGACACCAAATGTGTAGAAGTAACATTTCCCATCTCAGCAGATGCAATTGGTAGACCAATCTCAAAGTCAGACCTCAAAAAGCTTTCAAGTGTTCATGAGTGGCATGGAACCTATTCACGTATCCACCAGATCAAAAGATTATCTAACTCCTAAAAAACCTATGGTGGAGAAATACATCACTGATATACCCTCTTCCTCTATTCTACCCAATTATGGTCCTCTCCATATTGAGAAACCTAACACTAGTGTGATAATCTGACCACCCCCAGAAGGTGTTCTTCAAGTATCGTCTTATAACCCAAATGTGTGATCTTCTCAACACTAAAATATTATAGAGGATTTGGCTCAAGCACCCTCACCGATGTTGGCCTTAGAATTCCTTCAAATTTTTCCAACACAAAATAAGGCTTTTCTATCAACCACTAGAGGAATTGATCCCACATATTCCAACTTGATCACTTCTGATCTTGAAAACCATGTCTCTCACCTACAACCTAAACTTTCTTTTCACATACAAGTTGTCATTATGGGAAATGCTATTCATAGGGCTATTGTAGATGAAGGATCCTCCACATGCATAATGTCCATCTCATGTTGGAATGCCCTTGGCTCTTCTCCTCCAATCCAGTCCCCAAATACCTTAGAAGCTTTCGATGGCAAAGTGTTTCGTCCATATGGTATTCTCAATGCCTTACTTATTCACTTAGAAGGTACACCTTTCAATATGGAGGTAGAAGTTGTTAACACAAATCTTAATTATAACCTTCTACTTAGCCATAGTTATACTCACACAATGGTTTGTGTGGTTTATAATCTATTTCACGTACTTCATTTCCCCCATCAAGGGAAGATTGTAATGGTAGACCAACTAGCCTTCTTTTCTACTGAATCTTCAACTAGCAATGTGCCTTATGTTGGGAAAACCACCATTCCTTACGAAAGTGTCGGAGTAAGTATTTTTAAAGAATCTTCCTTAATGGGAAAATTTTCCCTTCCTATGCCTAATGTCGCATAGTTAATATGATCTCGTCTAGTCATGACCCTTGGATCATTCCCAATCCTGATTAGATTGACCATTTTGACGGCACCATGTTGCTTAACCCTATTGAACAAGCCAATCAAGCCTTAATTTTGGCTTCTGCAGCTACATCCGAAACCAATGACTGATTGAGTATGGTCCTAGAATCGTATTCACAATCCTTTTTGCTTGGTTATTTGGATTCTGATGATCCTTTGAGCAAGAATTTCCCGGATAACGAAAGCATTGTTGAATTCATTTCTATTGAAGAAATCCCATGGAATGATATCCATCATCATTCCTCTTTTCTTCGTAGCCTTGAGGTTATTTCTACCTGTCTCGCTTCGCTAGTTTCCCCTAAAATGATTAATCCCCTTAAGATTCCCATTCAAGTATAGGATGTGTTTTCTAGAGGAAATATGGGAAATGTCTTAACAAATATGCCCATTGACATCTCTGTGAAGCTAGGGATAGTCGAAAAAATTCTCATAGGAGCCCCACCCACTCCCTTATGCCTAGTTATTTCCATTCAAACTTTTTCCAAATGGTGTTTTTTTTTCATGAATTGTAACCCTCCCTTGGCTAGGGAGAACCGATACATGTTTGTTGTGGATTATTTGACAAAATGGGTCAAAGCGATGCCTATATACAATGCCAACAGTAAAACTATAGCCTTATTTTTGTTACTCATAAAGGAAATTAGTTTTCTGAGCCCCGCAATGGACTCTACCTAAGGTATTATGCTTGATTTTTCATGGATAATTTGTACATTAGTGTGTGTTTCATTAGTATGCAATTTTTTGGTGTGATTGTTTGCGTGTTTTAAAACATGTTTTCCCCTACTTACCGCATGGTTCGCTTGGTTTTCATATGTTTACTAAGCCTCTTCATTATGTTGGTTTTGTTGATGGGGCTTGTAATAGTACACATAACCTATATTATGCTGCATGGGAACTTTTTGTTCCCAATAACGATTTAATGAGCTTGCAAGGTATATGTTTAGGTTGTACAATTAAAAATATAGCTTAGTATAGTGTAGTCATCGAACTACTATTAGAAGCTATTTCTCTTGGTATTAGGGAGTTAATTGTTAAACTTGATTCACAACCCGTTGTGTTACAATTATACATGAATTATTCCATCAGAAATCCTCAAATTTTAAGAATGTATTTTTGTGTTCGTCTCTTGGACAAAAATTTTGATTACATAACTTATCAACACATAATAAGACATCAAAATACATTAACAAACACATTGGAAAATCATTTTAGATATAGATTTTCAATACATGTAAAAATAAAACCATGACACAATAGGACCATTACGATACATCGGGAAAAACATGTATATATATATATATATATATATATATAGAGAGAGAGAGAGAGAGAGAGAGAGAGAGAGAGAGAGAGAGAGAGAGAGTTTACAAAGGGTTTATTACATCAAAAACCAAAATCTGTGTTCTAGGACACAATGACTCCTCGAGCCTACATAAACGCAAAAATTAAGATCAAAGACATGTATATCCACCAACATGGTGCTCATGATAACATCTGCCAACTCTAACAACCCAACCCAACATCCTGTGTAGTCTACATGACACTCCCATGGTGTGCCTCTAGTATGGGAGTGGTATGTCATCAATAGTCACATATTCTGGAATGCCTCTAGTCAGGGCTTCAGGGTTACACTCCACCTCTACCATTGGATCATCCTCCTTGATGTATGGGGCATCGTCACCCTGGAGCACCACCCTCGTGGCTATTATAGAAAACCCTATAGGTATCTTCATTCCAACATCTACAAAACATCATACGTCTCAATCTCAGTTTACATAACTAAAAAAAAAAAAATTGAAAAAAAAAAAAAAATTTACCTGAGTCCTTCCACTATGTCCCTAGTGGAAGTGGGAGATTAGGATCTCCTATGAAGTCTATCCCCACACAGGCCCAATCACCTACCATGGTAAGTTGTTGTCGCATCCTTAAGAAGAATGCAACTGGGAAGTGCATATTTTGACCACCTCCATGAGGAGGCATTATGCATCAACTCTTCCCATCATGATAACCGTGGATCCCTGGGTCTAGGAGTTTCCACCTCCACCCATTGATACATGAAAAATGGGACATGTTCTAGGAAGAACATAGCAAAAATTAACTTGTATCCAAATTGTTTCAACTTCCCCGTCTTACATTTGGTGATTTGGGTTTTCATGTTGGCTAGTAGCCCCTCACTCCAGTTAAATATGGTAGGTTTTAGGCATTCCAACACATAATGAAGGTCAGACTTTCTCACCTCATGGAGAGCTTGTAATTTTTCCACATTAGTTATGTTAAATAGAACGGTTTTCAATGGAAGCTCTCTAACATCCTTGATGTTGGTTTTACCTCATTTGGTTTTGTAAGAACCGTGGCTACAATGCCTAGCAATCAACATATTTGTGCTCTCTCCTCTTGCAAGAGAACCTGAAAAATGAGATAATTGTCCCCTCTTTGACAACCCAGTAATTAATTATATGTCTAATACTTATATTTCCATCTTAGTCTCCTATCATAAAAAATTGGTGGTCTACATCCCACCATCTCACCAAGTACTAAAATAAATATATCTAGGCTCTGATCCTAGGGGTACGAAAGAACATGAGCAATCTGCATTCGCTGAGAGCCCTTATGAAGGATTTTGTGATACCTGATGGTCCTCTATTTCATGACCTCTTTCCTTCCATTCAATGGACATTTTTCTCTAGCAAATACCTACAAAACAATATTAAACAAAGATTAATTAGCTCTCTTTGAGGAAAATTTAGAAATCAATGGCTATTTTTTGAGTTTGATTAAAAAAATTTGTGAATCAGTGCCAACGCATCTATCTATGAATTTTTGCATGCTATCACCATGCTATTATTTTGGAGCTCAGGGCAAACAACGTGGTCCATATGGGTGAATCCAATGTTGGACGCCCACAAGCCCTATTTTCTTCAATCTGCCCTAAACATCTAGCCTATGGATGAAAGCACTTAAAAATACCATTGAAATGTAGAGGAAGGATAGAGATCTTACCTATGAATGACAACTCATTGAATTGTGCCCTAGTTTGATCACACTCCCTGCCTGAAGATAGAGGTAATTTTGGGTAAAAATTATCTCCTAGTTCACAAAGTTACAAATGGTAAATTTTTTTTTTTACATTTTTGGGTTTAAATAAAATTTTTAAAGTACTTTTACCATTTAAAATGTATTTTTTCCCATGTTATTATATTTTTCTCGAGCTGGATAATGTTTTTTCACATGTACAACAACATGTGGTTACAAATTGGTGACAGTAATTGATTTTGGATGAACTGATGAGTTTTGTTTTATCTCTTTTTCGGAGTCATGAAAAATAAATGAAAAAGAAACCCCCCTGGAGTCATATTTCCTCTCTTTTTTTACTATCAAAACATGATTAGGAGGTTCTCTTGAATATTTGTTTCTACCTTTTATGATTCAAGAGACTATCTATGAAAAGGGACATCTGGAGTTTTCTTTTCTGCCTCTTTTTCAAACTCCCTAAACATGAAAAAGATATCGAGTTACCCCTCTGTTGGACTCAAAAAACAAATGAAAAAGGACTTGTCACCATGACCAGACCAAGATACTCCTTCCTAGGGCTCATTATACTTACTAGGATGGATTCATATGAAGGGTGAAATTATACACTAATCATATGGTATCCTCTTCAAGCTTGCGATACTTGCTAGAAATAGCAGGGGAAAATAAAGGAAACATATATCCTATATTTTTGTGAAACAAAGTATGTAGCTCTTGAACATGACACCTACATATCTCATGTAAGGTTTGGTACATCCTCAGTTTGTCACTTGCATTCCTAGTTTTGGGAAATCTATTTTCTTCTCATTCTATTATATTTTATTGTCATCATGACCTCTGATCCTAATGTGGGTCAAATGCTTCAAAATTATAGATTTGTTTCACTAATATGTTCAAGAGAAGTCCCTGTTTTCAAGTTAAAACCACTTATACCTTGTTTGAATTTCTCTGCATCAATCCTGAATCACTCTTATCAACACTGCAAATCCTATGTTTCATGTCGATGATGTGGGAAAAAATATGGCCCTCCTTCGACAGATCACTCCTTGTCGAATCCATCTCATTATCCATGAAGCTGGCATAGAAACTCCCTTTTGGTACCTTGGAGCTTGCATGCCTCAATGGAAGGTTATTCACATTCGACAATAGGCTCACATTATTTTCCTTCGATTGAATTATTTATTAAGTGTTCAACTTCAACTCCATTGTTCACGTTCATAGATTGTGTTTTTGTACCTTGAGATCCATCATTATCATTGGTGGTTTCTCTCGCGCTTGTTAACATTTTACATCATTGACCGATAATCAGGTAGTTTATACCATGTTCTACTTCAGAAAATATATTCACATGGTCAGATTCATACTTTTCATGGGTTGAGATAGAGGCAAATTCCTTGGGTTTCTTTTAATAAATCTAGGTTTCATGGAGTTATTCATATGTACACATGATCCTTTCTATTTGGATGGCTACGCCCATTCCATGGATTCATGCATTCATATATTCATGATCCTTTTCATTCATATGGCTATGTCCATGTTGTGGATCTATGTATTGTTATATTCCTGCTCGGAGATGTATTTTTAGGCATATTTACATCAAATATGTCATATATATTGTATCATGTTTGATTTTCAGGTCTCCTACCAGTGGTTCTCTAAATTCCTTGCCTTTAATTGTGAATTAATTCATCCATCACTCCCAATTCTAACTTCATGCTTTAGGTGGTATTTTTTAAATACAATATTTTGTCACACCCAACATTATGTTGTCATGCCACTAGTGTCTCAAAATATGTTCTCCACCAAACATCCTTAAAACATCCTTAAAGAAGTGGAAGAATAATTGATTTAAACATATTCTGGAAATCTTGTAAAAAAACCTATTTTACAAGCCCAACACACTCTGCAATATTGTAGACCCACACTTGTCACCTTTAAAAAAACATGCGTCTAGCACTGGCAGTGAGCCTTTTATCAGGAAAATATGTGTTGTTCCTCTTCATGTATTTTTCCCAAAAATGGAGAGGATTCCTTTTCTAAAAGCCTCGAGAACAATGATGTGGTTTCAGGTTGTTGATGATAGGAGCAGAACCTCCTATTCATGGCCATGGATTATCTTTCCATGGATATTTAACTTAAGATGTGGAAATCCTCCCACCTTTTATGGATCCTAAACTCCCTCTCCTTCCATATAAATGAAACCCCTACCATCCACCCTTGGTTGGTTGCCATCCTATGAAATGAAGCATTTCCAATTGCTGCCCATTTATGAAGGAGGATTCTATTTGAAGAGTCGAGGCTAGGACTTGGCGTATCGCCTGAAGGAGTAATCCAACATCAAGGATTCTGGTTGCATTTATCCCTTTACAATTCTATTAATAATACATTATGTGTTTCCTTTCCATAAATGTGTCTATTTTTGCATGTTTACTGTAGCACTCCTTGATCTGCTACATAGCTTATACTAGAGATTGTTATGCTTGGTATACGTATGTTGTCTCCACTTTTTCTTCCTTGCAGGAATTTGTCTTCGCCAACGGAGAGGAGATCGTGAGTATGGAAGTGTAAGAAGAAAGACTGACACCAAAGACAAACATTAGCATCAGAAATAGGTAGGACATCTATCCTCCTTCATGTTTTTCTGGCATAAGTTAGGAATGTTTTCATATATTTGTCTTGTTTGTTTCTAGATCCTATCATTAGGGCTAGAGGTATTGTTTCTATCTGCAGAATGGATTTCATGCACGACACATATCGAGCCGAAGATGAGACACGACATCAAATGATAGATTTCCATCCCTTAAATCGATAGGAAATCCATATATTCAATACTTGTTTGTTTTGAACGTTGGCCTCACCGTGTCTCTAGAAATGACATTTTATCTTCTTCTCATCGATGTTGAGAGAATGATGTGTATATTTATAGATCTAATTAGATACATCAAATATAATCCAACAAACAATTGAATACTTTTGAGACGTGATATTTACTGAGAATGTGGCAGCACAATGTCACCAATTAATATAGTTCTCACAAATATTCGAAGTGTTTTTGTAATTGCTGACCATGGGATTGCAAATTTCTAATTAAACCACTATCTAGAAATCAAACACTAGATCTATCACTAAAACCAAAAGCAGATTGTAGGGGGTCCCTAGATGGTAAGAATTTTTTTATATTTATTTAAAATTAAATTTTTTTAAATTATATCTATGTGTGTGTGTGTGTGTGTGTGTGTGTGTGTTGGGGGGGGGGGGGGGGTGGCAATGTCGAAATTCATCTGAGTTAGCAATGTATGTAATGGTGGCTTTAACAAACCGCCAATTTCAGACCCCCATCGATTAAAATTTAGACAACGTGGGGGTCACACAATTCAATTGTAGCCATTGATTTCCTAGAATGTGATTATACGATTTCAGACATGAGATATTTATAAAATGAGCCATATGGATGCAAACAAGTTTTAAGTAGACCTGCAATTCAATTTTCCTCAATAATAATTCACCATTTTTAAGAGATATAACAAAATTTTCTAAAACATTAATTAGGATTTCCCCTCATTTCAAATTTGACCACATGGTATTGTTTCATGAAATTGTAGCATTGAAAAAGCACAATTTACCCACAAAACTAACTGCTTGACATTTACACTCACACACCATGGAAAATCGAATCATTAAAACAAAATTATGGTTCTTAAAATCTTTGGTATCAAACACTGAGAAATCACCAACACATTGGCCATGAATTTTATTTTGTACCGCAAAAATAAACCTGGAAATTAGCGTTAGTGTCTTTCCCTTCACATAAATTGTTATGATTTCTACTTTGGATGTGGTGCTCAGTTAGTTTTGAGTATTTATATTTTATTTTCACAGAAAATATCCCATATTATATAAAGGATGTATTATTTTGGTTCTTATATGTGTCACTTCTTTTGTAATATTCCCGATTAGCCTCAAGCTAATTGGAAGATTAAATTTTTCTTTAATTTTATATTCATGAATAAATGTAAAAAGGAGGAACATAAAAACTCCTAAAATCAGTGAATAAATCAATGCCCCATGTGAACAAGGCTAAATCGGGGCTACTTCAATAAAACACCCTTATGTGTGAAATGGGTTGAGACTTATGATTGGGTCAACAGGACCAAATCAACAGCGCTGTCCAGATTCGATGAACCTCCTAGATGCACAACACAGTTTTAGATGGAGGCCACACATGTGAAAGGAGCTAAATCATTAAGATGGTTTAGGGTTTTGCAAGACTCATTATTATAAAAGGAAAAGGAGGACAACAAGAGAGGGGTTGTTGATGACCATTATTTCTGAATAATATGTCTATTTAGACATTTCTCATTCTCTTGGCTGTTTAGAAGAGAATAGTGTTGTTTAGCACAAGGATCTCCTGTTTAGGAATCCTTCTCTTTCCTTGAGTAGCTCTTGGGATAGACTTGTATTACTTGTCCACTATCAGTCTTAAGGCCAAGCTTCTCCTTTCAATTACAACTCAGATCCTGTTGAGGGTTTGGTTGTCTTTGCAAGTTGCAGCAAGTGGAGCTAGATATATTCAGATCTAAGCCAATATAGTGCCCCTTTTTAGTGGGAGAGGCTTCAATCCCATTGGAAAGAGTGTTATGGATCATTTGAGCTTTAGATATACATCTTGGCATCAGGCCAAATAGTTCTTCAAGCCTACAACATAGTCCCTCTTCCAGTACTGCGTTATCTACAAAGAGGAAAGTTGCAGGGTGATTTGGA
Source organism: Pinus albicaulis (assembly GCA_034641835.2). Lineage (NCBI taxonomy): Eukaryota > Viridiplantae > Streptophyta > Pinopsida > Pinales > Pinaceae > Pinus > Pinus albicaulis. The sequence continues at coordinate 330,337,336 of CM076574.1, forward strand.
AAAGTTTGAGGAGTGATCTCTAGTGTTGGGAATCTGCCCTCCACTGTGGTGATCCATGGATTTATGTTCTTATCCATGTCATATTTAGATTTCATCTAAATAATCATGTATATGCTTTATAAATTTTGAATAAATCTGCAGATCTGCTGCATAGAATATCATATCTACTCCATGTTCTTCATGATTTGCTAAAATCCCCAAAGGGAATGTAAAGTGGAGAAATTATAGTATATGGATCTGTCATTGATTTGACTGTTCATGCATTATTTTTCTCTAGATCTGATATGTAATCTACTACTACAGTACACTCAATAAAATAACACTATCAAGCCTTTGCAGTCAATTCTATGTGTTGCAACACCTCTTTTTGAGGGTTTCTTTATGTATAAGTATTCTATTTTATGTTCTAAGACTCATGGGCTTCAATATAATTCTTATTTGATGATCTATATGACATTATTAAGCCTCCATATTGGCCTACTACTACTAACTTACTGAACTGCATTATTTATGGAGAAGTGTTGTTTGATCTTGTTGCAGTCCCTTTTTGGGGCATTTTCCAAGTTGTACCAGGTGTGGGAGACCTGTTTAACCCACCTAAAAGGATTTTTTTTCTGATATCCTCTTGGAATCAGGTCTTAGGTTATCAAATATAAGGGATCCAAGGGTTTTTTTCTAATCCTGTAGCATACATTCCTGAAAAATGTGTTTTTCAGGCATGCCTTGCTAAGCAGTCATATTCTCGGATATTACAGTGGTATCAGAGCAACTTTTTTGGCACAACCTGTGCTTCCTTTGAAAAAGAGCCAATATTTATTTTCATGAAAAGGAGAGACTGAAGAAGAAGTGTGATTACACTAAAGACAAATAAGAAAAGGGTAAAACCCCTTTATCTTGAAGAATAAAAGGGAAAGAGTTCTCAAAAACTCTGTTCCAAACTCTGTGTGAGCTTAAAGGAGAAATCAAAGAAATGAAGAGGGCAAGACATGAATGTCCCTCAAGAAGATATTTACATGAATAAATCCCCAGTTCTCCATCTTATATGTGCAAGCACTTAGCTACACAATTAGATCCACAACTTTATTATATGCCCATATTTACTGCAAGAGAGATGAAGGAAGAAGATGCACCAAAGGAGGAGACTTTGAGTGATTATCTTCATGAGTATGAATCTAAATATTGGAAAATCAAGGATAAATTGAGCTTCCAATAGTTTTTCTAGCTCAAGGAGGAAAGGAAATCCAACAAGTACAATAGAAGAAGAAGAGGTAGATTATTTCTGCCAAATTTTGATGGATCATCCACATGCACAACCAAAGAATGGATAGATTAGCTAGACTCATATTTTGATCTACACCAAGTTTCAGAGAAATAAGCCCTTAAGGTAGCATCGCTGCATCTTAAAGGTAAAGCTTATGCTTGGTGGTTATTTGAATCTTTCTCATTGAAGAATGAAAATATATCTACTTATGCAAATTTCACTAGGAGAATGGTGAAACTATTTCATGTAAAACAGACTAAAACATATTTGATTGAGCTAGCAAAGCATAAGCATGAAAAACCCTTGCAGAGTGGGAAATATATATTGTGCAAAATCCACTTTAGATTTTTGTTGAAGGGGATAAAAACCTTTGTGATACCTTGTCCAAGGCAAGATCCCCATTGCATGAAGAGATTTCTTCTCAAAATGAAATCATGGAGATTCCTCTTTCAAAGGAAGACCAAGATCCAAGGTCTCTCATTGATGATGAGGCATTCTCACATATTGACGAGAGGGAAGATCAATAGGGCAGTAACAATGCTATCACTTCAGAAGAAGACCCATCACCACATGGGGATGGACATGAGGCTATTGTTTCAAGGGAGAAAGATTTTTCATCTTTGCAAATGATTCCCAAGGAGCATCTTGTGACAACGTTATTGGGAAGTGATAACTTGCATCAAGAAAGAGGAGGAAGGATGGATGAGCATCAAATGATGGGGAGCATGCACCCTTTTTTATTTCAAGGGGTTTCTATTCATGAGAAGGAGACTGATATATGCAGCAAGGAAAGGGACACATCAGTCCAACCATTCATACATTCTACTTCAGATCTTAATGTCTCTTTACATGGAGGCATTCCACTAGGGAGACCCCCTGATGTGAAGAAGAATAAATTTTTCTCTCAACCTTGTGCATCAATGACATATTTGGCTACCATAGTGCTGAGATATATTAATGGAATCTGTTGTGCATGTCAGCCTTTCGATCAAAATTTCTAGCCTAACACCCCTTCCTAATCTTTCAAACCTGTTATCGTGGCCAAAAAATTCCATGTGCTACCTATCGTTGACCACTCCACCTAAAAATACCTTGCATAAAGGTCTAAACCCGCCATTAAAATTTGTATCAAGCCCAACCCTTGAGGTCTCAGCCCCCTCTGTTTTGATTCCCATGTGACCTGGGTGCAGAACCGTGTGTCAGAGGGCAAGGTGCTTAACGTTCAAAGTTTCAGGTGCATCTGGAGCCGTCGGATTAAAAACCAATCGACGGAGCGGAGCCTTGCTTACCGTGGTGGTCCCCGCGCCCGTACCCGTTGCAAAAACCGGCGGTTTGTTCCGCACCACCTCCGCTCAGCGGGTGGTATTCTCCATGGAGCCAACGATTCCATTCAATAGGAGCCGCGTGTCCCTCTGTATGTCCCGAAACCACTTTCATTTCGTGCATTATCATTCAGTCATAAGCCGCGCAGTGGAATCCATCACCACCGTCCTATCTTAGAACCTCCATCCAACGGTGACTATCCTCCGAAGATGCACGTGTTTCAACCTACGTCCATCGCGTCCCTGGCCCACCACTTCATTTCTCTCCAGTGCTTTTAAAACCATCGATCTCATTCAGAGATCGTGTGGCCCATAATCACTCGCATTTTTCCCACTTGACAAAGTCCTCCGCCATGTCATCTGTTCCCCTTGGTTGTTCGTACGACTATGTGTCATCACCCCGCGTGCCCATTGTATTTCCATTCTTGCCACCTATATACATGCGCTGCATCCATATTCATCGTTTTTTATTTGCACATTATGTTTTACGTGGAAAATTTACATCCTGTCTATTTACCAAAACCTCTCTGTAATTCCGTCGTCACCTCGCATGTTCTTGCCATGTAGCCATATCATCGACACCACCATTGTCTCCACCTCCACTCCCCTTGCACCTGTGTCTGGTTTTTCTAATATATTTGCGAGTTTTGCAGGTTTATATGGAGAAGGAGTTGCCGCAATATATTGCCTCCGTTGTAGAGGCCAAGATCTTCTCTAAGGATAGTCTTTAAAAGTAGAAATTTAAGAATGAGGCTGGCGGTGGTTGCTATGATATGACCTCATTGATGGAAGAATAAATAAAATCCATTGAACCCTAAAGACGCCTGTAGAGGGAAATATTACACAGAAAGAAATATTAATTGGGCGGCATACAAATATCAATGAAGATCAAGAAAGCGAGTGCCCAGCCTTATGATTTTGAATTTTAATTCAAAGATTGGAAGACAGGGAGTACCATGCACAAACACAAGCAACCTCAAGGTTTTATTGCAGTGGATTTTTCTCTTCCATTCAAGTATAGAACATTTGTATATTTTATTCTTTGTGTCTTGTTAAAAGTACATTTTCATCCTCAGCATTTATTCCATAAAGCAGCAGCAGAGTACTTGCACCAGTTCAGCACCGTCAAATAGTATAGGCGGGTTTTTCTCGTCAATTTTTTTTAATGAGTCAATTCAATTTACATTACCTACCTCATTCTCTAGAGTCTTCGGTCTTTCCTATAAAAGCCAAGAAGAAAGACATTGTAAGGTTTCTGGATTTCTATTAGCAAACTGTGCAGTGAGAAGCTTTTGTATACATCTTGTAAAACCTCTGTATGAAGGTTCAGAGCCCATAGGGTCTCAGTGAGGAGGATTTATATCTGTAATGAGGATTCTGGTCTTTGGTATCCCACAATATGTAATTTTCTCTTATGTGTTAATATAACATCTCATTTCATTTCATTTATCTTCCTGTATCATGTACTGGAATGCGAGTGGCTCACTAGTTCAGTAAGGATTCATCCTAGTCAGTGCCCTTATTTAAAATCAGTGAAACGCTTTAAATAGGCCTAGTCATGATATACTATTCCATGTTCATTTCATCCATATTTTCTGCTATATTAGTTACTTGAGGAGGGTGCTTTTAAAATGCCATTGTCATGTATGGATTTTTAGTTGGATAAGCCCATATGTGTTTTTGTTGTGTATCTGGGTATCAACCTCATGCTAACTAGTATCTTCTTCATGTTTCTTCACTGCATCAACTTTCTGATATTTGATTTCTGTGGCATATTATTTGAACTGGCCCTCTTTACAGTAAGCTGTCTCTTAACTATCTGATGCTTTTGTATTGGATTTTTGCATGCTGTTCCTACATTATTATTATCTTTGTATCGGCTTCTGAGAGAGTCCGGTCCCATTTCACTTAATTTCCTTGTTTTACAAGAGATAGTAGGAGAGCTTTTGGATTGAAAACCCAAGCTATATTATGAGCTCCTTGCTATGATTAGATGTCCTAGGCACTGGTCTATGGCAACTCTAGGCTGTCTCTAGGGTGGACAAAAATTGTTGACAACATCTTTCTGGCGCTGTTGCCGGGGACGAATTTAAGAGAATCAATTTCCCCGGGCCTCGAAAAATCATATTCACTCTCTAATCAGGTGAGCACAGAGAGTTGAAGAGTTGCGTATCTCTCACCTTGGCGACCACACTGTTCTTTATTTGATAAATCTATTGGTAGTCCTGGCTCCTCGAAAGCCACATTTGAGGTCAGATTCCTCTAAGTTAAATACATCTTCTGTATCTGACCCAGAGAATATTATTCATAGAAGAAGTTGGAAATAAAGACAATCAGCCCATGCTGAAGTCCCTGAATATTCTGTAGAAGGTCATCCATCCTCTTCTTCTCAGGAAATCCCAGTGGAAAATCCCGACTCCAATGAGGAAAATCCCGAATATTACTCAGATAGCCCACCCAGGGGAAGTGCTAGAACCAAAGATAACCCTAATCCTACCCCTGAGGCTGAAGAAGTTAAAGAAGTCACAGAAGTAGCTGCTATTAACCATGAACTATTCCCATCTACACCTCAAGCTTCTGTGCAATTTATTCCCATTGTTATACATACTCCACTTCCTCCTCCTTCCCTTCCTTCATTTGTACATCAAATTGTTGCACAACCCCCACCTCCTCCAATGGCCAATGTTCCAGCTTTCCTACTGAATAAATATGCCCCACTGTCCTTACCACAAGTGCTAAATGATATGCCACAGGATTATTTGAAGATATTGCCCAGATTTGATGGAGAAAATGAATTGATGCTCAGAAACATCTTGAGACTTTCTGCTCCTTTGCAGAGAACTTCAGTGTTGAACATTTAGATGTGGTATTAAGATTATTTGTGCAATCTTTGGATGGTGAAGCCAGAAAGTGGTTCAAAACCTTGGGAAATCGTTCAGTGACCACCTGGGATAACATGGAGAATACTTTTCTTAGGAAATGGGGAGAGAAGAAATATCATGGACAGTGTCTTACTGAATTCAATACTCTTAAGAAGAAACATAATTAAGGAGTGTCAGAGTTTATTAAAATATTTAACAAGTTATATTCGAGCCTGCCTCCTGAGATGAAGCCTCACCAGACTATTGCTAAAGTGGTTTTCATAGCAGCCTTTGATTCATATTTTTGCTTCTCCTTAAGGGAAAGAAAACCTGCCACTTTAGATGATGCTCAATCAGATGCTCTGGAGTTGGAAGAAAAATTTGCCTCCACTGGGAAATCAAAGGGGAAAGTTGAACAGGATACTAGGAGGAGAGGTAAAGAAGAAGTTTCCTCCTCCAACCAGGATAAGGATTCAGATAAAATGGAGGAAATAAGAAAAATGATAAAGAAGATGGTTAAACTTGAATTGGAGGCTAAGAATTCAGCCCCCAAGAATTTTTATAATGCTCCGAATAGAGGATATAACCCCCAGCACAAGAGACCACCCCTGCAAATATTGCCAAGGAAAGCAAAGGAGCAGCAAGATCAGGTACCACACCCACTATACGTGGAAGGTCCAGCAGATGACTCCACTAAAGACGCTGCTTATGAACTAGAAGATTCAAATATTTCTTTCTCAAACAATGATGAAATAGAGTGCCCTTTGCAAGAAGAAGAAGAAGCAAAGATTGATCATTATTGTAAACAATTTGCTAATTTCATGCAAGCACAATTCAATGTAAAATATGATCTCAGATCTTCAAGGAAGAGGACCCGAACTCAAGATCAAGAAGAGGAGCCGCCTCTGAAGGAGGTACCTGCTCGGAAGGAATCAGCAACAAAGAGAAACACAGAAAAAGGTAAGAGTCCTCTAAATACTCCCTTGCAACCTAATGATTAGATTCCTTCTTCTTCAAAAGTAGTCAGTCCTCCTAATGATGAATCTGTGTCAAAAGAAATTAAATTTTCAGCTGAAAATAACGAGTCAAAAGAATTTGTGATAGAAAAGCCCCCTCCTGCTTTTAGTTTACAAAAAGAGCTTGACAAAATTAAGATTCCAGTCCCCCTGACCGAGCTGCTAAAACAACCTGCATATCAGTCTCAAGTTACTTCTTTTATGCTCCCTCCTGAAATATCAATTGTGCCTAATAGTTTAAACCTTCAAGAAGAAAGACCCATGGTATTCTTTGGCCCACATGTTGAGGAAGTAGATCCTTCTACTCCTCCTTTTTATGTGTCTCTAGTTATTCATGACCTGTTGTTACGCAATTGCATGTTAGATTCTGGGGCTTCCCATAATCTTATGCCTCTATCTGTCATGGAACAACTAGGACTGCAAATCACATGCCCGTATAAAGACCTTTATTCATTTGATTCCAAAAGAGTCAAATGCTTGGGGATGATTAAAGATTTAGTGGTCAATTTGGCCCAAATTCTAGCAAAGAGTGTGGTCATGGACATTGTGGTGGCTGATATCCCAGCCCACTTTGGCATGTTGTTGTCAAGGTCCTGGGGTACAAAAATCGGTGGGTCAATTAAGCTGGATTTAACATATGCTACCATCCCAGTTTTTGGTGGACAGGAGAGGAGGTTATACAGAGAGACTAAATTTGTCAAGGTAGTTACTAAGGTTGATAACTCTGAAAATTCACCAGTCTATAGTAAAGAAGGAGATTTTTCATGCTTTATGCTAGAAGAAGATCAAAATTATGTGCATGAATCCCCCTTCAAAATTAAGGATGAGCAGCCTTTAGAAAATTATGAAGCTGGAATCTGGACTTTACATTTTGATGGGGCAAATTCAAGAGAAGGCAATGGAGCTGGGGTGTTATTAATATCTACTACAGGCAAATGGGTCCCACTGTCCTTTAAACTGGAATATGAGGCTACCAATAATGTAGCTGAATATGAAGCACTTTTGTTGGGATTACAGACGGCCGAGAATATGGGCATACAAAGTTTAAAAGTCATGGGAGACTCTGAGATGGTGGTGAGACAGGTCCGAAATCAATGCCAAACCAAGCATCCTCGATTGAGGGCATATAGAAATGAAGTTTGGGACATGGTGGAGAATTTATTCTCAGCCTTTAACATACAGTTCATGCCTCGGGAGCAGAATCGAATGGCAGATTCTCTTGCTGTGGCTGCTAGCACATTTCATCCTCCTTAGAACCCACTCTTGAGGTATGAAATTGAGGTACGTTATAGACCATCAATCCCAGATAATATTAAGCACTGGCAGGTATTTGAAGATGATGAATAGATGAAGAGATTATTGGAGACATTGGGGGAGTTTTCAAATGTGGAGATTGATGACAACGAAGAAGGGGAAGCTGAAAATATTTCAGAAAACAAATGGGAAGATGAAATGGCAGGAAGTAAAGTGCTGCAGCTGAAAGGAAATGTTATACCTAGAGTTCTGGTGCCTCTAGAAAGGTTATTTAACAAAGATGATATTCCATTGCAGCCAAACAAAATTCTAGAAGAAGATTGAATGGAAGATTTAAATCTGGGTACTTATGCTGATCCCAAAATTGTAAAATTATCTAAGAAGGTCCCAGAAGAATATAAAGAGAAATATCTGAAGTTGTTTCAATCTTATAAATATGTATTTGCATGGTCCTACCAGGACCTAAAAACTTTTGATATTAATATAATGCAGCATAAAATTCCTCTGAGGGAAGATGCAAAGCCTTATAAGCATAAGCTCAGACAGATAAATCCTCTGCTGCTTCCCTCTATTGAAAAAGAAATCAAGAAGCTGCTAAAGGCCAAAATAATTCTGCCATTGAGATACTCAGAATGGGTAGCAAACCTTGTTCCTTTTCGAAAGAAAAATGGAGAAATAAGGTTGTGTGTAGATTTCAGAAACTTAAATAGAGCATCTTTAAAAGATAATTATCCATTTCCTAAGATGGACCACATTCTACAGAAAGTGGTCGGAGCCTCCAGAATGTCAATGATGGATGGGTTTTCCGGTTATAATCAGGTGGCGTTTTTCTCAAAAGATCAGAAGAAGGCTTCTTTCACCATGCCATGGGGAACATTCATGTATGCTAGGATGCCTTTTGGGCTAATTAATGCAGGAGCTACTTTTCAAAGGGCAATGGACATAGCTTTTGTTGGAGAGCAGGACAAGTTTCTGGTGGTATATCTGGATGATATCATAGTATTTTCAAAGGACGATACTGAACACATTCAACACTTGTAGAGAGCCTTTGAAAAATGCAGAAGGTATGGTCTTTCCCTCAATCCTCAAAAATATTTATTTGCATTAGATGAGGGAAAACTCTTAGGGCACATTGTAACTAAAGATGGTGTGAAAATAGACCCTAAGAGAGTTGAAGTTATAAACAGTATTCCTTTACCCAGGAATAAGAAGGAAGGCAAATTAGGTTTAACCACTTGATATTATTCTTATCATTAGATAAGAAGGGGGGGTACCACCAGTAAATGACCTGTACATCAACTGTATATCAAATGTAATGTTATATTTGTTGAATGATTATTGAATTATCATAACAATGACAAAAAAATATATATCATTAAAGCATAAAAATAATATATGATAAACATATTTTTTCAAAACAATAAGATTTAATTAGTTATAATACTAGAAACATACACTGTAGTCTCTCAGCTTTAGAACATATATTGTAACTCATGACACGTATAGTGTTCATAGTATAACAGCTAAAGATATCCTCGTTCAAGGAGATAGTGAAGGAAAAAGAGGAAGATGGATTGCAAAAATACAGGAGTATGACCTGGACATAAGACCCACTAAGCTGGTTAAAGGACAAGGGCTAGCCAAAATTTTGTCTGAATCAAATCATCAGGCTCTAGGCATAAATTTATCCATCATAGCGAATGAGGAGTCTGAGAAAGGAGAAGAGAAACATGAAATAGAGCTAACCACTCAAAAGATACACATGAAATATCTCACTAGCCCTTGGTACAAAGAAATAATTGAATATCTCTTAACACTCAGCTGTCCTCCGAGTTGTGATAAGGTAAAATACAGAGCTGTGAGAATGAAATCGTAGAAATTCATAGTTGAGATCCTTCAAGTATATTACTATTATGCCTTACAGAAAATGAAGTGGAGAATATAATGACAAAATTTCATGAAGGAATCTGTGGAGGACATTACAGCTGGAGGGCTACAGCCCATAAAATCCTGAAGGCTGGTTTCTACTGGCCGAAATTATTTGCAGATGTTTTTTTTTGGGTCAGAGCATGTGATAAGTGCCAAAGATTTGCAGAAAGACAGAAGTTAGCAACTCTGCCCTTAATTCCTGTCCATGTAAATGAACCATTTCAGCAATGGGGATTAGACTTTATAGGTGAAATACATCCCCCATCAAGTGGCCAACATAAATGGATATTGACTACAACAGATTACTTTACAAAATGGGTGGAAGCCATACCTGCAAGGAATGCTACAGATGCTGTAATAATCAAGTTCATGGAAGAAAACATCATATCCAGGTTTGGCTGTCCAGCTAGAATCGTAACTGATAATGCACAGGCCTTCAAGTCTGAAAAATTCGTAAATTTCTGCCAGCAGTATAACATTATATTGAATCACTCCACAGCTTACTATCCACAGGGGAATGGCTTGGCAGAATCTTCCAACAAAACACTGGTAAGGGCCTTGAAAAAGACTATTAATGAGAATCAGAAGAATTGGGATTCCCAATTAAAGTTTGCTCTTTGGGAAAATAGAATAACCAACAAGAGAGCAACTGGGAAATCGCCCTATGAATTAGTATATGGGCGAGCAGCAGTGTTTCCCGTACAGTTGGCCTTGCCAGTGGCACGTTTCATGCAGGATTTCCAAGAAGAACCAGATGATGTGGTTAGAAGAATAAATCAATTGGTGGAATTGGATGAAACACGAGACCAGGTGAATCAGAGATTAGATGAATACCAGGAAAAAATGAAAAATATCTTTGATCGGCATGCAAAGGATCGAAAATTTCAAATTGGTGATCTGGTTCTCAGATGGGATATCCAGAGGGCTGAAAAGGGAAAACATGCTAAATTCGATCCACTGTGGCTTGGCCCATTTAAAATTGTGGAGCTGAAAGGTAATAGCACGTTCGTGATGGAAAACCTACAGGGTGATCTGCTTGACTCCCCTGTAAATGGACAATTCCTCAAGCCATATTTTCAATATTGATTCAGGAAAAACAAGCCTGATGTACCATACTATATATACATTTTGCTTTAGTTTTGGTTTGATGAGTATCAAGGTATGCACAGAAATACTCAGTGGTCTGCACGTTCTCGACATGTCCAAGGATGAACATGTCGTCCCCAGATGGAGCCGATGTTGTGCATGTCAGCCTTTCAATCCAAATTTTTGGCCTAACACCCCTTCCTAATCTTTCAAACCTGTTATCGTGGCCAAAAAATTCCATGTGCTGCCTATCATTGACCACTCTGCCTAAAAATACCTTGCATAAAGGTCTAAACCTGCCATTAAAATTTGTATCGAGCCCAGCCCTTGAGGTCTCAGCCCCCTCTGTTTTGATTCCCATGTGACCTGGGTGCACAACCATGTGTTAGAGGGAAAGGGGCTTAACGTTCAAAGTTTTGGGCGCATCTGGAGCCGTCGGATTAAAAACCAATCGACAGAGCGGAGCCTTGCTTACCATGGTGGTCCCCGCGCCCTTACCCGTTGCAAAAACCAGCGGTTTGTTCCGCACCACCTCCGCTCGGCGGGCAGTATTCTCCATGGAGCCAGCGATTCCATTCAATAGGACCCGTGTGTCCCTCTGTACGTCCTGAAACCACTTTCATTTCGCGCATTATCGTTCAGTCGTAAGCCGCGTAGTGGATTCCATCACCACCGTCCGATCTTGGAACCTCCATCCAATGGTGACTATCCTCCGAAGCTGCACGCGTTTCAACCTACGTCCATCGCGTCCCTGGCCCACCACTTCATTTCTCTTTGATTCTTTTAAAACCATCGATCTCATTCAGAGATCGTGTGGCCCATAATCACTCGCATTTTTCCCACTTGAAAAAGTCCTCCGCCATGTCATCTGTTCCCCTTGGTTGTTCGTATGCCTACGTGTCATCACCCCGCGTGCCCATTGTATTTCCATTCTCACCACCTATATACATGCACTGCATCCATACTCATCGTTTTTTATTTGCACATTATGTTTTACGTGGAAAACTTACATCCTGTCTGTTTACCAAAACCTCTCTATAATTCCGCCGTCACCCTGCATGTTCTTGCCATGTAGCCATATCATTGACACCACCATTGTCTCCACCTCCACTCCACTTGCACCTGTGTCTAGTTTTTCTAATATATTTGCGAGTTTTGCAGGTTTATATGGAGAAGGAGCTGCCGCAATATATCGCCTCCATTGGAGAGGCCAAGATCTTCTATAAGGACAGTCTTTAAAAGTAGAAATTTAAGAACGAGGCTGGCGGTGGTTGCTATGATATGACCTCATTGATGGAAGCATAAATAAAATCCATTGAACCCTAAAGACGCCTGCAAAGGGAAATATTACACAACAAGAAATATTAATTGGGCGGCATACAAATATGAGTGAAGATCGAGAAAGCCAGTGCCCAGCCTTATGATTTTGAATTTTAATTCAAAGATTGGAAGACCGGGAGTACCATGCACAAACACAAGAAACCTCAAGGTTTTATTGCAGTGGATTTTTCTCTTCCAGTCAAGTACAAAACATTTGTATATTTTATTCTTTGTGTCTTGTTAAAAGTAGATTTTCATCCTCAGCATTTATTCCATAAAGCAGCAGCAGAGTACTTGCACCAGTTCAACACCGTCAAACAGTATAGGCGGGTTTTTCTCGTCAATTTTTTTTAATGAGTCAATTCAATGTACATTACCTACCTCATTCTCTAGAGTCTTCGGTATTTCCTATAAAATTCAAGAAGAAAGACATTGTAAGGGTTCTGGACTTCTATCAGCAAACTGTGCAGTGAGAAGCTTCTGTATACATCTTGTAAACCTCTGTATGAAGGTTCAGAGCCCATAGGGTCTCAGTGAGGAGGAGTTATATCTGTAATGAGGATTATGGTATTTGGTATCCCACAGTGTGTAATTTTCTCTTATGTTTTAATATAACATCTCATTTCATTTCATTTATCTTCTTGTATCATGTACTGGAATGCGAGTGGATCACTGGTTCGGTAAGGATTCATCCTAGTCATGCCCTTATTTAAAATCAGTGAAACGCTTTAAATAGGCCTAGTCATGATATACTGTTCCATGTTCATTTCATCCATATTTTCTGCTATATTAGTTACTTGAGGAGGGTGCTTTTAAAACGCCATTGTCATGTATGGATTCTTAGTTGGATAAGCCCATATGTGGTTTTGTTGTGTATCTGGGTATCAGCCTCATGCTAACCAGTATCTTCTTCATGTTTCTTCACTGCATCCACTTTCTGATATTTGATTTTTGTGGCATATTATTTGAACTGGCCCTCTTTGCAGTAAGCTGTCTCTTAACTGTCTGATGCTTTTGTATTGGAGTTTTGCATGCTGTTCCTACATTATTCTTATCTTTGTATCAGCTTCTGAGAGAGTCCGGTCCCATTTCACTTAATTTCCTTGTTTTACAAGAGATATCAGGAGAGCTTTTGGATTGACAACCCAAGCTATATTATGAGCTCCTTTCTATGATAATATGTCCTAGGCACTAGTCTATGGCAACTCTAGGTTGTCTCTATGGTGGACAAAAATTGTCGACAACAGAATCCAAGGAGGGAAATTTTTTTTTCTGAAATTGATTTTGCTATTTCTCACTCATATGTTTTCACTGGAAAAGAAGAACTTAGAGATCTATAATGACATTAGCATGATGTCAAATGGCCAGTCCATAGATTTGGGGCAAAAAATGATATCTCGACATACAAAGAAGATTTCTGAAGAAGAAAAGAGGGGGCCAACACTCTTGTATTCATGGGACAAACTATGGAGGTTTTGGAAGAAATAAACCTTTCAAAAGAAGGTTGATCTTCCTATTCTTCAATCTTGTCTTGCACAAGATCAGCTGTAATAGAGGCAACAAGGATGGAGCTACACAAATCCCACATGTGACTTTGGAATTCAACATTTCAAGGAGGGGAGACATGATGTGACAGTTACTTCATTTCATAATTCTAAAACACTGTCATTATTGAAGAGATTGGATCCATATTGGAAATTACAACTGTTGGTGGAATATTCCAAGGATCTTCACACATGCATGATTATTGATGACCAGCTACAAGATGAGGGCTACTTAGTCCAAGATGAAGTCATCTATGATCATGGTAGGATATTCTTATCTAGAGCTTCCAAGCTCAAGGAGAAGTTACTACAAGGAGCCTATGAAGAGTTCTGTTTCAGCCACACATATTCTACGAAGCTCAACAACATCATCTTGAGGAGCTACTATTGGGAGGGCTTTGAAAAATAAATATATCAACGTTTTCAAAGATACATGAACATTGTGGAGTTGGAGCAGCAACAAGACTCTAAGATAGAGTTATTTCAACCAACTCTTCCTACCTTGGGAGGGGGAGAAAGATCCATGCACCAATCCACTTGTATAAGGAGAACTATTGGTGAAGAGCATACTTATGTAAATCATGTTTTTTTCTCTGATTGTATGCATTATTTTACTATGTATATGCAGGCCATGACTCCTAAGAGGAGTGTCATACCTTATAAAATTCATGGCCAACTTTGGGCCAAAACTATTTCTGATTATGGCCACTCCCTTGGTGAACAAAGGGAGATTTTGCAGCATGATGGGTGCTTTCATAAGGCACCAAATATATCTTCCACTTTCATCCATGGAGATATGTTATGGGCAGCAAGTAAGTGGTGGGAAAACCACTTTCCACATCTAGATCTAAGGCAGGTAGGAGATGCATTGCGTTGGTTACTCTTCGATGAGTGTGGGCACTACCCAAGAATTCATATTTCATTATCTCATGCCTTGTGTTTCAATGAGAGGATGCATAAGAACAAGGCATGGTTTCTTTGGTTGACAAGAAGAGAGTCTGGAAATCACATGTTAAATCTCATGTCCATAATTTTGGTTGGGATGTATCTCATGTATTTACATGTATTTCTATTTGGAATGTATCTCATGATCATGTATGTACTTGGGTTTGGGAGAAAATGTAACTCTCACATGAGGAGGCATAAGAGAGCTTGTTTGTATCTTGATGATAATGATGCTCTCATCTTTGTTGGGAACATGATGGGAGGGATGACACATTGGTTGGGTGTGTCCATTGGGAATGAAAATTCGCATACTTATGCATACTTCAAGAAGAGGATGGAACATTGTATGGCTGCTACACTATGTCTTTTGTTTCCTTATATAAGAAGCCATATTATTGACTTATGTCTTTGGGAAAATCCTCTCACATGGGAAGATTTTTGGCAAGATATGTGCTACTTGAGTCATATTTAGCTAACACCTCTCATCCACTACTATTTTCGAGCTTTGAAGAAGCTTATGGCAGCAAGAAGGTGGTTGGGTGGCCACTTATTGTGCTATTTTTTGTGGCAGCAAGAAGAAGAACAACGTTGGTCTCAATGGAGGGATTATTGTCACCATCCAATACATCATATGACACTTAATCCATGTTTCTTTTGGAGCACATATGGTGATGGAACTTTTTCACTCTATGCATGGAATATTTGGCAAGAAGGGTCCCTAGAATAAACTAATGTAATCACGAGGTTCTGTGTGTCTTTTGGCTTCATGAGGACTATATTATTGCAGCCCAGGATTAACAACTCCACATTTATCATAAATGGAGGGAGAGACAACATAAGTTGAACATTATTACCTCTCATTTCTAGACATGCAGCCCCTATGCATTACATAAGGAGGGGATTGGTGATTGTTTCCATGAGCTACTTAGGATGGCTCACTTTGTTTTGATGATAGCATGGAGATTGGAGTGTCTCATGGGGGATGAATCAACCATCATTTTGTTGGGAAAAATACTGAGAGGGGGGGTGAATCAGTATTTAGCGTAGACTGAAAACTTTTACTTTTTCTTTCTCTAAAACCCATACGCTACTTTAATGAACCCAAGTCGCGTATACACGTGGATATCCTCAATGAAACTCACGTATTACCAGAGATCTTATTATGAAGATAATTATTTACTTAGATCTTTGCATCATTCATTCATTATATGTTTAGTAAGCAGTAAACATGTGCAGTAAGAACAGAATAAATCATCACACATAAGCAACACACATGAACACCAGGATTTAAGGTGGAAACCCAATTCGGGAGAAAACCACTGTTTCTGCTCCCCTTCGAATATTTGACATAAAGAAAACATTCGATAAATATCAGGCCGGGCGTTGCACCACACAAGATGGAGGCACCCACCGCAAAAGGCTACAACCTTCTCTCGTTTACCAGC
The DNA here is from genome assembly GCA_034641835.2 of Pinus albicaulis. Classification (NCBI taxonomy): domain Eukaryota; kingdom Viridiplantae; phylum Streptophyta; class Pinopsida; order Pinales; family Pinaceae; genus Pinus; species Pinus albicaulis. Next base: position 330,353,319 of record CM076574.1, read on the forward strand.
TCCTCTCCCCGGAAGGAAGGGAGCTACGACCCCCCGCTCTCGTTTACCAGCCTCACCTGGAAGGGAGCTACGACCCCCTGCTCTCGTTTACCAGCCTCTCCTGGAAGGGAGCTACTACCCCCTGCTCTCGTTTACCAGCTACCACTGGAAGGGAGCTACAACCCCCTCACCGAAGGCTTTGACCCTCAGCACCACCATGGACCACGTTTCATCAATTTTCATACTGGGTCCAACATCTTCCATACAACGCAACTTGTAGACCTCTTTTCATCAGATTTTCAGACTGGACCCACTCCACACATTTAAGCTCATCATATAACCCCATCAATTCATTCATTGAATCATCAACCAACAACTTGATCTTCAATTAACATAATCAACAGCATATTCATTATTCAAACAACCCAGTTCTGTATGAATACATCATCGACATATAGCAATAAAATAGAAAAATAGTTCAGATAGTTCATTCCACTTACTTCAGCAAACCCTAGATTCCATACACACTTTTACTTCACTGAACCTGCGTATGTATGTGCTTTTATGCACACCAACTCGCGTATACTTCTGTGCATTCTTCAGAAAACCCTAACTGCCCATACGCACTTTTCCTTAATCAGACCCGCGTATACACGCGATTTTAATGAAGCGAACTTGTGTATAGATCTGTAACTTTTCAGTACTATGCAGCTCTTCAGATCAGATAAACAACTCAGATTTCATCCTTTACTTCAGAAAGTATTTCGCCTCATCTCAGATCTAAACATTCCATAAACAGATCTAGAAAATACATATACATTTCAGATCTAGAGATCCCTCTTCATCATTTTCTTCATAGGTGCATTAGTAATTCAGATCAATCAATTCATTCCATGCAAATATACTTCAGAGTGAAGTATTCATTCAATACCCAGACTTGCACATGCTTGCACCATGATTTTCTTCTCCTTATATATATTTAGCCTTTGTCAATACCATGAGCCAAAACCACACCACTTTCGATGGTATTCCTGGACGGGATCAAATAGATAATCCAATGCTCAATACTGTGGGCCAATACCATGGTAATGTCCCCTGGTTTTATAAATTTAGAGCGCAAATTGGCATACACGACTTGGCACGTACTTTTCCGCATGCATACGCTACTTCTCCTTAACAAACCCGCGTATGATTTGTGACATGTCTTATTTATCATTTCTCTGGCACTTAATGGAATTCCTTTCTTCTGTTACTTCTGAGTTGATCTTTAGATACATCATCCTTCCTTTTAACACATAGATACATCATCCTTACATATTTAACACATAGGTTGCTTATCATAGGCAACTCATCAAGTAGGTTTCCATCAAGAACAACCTCATCAAGTAGGTTGCCATCCAAAGACAACTCATCAAGTCAGTTTCCATCAAGAAAAACTTCATCTAGTAGGTTTCCATATCGAGGACAACACATTGCATCATATTGCCAACAATCTTGCTTCATCAAGTAGGTTTCCATCAAGGAAAACACATCAAATCAGTTTCCATCAAGGAAAACTTCATCAAGTAGGTTTCCATCAAGGACAACACATGCCAACACATTTATCATCTCTCATGCCTTGAGAGGACCAATGGACTGCATATGTTTCTTTATATGTATCTCCCACTTCTTCATGATGATAGTTATTTGAGTTATTCACCAAAGGAAAACTTGTATTCTTGGGAGGAGACAAATCCATTGGAGATTTTGCAAAGTCCTTGTAAGTCGCTTGAGGACAAGCAACATTTTGGAGGGAAGGACTGTAATATTCCTGATTAGCCTCAAGCTAATTGGAATATTAAATTTTTCTTTACTTTTTTGTTCATGAATAAATGTAAAAGGGAGGAACATAAAAACTCCTAAAATCAGTGAATAAATCAATGCCCCATGTGAACAAGGCTAAATATGGGCTACTTCAATAAAATACACTTATGTGTGAAATAGGTTGAGACTTTTTACTAGGCCAACAGGACCAAATCAAAAACTTTATCCAAATTCAATGAACCTCCTAGATGCACAACGGAGTTTTATATGGAGGCCGCACATGTGAAAGGAGCTAAATCATTGAGATGGTTTAGGGTTTTGCAAGATCTCATTCTTATAAAAGGAAGAGGAGGACAACAAGGGAGGGGCTGTTGATGACCATTATTTCTGAATAATATGTTTGTTTAAACATTTCTTATTCTCTTGGCTATTTAGCAGAGAATAGTGTTGTTTAGCACAAGGATCTCCTGTTTAGGAATCCTTCTCTTTCCTTTAGTAGCTCTTGGGAGAGACTTGTATTACTTGTCCACTATCATGCTTAAGGCCAAGCTTCTCCTTTCAATTACAACTCAGATCCCATTGAGGTTTTGGTTGTCTTTGCAAGCTGCAGCAAGTGAAGGCTAGATCTATTCAGATCTAGGGCAATATAGTGCCCCTTTTCAGTGGGAGAGGCTTCAATCCCATTGGAAAGAGTGTTATAGATCATTTGAGCTTTATATATACATCTTGGCATTAGGCCAAAAATTTCTTCAAGCCTACAGTGCAGTCCCTCTTCTAGCACTGTGTTATTTTCAAAGAGGAAAGTTGCAGGGTGATTTAGAAAATTTTGAGTGATCTCTGGTCTCGGGAATCTGCCCTTCACTATGATGATCCATGGATTTATGTTCTTATCCATGTCATATTTAGATCTGATCTGAATACTCTTGTATATACTTCAGAAATTTTGAATAAATCTGTAAATCTGCTGCATAGAATCTCAAATCTACTCCATGTGCTTCATGATTTGCTAAAATCCCCAAGGGGAATGTAAAGTAGAGACATTACAGTGTATGGATCTGTCATGGATCTGATTTTTCATGCATTATTTTTCTCTAGATCTGATATGTAATCTACTACTACAGTACACTCAATAAAATAACACTGTCAAGCCTTTGCAGTCAATTCTATGTATTGCAACACCTCTTTTTGAGGGTTTCTTTATGTATACGTCTTCTATTTTCTGTTCTAAGACTCATGGGCTTCAATATAATTCTGATTTTATGATCTATATGACATTATTGAGCCTCCATATTGGCCTATTGCTGCTACCTTTCTAAACTGCATTATTTCTAAAGCAATGTTGTTTGATCTTGTTGCAGTCCCTTTCTGAGGCATTTTCCAAGCTGTACCAGATGTGGGAGACCTATTTAACCTACCTAGAAGGATTTTTTTTTTATCTCCTCTTGGAATGAGGTCTTAGATTGTTAGATTTAAGGGATCCAAGGTTTTTTTTAAAATCCTGTAGCATACATTCCTAAAAAATGTGTTTTCATGCATGCCTTGCTAAGCAATCTTATTCTAGGATATTACATCTTTAATTCTTTGTTGATGTGTAGTGCACTATCTATGCTCCTCTATCGACTACTACCTTAGCCTATTGCTTGTTGTATTTAATGTTGTATTATACCTTGCGATGATTAGTTGAATGGTAAATGAAATGGGAGCTTGGGACACCCGAAACAAAATTTTTAATAATAAATTAATATTTTAAATAAAGTATTTTATAAAAAATAAAAATATATATATTTTTTTATGAAATTAAATTTATTTAAAAACTAAAATAAATATTAAAAAATAACCCAAAAAATGATATAGGAACACTTCTTGCACGAAATTTTGCATATGTTTCAAAATTTAGCCAGGAATTTAATTATAAAATTTCGAAAAAATTTTGTAGCCTTTCTTTGACAAGAAAAATCTACAACACAAACTTCAAGGTATTTTCATGGGACAACGAAATTTTGGTCTAATATATTATTCTTATGATATATGATTGCATGGATGTACTGATGTTATTTGGGATCATTATTGATGAGATGATCACATCTAGGTGTTGCCTTAGTATGAGATCTGCCATGATATTTTGGATGGGAAGTCTGTAGCATTAAGCATGACCGAGGTTGAGTGCAATGTTGCTAGCATGTATAGCTATGAAGAAGGTTGAAGAAAATTTTTGGAAAGCTATTTTGAACAAGTTCTAGATGTGAAAATGATACATTCGCGATAATAATGAGTGGGATCCAATTAGCACTGAACCCTATATATATATATATATATATATATATATATATATATATATATATATATATATATATAGTTGGGACTGAGATATCTTCATATATTGAGACAGTGCTTTTTTATGAGAGAATATTAGGCTTGTATTTGTTACCTCCGTGAGAGGGAGGATGAATATGGTATCATTTTTTGATATGCATTTGTTCTAATATAATATTTGATTTGATGTCTTGTATGAACATGAGACTACTTCTATTGATACATTATGATTAAACTCTTCATTGATTTATTTAAGCCTGTAATATATATGAGCATGATGATATGTTTATGATCTGCAAATAGTAGGGATGATCAATGACACTGAGCCAACTCTCCCCCCTTGTCTGAGATCCTAGGGTGTGGAATTAAGATTGAGGGCTCCTAGGGTTGAGGGATATCTGTACAATACAATATCACCCCTATATATTACCCATTGGTCTAGATATATTTCTCCCCTATCTTGTTTTATGTAGAGTATACCCCAATTTTCATCACACCCATAAGTTGGGATTTTTGTGAATACCGCTCCCCATTTGGCCAATGGGTTGAGAGAGTTCTTGGAGGTGTACAACCCAAGATGATTATAATGTAGGTTTTCTACCATATGAATATTGAGTGTCATTTTTAGGAATATAAACATGAAATAAGATGGTTGTGATCCTTACCTTATATAACAAGTGGTATCTCTCCCATTGATTGCATCATGGGATGGTTGTGATCCTTGCTTGGTAAATGGTATCTCGACTATTGATTGACATGGGGTGAGAGTGTCCTGTCGGACCTTCCTCACTATCATGGACATGAGGTGAGAGTGTCGAATAGGACCTTCCTCATTATCATTTTTTTCTGGGTTGAGATGTGCTTCCCAATATGGTTCTAAGTTAAGCAGGGTTCCCTGATGATAATCTATCTGATTTTTCATGGCTGGTAGCATTGGGCTCCCCATTGGTAGTGATTATGGGTGGTAGTAGTGGCTTCCTAATGAATAGAGGGTGGTATCTTAGGATCTCATCCAATATCAAATTATTCTTCATTTAGATTTGAGAATGTTCATCATATGAGCATAAATAATCAATTTATTCAGAGAGATGAGAAGAGATGAGTAGTGACAACATTTGATGAAAAGATACTTGATATAGTATACCCACGATTATTATTTTATTCAATTGGAGTTTCTCCCTTGCTGAGAGCGAATGTTAATTTGGAAGCTCAATGAAAAATTCCAACCATGGGACGCGATTCCTCTTTTTGAGAGGACCAATTTTGACTATTGAAGCACTTAATTTGGACAATGGAAAGTGTGTTTTTTGAGTAAAATCTCACATATGCAAAAAATGTGAGGTCGACCCAAAAGAGAAATTGGACACCCACGAATGACTATAAATACAAGTTAAGTGAATCTAATTTGGACATGATCATGAAGCAGTGTTATATTCTCTGCATTGATTTTGGTTCACACAGATCTGAGGTAGGTCCGCGAAGAATTGGTTCCCACAAAGTTGAAATTGCATAGTCCAAAGTTCACATTTTTGTTTTAGGCTTTTGAGCCTCAACCACATGCTTGCCACAATGAAATTTTTGTTGCAACAAAATTCATGCCAACTCATCTATGTGGATGAAGTCTTTCAGCCATACACACATCATATCTTCCCTATGGTTGGAAAGTAGGTTTTTTTTTTCAATTACCGCAGCTGAGCACAATTGACCGTATATGAGTGAATTTGATTACATTTTACTGAAATTATATATGATCCATACTTTTGGTGGGATCATCCTATTAAATGTTGTTTATTTGATTTTTTTGGATAGTTGTATGGATGAAGATATGTATCATTGTACTCTCTTTTTCTGAATCATTCAATGAAAATCTAATAAGAAGAAGAATTTGAAATGATTTTCGCCGTAGTGGGTTTTTCCTCGGTCTCTGACCAATATTGGTGTCTCTATGTCTGAATTATTTTCTTCTATTGTTCCTTTATGTTCCATTGCATTGATGATGATATCATTATTTCTATATAATTTCATATGGTTATGAGTAATGTTGTAAATCTGAATAATGATATGATGTTGTGGGGTGAATTTAATATGCAAATGAAGAAATGAAATTATGAAAGAAAAGAAAAATAAAGCCCTATGAAAATTTGACTTGGTATCAAAGGTGGGCTAGATAAAATTCATCGATGTCACCCCTGAGAAGGCATCATTCATGGAAGAAAAATAAAATGGAGGAGACGTAAAAGAATACTAGGGTTTAAAGGAAACCCTAGGAAATTTTATTATTAGGGTTTTATGGATATTTTGAGGTTAGGGTTTGGAAGAAACCCTGGATTATGAAAAATATTTGAGATATGCAATCTAGAAACTCTGGCATGATCAATATGAAGATGTTCAAGCACTTGTGACAGGTTTGATGTAGCACTGGATGGGATAGTCTCAATTAGGCCTAGCTACTAATGAATTTGGTTGACATATATTGAAGGCAACAATTTTATATGGATAATGGATAGTGATGACTCTTGAAGGCTAGTTCAAGAGGGAGTTGATCTCCCCTTGTTAAATATAAGTACTTTTTATTTATTTATGTTACTTCTTTATGTCTTTACTCTCTTTTATATTTATTGATCCAATCATATATTATACTTCTTGCATGTATATTTGATTATTTGAATACTCATAACCTCCTAATGAGATGTGATAAGTTGATTCTTATTGAGAATCATCTAAGGTGCAGGAAAATATGGCTAGTGAAAAAAGAGAAGATCTAGTGAATATTTGACAAAGTTCTCCAGTTCCCAATCTCAAATAAGAAGGTGCACATGTATTTGAATGCTACAGGGTATGTATAGTATATTGGATGGAAAGTTAAGACCTAAGTTATGATGGGAATTTCACCTTCATGAATGAATCATACATGCATATAAGAGTAAGTTTGATTTATGGCACATGTAATATATATTGGCCCTCTTAATAGTTGGCAAGAAACTTTCATTTTTAGACATGATGGATTTCCTGATCCCATAAAGAAGGCTAGCACATTGATTCTTATATATGGTAGCTTGATATTATTATTAATTCTTGTGATATGAATGCCAACCATGATTATAGAAGTGTAACAATAAGATTGATATTCAAGAACTTCTTGTCGACCTTGTTTAGGTTTTGATAAATTGGATAATTCCCTGAATTGATGGGTGAGTAATATGATAAAGAAGTGAAGTAGTGATTATAATATTTGAAGAATGATGATACACTTGTTAGCTGACCTAATCATATGACTCTAAAATTTTATGAAAATTTTATTTCATGTTCATATGTAATGATGAAGTAGTTGATGCTAACATGTTATGCCCATGATAAACATATGTTTTTAGAACTTGATATAGTTTGATTTTATGATATAATAGTTCTGCTGATGCACGATAATATTATGATAAACAAGTATATGTTTTTAATGATGATGACTAAAGTTGCTACTCATTAGGATGGAGAAACTCTTCATAAGATCCCTACACCTATTATCATTTGCATTAAATGTTTAAAATATTCCTTATAGTTGGAGTAATATTTTTGGACATAAATAGACAAATATATGATGTTTTTGGTATGCAACTACTTCCGTTCTGAGAAGAGATGGTTTCATATTTTTCATGGATCATTAATATCTAATATGCCTTGTTAAAAATAATTCCATGAGGTCATATCTATAAATGGTTAATTTTATTCCAGGAAATTGAATTTGAAGTAATAGTCTGACTTGGTAAAAATAACATTGGGCCTGACCACTTACCCTGGCTGGAGACAGTTTCGGAATAGACATATATCAAATATGATTTACCTAATGCTAACCTATTCAAAGTATAACCCATCCCTGTGAAATTTGCCGATATTTCCCAATTTTCACACATAGGGAGGGCATTTGATGGAATGCCTAGAAGAAGAAAAAGACCATAGTAGTTAAAGAAACACCATTTTCTTTGATAAAATGCCAATTATATATGCTAGGAATTGAAGAGGTACTTATAAGGTACATACTGGAACATGAAATAGAATCCATAATTAAAGAATAAAAAAGAGGAGGGACTAGAGGGCATTATCAAGGAGACATAACTGTAAGGAAAATCCTTCGACTGGGATTATGATGTCTAAATCTATTCTGAGATTTCCAAATACACGTCTAGAGATGTGACATGTCTCATATAATAGGTTTTCTATTTCCTAGACTCCCATATGCCACCCCACTCAATAAATCCGACTTTGCTTTTTGATATCTAGGAAATAAAATTTGTCAACTCATTTCCCAAAATATATTGATGAACAAGTGCAAAATAATTTATAACTATAGTGGAGTATTTTCAAAAATGGGTGAAAGGACCAATAGAATCACGCACAAAAGTAGTGGATAAATTCATCTATGATAATATAGTAGCAAGATATGACAACCACCAAACCCTAATTAACGACAAGGGTAAACACTTTATCAATGCTACAATCCACAAAATGTGGTCAAAATTTATGACTGAGCAAAAAAAACTGACTTACCATTGACTATAAAACGACGCAATAGAATCATTCAACATTTTTTTTCAAAAAGGGCTCACCACTACAAGGAAAAGACCATCTAGCGGAGGTTATAAAGGAGGTTTTTAGTGTTATAAAATTGGACAAGATTGTCAAAAAAATATTTTCTACAACATCTGTTTATTGTTATGGAGGTTTTGGCAGAGCTTTTAACGGAAATTAAACACAACTAAAAAAATTGGGCAGCCGTAGGTTATTACCAATGTTTATTTCATCGGTGCGCTACTAAGCTTTCAACGCACCAGTGCATGTCATTTAGACGGTGGCCTCAGGGTGGTCGAAGGTTCCTGCACCGAGCCATTAAGGTATAAAACCTCATTGGGCGCATTGTTGGCGATACAATGCACGGGGCCATACCAATTGGTCTTGGGATTTGTGTAGTGCCCATAGTTCGTCTCAACGCATCGATACGTATACTTATAGAAACACACCGGTGTGCCACATTAGACAAACACACCAATATTTATAAATGGTATTGGTATTTATGTGCTGCCCATAAGTCGTGCAAATGCACCGGTGCGTAGTCTGACATAAAAGCATCGATGCACAGTATCGCACAAACGCACCGTGATTTTTAATTGGTTCTGGTATTTGTGTGGTGCCCATAGGTCGTAGAAACGCACCGGTGTACATTAACTGACATGCACTGGTGTTCATTTTTTATTTTTTAGAAACATTGACCTGTGACAGTGAAATTATTGTGATTTTTCTAAATTCATTGTTCATAAAAAGTCTACACATCTTATAACAATATTCATATTAATTAAATTTTTATTAATGCATTTGAATGTGATGTTTGGATTAATTTTTTATATCATATCATAATTATTGTGATTTTTTAAAATTCATTATTCATCAAAAGTCAACACATATATATCTTATAACAATATTCATATGAATTAATTTTTTATTAGTGCATTTGAGAACAACAATAGATACCGCAATAGAATAAATTAAAAAATATATATATATATATATAGTCATAGTCTTTGTCATACAAAATGGGACAATTGTTAGTATCCCTTTGTCTTTGAATTGGGAACTATGTCCCTTACATTAAACAAAATGTCCGATTTCACAGAAAAATATTTCAAAAAATACAACACCTTGATTTGATATCTAAACATAGTGATCATCATTTTTCGCTTGAATGTTTTTCACTACTAGAGCTACTTCCATGACTTGGGTTATTTTCAGGAATGTTTTGTTCACGGTGTTGATTGGTTTCTTCTTCTTCACCTTCCATCTACAAACATAAAAATATACTGAAATGAGTGTATATACATTGGTGATAATAATGAAAATTGCAATATTAAATAACATACATCAATGTAAATCGAAAATAAAAATGACATACCATAGCAACAATTGACTCATAAACTATACACATTCTTTCAAAACGATGTACCATGCCATCTTTCAAAATTTCATCTGTTGGCGCAGTTCCATACTTTGTTTCTTGCAAGTTTTATACCCATAACAAATCATATATTTAATATAAAATATTTTTTTGTTCTATTAATTATAGATGAAGCTAAGTAAAACAAGATCAATAGATGCTTACAAATTCCACAATTAATTTTTGATATGCCAACATATACTCACAACCCATATTTAACCCAATTTCAATCATTCTTCTAATGGTTCTTCTTTGTATCAACCCATATTTAACCCAATTTCAATCATTCTTCTAATGGTTCTTCTTTGTATGTTAGCACCTCTTTGAAGACATTCAATGATGTTTTTTGTAAAACAACTTAAAAAATAGAAAAATGAAATCTAGTTAAGTTGTTATAAGGAAGTAACAATTACTCACAAACTTAGATATCAATCATTTTCTTCCTTGTCGTCCTAATTTATGTGTTGAATGACTTCCATTTTCTTTTCTTTTATGCAAGAAAATTCTTGAAAATTAATATTTAATGCTAAATTGTTTATTTGTTATACCTAATGATCGAAAAATTCAATGATTACATGTTACATTTGAAGCACATTGTTGTTGATATGGCTCCTCCTACGATGCAATTTTGTCCATTTCTTTGACCATCTCCTTGTACACCTTTTTGGACATTCCTACTGGCATATTTTTGATATCAGCTCGTTCACCTTTTGATATTTTCATAATATTCCTAAAAATGTAACATGAAAATAAACTATTTAATTTTTATATTGATATATGAAAAGTAAATATAGCAAAAGTGATATTTATAAATAATTTTAGACAAACATTTAAGGGAATATTGATTTTTCATTCCTTATTTTTTTTTGTTATACGTTTTTGCTAATAAAAGTCTGACATGTCTCATTGACCAATTCTGTGGAAACTATTCCTGTAGTTTAGATAAAATTTGGTTCTTGGAATCATTGGATTGGTTTTTGTATTGTAAGTGGAAAGAATGTCTATACATTCATTCCACTAGATCCCTCAAAATTTTGTAAAAGTTTTCCCCTGTTTTGTTAACCTCCAGCACCACTCTAGATGAGCTAAGGGGCAAGTCATTTTCATTTGCATGTTCTATTTTTTTATTTTTTTAGAAAAAAATTCCTTTTCTGAGTTGTTGGTCCCTGTAGAACATTAAACAGATGTGAATTAATAGAATTTTTGACACATGTTATCTAATAATTTTAAGTATATTATTAATGAAAATTAAAAAAAGAAACTCATATTGGATCGATAGTATTTTTTCATTCACTTGATTCATCCTTTTGCAATTTTTCCATCAAGCTTTTACGCTCTTCTAGTCCTCTATCAGAAATAATATTATCGAGCTTCATCATTTTGTGGCTCTACATGATACACAGTAAACAATACATAATTTTTAAACTTACATATAGTTCAAAAATAACATTTTTTGTAAAGAATTTACAAAGAACTTGCCTTTTTTCTTTTCTTGATGTGTTATCAGTATTTTTGTTACTTGATCTCTTGTCAATCATTTGTTTATCAATCTGAAACCCGTACCATATCATTCATTAATATATTTATAAATAAATTGTCAACTTTTTAGGTAAAAAATAAATCTCAAGAAACCGATGCGCCCTTCATGATGTATGCACTAGCGTCAGTGCATGGGAGTATTATAAACACACCGCACAAATAGTATAATAGACTGTACGGTGCTATCTTCGTAACATAGCGCACTATTTCCCTATTTTAGATATGTCGCACTGATTTTAAAAAATGTTTTTAAATTGTTTATTACACAGTACTTGCATGGTGCACTGTATAATACAACACACCGGTGTGATAGGTTACATAGGGTGCACCGACAATAAAAAAAATCCATTTTTTTCAAAAATTCACGCAATGGATGACATGGATTGGGATTTGACTATGCAATTCATCCCATGGGTTGGATGTTAATCTAAAATTAAAATTCCTAATTCTGAAATCATAGAAACAGGGAGAAGAAAGGGAAGAAACAAAAAAATGAAAGGTTTAAGGTAAAAATGGATAAAACTACAGAAAAAAGTAAAAAAAAAAAAAAATCAAATTTAATCACGAGATCGTTTGAAATTCTATGCTACAAGGTTTGAATCACCAGAGGTTTGGATTATGATTGTCTGAATACTTCTGTTCAAACGTATTTTGCTGCTCCATAGTGCTCTCGTGCTCTCTTGTTCCAGGTATGTCTCCTGCAAATCTTTGGCTGAAAATTTTAGAAAAAATAGTGAAATAATGAAAAAAATTTCGTATTTAAAGAATTGTTTTATGAAATTATATTTTCAAAAATATTTTTCCACCCATTTTTAAAATTGCCACTTTTTTTTCACTTAAAGAAAATAGAGTTGTGATTTTTTTATTTGTGTTTATTCGTCATTGGTGCGTCACTTAATAGAACCCCACTGATGCTTCCATTGGTAACACAACACCGGTGCGTACTAACTAAAATGAATCGGTGCATAGTAACTATAATGCACTAGTGCGGTTATCTCTACATTAGCACCAATTTGTGGTTGAGGCACCGAAATTACTTTTACGTGTGTACATTAAAATTAGAAATCTTAGAGATTTACATTTTAGTATGAAATATGTGGTCCATTTCTTTTCAAAACTACACCTCTTCTTCTTTCAGAAAAAAGAAACTTGAACCTTACCATAACCTACAACAAGAAAATGTGCCCCATGATCTGCTTGTTGACCCATGATCTTCCTGCTCATTTGTAAGTTCCTCTTCCATCTTGGCACCAATTTCCTCTTTTCGCCTTTGTGCTTTCTATCTTGATCTTAACAAAGTTTATACAATCTTTGCTTTACTAGAAAATAACCTTGAATTTTCTAGGAGAAATGACAACGAGTCCTTCATTCTGCATTTTTTAGCAGAAGAAGACAGATTTTTGACTAGACAATTCATTATTACATGTGGAGGCAATGGTTTCCCGTAGAAAATAAGTATAGGGTTGAGAAGAGGAAAGACATTGTAAAACAGGCTATTACATTAGATTTTCCAATGGGAAACTGATTTGTAGGTGGAAATATGGTAGCTTCAAGTATCTATGATTTTCTCCCCACAGAAATGGTCACTGGATTTCCATTTATAATACAAATATACTTTTTACTAGTTTCATCCAGAGAGAGCATAATTTTTAATAACAAATGGAACCAAGGAATCCTTAAGTGTATCTCGTTCTCATTTTGTTCGACATTTCGTTCTTTGATAAGTGATAATTAACCTATACTTTCAAAAAATTGGATTTTTGGGTACCTTCCATGTGATGTTCCTCGTTATCCACAGGACCATAGCTCAGAAAAGTTAGAGATTCCATTCAGGTTCAATTGAAAGCCGAATATGTGATTTTATGCGATGTCAGATTTGCCAGTAAAATTTTATGTAAGCCAACCGAAGCTCAGACATTACTCCTAAATTCTTTTAAATGCATTCTGGAGAATATTTCCCTTCATGGGACATACCAGCCCAATAAAATCAATTTATCTTTCTCTATTATCCTTAAGGGAATGAGAATCCTTCCCTTCATGGTGCCTCTTTACTTTATCGACTACCTTGATTAATCTTTCTCTACTATCCAATATTTCCCTACCATCCTTTTAAGAATGAGAATTGTTACCTTCATGTGATCTCTTAGCCCATTCAAGAGACTCAATTAATCTCTCTCTGACATCCCTTCGCGAATAGGACTCCTTCCTTTCAAAGGACTGTTTCACCTTGCTAGTCACCAGAGCATCGACAAGTATTTCTTTGCCATCAACACTGATCTCCCTTTCTCCATCATGGCACCTCTTAACCCTATCGCCAACCTCAACCGAATGCTCTCTGCTAGTCTCAACTGAGCTTTCTCAACTGCCCTTCTCATATTTTTCATAAACCTTTTCTCCTTTTGTACTCTGTTGAGCTCTGTAGCTGTCTGCATCCCTGTAAGCATCTTTGTCCATATTTCTATTTCAATCACTCATTTTCTCTACTATAAACTTCTCAGTCGAAATTCAAACTCTCGTATTTTCAAACCCTCATCTTCTCAGAAAAATTCTTGCCCGTGATTTGAACCCTCCGCTGCTCCAATACTACACTTTACAGAATAAGTTTTCCTTCTTAGAAAAGATATCTCAATGACATACCTGGTTGGCGCGAGGTTTTATTTAACCTTGTTCCGGTGAATGGGGTTTGATAGGCACACCGGTGAGGTTTCGTAAGATCACAATTTATGTTTTAGTGTGGTGTTTTATAACGCACTGGTGCGGAAGAGTTGTGAAGCACTGGTGTTGTATAGTACTAAGATGCATCAGTGCGAGTTATGGTGATAAGCGCACCAGACGAAAAACTAGGAATATTCGCTAGAAATGGCGTACTATATAAAGTTCTCTTTTTTGGTATGTAAGATAATAATAAAATAATGATAATTATAAAGTACATGAATTTATTTGCATTACTTTCTAAACTTTATTATGTTACAAAGATTCATATTATTCTAAATTTATTATTTTACAATTATTTACAAATTTATAAATTTTAATAAAATCATTTCACATTAATAAAATTAAAATTTTACAAATACTTTACATACAATTGCAATTAAAATTAGAATTAGAATTACAATTACAATTACAATTACAATTTTACAATTTCACATACAATTACGATTAGAATTAAAATTACAATTTTAGAATTTTACATACAGTTACAATTACAATTAAAATTTTACAGTTACAATCATTTCACAGTAATACAATTAAAGTTTTACAAATATTTTACATAGAATTATAATTACATCTACAATTACAATTACAATTTTACAAATATTTAACATACAATTACAATTAATATTACAATTACAAATACAATTACAATTTTAGAATTTTATAGACAATTAGCCTTTACAATTACAATTTTACAAGTTTTCATATATAGAATTAAAATTAAAATTACAACTAGAATAATTTCACAATAAATTAAATATTACAATTACCATTAAAATTTTACATTAAAATTTCTACATACAATTACAGTTAAAATTACAATTACAAATACAAATACAATTTTACAATTTTACATACAATTAAAATTTCAATTTTAACTACAATCATGACACAATATTTAATAAATATCATGGTCATTTAATATTAAACTAATTAATAAACATCACAATCATGATAACCATCATACAAACATCATATTCGACTAAAAAACACATTCAAATTCGCTAACATCATCATGATCATGATCATCTAACAAAACACAATTAGCATTGTATAACATCATCACAACACAAACATAAAATATACATCTCATGTCAAATAACTCATGCTATCACATACACATCTATCTGCAAGTTGCACATTAAATTATATCTAACATGACCTAACCATATACACATCGTGATGATCACTAACATGTAAATTAAGTACAACTGCAACATGAACATAAAATACATCAACCATATATATATATATATATATATATATATATATATATATATATATAATTGAATAATGTTAAACATATACAACTATAATATAAATTTCATGGATTAGCTGGTGGTACAACATCAATAGTAGTACTAGTCAAGGCCTGCTCAGTCAATGGTGCAACCTCGACGGTCGACGGTCTAGCCTGCTCATGATTATGAGTACTGCTGTATGCTGCAGGCTGTTGACTGGACATGGTCGGTGGTCTAGTCTCATCTCCACGATGAATGCTTCTAGATGCTAGTGGAGGCTTCTCATCTGGCATGGTGTGAGGTGAACGACCATGATATGATGAGTCGCTACTCACGGGTTTTTGATCACATGATGTGTCTCGACCATGCCAATAATGTGCAACGGTCCTCCTCAGTCACTTAGCTAAGGTCGTAGCTCCTACGACATGCCACGTTAGTCTTTACATGTCACGCGACATGCATCTCCACATCTGTAAAAACCTACCATCGACCTGTATGTTTCTCATATGAGCAAACCTGATGCCCGCCTCAAAAATCAATGTAGTGAGTTGGTCACCCAACTCCATCCTCTATCTAGTATCAAGTCATCTGCACCTAGCAAAAGGTGGTACCGGTGCACTAGCAGAAGCGGGTCTCTCTTCACTAGCCTCTTGATGATCCTCAAAATTTGGCATGCCTTGATCATCATCAGGATCCACACCTGGATCATGTGGTGGTGTCGGCATGTCCTCGCCATCAAAAGACCCAATGTCTGCAAAATATATACAAGTACACAACAATAATTAGACAATTTTATTACACAATTTAATAAAAAAAGTTAAAGAATGTGTTAGAATAAATTTAAATAAAACAATAATATTACCTTTATCATCTGGTGGCTCATCATCTATGAAGAGGATATTGGCACACCCTTTCCAATCTAATCTAGCAAAAGGACATGGGAGCATAATGAGGGGATGTAGCTCGTCAAAACTGGCTAGCAACTCTAGTGCATCATGTGATATCCTCGCTGGAAACACATTCTTTCCCCTCTTGAGCATCATCTACCCCCACATGTCAATCCATGCTTCGAACATTGGCCTACGAGGCTACCAAACAAAAGTAAGCCTCTTCTCTAGAAACCTCTCAAAAAATAAACAAAAAGGCTTTGAAGAAAAAGGGAAGTTCACCCTCCCTTGTGCATGAGCACGACATCTATATAAGGTTGTATAGAAGTGCTGCAAAAAAATGGTAGACCACCTGACAAGTCATGGCTCCTATACTAAAGAATTAACATAATATATAAGCAAACAACTAATGCATTTCGCGTCACTCATGTTGTGTGAAATGGTCTAAATAAGAAGTGAGAGGCACTGTACCTCCTCACTACTAAATGCACCAATACATAATTGACCTCCAATGACCTGGAAATATGAAGGAGACAGTACATTTGATCCAATGTATTTTTGGGAGTACACTAACTGACTCCCTGCTACATAGCCAGCTAGAACCTCTCGCAACAATGGAAAATCCACCCCTCTCCTCGATAGCCTTGTAATGGAATATATATCCTCCTCATCGGGTGTGTACCACTGGTTATGACCAACCTAGAAAGTCTGTCGGTGGGCATTCCACCTGCGGACAAGATGTCTCAAAAACACACCATAGCCCTTAGGGAAGTAGCCTCCTCATAGACCTTAAGGAGGCCTACCTGCCTTAGAAGCCCCTGGGTAGCTGATGTAATAGGGTAAGGGTACGCATCTCTCTCCCTCTCTCGTGCCTCCCATAGAAGAACCATGTCATACTGCGCTGCTTGTTATTGTTGTTGTTCCCCCTCTTCTCTCTGAATGATTGACATATTAAATAAATTTTTTTATTAAATGATACATGTATTTAGCAATATACATATATAATTTAAAAAAAAAAGCAGTCGGTGCGCCACAAAAAACAGTCATGCACCGGTTCTGATGCGTATTTTTTTGTCGTGCACTAAGGGTGGTGCCCTAGATGAAATTCAATACACCATAAGTGGTGCACCTGAAAATTTTCAGAGCATCGTTGACTATGTACGGTGTCAGGAGTGCAATGCGCTGACTAAAATCTATGCCCCAACACATATAGTTGTGTCAGCGCACTGACCTCCTGATTAATTACATAGTCAACAATGTGTTCTTTTACCAGGCCACATCGTTGACCCTGTCAGAATGCCGAATGAAGTGTGCTGACAAACACCGGGGAAGATATTTCTGTCAACGGACTTCGTTGTCGCTATTCCACATGGTCAACGGTGCGTCCGGCTAAATGACTGCACCACACTTTTTTTAAAATTTTAAAATAATGTGGTGTGTCTTTAGATACTGCCCTGGAAATGGCATGGATACCGTTAGCACTAGTTGCGGTGCAGCCTGTAAATTTTACAGGCAACACTGCTTACCGGTGCGAGCCGAACAGCTTGAGTGCACCACGTGACAAAAATTGGTTTTTTTCTTTTAAATGATTAATTTTAAGGTTATTTGAAATTCTAATCTGCTAAAAAGCTTAATTATGGAAAAACAAGAAAAATACCTGTACATTTGGCCATCGAGGAGGGATATAGGCTGTAGAATTTGCAAAAGAAAAATTTCCCACCATTTTGCAAAATGCAAGCTAGAGATTGGTGGGCAATGCACAACAACAGTGCATGCAATGAGTGCAACGGGAGCACTGATGTCAGGGTGGCTCAAAAAAAGATAAATTGCATCGGTGCTTGAGAGCTGTGGAACATATCAAAAAATTTATAAGTAGTCCACTATATTTACACCATTCCAATTGGTTTATTGAAAAGAGGCATTCGCACCACTTCAATATACAACAAATTTTGCGAATATATCAACTATCATAAAATATCATAGGAAAGCTGAAGAAGTATGAATCTTCAACTACAACACTTAGAGGACATGCTCCACACATTACACCAATAACAAGTGAGCAAGAATCGACAAAAGTCTTGGCATGATAGGAACTTGAAGAGAAGGAACTTAAAATTAGGATACTCAACATAGTTATATGATAGTCGAATATAGGAAATCCAAGGAAATTATAAATTGCATAGCTTGGCTCCTTTGTAGTTGAATATATATATATATATATATATATATATATATATATATATATATATATATATATATATATATATATATATATATATATATATCCTTGAACAAACATTCAACTTAAAACACTAATAAGAAAATTATTCTAATAAATTGTAAATGGTACCCAAGTTAAATTATATATGACTTGATAGCATCAACATGTGGCTGGTAAAATCCTCTCTAAAGGACTAGGAACATGGGCTAGTCTAAAAACCACATTGTGACAGACTAACTAACTGACTAGATGTGTTATATTTTTCTTTAGTTTAATTTCAATTATTAGAAGTAATAAATAAATATGATCAGTATTAAACAATTATAAAGTTGGTAGAATAATAATTTTGACAACAAAATGAGCATTATTAATAAATAATAATTCCAATAAAATGAGCATGTTCAACATACAATGGAGCAAGGGTAATACTTAAGAAAATTTTTAAATAGAAAATCACAAGAAAATACAAGTTGGCATCGATTGTATCATGAAAGAATAAAATAAAGATGAATAATATTCAGTGAACAAGTTAAAAAATTGTCTCGACAAGGAATAAATAGGATATACTACAATTAAAAAACTAGACTTACCAAATGGTTATATTCGATTCAACCAGGAAGAAAGAGGATAGATCGCAAATCAGAAGTTTGATAAACCAAACAACTATATCTGAATCGGAAATCATGACTAATGGCATAATCACATCACATTTAAAAAATAATAATGATTCACCAAATTTAAAAAGTAAATCGACCATCAAATTAGGAAATCAATATTTCCCAGTCCATTGGCCCATAAATGTGCCAAGACAGGAAATGCTCATCATCAGATTAAATACTGCTTTAATTTGACGGTGGGAATTTTCTACCTCGGCCATTTATGGGCAGATGGACTGGGAAATAAGCCTCACCATCAAATCATGAAAAGTAAGTTGACCATGTGTATTGCACGAGCCGAGAGTTATGGAAAAATAAAACATCAATTTGATGATACATATTCGAAGGCAGGATGCCAATGGAGTTAATGAAGTAATTAATTCAATGACTATAAATTTGGAAGAGAAACTAGTCTCGCCTGCGAGTTCTCGCTGAGTGCCACATTCAAACTAACAGAGCTTCCAAATATTCCTAGCTCGACGATTTTTGACTCTAAATTGCTTGAGTTCCATATAGGGAAATAATTTTCAAAATATTTTTAACTCACTAAGAAGAGAGTTCATTTACAAGATGAGGATATGATTATGGAGTCGATAACTAAAGCTCGATTTGACTAGGATACCACGAGAGAGTTGGAGGTTCGACTCCACAATATCGAATAAGTGAAGATGGATGAACTGTCGTTGGAAAAAAACTTCGAGGCATTTAAGAAGTGGAGATTCATGGCAAGAATTGGACTAAGAATTTCCAAATTTTCCACCAAGAAAACATTTAGGATATTCTGGGTTCTCCCTTGGTCGCTGACCTCTGAGGCTTAAAAGAAGAAGTTGCCAAATTCATAATATTTCAATACCATGATGGAACGGTGTTTTTGGAGAAACCACTACGCATCACACCAATGGGCATCCACAATGTCACCAGGATACCATATATAAGTGAAAATAGTCCAAAGATAGTTTATTTGATTTCTTGGATTCAAGAATTCATTGGAGAAAAGAAAACCTTTTCCCTCCCTTCAAATTTTGAAAATTTCAAGTTTTGTTCCATAGGGGCAAGGACATGCTTGCAATCCTGCATTCCAAATTACTGAAGAATTTCTGTTGCATACTTACTCTAAGAAATGAAAATATGATGTGAACGTTGGAATAATACAACTCCAAGATAGTAGTGAAGTAGTCCCAAATCTGTCATCTTAAAACCTGCATGTAACTCCATTTTCACCTACTCAATGTGATCATCAATGTTTCTTGTGATGATCAAATCATCAACATACATAATCAAAATCACTAGATTTTTACCTTGTTGGCGTACATACAAGGTATCATCAGATTCACTGCGATGAAAACCAACTTGGCGAAGGTATTCATCCATTTTGGCATACCAATATCGAGGAGCTTGTTTTAACACATATAAAGCCTTTATCAGTTTGCAGACTTTATGTTCTTGTCCTTCAATTTCAAAACCTGGCGGTTGTGTCATGTACACTTCTTCCTATAAGTCCATTGAGAAAAGCACTTTTTACATCCATTTGATGAATTTTCCTTCCTTGATGAGCTGCTAAGGCAAGTGTGAGGCAGATGGCATTCCATTTAGCTGTAGGAGCAAACGTTTCCTCATAATCTATCCCTTCCTGCTGCGAAAAACCTTTAGCAACAAGTCTTGCTTTATACTTCTCAATATCACCATTTTTCTTGTACTTAATTCAATAAACCCATTTTCATCCAATAGGTTTAACATGCTGAGGAAAATCAACAAGTTGCCAAGTGTTGTTGTCTTGAACTACCTGATATTCATCAACCATTGCTTATTGCCATGTTTTATGTTTTAATACCTCTTGAAAAGAAGAAGATTCAGTAAAATCATTTGCTATTAAAGAAAAATTTCCTTAATTTTGGTTTTATCCCCTTGTTCCTGTTTTATTTTGTTCATTAGGCCTTACATCTTTCAAGAGTTGAACCACCCATTTCGGCAATTGATGTTCACTGGTTTGGGCTTGAGCAACCGCAGGTTCTGGGGGTGGAGAGTCATTGCCAAAAGAACTGTTGTTTCTAGGAGAGTTGGATGAACTGCTAGAATACCTGGATGGTGCTGATGAAGAAGACAAACAGGATGAATCATCTTCAGATAAAGGAAATTCAAGTTCATACCAACTTGGTGAATTTGGTTGACTTTGTAAACTTCCATGTCTTTTATCAATTTTTGTTTCTAACTTTTGAAGAAGAATTTCAACTTCTTCAACACTCTTACTCTCATTTTCATCAAAGATCATATCTCTGCATACAATAAATTTCCCATTCGACAAAAGTTGGCACCCTTTCTTCTCATAAGAATACCCGATAATTATGCACTTTAAGCTTCGTGCATCAAGCTTAATTCATTTTTCCTTGGGAAATAAGGCATAACAGATAGATTCAAACACTTTTAGATGCTTAACCCATGGTTTGAATCCAAACCATGCTTCATAAGGTGTGATTTTGTCTAAAGAAACTGTGGGAGATCTGTTTCTCAAGTAGACAACGGTATGAACTGCTTCAGCCCAATATGAATCACTCAACTTTTTGAAAGTTAACATAGATCGCACCATTGCTAACAATGTACGATTCATTCTTTCTACTACCCCATTTTGCTGTGGAGTGTATACATTGGTAAGATGTCGTTTTATTCCATTTTCCATGCAATAATTTTGGAATTCATTTGAAGTGAATTCTCCGCCGTTGTCAATTTGAAGAGTGCCAATCTTCTCCTTTACTTCATTTTCAATAAGCTTATGAAAAGTTTTGAACTTTTCTGATGATTCTGAATTTTGCTTCAGGAAATATACCCATGTCATCCTGCTAAAATTGTCAATAAAAAGTAAAAAATATCTGCAACTTCCAAGTGAAGTTGGGAAGGGTCCACAAATATCACTATGAACCAACTGTAAATGCCTGTCTGCTCGCCAGGAACTGGTGGGAAAAGTCCCTTGATGTTGGTTTCCAAAAATGCAAGATTCACACTTTGCATTTTCCCTTTTGAAGGTCGAAAGTCCTTTAACCATGCCCTGTTTTTGTAACTGAGAGAGACTGTCAAAGTTGAGATGGCCATATCTGACATGCCGTAATCTGATTGGTGAAATATCTATACTTTTTGCGCCTGCAATGTCAGAATGTCTTGGAATAACTGTCCCTTTCATCCTTAACATTTTTCCATCTTCATAACCTATCATTACTATTTGCATGTTTTGTTTGACTGAGTTGATTTTAACTGAGCCATGTTTCATAATCACTGTATGCCCGGTTTGTCGAATTGTGACTAAGGAAAAAAAAAATTCTTGAATGTTGGGACATACCATACATTAGAAATAATTCTTTCTCCGATGCTTGGTAAAAAAACTTTAACTACACCTTTTCCTGAAGGAGTATGTTTGTTTTTGTCAGCAAGATAGATTGAATTTAGATGACATTCTTTGAAACTCCAGAAGAAGTCACGTCGAAATTTCATGTGTTGAGTTACACCTCTATCAAGAATCCATGATTCTTCATAATCACTATGGAGAAAGCTGAAACCTATAAAGTTGTTGCTTCTGTGTTTGTAAAAACATATTCAGAAATATCAGGATCATTTTCATCATTTGCAAACTATGCTGAGTTTGGATGAAACTTAGAAATTTTCTCAATAGAAGTTCTACAATCTGCTGCATAATGACCAACTCTGTTGCATCGCCTGAAAACAATTTGACTCAAATCGGTGCCTCTTCCCTGAGACTGTCCTCTACCTTCAGACTGTCCTTGACGTCTTCTTTGTCCTTTGTTTTGATTTTTTCCTCTTTCTAGACTCTATCCTGTGCCTCGATGATATCCTTTGTTTTGATTGTTGCCTTTGCCTTGAAAATTATTTTTGCCTGAATTGGAGCCTGTGTTGGAGTTGTTTCCTCTGTGTTGATTGTGACCATGACCTTGTGCTGCTTGATTTGGATTGAAACTACCTCTTCCTCTGTTTCTGGAACTGTCAGCTAAGGAGTTGCTTGAACTGGCTTCGGTGAGGAATACATCTTCCCCAATCTGCTTCTTCTTCCCGAAGTTTTTATCATGATATGCTAACATGTCACTCATTTCATCAAATTTGATCTTCTCTAACTTTCCAGTGACTTGAAAAGTTTCCAAAAAATGAGTATATGATGATGCAATCCAAGAATTAAAATTGTAGCTAAGAAGCTTTCATCAACAGCTTGAAAAACAACATTGATGATTTCTTTCTTAATGTTTTAAAGTCGTGAAATGTACTCAAGGACATCACCACCTTCATTTAATTTCTGTTGAAGCAATTTTAATTGAACATCAACCTTCTTTGATTCAGGTTATGTATCAAAGAGATCTTTGAATGTATGTAAAGCAGCCCATGCATCTGAAGAATTCTCAATGTGTATGTACATTTCATTACTAACTGAAGCTTTTATAAGAGCTAATGCCTTGGCATCTTTTATTTCCCATTTTGCAAGTGAATCTAGATCTGTTGGTTTATTTGGCTTAATGTTTCCATCACAAATTCCATGCCACAATTCATTAAAAATAAGAGTGCTTTCAATTAGACGTCGTCATGTCTTATAGGATTTCACTCCTTCTAGCTTATTAGTTTCAGAGAACAGATTAATTAATTTCGACATTGGAGTGTTGAAGCAGTGCACCAAAAGAATCAAGCACAAAAAATTGAGCAACTTGTCATGCCACGACACACACCACACAAAAAATGACACATGACCCAGGAAAAAATCTATCGGTGCTTGGCCTTGACCCTCAAATAGTCATTGAAACAAAAGAAAAATGACTGAGCTTTGCACTTGGCTCTAGTCAATTTCTCAAATATTTGCAAGGTAACTTTCAAAATTTGACTTTTACAATGATGCTCTTGCACAATTTGGTAAAAAAAAAGTTACCCCCCTCAAAGTAAAATTACTTTGAGTCACACTTATCTCTCCAGAAGCAAATTACAAAAAATCACCTTATTACTCCAAAAATATTACAATGTTCTTCAAAAAAAAAAATTATATTTATTCCTCGAAATACAAAGTGCTACTTCAGCTTATGATCCCAATTACAATTTTAATTACAAAAAAAAATGTAAATCCAATGAGTGCACACAAAAAAAAATGTTTTTGGTAAAAAAATAGCCTCAGTCTCTGCAATCTCAGAACATCACCTGGGAATTCTCGGCCTTGGTTTCCTTGAACCCGATTTTGGCACTAATTTTATCATCTCAGAAGAGATTAGGATATCTTTGCCGCAACATCTATTGGATCTCTTCCGCACCTCACCACGCTGCACCAAAAACTGAATATGAACTTTCACATTGGCAATGATGACAGCAGGTTTATCAATTATCTTTCAACAAATACATGTTAGTTCTAAATTTGTCACCCCCTTTATTTCTGGATGCCTTTTACCCTTTCAAATTCCGGAAGCGCGTAGTTTTTCTCAACTTCCCAAGCTACCTATGCTATATATGTGAATGAAAATTTGGCATCCCTTTCATCTGTGACTTCTCTTAAAAAAAAGTTTCAAAGTGATCCATAGGTACCATCAAACAATGCATGAATGCATGCTGAACAACAACGTGACGTGCTTGAGTGACAAAAGGCCTAAAATTCTCTCTGATCCAGAAGTAACGGTGGAGAAACAAGAAAATACGATGCAGAGGAATTTGGAAAGGTATCCACGCCCTCCAGTTGAAGTGTATTCCTTTGATGTCCTTGTAATATGTCAGTGAATTCAGAAATTCATTGTGGCATAGCAGAGTTGTATCAGAAAGCTGCAAATTTTTTTTTTTTTTTGGGAAACACGGTGGTAATAAAAAATTCTCTGTGTTAATTTCGAACAATTTCCAAGACTTCACGTAAATAACAATCAAACAACTTCAACATAATTCCAATTTTGATTTAAACATGCACTGTGTTTTCCTTTTTAGCTATAGACTTGCTACACTAATGAATTCCATCGTCTCTATCAGCGCTGGTTCCAGAAGTTTAACACAACTCTTACAAACACAGTCACCTCAACAATTTGAAACAAAAAATGAAAAAATTGTCTCCAAAATGGCATTGAGTGGTATGCATGAGATATCAATGTTGACTCTTCATTATGAACATGAACAAAATTCACGCAGATTTTGCAGAAAATTCACACAGATTTTGCATTTGTTCTTGATAATAAAAATGATTTTAGAATTTACAAATCTAAAATCAATAATAAAATTTATGTTCCTTTTACAAAAAAAACTTGACAAATTCCATACCAATAATTTGCTGATCAATTCAATGGAGTTGAGTTTTCCATGAACTGGTAGAGTTGGAATCCTCCTCCTCATATCCAACGCAATATCGCAGCTCCATTATCATTGCTCAACGAAATGGGCCGTCTTGCCAACGCACTCATTAGAACCACAAAACACCACTGGAATTATGCAGTTATTTACACTGGTCATAAAAAACATTTAGAATGAGCTATT
The DNA here is from genome assembly GCA_034641835.2 of Pinus albicaulis. Taxonomy (NCBI): domain Eukaryota; kingdom Viridiplantae; phylum Streptophyta; class Pinopsida; order Pinales; family Pinaceae; genus Pinus; species Pinus albicaulis. The sequence goes on from CM076574.1 coordinate 330,379,130, forward strand.
TATATGCTCAATGTCCTAATCACTAATTATGGATCACTTATTAAATAACAAGTGTCCACTTACACTAAATACTATTCCAAATAACTAGCTAACAAAAAGGCCTAAGATACGACACATTTGGAGAGTCATATCTTGTTACAACAATAAGATAATTCTAAATGTCTCCATAAACTAATTAAATATTCTAGAATAATAATTATTAATTTAATATCTTAAATTAATAATTATTTTATTCAAACTTTATAACCTATGATAATATTTATTTTTGGATCATCTAACATTCCCCCCTATGATCCAAAGATACATTACAACAGATACCAAGTTCATCCCTAAACTTAGTAAATTTTATTCTTCCAAGAGGTTTCGTGAAAATGTCGGAGGTTTGATCTTCTGAAGGACAATACACTGGCTTGATGACGTCCTTTGCAATGAGAGATCTAATATGATAAATGCCAATTGTTTGTTTATAATGTATCTTTAGTTCGCCGGGAAAATGTTAGATGATCCAAAAATAGATATTATCATAGGTTATAAAGTTTGAATAAATATTATTAATTTAAGATATTAAATAATTTATTATTCTAGAATAACTGACAGTTTATGGAGACATTTAGGGTAACTTATTGTAACAAGATATGACTCTCAAATGTGTCATATCTTAGGCCTTTTTTATTAGCTGAACCATTTGGAATAGTATTTAATGTAAGTGGACACTTGTTATTTAATAAGTGATCCATAATTAGTGGAAGTTAGGACATTGAGCATATAAATAGCTCATTGAAAGAGTGTTTTTGTTGTTCGGGTGCAAACTCTTGCATAATTCCAATGTAATTGTTTTTCTGATTAATAAAATTTCGTGTCTGAGGACACTTCGACCATTATTCTAAAGCCCTAATTATAAACGTAGTACATAACCCACAAGTAAAATGGGCATGCATTATTTTTTCTCTTTTCCTTACTCCAACGAATTGGGTTTTTGACATCAAATTGAACATTCTCAAAGAAATTAGCCAAATTACCAAAACATGGAAAATATACAATTGGGTTGAGTATGTTGCCGATATGATAAAATCCAATTTCCAATACTGTCAAAACTATGGTAAGATTATTCGCTCCCCATATTGATTAATTTTGTTAGCCATGAAAGGAAAAATTCACAAAAAATTCTATTCCATTAATGAAAAAGTATAAAATATTTGCACATGGTTGGTCGAGATCCCCTGAGTCGGTTTCCACAAAATAAATATTTAGGAACCAAATATTAGATTTAAAAATGGTGTAAAATAGATGGTTGGTTCCGTAAATGATTTGACAGATTCTTCATAAAATTTCACACATTCAACTATGCCTCGACACAATGATGTTTTCGTATGTCGATCACTCTAGTGATGTCAACTACCAACCTTCTATTGATCAAATATTTGAGGATTTAAGTGAAAAAAAAAATTTGTTGGCCTTATTCCACCAAATTATTGGGAGCCAAAAAATAAAGTCTTTGTAGCATTAACATATGTAGAGTAGGAGGAGGAGAAGGAATAAAAGTTGTATACAGTTCCATTCAAAATCACCTAATCAGGGCCTCTGTTGGAATCCTCAAAGGAGTCTTCAAGAAAAGAAGTCGATAAATATGTCGAGGTCAAATATTAGGGAGTAAGAATTAATCGGAAAGAAGTCTTAACAAACATTAGACTTGACAACCCTAAATTGCAACATTGATATGACTCAATTGCAAAGTAGGTCTGAGAGGAGATGACAACAAAAGGAAAAGTGGTCAAAAATAAAAGAAAATCTTACCAAGTTTACTGGAAAAAGTCCCATACTAAACAATATCTTCATGCCACTCCTCACCATCATCCCAACCAAAAATTAGGGATTATAAACACTCTTTATAAGCAAAGAGTTGAAACATTGATACATACTTAAGATATGGAGAAATCCCATCTCATATTAAATGTGTTATTGAAAAATGGATACAAACAACATGGCGATGTGAGGAAGCTTTCTAATAAAACACAGCATGGAAAAAAATAAAATTTTGGATAACTGGTGCTTGGTGACTTATATTCTTGGGACCACTCACAAAATTGCCCATATAAAAAAAAATAGAATTATGACTACCATCAAACTTTTACTACTTGAATTATGTTAAGGATCCCATTGACCCTAAACGCCAAAATGGTGTTTATTTGATTCAATGTTCTTGTGGAATTCCATATGTTGGGAGACTGACTAATCCATCAATAATTGTAAACTTGAACATTCTACTTATATAAAACACAATCGATAAAAAAAACTCTCCACTTGTAGAGCATTCTGACAAAACTAAACATAATATTTGCATTGAGAAAACCTGCATCCTTGCTAAAATTGATCACTTCTTCCACAAAAAATTTAGAGAGGCCATTGAAATCAATCAAAATCCATAATACCTCAATTGGGATGAAGGATGAGTCATAAGTCAAAATTGGATTCCCACATTAAACATCGAAATCCATGTTTTCCCAAACCCCTTCAACTTTAGTCTCATTTATCATTAATTCTCTCCCTAGGTTTAATCAGTTTATAGTATTCCTTTCACAAAAAATACATCTAAATATTTTTAAGACGCTAATTATTTTTAATATTTTTAATACTAAGAATATACTAATTATTTTTTAAATATAAAAGGATGCATTAATAATTGTTTTTAATATTAAGAATAATTCTTGAAATATAAAATAATGCATTAATAATTATTTTTAATAGTAAGAATATATTAATTATATTTGAAATATAAAGAATATATTAAATATAACAACATATAAATTATTATTTTTAATAATATGTAACAAAAACATTAATCCATATTTGAAAAACATATTAATTCTTTTTTAATACATATCAATTTAATAATTTTATTAACATAGTATATGCATAAATCCTTTCTTAATAATTTTCATGGTCATCCAATTTCTGAAAAACCAAAAAAAATACCTATTTACTAATTAATAGGGTTTGATTAGTTTACCATATTCATTTGTATCTTAATGATGAACCACACTTTTGAGTTCAAATCTTTGATCTCCAAATCAACATAAATGTGATGAATCTAGAAAACCAATTGGAACAAGCTAACAATCATAGAAATATTAAATCTGAAAAATCATGAGTTTTTTGGGTCCTTTTTCAACCTTAGACCTTGAGAAATGCCAAGGATATTTTCATTGAAATAATAAAGTAGAAGATTATGGCCAATCATCAAAAGGAAGCACATCAACAGTCGACACAAGTACAACTAAATGTTGATAAGGGAACCCACCACAAAAATAGACCCAAGGTTAGTTGAGCAGGGGTGGAAAAGAAAAGGATAAAGTACCACAACTAGATATAGTCTCAGACTCGTGTCTTGTCACTTCAACACCTATTGTAGGATTTAATGGTGGTAAAAATATAAGAACAAATCAACAAGTCAAAATTATTGAGATTTCATTAGAACAAGTCGAGCTGACTGACTTGAGCAAGGGTAATTGGGTAACTATTGAACTAGAAATGACAGAACTTTGGGTACATCCTAGACTTAGTAGAAAGAACCATCTAGAATATAGACCATGTTGTAACCAACCACCCAAACATTAGGAAAATGATCAACAAAATAAATTCCTACTAAACCATACGACCTCACTTATGCATATGCTAAACTTGTATTTTCTTTTCTAGAGTATTGAGTGAAAGAGGCTAGAGGAAGATGAAAAATGAGAGCGGTCGACTGCGATAGATTAAAGAAAAATAAGAAATAACATTAGCATGTATGGTTGGACTACATGACATGTGAAACATAAAAACTCAACATAGACAATATTTTTAGACTCATTGATCCCCTTGTTTCTATTCAACAATTAGTTTACCAATCGGTAGACTATAATGTGCAAATGAATGAACACGTAACTAAGCTTAAAAAATAGGAAAATGCACATGGAAACGAGGTGTTTTTAGGATCATTGAAGAGGAACACAAGGAATTTGTGAGGGCCAATTATAAATTAGAAGAAATAATGGACACGGTTTCCACATTAGGCATAATCTTCAAAAAAATGGATGACGTATATGTCAATCACATGTAGTTGACTGAGAGCACAAAACATTCTCTTTCATGCCTTGTCATTATGAAATCACATGATCTTCGAGAGTCGAACTAGCTCAATTGCATTAGAGAATCAAATTGCACCAAAAAATAAGACAAAAATGCAATTGATTCAGGAATAAAAAAAATGGCTTAGGGAAGGAAAGAAGTCACGGATGTAAGAAACCAACACCACTGGTCATTTATAAATAATCCATGATGGAATCCAATGGTTGGAGAAACAAGGTATTCCTGACAAATCTTAGTGGATGATAAATTTTGATACTTGGACGATTTATAGACTTTGGAGGTGCAAGCTCAACAATTGGTAAAATATTGGTCGATAGTTGACTGACATTTATGGTCAATTCGACCCATCATCGGAACAATGAAATGAACTGACACCTCCTTGGCCCATTTTTTTTTTTGAAGAAATCATGTTATAATGTATCCCAATGCCTAAACAATAATCTGATGTACAAGAGATTGAAGTGGAAGGGCCCAAATGGTTTTTTGGAGATAAACATAGACACAAAATTCACATTTTAAGTTCACCCGACAAGACTCAAACAACATCAGTTGACTAGCCCATAAGATATGTTGACCATCCAATTCATCAACAACCTAACTCACAACTGATGCCATTTCCAACAGGTGATTCATTTCCAACCAAAAAATATTCCCTTATATTTTCTACTTCTATTTGTATCCTCTATACAATTTTTCTAAAATTTTTAAGTCTCCAAATATCCTCGCTTATTTAGGAAAAATAAGGAATTGAGGGTGGTGTAGATGTTGGAGGGGCTAGTTGAGTTAGTCAAACTATCATAGTAAAGTCAAATTATAAGAATTGTATTTTAAGTTGGTCAAATCTTTAATCAAGTCGACCGACTGAGTCAGTTTCGTACAATCAGTTAATATTGTTAAACTGATGTAACCACACACACACAAACACACACACAGAGATATATATGGTGAGGATATCTAATATAAGTGTTGATTTACTGGTTCTCCAATACTTTGTGTCTCTTATTTTTTCCATGCATTTCATATGATTATGTAGTTACTTGCTATTCCTTCCTACTGGAAACCCATGCATACTTTCTGATAGATTATAAGACCCTAAAAATAGCTTTTTCTTTGACCCATTTGGTGACACATTTGGTGAAAATAAATATATGAGCTTTCTATTTGGATGGAGGGTTAAAATATTCGATAAAATCGAGGGCCCACTTCTCAAAATGCTCCACCCCATGTTGATTTTGTAGTGGTATCTCATAGGAATGAAAAAATTGTTCCATTCTCTAGATACTAGCACAGCTTCTCACTTATTTTCTTCTTGGAAAATTCTATGGCAGTAGTAGCCTAGGCGCAATACTTTATGTGTAGAATTTTTATCAACAAAGTTTCCTCTACAAAGTTGATCATGACAAGGTTTTAGGATGTAATAAATATCGTCTGCTCAAAAACACAATTAGATTATGTGATCCAATATTGTGTGAAAGAGGTAACCTTGAACCCATGAGGTGCAAGTAGCTTTTTTTCATAGTCATCTCTCTTTCTTTTTGTAAGAAATATGTTGAAATGTTTTCCGCAATGAAATAGTTAGTAATGAATGCAAACCATGTTGTTTTAGTAGATATTTATTTTCCAAGCTTATCAATGATAGTGATATCTACTAACAGAAAATAGTTTGCATATATCACTTCTATACATAAATAATCTCTGAGTATTAATCCATTATACATATACTAGTGTTTTGGAGAAGGCATAATTAGAGGGATACTCTCTTAGAACCATTTTGCAGTCACTCTCTATAAGATATATTTCGAAAGGTAGTTTGATATTTTTTAGAGATCATAGACTTAGGGTCTAGTCTAAAATTAAATATATAAGTAGAAATAGTGATAGAATGTCTCTAATTAAGGCTACTATCTCTATCTCAAGAAGAAGGATCAACTTGGAAATCTGTAGAAGTCACTTCTAGAAGTTGAGGAGCAACAACATTATCTTTCACTTTTGTGTGGCTCATTGAAAGAAATATTGGGAGGAAGCACCTTGAGACCAACTTGAAGAAGATCAACATAATTGAGTGTTAAAGTAGGTATTAAGCTTATTTTATGTCTCAAAGAATCAATAACAATTCCTTCATTTTTTAATAAGCTCAATGAAACATCAAATCATAGAAGACATGTATGTGATCTTGAGGTAGGTATAACATGTTTATTTGAGTATTTAATTATAGGGTTTACAAATTCTTATCTCTATTTAATGGACCAATTATTAACAATTGAGTAATAAAAATACTCAATTGTTAGTAACTGGTTCATTAAATAGTGAATGGAATATGATTAGTGTGTATAAATGTCAGATACCTAGTCATATAGTGCCAAAAATTATTAATAGAATACACTACCACAAGAAATTCCTTTTTGATAATTTTATTGTTTAGTTTTGCATGGGTATTATTCTTAGTAATGAATTATATTTCACATGGCTTATGTTATTCTTTTTGTCCAAGGGACACACCTACAATATTTTTTAAGTTATTTGTTGATATATGGAACTACAAGAACCAATTTGGTCCCCTAAAAATTGGTCTTACAAACTACTTCTATTCCAAAGCTTCAAAAATAGATTGAAATTATTTAGTCCAAGAGAATAATGCATCTTTAGAAAATAATGGAAAAATAGGAGATGCAATTTTGGTAAAACTTTCAATAAAGTGATGATAATAACTAGCATGTCTTAAAAACTATGAACATCTTTTTGTGTTTTTTGAATGAATTTTTATATCACGTTGATTTTTTTTTATCCAAATTTACTCAATAAGTAAAATGTAGTGTGCAAGGTCTAACCTTTTAGTTAGTAACATATGGTAGAGTATCATCATTGAGGGACAAGTGGCACTTCCTTGCATTCAATGAGCACTTTCTCTAAATTGGCCAAGGATTCATTAGATGTGTCAAAATAAATTATGAAATCATCCATATACACTTCTACACAATCATGAATAAAATTTAAAAATAAACCAAGTACAACCCACTAAAATAAAAATACCCTAGTGCAATAATCAATAGGAAAAGGTTCCCCGTGAAAAGGTAAAGATAATGTTTTCTTGGTCCTTGGGGGCAAGTTGAGTTTGGTTATATCTATTTATCCCATCAAGGAAAGAGAAATACATTTTTTCTCTCTAATGTATGAAGGGATTTATCAGTAAAATGTAGAGGAAAATGATCTTTCGAAGTAAATTTGTTCAATTCTCTATAATTCATGAAAATTTTACATTTCCCATTTTTCTTAGGAATGATTACAAGAGGTAAAACCTATTGACTATTATAAATGGGATATATGAAATACACATTTAGAAATTCTTCAACTCTTCCTTCACTATATTATGCATTGCAGGGTTCATCCAATGTTGGGGTAGTCAAATATGTTCCCGGGGTGAAAATGTGAAGTTGGGTTACACTTTTAGCCCTTTTTTGAGAAAAAAACTTTCATTTTTTTCGGTTCTTCAAATTTCTGCAAACTATAAAAAAATTTCTGTTTAGAATTTAATTTTGCGATAAAAATAAAAGTTGTCATAAATTTTGTTAGCTTTCTATTACTTATTTTTTAGAATTTTTTTATGCACATTTGATATGTCAACTTAGCGTTTCTTTGAGTGTGTGTTTTTTTACAATCAAAGGATTCATAAGAAGTCATGTTAATTCGCAATGTTGTATTCTTTGAAAATTTATGTTTTTGAGAAAAGAAAATGTGTTACAACAATTTAGCAGAGTCTACTTCAGTTTCGTCATATTTACAAAGCTAATGGATGCATATCATAATTACTAGAATTTTTTGAACAGGTCCAATATGAAAAAACTGCATATTTTGAGTATGTTTCGCGACACAAGAATTTTCTTAACATATAAGTTATAAACTAAAAATCTAAAAGCTACCCATTACAGATGACAGACCAATGTAATGCCCCATAATTTTTTCAATTTTTTTTACAATGTATTTTGGGAGATACAGAATTTTGATTTCACTGAATCATAATGACCCTCAGAAATTGTTTGCACCCATTTTATTACAAAATTAATAAAAATTAGTAAATATTTATGAAATTCCATAAAAGTTATATTTCCTGAAAGTAGATTCAATTCTAAAAATGCTTGTCTTGGTTCCGATAGTTAATTCAGAATGTTTCATGGAGTTTAATCAGTCCAAAGTTTCAGAAACGTATTCAGAGTTTGGATCTGCGTAACTAGTGACATGTTAGTTTGGCCGAACTTTGAAAAAAAGTTCGTCCGAACTATTTTTTGTGCAAACGGGCGATTAAGTCTCATGCCTTAATAGTTTGGCCAAACTTTTTTTCAAATTTCGGCCAAATTTTTGCCTTATTTTCCGTCAGCCGAAAATTTTTGCAGAACCCCTCCAAAAATACGTTTCGCAGCAATATAAATTGCCATGAAATCATTCATAATTTTCGCACATTTCACACATTTGGTCTGATTTTACAAAGGTCTTGGTTTGGGTTTAAAGACGTTTCTTGGAGATTTTGGTTTAAGGACATTTCTTGGAGGCGGTATGATTTTACAAAGAATTGTTTTGGGTTTAAGGACTTTTCTTAGAAGACATTTCTTGGAGGCAATCTGATTTTGCAAAGAATTGTTTTGGGTTTAAGGAATTTTCTTGGACGTATATTCAAAGGACATTTCTTGGAGGTATGTGATACATTTTTTTGGATGTTTTTTTTTCTTCATTTTTTTTGAAATTATAGATTTGGGCTTAATTTTGAATTCTTGGAGGCAGTCTGATTTTGCTAAGAATTGTTTTGGGTTTAAAGACACTTCTTGGAGGACATTTCTTGGAAGCGGTCTAATTTTGCAAAGAATTGTTTTGGGTTTAAGGAATTTTGTTGGACGTACATTCAAAGGACATTTCTTGGAGGCATGTAATGCATTTTTTTGGATATTTTTTGTGCTTCATTTTTTTTGAAAGTATGGATTTGGGCTTAATTTCAAAAAGACATTTTATGGAAGTATTTTTTGAAGTATTTTTTAAAGTGACGGTTTTTTTAAAGTTGGAGGCATTTTTTGAAGTGACATTTTTTTAGAGTACATGTTTTGAGTTGAAGTAAATATTTTGAGCTTCGCTTCATTTTTATAAGACATTTTTTTCTCGAATTTTTTAAAGTAAGTGTTTTGGATTGGAGTACGTATTTTTTGCAAAATTTTGAGTTTTTTTTTTTTTTAATTAAACCTTTTTTCATGCTTTTTCTAATTGAGTTATTGTCTAAATTATTGAAGGAATTTTTTTGAACTTCATACTCTATTATCATGGGAAATTGAAGGAATTGTGCGAGAAAATATGATAAAAAAAGAGACCTTGAGGAACGTAGAGAAGAGACAAGACAATCTCGCAAAAGAAAGATAAAAGCACTCTCAAATATTGAAGGGGAAAATCAACCTCAACTAGAAATTGAAACAAGTATGTAAATGTAAATATTATGATCTATTGATATATTTAAAATTTTCCTAGTGTAAAATGTGAAGCTTAATTTTTATTTGATGAACTAATTTAAAAAATATTTTGCAATGTAAACAAAGAGAGATATTCCTCAAAACATTGATGATGAGATACAAAATTTTGAAAGCGAAAGTGAAAGAGATATTGAACCAATGATTGAAGATGGTGAAAATATTGAAATAAATTCAAGTGAATAAATTGAATCACAAGGTATATATATATATATATATATATATATATATATATATATATATATATATATATATATATATATATATATATATATAGAACACATGCACGTATTATTGAAATTATACATCTATTTATTAATTTATTTATTTATTCAAATATGTACAGATGAAATCATTGTCGATGATGAGATGTTAGAAAATGTTGACACTCACACATATGGAGATACAAAACCTGACCATTATATACGATATGGTGTTAACCGCATTTTTGAAACGTATTTCATAAAAGAGTAGGGGATAGTTCAAGCTCAAATGTTGAAAGGTCTCCTATCATTAAGGAAATTAAAAGAAGCTACGACACTACTGGGTATTCAAAAATTAACCAAAGATAAAAAAATGAAAGAAAATGTGATACAAAATATAAGTAGTTCTATAAACTTAATTAGGAGCTCTAGACAGAAAAATGTTTCAATTGCACATAGAGGAATACATATGGCAATGGTTTCATCAATCACTAAAGAGAATCGTTTGGTAACATCTATGGCACGAGCATTAGGAACGTCGCGAAATTTTTTGCAAAAACATCGAAAATTTCAGCTCCAAATAAATGTAAATGATGAACTCACTTGTTGGAGAGCTATTTGTAGGAAACCATACAAAGATAGACTTGGAGAAAATGTTAAAAAAATAATATATGAATATTGGAAGAACAATTCGTGTGCGTCACCAATTGCAAAGCATGTGATGCGAATAAGAATAGCACGAAATCAGTACGAAGAACATGAAAAATATTTCTTGGAAACCACTCAGATAGAGTTATTCAAAAATTTCAAAGAAGAGAATCGTGAAATTCATGTTTGAATCAGTGCTTTTGTTCAACAAAAACCATGGTATGTAAAACCTATCACCGTATGCGACACTTTTTGTTGCCATTATCATGTGGAATTTGAGATATATTATGACACATTCCTTGATTTTGGTAGAACATTATGGAAGGATTCACCTCCTCCTTCCACTATCCATGATTTCATATCTCAAATTCTATGTGAAAGAGAAAGAGATGAACTATTTGACAAAAGGAAATGTGTTGGTGGTAAAAAAAGCGATGATTGTGGAAATTTGAATAAATTTCAAAACAAATATCGTACTGATATAAATGATCAATCATTGTCCAACATGAAAGTGAAATGGAAGAGATATGAATATATCCATACATCGATTCAAGGTTCAAATAGTGTTAAAATAATTGAATTACAAGAAGACGAAATTTTTGTGATAGACTTTTTGGGAGAGTTTGAGGCAAAAATTTACAAATACACCAAGCATTCCCATAGAGCTCAATGGCAAGACTTGCAATTCAAAAAATCTCATGAATTTTTTCCACTAGGGTCCATTTTTTCAGTGATTGATTTTGCAGAAAACTACACATTTGTTCCACAAAAAGAAATTCAAAGTGTATACTATCATTATGACCAAGTCTCCATGCTCGTCCATATTCTATATAGACACGCTGAACAAAACGTCGATCATATAGAAAGTTCGAGTGAAAATTGACATATCATTAAAGAATATCACTTTTATATCGGTGACGATCGTACACATGATACACATTTTGTACAACATTGTTTTGAAAAAATTTATTATTCGTTGACAAATAATTGAATAAAATTCAATGAACATTGGATATGGTTAGATGGATGCACAGGTCAATTCAAATCTACACGATCATTCTTTTGGTTGTGTTGTATTCATAAGAAAACATGCATTAAACATTGTTTGAATTTCTTTGAGACTGGCCATGGAAAAGGAGAACATGACGGTGCAGGGGCATGAATAAAACGAGCATTTAGAAGATATCAAATGAACCCCTTTGCAAGCCAACTTATGGATGCGAAAGAAGTTGTTCAATGGTGCATCGCTGCTATTATTCATCAATATTTTTGCATGTTTTGATGACTAGATTCCTTGGCTCAGTTTTCTAGAAGCTAATCTTGATCTATCAATTTGTCACCTAGAAAAAACCTCAAACAATTTTTTGTCTTCCTACCCCTCTCCTTTAGCCTCTGATGAGAAAACCCTTCAGTTTTCTAAACCTATCAGTAGCCCCCAAAAACCCAAAACAAGCCAAAACATACTTAACAACTCTTTATTTATTTTTCTCCTTTTGATCAGTTCCCCTAAAAAACCCAAAACAAACCAAAACATACTTAACAAATAGCCTAAAATCAAATATACAAAAGCAAAATTTTACATCCTTTGCATAATAGAGAGAGCCCTCTCTGAGTCCAAGAATGCTAGGTCCTAGGACTCCAAAGCTTGTTCTGATGTTACACTGTCTTTTCATTTACCAATCCGCCAAATTACGGGACACTAACATAATGGCGATCACAGTGGGACATATTGAGTGTATAACAGTCTATAAAACTCTTTTACACTCATTAGTCCTTCAAAATTAAAATCATACAATCAACCTATAAAATCATTTAGAGTAAACTCTTATTGTTTCACCACCTTAGCTAAGTGATCAACCAGGTTTAGGACACTCTTATAAGCTAGGCTACATATAATAAACTCAGAAAAAACCCCAAAACATCCTTATATTTATTTTTTGTCAGTATTGGTGGTGGACCATACACATATACCCTCAAAACAACTAAACAAATCCACCTGGAGACTCCACTAGCCTCCAGTAGGCCTATTACTCCACTAGTCCTTATAAAATCTCCTGGGAATGCATTGAGAAATCCAAATCATGCTGATGGTGGATAGAAAAGTTCAAATGTTCCACCTGGCTACTCCACAGCCCTCAATAAACCAAAAGACTGCACTGATAGAGAACTCTAGACTGGTTGAAAGGACAAAGTAACTTTTTCTGGTAAACAAAGATGGATCCAAGTCTGAACAGGGACGAAAAGTTGGAAAAATTTATAGATACATTCAACAAATTGATGCATCTACTTGATAGGAAAAGAGAAAGACACAAATTTAAGGTCAATGTTGCTTATTCAAACCAACCTACACTTTTTCCTTAGAAATAACATACTCAACCATTACAAGACGAGAGTAGCAAACAAAATGTGCCTAATGAGAAAGTTGCAAATAAAAACATAGAGGAGTGCTCTAAAGAATCAATCAGCCATCTTGAAATCAAATCTTAAATGAAAGAAATATCAAAACCTTTAGGATCTCTACCTTTGTTCTTTGACTCATTTCATTTTATACAAGAAAATTGGCCTCCTGAAAATATATTAGAGGCAACTCATGAATTCCATGCTAACTAAGATGAAAACAATTAAGAAATGAAAGAGAACCCATAGGATTTATCTAAAGGCACAAGTGATGATTCATCATCTCTCTTAGGTGAGGCCCAAAAAGACATTCATCCTCTAAATTATCTTTCCTAAGAGAAAGAGGATTATTGTAGTTATACCCAAAGAAAGATAAAAATTCATCCCTTTTTAACTGAAGAGGAGATATATCAACTCATAAACATGCAAACAGCCTCTAAAATTTCATATGACCAAAAATTTTCTTATCATTCTCCTACTAATCTTGCATACCATAAGTCAAAAGATAGATTTGTAAATCAATTTGAAGAGAAACAATATGATAGTCCAATATGTATGGCTGGTGACATTACTTATATTGATGATTCTCCAAGGTTTGATCAATATATTGATGATTATGATATCGAACAAGAAGCAAACCTTGCAGAGCCATCAATAGTTGATTTGTGGGATGAAGTTCACTATCATCAGATTGAAAACATCAATAAGCCAAGATAGGTCACCTATGACACTGATGAGGAAAGCCTTGGGAGTTTATAAGTAATTGAAGAGTTTCTAAATCTTTTCTCTACTTCACTTCAATCCATTAGAAATAACGTTCACATAATTGGAAATCAAAAGTCTTTCAACTTTTATGATGAGTTTGAGGAGGATGATTAAATTCTTGAGCAAGTTTTCAATAAGAAGCCTTTTCTTAAAATGGTTGAGGAAATAATTTTGGACATGGAATCCTCCTTAACTCCAGATTTGCAGCCACCAAGTTCCATTGAGTTACAAATTGTAGATGAAGAAATAGAAGTTGATAATCACATAAGGGTTGTCACACTATCCTCTCAAGACGATTTATTTCCAAAGTGTATCCCTACTCATCAACATGATGACCTTCACATAGTTTTTAGTCCACTTGATCAGAACAAATTAGCTTGGAAACAAGACTACACTGCAATATATGATGAGTCTGACAGTTCAAGTGATCATGAGCAAGGGGAAAAGTTTCTTTCCCAAGAGAGTCCCAAACATAGCCAAGTGAAAGAAGGAGTAGTCCTGAATGGAGCTTATGTCTCAAATCCTCTAGATCAGGTATTATTCTAAGATCCATTTGTTGTTTTCCTTGAGAAATATAAAGGAGAAGTGTGTTCTACCCATAACAGTCTGTTGCAAAGTGTGAGAAAAATTTTAGGCACCTCTGTTCAAAAACATCTAAAGTGGAAGTGGCCTTTTTATTTCGTCAGCACTCTCAAAAAGCTGAAAAGAATCCCTCATGGAATCATCTGCTTGATTGGTTTTGTTGGAAAATATATTTCACTAAATGAATGTATATTATGTATAGGTTAGATTAGGATAGATAGATAGGTGTGAAAAATAAGCTCAGCCCCATGAGCATATTTCCTTCAGTTCGTTTTGAGAAAAATAGAAAAGATAAAAACAACAGGAAAAGTAGAAAAAGAGGGCAGATTCTAAAGAAATGGTACAACCCCATACCCAAAAAATAGTCATGTTGAAAGTGCGCAAGTATAAATGCCACTACTATTGCTAAAAAGATATCTTGTTCAGTTATCTAGCATAATCATAACTGGACATGTTTTAAATTGATTGCTGATAAGTTAGTGGAAGAAGTGATAGTCAAATTGTGTAAGCTTGAATTGTCAATAAAAGTAGATTAGGAAAATATACTGGTTCCACACACTCAAAACAGAACCAAAGAGGAAAACAGGTATGAAAAACAAACTATGTATCCTAGCCATGATTTTTCTAAATCTCATTTTGTGCGAAAATAATATTTGTGCGCAGCTTGTATTTTATGCCACAAACACATGACAAATCAAACTGTCTAATCCTTATTTGATCATTTTTTAATTTCATGTTTTAGTCTAGTGAATGAAATCCTATCAAACAACTTAATCTTGACAGTTGATCTAGTATAGGTAGAGAAATAAAGGAGTTCATTAGTTTAATCTGAACTCCCAGAAGATATAAGTGTAGAAGTAGATAGTGTTTTCTCTTTCAAAAGTATCATTTCAAGGGTTTTCCAGTCAAAGTGCACCCAAAGAAGAAAGAATATTAGGCAAAGTAGTTGGGTAAGTAGAAATGAGGTTGATGTTAATCATGCTTTCAGTTTTTCAGAAAAGCATTATTTTCAGGAATAACATTAAGTAAAAAATAATTTTCTCCAATGGATGAGGCACTGGTCTTCACAAGCATGAGATCTGCAGTTCTGGACACCTCCTGAAAAGGAGTTGCCCTCCCAAAATGGAGCCACTATTATTCATCAATATTTTTGCATGTTTTGATAACTAGATTCCTTGGCTGAGTTTTCTAGAAGCTAATCTCGATCTGTCAATTTGTCATCTAGAAAACACCTCAAACAAATTTTTATCTTCCTAACCCTCTCCTTTAGCCTATGATGAGAAAACCCTTCAGTTTTCTAAACCTATCTCATTACAGCAAAGTCTCCCTGTCTATAGCTGTCATAGCTTTGTTTCTCTGCTATCATTTTCCCTTGTTTTCATGTATCTCATTGCCCATCATTTGAAAAAATGTCTGCCCCTCTCTCACTGATCATTCAATCATTATGAAAACCTGATCATGACTAAGGAAATATTCAAAATCTGTAACAAGGTCTATAGGTCTAGGTGGTGGTGTTTAGGGAAATTTTCCTTGACAAAGTTATCCTAAGACAAAATCCCTATGTCTAGTACCAGTTAGCCATAAATTGTTCCCTATTCTGCAAAACAAAAAT
This sequence comes from Pinus albicaulis, assembly GCA_034641835.2. Lineage (NCBI taxonomy): Eukaryota > Viridiplantae > Streptophyta > Pinopsida > Pinales > Pinaceae > Pinus > Pinus albicaulis. Next base: position 330,394,966 of record CM076574.1, read on the forward strand.
TGTTCTATCCTTAGGTCGTGCACCACTAAATGGTTGCTTTGTCTCATTTCAACAGAGCTCAAAAATGTTCAAATTAGGAAAAGAGAAAGAGTTTCCCTGTCTGAAGAAAGATGATCAGGTCAAGCATGATCTTCATGAAACACTAAGAAATCTCTTTTAAGATCAAAAACATATATATACATCTTTGCAGGGGTGTATACATTGATGAAAGTAAGAAAGTATGAGCAAAATATACACTTGAGGAAATATTTCAATACTGAGTAGTTTACCATCAGAAATCATATAACACAAATGATGAAAAGAGGAGGCCTACTGGTTTCAAATCCAAGAATGCCAAAGGACAAAGGTCCTCCATCAAGAAAAAAGGACACAAAGGATTAGGTAATGTCTATCTTCAGCACTCCATGACTAACTCGAAAGGCATCTTTGCATAATCTCTCTAAAAGGTGACCTAGCCCTGCAAATCACTCTTTTTAGGTAAGAGGGACAATCTTGACAGAGAGAAGTCTAAAGCAATTAGGCATCACCATGAAGGCATAAGAGGACAACTGCTTCTTATACTTTACCATACACCCGGACTCTGAAAGGCAGTCAAAGACAAATTCATTGCACCTTATGAAAACACAGTCAAGGGAAAAAGAGTTACTTCAAAGATGTACACAGTGAGCATTTATCATTCATAAATGCACTATTTAATCCTAAGGTTCACAGTGATTTTGTGCAAAATGACATTTACCATAAGCAAGGTTACATAGGAAAAACGTAGTTGGTTTAAAGGACTTCATTAGTGATAAGTGGAAAATGAAAAAATGGCAAACACAACACTTGTTTCAAAGAAACTGTCATAAAATACACATAATGATGTTTGTTTTATATCTCTCATTAAGAATTATAATCATGGCTCAAAGTTAAATATTTCAAAGAAGACACCTTTCAAAAAAGAGAAAGCAGTTGGTAAAAAAGCAAGCCCTCAACAAAATGGAGAAAGCCACTTTCCATTACAAACACAAAGGTAAAAGGTGGAGTGTATAATCATCAAGAAAGGAGGGAAAAATACCATTAAAAGAATTCCAAAATAGTTATAAAGCCCTCAAGGAACATTATCTTATGTCATTTTTCAAACTGGCAGAGGAGAAAACAATTTCTTGAACCCTGAGATATTTTTGTGCAAAGTTTTCAAGGTGCAATGCACTTGTAGCGCCCCTCCAAAGAGAAATACATAGGGCACGATGTACTTGTGCAGTGGCATGACTCACCTATTGCTCACCTGACGTGCATTGTTCTCTGCTCAGTGCCCAACCCATTACTTTTGGCCGACCCATGCTCACAGTACCCTGCCCATACTACTCCACTCGGCCCATGCCCACGGCGCCCAACCTACTCTGCACGAGCCCCTACCTTATTTTGCACGAAGAATTACACTCTGTTTACCAATTTTTCACAGGCCTCTACATGACCCATACCACTACCCTGCACGGCCCATCTGTCGGTGTGTAGGTATGCCCGAACCGACGCGCAGAAGGTGCCCGGGCGCCCACAGCATTGTGCCCAGGAGTGCCAGAATTCGGATGAGTGCACAAAAACTGGTTTTTAAGCTGTAGAGGAGATTTTTAAAAGGTATTCACCATTTCTTTCACCTCATTTTCTGGTCTTAAGATATTTCTTTTAAAGAGCTAATTTAAGGAGGGGAGGAAAAAATGTTTTTTAATGAGGAAGGCTTGTTTCATTTGAGAAGAACCTATTGACTAAGAAGTAATGAAAAGGATAGTTAGGAGAAAGAAAACCTATTTTCACTTCAAAAAACTATTGCTGAGGGTATAAAGAAGAAAAACAAAACTAATATGCCTCCAATGAAGGAAAGGGCTAAGAAGGCAGACCAACACAATAGGTTTGAACCCACTACTATCAAAGAGATCAATGCATCCCCTTCAACCTTGTCCTATTTTAAATAAGTGGGTTGCCTCTACTTTTGCAAAAAAATCCAAGAGGTTACTAACTGCCCTCTCCTAACTGAGTTATTTTCCTGGAGATTAGATGGAGAGTAGGTCCACATTGTAGATCAATATTTTGTTCTTACTCCAAAAGCAGTGTCAAAGGCAACTGAAATCCCCTATATTGGAGAAAATTGGTTCAAACAACAATACGTAGATCTAAATCTCTATAAGCCCTTTTTGAAACCAGCCCATCATGATTAATGCCAAACTGTCTTTTTGTTTTCTCACTTATTGAGAAATTATGATCCTCTAATGAAAGCCATCATCAAATATTTCACATGTGAAGGGATATATTCTTGATTCTATTCCTATCATGTCAGAATGCTGATGCATTTCACTTGGCCTCAGTTTCTGAATATCCCTTTCTTCCTCTACAATAGCATAGACAAGATGTCCTCCTTTGTCCAAAAGAGACCTCCTGCTCAGCAAAAAGCTAGTTTTTTTCATCATTCTCTCATCAAAATCATCATCCTTCACCAGCTTGAACAAAAAGGAGTTTCTTGGGAGACTTTCATTTATCATCCTGACATCACTACTGCATTTTCATCCCAATGCCTTTCTCATGCACCTTCCTCACCCTCAACTCATTATGTTTCTCCTTCTTCCAATGAATCTACTCCTCAAAGGCAAACATCACCCATGATTGATAGTGAGAAAGAAGAAAGTGGCAAAAGCAAGCAAGGTGATGATGAAGGGAAAAGAAGTCCTCCAAGAGATAGCAAACATGATGAAGGTGACATCCATAAAACTAGCAGTGACACTTAAACTAATCAAAACAGCTCATAGGATGATAAGAAAAGTAATGTCAGAAAACACAGTAATGAAGAAGTTGGCAAAATGCAAGAAGAAAATGAAGAAAATCAGGAAGGAAGTGGCTCACATAAAGACATAAAAGCAGTGATCATGGTGAGAGAAGCACACTTAAAAAGTGGAAATCAGTAGAGAAATGAAGACAACCCTCATTCAATTAAGGGAAGTAGTGAACAAGGTAGCCCAAATGAAGGAGACAAAAACAGTGAGCCAAATAATGACAGCCCTAAAGGAGACAGTGCAAATAGTGAGCATGAAAAAAGTCCTAAAAAACATGTGCTAGCTGCCTCTTCTAGGAAAGGGGCCATGAATATTTCTCCAAAGGTGGCAAAGCCTAGAAACATTAAATCTACAAAGAATAAGACCATTCAAGCTGTGACTACTAATGTCACTAGAGCGCTCCGGAGTAGAGGCAAGTTGCCTAAGCAGCCTATTGTTGAATTACCTAAGAGAAAAGGAGAAAAGAAGCCTATTCATAGCAAGGGTAAGGAAAAAGTTGAGCAGTAGGAGAGAAACCATGAACATGAAAGAGAATTTGACATAATCCAAGTGGATAGTGATGCTGAAGATGATCAAATCAGAATTCTCAACTCTCTTGCAAAACAGGGAATCTCAAATTGAGAATTTAGAAACTGAATGGTCAAAGGACCTCATTCACTTTCTACAGTTGCAAAATAGAAAAATGAGCGGGAAAATGGCCATCTATGAGGCCTAGGCACTCAAATATAAAAGGGAAGCACAAAAATCACAAGTGAAACTTGAGGAATACATGGGCGAGTGTGATGATGATGAAGAAGAGGAAGAGCCAGTAAGGAAAATGCCTAGGACCATGGGTCTTAGGAAAGCATTTGAGAAACAAAGAGAAGAAGAATCAACCCTTGCTCAACAACATCCTCTCACACATTTTATTGCTCGAGAGATCGAGAATGACAAAGAATCTTGGCTCGAAAGGGAAAATGAACATTTAGAGGAAAAATTGGACAAGGAAAACAAATATTTGGGCCTGCAAAGGAAAATTACCGGGCATTACAAGAAGTTGAATCAATTTTCCCAAAAGAAACTAAAGATTGCTCAAGAAAAGCTCAAAACGTCCCAAAGGAGGCGCCCAGTGAAAAAAGGAGGAAAAGACATATCTCTACTTGGAATCTTGGCTCAAGCCTCCATGCGTGCTTCTAGAAACCCTTAAGGGGTTTGCTCACCAAAATTGATTATTTTTTGACATAATCTTGTTTTTTGAGGATTTTTGGGCCTAATTGCACAAATTCATGGGCGCTGCCATTTTTTCTTGGAACATCCTCAGCTGATGAGAGTGGTATCTTTGGATGCATTAAATTGGAAGGAATATACTCGAAAATTTCTAGATCAAGAGAATGTGTTTTGATCCCTCAAAGAGGCAAAAAAAGGTCATTTTTCGACATTCTGCCTCACATATCAGCAAGTGCTACTTTCCTGGGTTTTTTTTCACCTAGTTCACTTTTTGACAAACTTTTCAGCATCAGTTTGAAAAAAATCAAATATTTCTATAAATTATACATCCAGGGCTTTCCAACGAGCCATCACGGGCCTCATTTTGACATCGGGAAGTCCCTCAAAAGTCCTCTGCAAGACAAACTTTTTTCTACTGCTACACTCCTGTAGAATTTTGCTGAAATGCATTTTTCTGAATATGACTAGAGAAATGTGCGTTAGGCAATTCTTTCTCTTATGTCAGGCATAAAAAGTGATTCCTTTTTGCTATTTTAGTCAGAAAATATATTTTTAGAGGATATTTTGTGCCTTGGACCCTGTAAGGCCTTAAGGACAATTTTAGATATTTGTTTTTGGCAAATGGCCTTCTAGTTTCTCTAGTTGGGTTTCCTCCTCTTTGGCCTATATAATCCAAGAGGAATCATTGTAATCAGGGGGAGAAATTGAGTTATAGAGAGCAATACATAGCACTATGAGCTTTGAAGAAATACTTGTTTTATGAAGTGGATGATCTCTTGCTTGGCTTGATGGTGGAGGTGCATTGTGTGTAGGATTCCATGGCTTGGTGAATGGCATTGTGATTCTTATTTGTTATGTTTTATTTTTTTCTCATACATTTTTTCATACTTCTTGCTTGCTATAGTTTAGTAAAGAATAAGTTTGATATATGCCCATGTAGGCACCTCAAATTTCCTGATTCATTGCAGCTTAAATGTTTTCATCTTTCTTGGTCATGTCAAAGAATTCTTAATTGCTCTTTGGTTCACTAAGAAATTGTTACTTGTTTCATTAATGGTTATTATGTATGATGTCTAGTATGATTCACTGTATGCCTTGCTTACTCATAACTAATCAAAAATCCATTTCTGAAATCTCTCTCTGAATTATTGGTTGTTTTAGTTAAGTCAAAGAGGTCTTGTTTCGATCTTGCCCTTTTTCCATGCTTTGCAGTCTTATTTCAAAGTTCTCGATAGCTCAAGATATGATGTTTAGGAGTTCCTTCATTATAGATTGAGTTGTTTGCTAATATTATTTTTTTTCCCAAAATTTTGAAGGTGATTTTCCCAAAGTTAGAGGGTCTTATACTTCTATGTATCACTGGATTGTTTATTTTCCACATATATCACTTTGAGTTTCGTTCATAGAGATTAATAGTTAGCCCTAACTCATGAATGCTTGATGTTTAACTATTTATGCTTAAAATCTCTTTGTATTTCACAAACTTAATGTCCATCTCATTTCACTTTCACCCAAATAATCCATTTAACTCGACTAAATTGGCCCTGCAGTAATACCTTGTCCATCATTAAGATAGTATTGAACTTATCTGACCCCATAGCCCAGTTGATTTGATGAACTCTTTATCTATTTTTTATTTTTGATCAGTTCCCCTCAAAAACCCAAAACAAACCAAAACATACTTAACAACTAGCCTACAATAAAATATACAAAAGCAAACAAGTTTACATCCTTTGCATAATAGAGAGAGCTCTCTCTGAGTCCAGGAAGGCTAGGTTGTAGGACTCCAAAGCTTGGTCTAATCTTACCCTGTCATTTGGTTTACCAATCTACCAAATTACGGGACACTAACATAATGGCAATCACTGTGGGACATACTGAGTGCATAATAGTCTAGCAAACTCTTGTAGACTCATTAGTCCTTCAAAATTAAAATTAGACAAATAGCTTATAAAATAATTTAGAGTAAAATTTTATTGTTTCACCAGCTTAGCAAAGTGATGAACCAAGTTTAGGACACTCTTATAAACTAGCCTACATATAAGAAACTTAGAAAAAACCCCAAAAAATCCTTAGATTGGTTTTTTGTCAGTATTGGTGGTGGACCATACACATATACCCTAAAAAAAATTAAAAAAATCCACCTGGCGACTCCACTAGCCTCCAGTAGGCCTATTACTCCATTAGTACTTATAAAATCTCCTAGGAATGCATTGAGAAATCCCAATCATGCTGATGGTGGACAAAAAAGTTCAAATATTCCACTTGGCGACTCCACAACCCTCAATAAACCAAAAGAATCCAATGGTAGAGAACCCTATACTGGTTGAAAGGACACAATAGCTCTTTCTGGTAAACAAAGATGGATCCAAGTGTGAATAGAAAGGAAAATTTGGAAAAATTGATAGATGTATCTACTTGACAGGAAAAGAGAAAGACACAAATTTAAGGTTAATGTTTCTTATTCAAACCAACCTACACTTTTTCCTCAGAAAGAAAACACTCAACCATTACAAGACAAGAGTAACAATCAAAATGTGCCTAATGATAAAGTTGCAAATAAAAACATAGAGGGGTGCTCTAACGAATCAATCAGCCATCTTGAAATCAAATCTGAAATGAAAGAAAAATAAAAACCTTTAGGATCTCTACCTTTGTGCTTTGATTCATTTTAGTTTATACAAGAAAATTGGCCTCCTGAAGATCTATCAAAGGAAACTCATGAATTCCATTGTAACTATCCCGAACATCATGAAGAGTTGGTTGAAGATGAAAACAATCAAGAAATGAAAGAGAACCCACAGGATTTATCTAAAGGCACAAGTGATTATTCATCATCTCTCTTAGGTGAGGCCTAAAAATACATTCATCCTCTAAATTAGATTTCCCAAGAGAAAGAGGATTATTGTAGTCATACCCAAAGAAAGATAAAAATTCCTCCCTTTTTAATTGAAGAGGAGATATATCAACTCATAAACATGCAAACAACCTCTAAAATTTCATATGACCAAAAATTTTCTGATCATTCTCCTGCTAATCTTGCATACCATAAGTCAAAAAATAGATTTGTAAATCAATTTGAAGAGAAACAATCTAGTAGTCCAATATGTATGGCTGGTGACATTACTTATATTAATGATTCTCCAAGGTTTGATCAATATATTGATGATTATGATATCCAAGAAGAAGCTAACCTTGCAGAGCCATCAACAATTGATTTGTGGGATTAAGGTCGCTATCATCAGATTGAAAGCATCAATCAACCAAGACAGGTCAGCTATGACACTGATGAGGAACGCCTTGAGAGTTTAGAAGTAAGTGAAGAGTTTCTAACTCTTTGCTCTAATTCACTTCATTCCATCAGAAATAACGTTCACATAATTGGAAATCAACAGTATTTTAGCTTTGATGATGAGGTTGAGGAGGATGACGAAATTCTTGAGCAAGTTGTCAATAAGAAGCCTTTTCCTGAAATGGTTGAGGAAATCATTTTGGACATGGAATCCTCCTCAACTCTAGATTTTCAGCCACCAAGTTCCATTGAGTTACAAATTGCAGATAAAGAAATAGAAGTTGATAATCACATAAGAGTTGTCACACTATCCTCTCAAGAGGATTTACTGCCAAAGTGTATCCCTGCTCATCAACATGATGACCTTCACAAAATTTTCAGTCCACTTAATTAGAACACATCAGCTTGGAAAGAAAACTACACTACAATATATGATGAGTTTGACAGTTCAAGTGATCATGAGAAAGGGGAAGAGTTTCTTTCCCAAGAGAGTCCCAAACATAGCCAAGTGAAAGAAGGCGTAGTCCTGAATGGAGCTTATGTCTCAAATCCTCTATATCAAGTATTATTCCAAGATATATTTGTTGTTTTCCTTGAGAAATATGAAGGAGAAGTGTGTTCTGCCCATAACACTCTTTTGCAAGGTGTGAGAAAAATTTTAGGCACTACTGTTTGAAAACAAGTAAAGTGGAAGTGGCCTTTTCATTTCTACGACACTCTCAAAAAGCTGAAATAGAATCTCTCATGTAATCATCTGCTTGATTGGCTTTGTTGGAAAAGAGATTTCACTAAATGAATGTATATTGTGTATAGGTTAGATTAGGATAGATAGATAGGTGTGAAAAATAAGCTCAGCCCCATGGGCATCTTTCTTTCAGTTCGTTTTGAGAAAAACAGAAAACACAAAAACAATAGGAAATGTAGAAAAAGAGGGCAGATTCTAAAGAAATGGTACAACCCCATACCCAAAAAATAGTCATGTTGAAAGTGCGCAAGTCTAAATGCCACTACTAGTGCTCAAAATATATCTTGTTCAGTTATCTAACCTAATCATAACTGGACATGTTTTAAATTGATTGTTGATTAGTTAGTGGAAGAAGTGATAGTCAAATTGTGTAAGCTTGACTTGTCGATAAAAGTAGATTATGAAAAGATAATGGTTTCACATGCTAAAAACATAACCAAAGAGGAAAACATGGATGAAAAACAAACTATATATCCTAGCCCTGATTTTTCTAAATCTCATTTTGTGCGAAAATAATATTTGTGTGCAGCTTTTATTTTATGCCACAAACACATGACAAATCAAATTGTCTAATCCTAATTTGATCATTTTTTAATTTCATGTTTTAGTCTAGCGAATGAAATCCTGTCAAATAGCTTAATATTGACAGTTGATCTAGTATAGGAAGAGAAATAAAGGAGTTCATTAGTTTAATCTGAACTCCCAAAAGATATAAGTGTAGAAGTAGGTAGTGTTTTCTCTTTCAAAAATATCATGTCAAGGGTTTGCCAATCCAAGTGCACCCAAAGAAGAAAAAATGTTAGGTAAAGTAGTTGGGTAAGTAGAAATGAGGTTGGTGTTAATCATGCTTTCATTTTTTCAGAAAAGCATCATTTTCAGGAATAAAATCAAGCAAAAAATATTTTGTGTCAATGGATGAGGCACTGGTCTTCACAAGCGTGAGATCTGCAGTTCTGGACACCTCCTGAAAAGGATCTGCCCTCTCCAAATGGAGCCACTGTTAGTCATCAATATTTTTGCATGTTTTGATGACTAGATTCCTTGGCTGAGTTTTCTAGAAGCTAATCTCGATCTATCAATTTGTCATCTAGAAAACACCTTAAAGAAATTTTTGTCTTCCTACCCCTCTCCTTCAACCTATGATGATAAAACCCTTCAGTTTTCTAAACATATCTCATTACAACAAAGTCTCCCTGTCTATAGCTGTCATATCTTTGTTTCTCTGCTATCATTTTCCCTTGTTTTCATGCATCTCATTGCCCATCATTTGACAAAATGTCTGTCCCTCTCTCACTGGTCATGACTAAGGAAATATTCAAAATATGTAACAAGGTCTATAGGTCTAGGTGGTGCTATTTAGGGAAATTTTCCTTGTCAAAGTTATCCTAAGCCAAAAACCCTATGTCTAGTACTAGTCAACCATAAATTTTTCCCTATTCTACAAAACAAAACTTGGTCTATCCTTAGGTCACGCACCACTAAATGGTTGCTTTGTCTCATTTCAACAGAGATAAAAAATGTTCAAATCAGGAAAAGAGAAAGAGATTCCTTATCTGAAGAAATATGATCAGGTCAAGCATGATCTTCATGAAACACCAAGAAAGCTCTCCAAATATCAAAAACATCTATATAAACCTCTGCAGGGGTGTATACATTAATGACAGTATGAAAGTATGAGAAAAAGATACACTTGAGGAAATATTTCAATACTGAGTAGTTTACCATCAGAAACCATATAACACAGATGATGAAAATAGGAGGTCTACTGGTTTCAAATCCAAGAATTCCAAAGGAAAAAGGTCCTCCATCAAGAAAAAAGGACACAAAGGATTAGGTAATGTCTATCTTTAGCACTCCATGACTAACTCGAAAGGAATCTTTGCATAATCTCTCCAAAAGGTGACCTAGCCCAGCAAATCACTCTTTTTAGGTAAGAGGGACAGTCTTAACAGAGATAAGTCTAAAGAAATTAGGCATCATCATGGAGGAATAAGAGGACAACTACTTCTTATACCTTACCATACACCTGGACTCTGAAAGGAAGTCAAAGAGAAATTCACTGCACCTTATGAAATCACAGTCAAGGGAAAAAGAGTTACTTCAAAGATGCACACAGTGAGCATTTATCATTCATAAATGCACTATTTACTCCTAAGCTTCACAGTGATTTTGTGCAAAAGGAAATTTACCACAAGCAAGGTTACATAGGAAAAAGGCAGTTGGTTTAAAGGACTTCATCAGTGATAAGTGGAAAATGAACAAATGGAATATACAACACTTGTTTCAAATAAAATGTCATAAAATACACATTGTGATGTTTGTTTTATATCTCTAAGTAAGAAGTATACTCATGGCACAAAGCTCAACCTTTCAAAGAAGACACCTTTCAAAAAAGATAAAGCAGCTGGTAAAAAAGCAAGCCCTCAACAAAATGGAGAAACACACTTTCCATTACAAACACAAAGGCAAAAGGTGGAGTGTCTAATCATAAAGAAAGGAGGGAAAATTACCATTCAAAACATTCCAAAAAAAATATAAAGCCCTCGAGGAATGTTATCTTATGTCATTTTGCAAACTGGCAGAGGAGAGAACCATTTCTTGAACCCTGAAATACTTTTGTGCAAAGTTTTCAAGGCGCGATGCACCTATGCAGTGGCACGATGCACCTGTAGCACCCCTCCAAAGAGAAATACACAGGGCACGACGTACCTGTGCAGTGGCGTGACTCACCTGTTTCTCACCTGACATGAATTGTTCTCTGCCCAGCGCCCGACCCATTACTTTTGGCCCAACCCATGCTCACGGCACCCTGCCCATAGTACTCCGCTCGGCACATGCCCACGGCGCCCAACCCACTCTGCACGGGCCCCTACCTTATTTTGCATGAAGAATTACACTATGTTTACCAATTTTTCATAGGTCTCTGCACAGCCCATACCACTACCCTGCACGACCCATCTGCCGTTGTGCAGGTTTTCCCGACCCGCGTGTAGAAGGCGCCCGGGCGCCCACAGCAATGTGTCCAGGAGTGCCAGAATTCAGATGAGTGCAAAGAAACTGGTTTTTAAGCTGTAGAGGATATTTTTAAAAGGTATTCACCATTTCTTTCACCTCATTTTCTGGTCTTAAGATATTTCTTTTAAATAGCTAATTTAAGGAGGGGAGGAAACAATTTTTTTTAAGGAGGAAGGCTTGTTTCATTTGAGAAGAACCTATTGACTATGTATTAAGGAAAAGGACAGTTAGGAGAAAGAAAACCTATTTTCACTTCAAAAACCTGTTGTTCACGGTATAAAGAAGAAAAACAAAACCAAGATGCCTCCAAAGAAGGAAAGGGCTAAGAAGGCAGGCCAACACAATAGGTCTGAACCCACTACTATCAAAGAGATCACTGCATCCCCTTCAACCTTGTCCTATTTTTAAGAAGTGGGCTGCCTCTACTTTTGCAACAAAATCCAAGAGGTTACTAATTTCCCTCTCCTAACTGAGTTATTTTCCTAGAGATTAGATGGAGAGCAGGTCCACATTGCAAATCAAGATTTTTTTTCTTACTCCAAAAGCAGTGTCAAAGGCAACTAAAATCCCCTAATTGGAGAAAAATGGTTCAAACAAGAATACGTAGACCTAAATCTCTATAAGCCCTTTTTGAAACCAACCCATCATGATGAATGCCAAATTGTCTTTATGTTTTCTCACTTATTGAGCAGTTATGCTCCTCTAATGAAAGCCATCATCAAATATTTCACATGTGAAGGGAGATATTCTCGAGTCTGTTCCTATCATGTCAGAGTGTTGATGCATTTCACCCAGACTCAGCTGCTGAATCTCCCTTTCTTCCTGTACAAGAGCATAGACAAGATGTCCTCCTTTGTCCAAAAGATACCTACTGCTCAGCAAAAAGCTAGTCTTTTTCATCATTCTCTCATCAAAATCATCATCCTTCACCAGCTTGAACAGAAAGGAGTTTCTTGGGAGACTTTCATTTCTCATCCTGACTTCACTATTGCATCTTCATCCCAGCACCCTTCTCATGCACCTTCCTCACCCTCCACTCATTATGTTTCTCCTTCTTCCAATGAATCTACTCCTCAAAGGAAAACATCACCCATGATTGATAGTGAGAAAGAAGAAAGTGGCAAAAGCAAGCAAGGTGATGATGAAGGGAAAAGAAGTCCTCCAAGAGACAGCAAACATGATGAAGGTGACATCCATAAAACCAACAATGACACTAAAACTAATCAAAATATCTCACAGGATGATAAGAAAAGAAATGTCAACAAACACAGTAATAAAGAAGTTGGAAAAATGCAAGAAGAAAATGAAGACAGTCAAGAATGAAGTGGCTCACATAAAGGACATAAAAGTAGTGAGCATGGTGAGAGCAGCACACTTAAAAGTGGAAATCAGCAGAGCAATGAAGACAACCCTCATTCAATTGACGGAAGCAGTGAACAAGGCAGTCCAAATGAAGGAGACAAAAACAGTGAGCCAAATAATGACAGCCCTAAAGGAGACAGTGCAAACAGTGAGCATGAAAAAAGTCCTAAAAAACATGTGCTAGCTACCTCTCCTAGGAAAGGGGCCATGACTCTTTCTCCAAAGGTGGAAAAACCTAAAACCATTAAATCTACAAAGAAGAAAACCATTCAAGCTGTGACTACTAATGTCACTAGAGCACTCTGGAGTAGAGGCAAGTTGCCTAAGCAGCCTATTGTTGAATTACCTAAGAGAAAAAGAGCAAAGAAGCCTATTAAAACTAAGGGTAAGGAAAAAGTTGAGCTACAGGAGAGAAGCCATGAACATGAAAGAGAATTTGACATAATCCAAATGGATAGTGACGCTGAAGATGATCAAATCATAATTCTCAACTCTCTTTCGAAAAACAAGGAATATCAAATTGAGAATTTAGAAACTGACCTAGAAAGGTCAAAGGACCTCATTCACTTTCTACAGTTGCAAAATAGACAAATGAGCGGGCAAATGGCCATCTATGAGGTCTGGGCACTTAAATATCAAAGGGAAGCACAAAAAGCACAAGTGAAACTTGAGGAATACATGGGCGAGTGTGATGATGATGAAGAAGAGGAAGAGCCAGTAAGGAAAATGCCTAGGACCATGGGTCTTAGGAAAGCATTAGAGAAACAAAGAGAAGAAGAATCAGCCCTTGCTTAGCAACATCCTCTCACACAGCTGCTTTCTCGAGAGATCGAGAATGACAAAGAATCTTGGCTCGAATGGGAAAATAAACATTTAGAGGAAAAATTGGACAAGGCAAACAAATATTTGGGCCTACAAAGGAAGATGACCGGGCATTACAAGAAGTTGAATCAATTTTCCCAAAAGAAACTAAAGATTGCCCAAGAAAATCTCAAAACTTTCCAAAGGAGGCGCCGGGTGAAAAAAGGAAGAAAATACATATCTCCACTTGGAATCTTGGCTCAAGCTTCCATGTGTGTTTCTAGAAACCCTTAAGGGGTTTTCTCACCAAAAATGAGTATATTTTGACATGATCTTGTTTTTTGAGGATTTTTGGGCCTAATTGCACAAATTCATGGGCGCTCCCATTTTTACTTGTAACATCCTCAACTGATGAGAGTGGTATCTTTGGAGGCATTAAATTGGAGGGAATATACTTGAAAATTTCCAGATCAAGAGAATGTGTTTTGATCCCTCAAAGAGGCAAAAAAAGGTCACTTTTCGACATTCTGCCTCACATATTAGCAAGTGCTACTTTCCTGGTTTTTTTTCACTTATTTCACTTTTTGATAGACTTTTTGCATCAGTTTGAAAAAAATAAAATATTTCCAAAAATTAGACATCTAGGGCTTTCCAACGAGCCATCACAGGGCTCATTTTGACATTGGGAAGTCCCTCAAAAGTCCTCTGCAAGACAAAAAAAAAAATCTGCTGCTACGCTCCTGTAGAATTTTGTTGAAATGCATTTTTTTGAAGATGATTGGCCAAATGTGCGTTAGGTAAGTTTTTCTCTTGTGTCAGGCCTAAAAAGTGATTCCCCTTTCCTATTTTAGTCCAAAAAGATATTTTTATAGGATATTTTGTGCCTTGGACCTTGTAAGGCCTCAAGGACAATTTTAGATATTTGTTTTTGGCCAATGGCCTTCTAGTTTCCCTAGTTGGGTTTCCTCCTCTTTGGCCTATATAATCCAAGAGGATTAATTGTAATTAGGGGGAGAACTTGAGTTATAGATAGCAATACATAGCACTATGAGCTTTGAAGAAATACTTGTTTTATGAAGTGGATGATCTCTTGCTTGGCTTAATGGTGGAGGAGCATTGTGTGTAGGATTCCATGGCTTGGTGAATGGTATTCTGATTCTTATTTTTCATGTTTTCTTCATTTCTCATACATGTTTTCATACTTCTTGCTTGTTGTATTTCAGTAAAGAATAATTTTGAGATATGCCCATGGAGGCACCTCAAATTTCCTGATTCATTGCATCTTAAATGTTTTCATCTTTCTTGGTCATGTCAAAGAATTCTTAATTGCTCTTTGGTTCACTAAGAACTTGTTACTTGTTTCATTAATGGTTATTATGTATGCTATCTAGTATGATTCATGGTATGCCCTGCTTACTCACATCTAATAAAAACTCCATTTCTTAAATCTCTCTCTGAATTATTGGTTGTTTTAGTTAAGTCAAAGAGGTCTTGCTTCGATGTTGCCCTTTGTCCATGCTTTGCAATCTTATTTCAAAGTTCCCGATAGCTCAAGTGATGATGTTTACGAGTTCCCTCTTTATATATTGAGTTGGTTTTTAATCTTATTTGTTTTCCTAAAAGTCCGAAGGTGAATTTTCCAAAGTTAGAGGGTCTTATACTTCTATGTATCACTGGATTGTTTATTTTCTGCATCTATCAGTTTGAATTTCGTTCGTAGAGATTAATGGTCATCCCTAAATCATGAATGCTTGTTGTTTAACTATTTATGTTTCACAAACTTAATTTCCATCTCATTTCACTTTCACCCAAATAATCCATTTACCTTGATTAAATCGGCCCTGCAGTAATACCTTGTCCATCATTAAGACTGTCTTGACCTTATCTGACCCCATTGCCCAGTTGATTTGACGAACTCTTTATCTATTTTTTCCTTTTGATAATTTCCCCTCAAAAACCCAAAACATACTTAACAAATATCCTAAAATAAAATATACAAAATCAAACAAGTTTACATCCTTTGCATAATAGAGAGAGCCCTCTCTGAGTCCAGTAAGGATAGGTCGTAGGACTCCAAAGCTTGGTTTGATGTTACCCTGTCATTTGGTTTACCAATCTGAATTACGGGACACTAACAGCTACTCTAAGCCATGAGAGTAACCCATCAAGGGTAGTGCGAAGGTACATTCAATTTAATTTTTATTGAAAATCTAATTTTATCATGCAATGATTATCTTTGATTGCATTTTAATATCATATTTACATTCTTCTTTCAATTTTCCATATAAAAGTTTTTCTGGCATATTGGGATCGAAAACGTAGATTGATCAATTGGAAATGATGTTGAAACAATAAAAGGGACTCGAAAATTGCATTCAATTAAAACAAAGTCATCCAGAAATGTGTTTGCATTGGATAAAAAAAAATATTCTTTTTTTTGTCATGTTTGCATAGACAACACAAAATCCAATGACGTTTGTGAAAATAATATGTTTGTAAACGATTGGAAACATACAGAGCTAAATACAAAGGGAAAAATGTCTATTGCAATGTTTGAAGAAATGCAATCAGAGGAAACTACAATATCATCCAATGGTGACAAGTTTCTGATCTTGTTAAAGAAGGTAACATTTGAATTGCTTTCTGATGATTTAAAGCTCTAGAAATAAATTTAAATATGTATATAATTTTGTAAAGTTTGTTTTATTGTGTAGGAGATGTTTTTGTTGTAATTGCACTTATTGAAAACGATGAAAATGTGAATTATTATTTGATGCGTTGCACTGAATGAAAAATGAAATTATTAGAAAACTATAATGATCACAGATTTCAATATGAAAGAGGATCTATTATACTGAAAGGTTATTTTTCCAGACAAACTAATCAAAGTGGGGATTTTGTTTACTTTGAAGACTATGAACCTGATTTCATAAGTTTTCAATATAGGCAATTGGTGTGTGTAGCATGCATAAAGTTGATATAGGTTCAATCAAAGAAAAAAATGAAAAATAAGAAATGGAAAATGTCAAAATCCGATCATGAACGGATTATTGAAGATGGCATTCCATTGGAATTTTTTTGATTGAACTTCCCAACAATTTATTCTCTTTGGATTAAATATGTTTTATAACTTCCAGTACTCAACTAAAAATTGAGCTGCTTATGGCACAGTAAGTGTTTGCACATGTACAAATTGTTTTGGTACATGGATATGCTCTAGTATCAAATGTAGTAGCTTTTCTTGTATACATGTGTAATCGATGAAAAATGTTATATGTATTGGATATATATATATATATATATATATATATATATATATATATATATATATATATATATATATATATGTTCTAGAATGAAATTAATTGTTCAAGTAGTTTTACTATGTGCATTGATGAAAAATTTTGCACGTACTGGATACATACATGAACTGAATACATGTCTAGTTTTTAGATCAAAACATTTAACATTTAACATTAAATCGAAATTAAAGGGATTTACATATAACTACTTCTTTACTCTTTTTTATTAAATCAAAACAATACTTCACATGAGATTCTTCCATAGGCCAAATGTAGATTGAAACCATCCAAAACATAGAAAAGGGGACCTAAAAAGGGGGTCTGAATCAAAAAAATAGAAAAGGGGCTACCCATAAGTGGGAAAATAGCCCAGAAGATGTTGCCCAATATCGGGAAACCAACAGACATAGAGTGTTCAGAAGCACAATGATTGCAAAACATGACAAAAGTTCAAAAAAGCTAAAGAGGACCTGACATTAGGCTAGCTATTGATGTGTGTAGGAGGATTCTCCTCCATAATTGGACAACTGTAGTCCTATAGATCATCATCTACTCCCTTGGAGTGCTGGGAGGAGCTCTCCGAAGTGGAAGAGGATCCATGGTCGTCTTTGAGCTTTTTCTCCACATAGGTCGAGATGTCGCTGCTTGTGCCATCGCTACTGGAGCTCGTTCAGCTAGATTTGACTGGAAGATCTGCCAACTTCCTGGTGTCTTGGGGCTGATGTGTTGGAATGGTGGACTTTATCCGCCACTTCCTGGAACTAGGGGCACCTTGATCTTGCGGCTCCTCCTGAAAAAATATAGAAATGGTCATCGTAATTCGATATCTGACCATAGCACTGGTGAAGTGAAATTGTGCGACACTGCTTGCTGAAGGAGGGTGGTTGCCTATGTCATGGATTGAAAGAGGCGGGCGAGAGCTAGCACTCCTGCCCCCTCCACCCCTAACCCCACCTCCCCTTCTGCAACGCATGTGATGTCTACACATGGGAGTCTTCCATAGGCCAAATGTAGATTGAAACCATCCAAAACTTAAATCAAAACATTTAACATTATATCAAAACATTTAAAACATTTAACATTAAATCAAAATTAAATGGATTTACATATAACTACTTCTTTACTCTTTTTGATTATATCACAACATTACTTCACATGATTAATGTACTTAAACCATCCAAAACATGGGTTTTAAAAACTTTGTGATTATATCCCAACATTACATGACATGCCATCCAATTGTAGTTCAACTATCCAATAAAAACATATAATATTATATCACATGTGCCAAATGTAGATTGAAACCATCCAAAACTTAAGTTTTAAAGACATTTTGATTATATATTGTGCAACATTACTTCACATGCCATGCAAATTATAGTTCAACTATCCAATAAAAACATTTAACATTATATCACATGTGCCAAATGTAGATTGAAACCATCCAAAACTTAAGTTTTAAAAACTTTTGGATTATATATCGTGCAACATTACTTCACATGCCATGCCAATTATAGTTTAACTATCCAATAAAAAAATTTAACATTATATCACATGTCAAATATAGATTGAAACCATCCAAAATTATAGATCGCAACATTACTTTACATGCACGTATTACTTCACATGCCATGTCAATTATAGTTCAACTATCCAATAAAAACATTTAACATTATATTACATGCCAAATGTAGATTGAAACCGTCCAAAACTTAACTTTTAATTTAACAAAAAATTATAGATCACAACATTACTTCACATGCCAAATGTTCTTCAAGCATCCAAAACTTAAATTTTAAAAAAAAAAGAAATTATAACACATCATTACATAACATGCCAAATGTAGTTCAGAAGCAAAACTTTAATTTATAGATGAAAACATTACTAGTAATTCAATTATCCAAAACTTAAAATTTTTAAAAACCCAACAAATTATATAACAACATTACTTCACATTCACATGCCAAAAGTACTAAAGCCATCCAAAACTTAACCTTTTGGAACAAAACAAATTATATTAACACTGTAATAAAATATGTCCAAAAATTGTAGATCTCA
Source organism: Pinus albicaulis (assembly GCA_034641835.2). Classification (NCBI taxonomy): domain Eukaryota; kingdom Viridiplantae; phylum Streptophyta; class Pinopsida; order Pinales; family Pinaceae; genus Pinus; species Pinus albicaulis. The sequence goes on from CM076574.1 coordinate 330,413,551, forward strand.
CAAGTATCAAGTATCAAGTTATATATATATATATATATATGACAATGCATCTAGATAATATATAAAAAAAGTAAATTTAAGACTATCTAAATCTTGAAATAAAATCTACAAATCATGTCCATCAAATAGAGATGGATGTAGCGTCTTTCCTATCACGGTCTCAATCCGCATACTATCATGCAAAGCATGGGAAACTTGTACACAATGCACATGTACAAACATTAAAATTTTATGTTTTAGAAATGAGTGAGAATATATATAGAACTTCATGTAAAAAACAAAATATAAAAAAAAATCATGCAATACCTCATGAGGTTCCCTCTCCCTCCTTTGCCCACACCACCCACAATTCCCCACCCCTATGGGAACATCTGCGGTAAGGCGCACAATATACATGTACGGTTATATATATATATATATATATATATATATATATATATATATATATATATATATATATATAACTTAAACAAAAATTTTAAAAGTGAAAAATTTTCCATACTTGTTGTGGATGTGGCACATCTCCTAAGGAAGTAGAAGGTACATCTCGCAAGGAAGAAGAAGGTACCGCCATCCCAAAAACATCGGATGGAATCAGAATCTGTTAAAACATTTTATCGTTATATATACATACATGTACATGTATGCACAATTATTTATTTTAAAAATATCACTTAAGAACACTAACATTTGCCAACATATCTTGATGGTGAGACCCATCTGCATTGTTTGAACCAGAGGTCCCAAACGTGATATTAACATTTTCATCACTCATCATGCGTGATAACTACAAATGGTGTTTTAACATATAATGATACATTTTTGTTAGATTAATGTACATACAAATAAATGTAAACATGTACATACACATGTATTTATTACAAATTGTACACAAGTATACATGTTAAAATAATTGAACCCTAAGGTCATTAACACATACCGTTCTTGTGCCCTCTTCCTCATGAATAATTAGGTCTTAAAAACCATTGCGACAATCCTTTGCATATATTCAGAGATCTTCAACATTCATGTTGTCAATCTCTTCATCTGTACAATACACAAAATTGGCACGTGCATTTTGACGTGGTCTTTGTCGATTTAGACAAACATCGACTCCACGCAATCCCCTGTAAACATTGTCGATCATGACATCCCTTGCTTCTCGACTTATTTGAGAAGTTGCATCCATCTCTGACTGCAGAGTTTCAACCCGAAAAGGTCGACTCACTAATGGCGGCTCAGGGCGAGGCAACTCCACATCTCGCTTACCGCCCTTACGGTCACACAATCGACCTTTCCTCGGACCAAAAATTTCTAATGAAAGGTCATTGTAGTTGGGTTTCATATTAAAAAAAAATTATGCGTAAAACAATTGTGCAAAATAAATAGGAACCTCTTCGTTCGATGGGAGGCTTCCATAGGCCGCAAGTTGCCTATTGTACAAATAGTGAGATATATTTGGGTGCTTGAAATATTGCACCTTCAACATTTTTCTTTTTGGCCCTTCCTTGAAATTAAACATTGACTTTGTCATATCTTTTGTAACACTTTGTTTTACATCCTCCCATTTATCGAGAACCATTACTGTTTCCTTTCTCTTTCTCATCACTTCTATAAATGTATCAGTCGTTGGCCCAAGATTTTTGTACACATTTACAATTTCGCCCAATTAATGTGTAACTATTTCGAGACTTTGTCGACTCTCAGTAGGTAGAGTCAAAGCCACGAGATCTCTCTGCAATTTTGCATGAATTTTTTGACACCTTTGTAAGGTGCATTGTGCCATGTTTTTTTCCCATGGTATATCAGAAATGTCAGCCGGATAAGTTGTGGTGGGTAGACAACCTTCTTCTTGAATGTAGCATTCTACCCTTCGTCTATTTTGACCAATATTTGGAACATTTTCAACCTCTGCATCAACATATAGATATATAATTTTGTATATTATAAAAAACACGTAAACAAATTTGTACAAATTCAATGAAAAAAATATTGAAATTGATGGCAACCTCGATGTGGTTGGTTAGCATCTTCTCCACCCTGAAACTGTTGAGACCCAGAACGCCCCTACTGAGAACCCGTACCACAAGCTATTGATTGGCCTCCGGGGGAATAAATATCACCACCTTCACTCAACCTTCTACCACTCAGTGATGGCCCTCTAAGGGGATTTGAACCACCACCAACCTCTTGAGATGAGAGAGAAGCGTCATAAACAAATATGAATCTATAATCAATTGAAAAATACATTCATGTGTACATATCAATACATGTACATATTCACTGATTAAATTGCGTGAACCATACCACAGCTGGGTGAACCATGGGCATGCTCCATGGATGGAGTAGATAACCTTCTCCTCTTAGCTCCTAAAAAATAAAAAATAAAACTTATTAACAACTAATTTAACTCACAAAGTTAATAAACAATCAATTCCATATGTACACACTTGTATGGAGATTTAAGATTATATTTAAATACCATGAACATCCCCTGATCCCTGATCCCCCATATGGGATTCTTTTGATCTTTTTCGTTCATCCTCCATGATATATATATATATCTATTGGTGGAAATTATCAAAAAAATAATGTAATTTAGTGTAAAAAAATTATGTAGAACACAACTTTCAAAGCACTAATTGATGTGTGAAACTCAATTTAAACAAAAAAAATTATAAAAATGATAAGCTCACTAAATTGCGCTTTACATGGTGGGAGCACACTTGGTATAAAATTAAAAAAAACACATGGTCATTAAAAAAGAAGTGAAACTGCATTTAAACAAACTCCATTTAAACAAAATTTTGTTGAAGTCCCTGCATTTTAATTTTATAAAAATGTGAAGTTCACCACTTGTTGCAAATGTGAAGTTCACCAAGTTGTGCTTTACATGGTGTGGTGGGAGCACACTTGGTCTATAATTAAAAAATCATATGGACATTAAAAAATATGCATTTATAAGTACACAACACACACATATCCAAGATATGTTACAATTTCCATCAATAAATTTTGAAGGAGAGTGTCTCAACACTAATTCATCTTTGAGAGATGAATCTTGAATTTTTGAGGAAGAGCATCTCAAAACCAATTCATCTTTGAGAGATTAATCTTGCATTCACATTTCTCTATATAATTCTAATTCATCTTTGATATATGAATCATGAATTGGAATTTCTCCACGCAATAGACCAGCAAACATCTTATTCACATTTGTATAATGCCTTATACTAAAAAATTGAAATTGGCTAACAATATTTTTTTCTATTCCATGCAGTTCTTTTAGCCTCTCCTTCTTAACTTGGCACACGCCATTCAACTGGTTGCACACAAGTTCAGAATTGGTGAAAACTACAATTCCATTTGATCCATACTCCATCGCTATTCCCAAGCCTTCTATCAATCCAATATAATATGCGTCGTTGTTTTTTGTTCTTCCCGATATATTCATTTTCCTTTGCATGACTTTGATAGTCACAATATTGGAAAGAACATATGTAATACTACTTTCCCTGGATTGGGATAGCAATAAACTTCTATGCGTAATTTCCATTTTTCAACCATATTTAATGGTTTTCTTATCCCTAAAAAAAATCAAATTCAATAAAAAATATATATGACATGGGAGAAATGACACAAGATCATGAGGTAAATGACATGTGCATGGTTTATCTTAAAGTTTGACTTAAAAAGTTTATGGTCTAGAATTCACATCTAAAATTAATGGGAGGAAGCCTTTAGTTTGTGGGAGAAATGACACATGTACACAATTTACCTTAAATTGGTTGTGTTTTATGGATATTAAAATGAAGAACTTCTATTTAGATCTATTTCAAAGATTTACTGTAGGGGCATTTACTAGATATATCACCTTTCATAAAAGATGAGATCCAGAGGCTACCTGGCCTTTTACAGACTTTGCCTATAGAACTTGTAGAAGTTAAGAAATTTACATTGAAAAATTTATAGAACTTGTAGAAGTTAAGAAATTTACATTGACAAATTTACTAATAGAAATTTACATTGACAACATATAGAGATTCAACTAGGCTTGTGAAAAGTACAAGTGGACAATGTATAATTCTACTTAGAAGAGTATTTGGTTTAATGGTTAAGCAAGAAAGAGTCGTTACTTTCTCTATCTAGAGTAGAAGTGGAATACACAGTAGTTAATTCGTTTTTAGTGTTTTGGATGAAATGGGCTCTATAATATATTAGGGTAAATTTATTTTTGAGTGTTTTGGATGAAATGGGCTCTACAAGATATTAAGGTAAGGTAAATTTCTTTCAGTGTTTTGGATGAAATGGGGTCTACAAGATATTAAGGTAAATCTATATATCTATTAAGTGTTTCAATAGAAGTGTAATAATAATTTCAAAAATAAAATATTCTACTTCCTTCAATCACTATTTACATATCATCATAAAGTACCACTTCCTCACACAACAAATCTTTGAGAAAATAGTGAAGATGGAATACATACCCACAAAGCCTCTTGTTAGAGAAGCATTTGAATATGTGAGAAACAAATTAGGAATAGTTCTTGTAAATTATCTTGTTAGAGAACCATTTGAACATGTGAGAAACAAATTAGGGTTAGTTCTTGTAAATTATTGTCACTTATTTGACTTGAAAATAAGAGCCTATGAAATTGAGTGCAATATCTATGTGGGAGAGTACACAATATCTAAGGGGGAGAATACAATATATTTGACTTCAAAAGAAGAGCCTATGAAATAGAGTGCAATATCTATATGGGAGAGTACACAATATCTAAGGGGGAGAATAGATATATGGAAGGAATAAAAAGATTAACAAAAAGAATATTATTGTGTCAATTATTTGTGGTCAAGAAAGATAACAAAGGACCATCAAAATTGAATGCAATATCTATATGATATCTATATGATCAAGTGTCAATAATTTGAAGTAAAGAAAGATAAAAAAGGACCATCAAAATTGAGTGCAATATCTATACGATTGTGTCAATAATTTGATAATTTGAAGTAGTCAAGAAAGATAAAAAAGGACCATCAAAGTTGAGTGCAATATCTATGTGGGAGAGTATACAATATATAAGGTGGCGAATACAATATAAGGAAGGAATAAAAAGAGTAACAAGAAGCATATGATTGTGTCAATAATTTGAAGTAGTTAAGAAATATAACAAAGTAGTCAAGAAAGATAACAAAGGACCATCATCAAATTCAAATTGAAAGATTAAGTAGTCTTCTTCATGAAGAAGAAGCATTAACTAGGTTCATCATTTAAAGGGTTAATTTGTTAATGAAAAAATTTATGAAAAAAGAAGTACATACATGTACATATATAATTTATATAAACATGTAAATAAATATTCTCAAATGTACACGGTATTATTATAAATTTTCATATCTAATTAATAGATGTTGAAGATGAGTCTAGCTCATTCTTTATTGGCATTATCATAACATTCTCAAAATCTCCTCCTGAATCTAAAAATGAATATGTAATGAATCATTGTACATTATTATAAAACTTGTATTTAAATGACTCCTCCTGAATCTAAAAATGAATATGGAATGAATCATTGTACATTATTATAAATCTTGTGTCTAAATGACATTTGTTCTATGAATAATATGGAATGAATCATTGTACATTATGATAAATCTTGTATTTAAATGAAATTTTATCTATGAATAATATGGAATGAATCATTATACACTATGATAAATCTTGTATTTAAATGACATTTGATCAATGAATAAAAAAGAAAATGGGATCATCTCTTCATAGATATATGTATGTAAGAGAGAAATAAAAAGCAAAGGTAATTCCACCAAGCCTAAAGGAGCATGTCCTAATACATTAAATTATGTTTGGTTTTTATAAGAATTAATCATGAAGAGTCATGAGATCCACATTTCCAAAATACTATTTGCAAGTTCACATTTCCATCATGCTATTTGCAAGTTCTATATGAAGATATGTAGTCTAATAACTAATTAGCAAGTTGTGATGTCCTAATAAATTATTATGTTTGGTTTCCATCATACTATTTGCAAGTTATATATGAAGATGTGCAAGTTCTATATGAAGATATGTAGTCTAATAAATAATTAGCAAGTTGTGATGTCCTAATACATTATTATGTTTGGTTTCCATCATACTATTTGAAAGTTCTATATGAAGATATGTAGTATAATAACTATACAGTATAGCCCATATAACATATAATGGCCTTTGACAGCATGAGCAAAGAGTAAAAAAATAGAGAGGCCTCCTAGTAGAGTTCCACCTGTTCATCAATGTAAGAAACATAATATCGGAAGTGAAATAGTGACAGCACTGAACATATGTGAATTTAGAATGATTTAAACTCTTTTTTTAAAGGAGAAAAAACTATGTTTCACATATTGATAACAGTTCATATACAAAATCCTCTTGATATACCCATAGCAGGTTATCAAGTATAAAAGATCAAATTCTGCCTCATACAGAAATACATCCGAAAAAGACAATATGTAGTCACATTACAACAGTATATCATTCTATTTCAATGATTCTTCTTGTAAAACAAAGTTCCCTTCACCCTCATATGCCTAATTATGGTCGTTTAGCTACATTCTATCCACACCATGAGATATTACAAAAAATAGTAAAGGTTTCACATTCCAGCGTTGAGGAATCGAGAGAAGGCTCAGTAACGGCATAAGCTTAAAAATGGTGGTAAACTTCCATGCATAGGTGGAGAATCAGCTAGGGCAGATGAAATTGATGGATCCACAGGAATAGTAACAACTGCAAAAACCGAATGCATATCATACTAATAGAAATTCAACATGCACCTTACAGCAAAAGGTAATGAAATTTAAAGCATAATTATGGCCATTTAGCTACAGTCTCTCCACACCATGAGTGATTACAAAAAATACTAAAGTTTGCACATTCCAGCATTGAGGAATCGAGAGAAGGCTCTGTAATGGAATAAGCTTAACAGGAGTGGTAAACATCCATGCACAAGTGGAGAATCCTGATTGTTCAGATAATAAAATTGGTTCTATTAGAGACAGGCCATATTGATGACCAAGAAAACTCTAGGGAAGAGGCAAGATTCACCTTCGTTGTTGCTCCCATTAAGCCCAACCTCGGTAGAAGTGGGTAGTGGCACTGAGTGGATGGTCTATCTGCCCCTAAGTGGTATTACCAGTCATTCCAGAGGAGCTGCTGATCCAACGATTTCTAGTCCTGATAGATTATTAGCTGACCGGGGCTAGCAATGAACTTATGGTGGGCACTTAATGAGAATCCATATTGGTTGTGTATGGCAAGGGGGAACCCTTTGACAATCTGACTGGGATATATGGGCTATTAATAGGCTAGCGACATCCTGGGTGAAATAATAACCAAGGAGCTTGACTAGGAGAGGAACTTTAGTTGCTCTCCAACTGTCTTAGTGCGTGCCGTAACATGCTAAGAATTAGCTAGAGAAGATGAAATTGATGGATCCACAGGAACAACAAGAATTTTTTCACGATGTTTATTAGCTAATTGACATTTTTGGGATGGTTTTGTTAGTCTGTTAACTGAATCTGGGCAGAACAAGGATGATCTCAAGCTACCTACTGATGACTAGTTGGTGGCACAGATCAAGGGAAAGACCATTTTCATTACTGAAAGACCATTCTTATCCATCAAAAAACAAAAAAATAGCTACACACTGAGACAACATTCCATAGCTAAAAACATTTAATTTTACATAGTTTTCAATCATAAAACAAAGATGAGCCAAATAAACCCAGAATTACATTTCAAATTGATCTAAACTTCCATGCATAGGTGGACAATCAATAATAGAAATATTTCCTACTTGGTGGTTCGCTTGACGTCGCTGCAGATAATCACCAATAGAGTGGAAGCAGCCCCAGACCAGTAGCAACGCTACAACAATTCAACGAACAGAGCAGAAAGACCAAAACGCACAAAGCAATAGAGCAAAGAAACACAGAAAATGCATGAAGAAACAGAGAAAAGAAACACAGACGCGAGAAAATAATGAACTTTGCAGGCGATATATTTAGAAGAAATAGTTCATTCAAACTATTTTAAGAATAAAATTTCGACCGAACTAAAAGTTCAGCCGAACTTTGCTTGCCAGTTTTCCCATCTCCGGCAAAAACTCTGTTTTCCCATACTGTCAGTGTGTTTTCAATCTAAATGAAAAAACGAGCTCGACTGAAATTTCTCATAAAGTTTGGCCGAACTATCCAATAGTTCGACTAAACTTTATCAAAAGTTCGGCCGAACTATTGCCGAAAAACATTTCTACCCCCGACTCTCACAAAAGTGTAACCCAACTTCACATTTCCGCCCTTAGGAATTTTCCTTGATATAAATATGGTGAATATATAGATTGGGATGGATTGGCTTCATATCAATATATCCACATGCAAATGCATCAACATGATTTTACAATAACTCAATGAGTTGTTCCTATGGATTTTCTAATCCAAAATTAATATTGAGTCTTTTTCCGGGATTGATTTTTATTAGCATACAATTTTTTTATCATGGATGGAATTTATAGATAAGAAGGAATTATTTCATTTTCAATTTTTATAGTATATATTGAATGTACTTCTCCTAAAATTCATACAACATTATTAGTGGGAAATTTAGGATCAATTATGGCATCACATGTAAGATTATGATCATTTATTTTTGGAAACAAATGTAAGTAGTCGTTGAACATATTCATCATTATTGTGCCTATTCCATACTCATATGGGAATTTCTTCATTTTATCTAGGCTTGGAAAGAGGATATATGGTGAGATTATTGGTATATTTCTCATGTGAGATAGTCTTGTACTTGAAGCTATAATCAACATGGGAAAAAACTATGGATAACCATGTCCTACCTAAGATTAAGGGGTAAACACCAAGATTGGAATTTGGTTGTATAGATATAAATTCTGATATAAAATCCTGGTGAATCTATTGAATTTATGACATCCTATATAATTCCTTCAAGCTTGATAGTGGATTGTCAAGCATTTGGAGAATTGTAGGACTTCGTCATAATTTTTTTAACTTGAGTTTCTTCATAGTCTCTTTGGTCATGAAATTTACAAAAGACCCTAAATAAATTAAGATATTGGAAATACAAATATTATTAATGTAAAATATTAACAATAGGGCTACCGAGATAAATATACTTAGTATTGAAAATCTACCCATGCATTAAATTTTTTATTTGACCAATTATCTAAATAGTTAAAGGATCCTTCTTATTCTTGCTAGGTTTCTTTAGACATAATTTTGGGACATGTATAGCATAAATGGGAACATATTTAATTATTAAAAGAATGGGATCTTGATACAAATATTCTTTATCTCCCACTAAAGTCAAATAAGGCCCGACAAGGATTTTTTCAATACTTAGTCTCTCCAAATAGGGAGTAATTTCCATATAAGTTCGCTATGACCATTCTAAAATTTAAAGGGAAGTGATCTATGGAGTAAATGGAGAATGGATAGTATATATTTTTTTGTAGTTTTGTTTCCTACTTCATTTTCAACTTCCTCCTCCTTATCTTATGAGATAACTAGAGAAGTGGGATTATTAGGAGTTATCCCTAATCTTAAGTGAACACCTTGATAATATATGAGGGAAATAAAATAAGTAGGAAAAATAGACAAATAAATGGTTTAAATGGTTTAAAAGAAATAATATAACTATGCAGGAGATGGAAAGAACAATGTTGAATAAACAAAATTAGCTTACAAACACCTTATAGGGAGATGAAGTAGATACAATAATTTGCATTCCAGGGAAATCTCAAATAAATGTAGTTAAAAATAAAACTCCTTATGAATTATGGTAAGGTATACCAACTTCATTCAAGTACTTCAAAGTGTTTGGAAGCAAATGATACGCCAAGATAAATTATGACAATTTAGGGAAGTTTGATACTAGAATAGATGAAGGAATTTTCCATGGTTTTTGATCTAGAAGCAAGGAATACAAATGTTATAACAAAATACTACACAATATAGTAGAAATAATTGATGTAAAATTAGATGAAGCATTACCTCAAAATTATAAGCCACAAGAAAACGAATGTTCATAGGATAAAATTAGCATATAACATGAAAATGAAGAAGAAGAAGAAAAAGAATAAAAATAGGGAGAAAAAAAATAAAAAGAGGAAGAAGATGAAGAGATAGAGCATGAACATCCAAAGACTCCATCTAGTTATCTTCAAAACAATAAACTAAAAACTAAAAATTATTGTGATATAGATTGAAGAGTTCGGGTGAGAAGGAGAGTGATATTCTCACCAAATCAAGATTTTTATTTATTTATCCAAATTAGAATACAAGAATTTTTCACAAGCTAGTGAAGACAAATATTAGATAAATGATATGGAGGAAGGAATGAATTATATTGAGAAAAATGAAACATATAAACTTGTGCTAGACCAAAATATGATAAAAATGTAATTGGTACCAAGTAGTATTACGAACAAATTGAACGAGGATGGATAGGTAGTGAGAAATAAGGATAGATTGGTTTGCAAAAAATATAAACTAGTGGAACGTGTTTATTTGAAGAAAAATTTTCTCCAGTTTCTGGGCTATAAGAAACTAGAATGTTCCTAGCATTTGCGTGTTCTAAAAATTCCATGCTTTATCAAATGGATGTGAAATCATCTCTACTAAATGGAAACTTGGAAGAACAAGTTTATATTAAACAACTAGAGGAATTTAAACTGTCAGAAAATGAAAACTATGTTTGTAGGTTGAAATAAATCTCCTTATGGCCTTAAGGAAGATCCTAGGGCTTAGTACTCAAGACAAAAAAATTACAGCAAGGATTGAAAATATAAGAAGTAGATAGAAAATTATACATCAAAATAGATAATGGAATCCTATTAATAATTGTTGTGTATGTGGATGATATCATATTTGGAAGTGTCATTAACATAATGAGTCAAAGGTTTGTAGTAGAAATGAAAAAAAATGTTTGAAATGTCCATGATGGGATAATTATCATTCATCATAGGATTGTAGGATGTTAAATCAAATAAATTCATATTCATATCTGAAATCATATATCTTAAGGAAATGTTGAGGAAGTATGGAAAGGAAATTTGTGCACGTGTTAACACTCCCATGGTTACAAGATGAAAACGAAAAAAATATGATGATTATCCATATGTAAATCAAACCTTGTACAACTCAATGATTGAAAAATTATATTTGAAATATTCCAAAATATATCTGATGTAAGCAATAGGGTTGGTTGTAAGGTTTAAATCTGCACCAAAGGAGACTCATGTGTAGGTATCAAAAATAAGTTTTAGGTATTTGAAGAGAAAAATGGATTTTGTATTATGGTACTCAAGAAGAAAGGATTTAACCTTAACAACATATACTTATGTATATTAGGTAGGAAGTGTTATTGACAAGAAAATCACTAGTGGTGGAGCATTCTTCTTCAGAAATTGTCTAGTATCATGATTGAGCAATAAACATACCTCAATCTCCCTGTCCACAATTGAAGCATAATGTCTTGAAACAATAACATGTTGTACTCAAGTCCTTTAGATGAAGAAAACTCTTACAAATATCAAGATAGATTATGGCAAACCTATATGCATTATTTGTGATAATACAAGTTCAGTCAATATCTCAAAGAACCATGTTATGCATTCAAAGACAAAAAAAAATTCCTATCAAATGTAAATTACTAAGATAACATGTAGTTAATTAGAATTTTATGATGGAATATATTACTAATAAAGAGAAAATGGTAGATATATTCACCAAAACAAGATACGCATTTGAATATATACAACAAAATTTGGGAGTAATATCTCTTTCATATAATAAAATCATAAGCTCAAGGAGAGAAATCTCTTACTCTTGATTTATGAAAAAGAGGGAGAATTTTAGATAAAAGGAAGCACTAGTTAAAGGGGAGAAACCTTTTGTAATTGATGTGAAAGGGGGAGAAATTGAAAACAAATGAAGAAGTTCAAGACAAAAGGAGAAGTTGCAGATAGGGGGAGTTCATCAACATTTTTCCAAATTTGTGTAATGTTTGTTGTTAGGTCCCTATAATACTAGTGTAGCCCGTTTATTGTTATTATTTGTGTAACACCCTATTGTTATTTTTCGGCCCATGTAGCCCCCAGATTGTTATTTTTGTGCCCATATATTCTCACTATTGTTATTGTTGCGTCCTTACATTGTTATTGTTATGTAGGTTCTAATTATATTATGACCCCTTAGATGCCTATATATATCAAGGAGGTCTTTTCATTTGATCATCAAATAATTTCTGATTTATGTGATGTGAAGGAGGTTCCCCCCTTGAAGAGGATATTTCTCAAGTCGTTGATCTATATTTTCTTCTTTTTTATGAAGTAGTTGCATAACATTTTGAATCCAAGCGTTGGATTCTAGGGTCTCACTTCTTCAAACATGTAATATTGGAATTTCCACTATATTTTTTTTTTCTACGATGCTTCAATAGATGAAATTTTTACCATTTGGAGACAGAATCTTGGTGAACATCATGTACAAATTTCAGATCTTGTTCCTCCTTATTTTCTGAGATATGATCCAGGGAATCTTGGTCTTTTACATGCTCCAGAATTCAATCTAAAGCATATGACCTAGGGAAAATAATCATAACTTTAATTTCAAGCATCATATTTGAATTATGTAGAAATTATATGAAATTAAATGAACTATAGTTTTCATGTATAAATTTCAAGGCCAAAGGTTGAAATAGTGACACATGTCATCTCCTACAACTTCACTCCACTGAACTAGTCCATAATGATGTCACTGTGAGAGATTTGGAATAACTCTATATTGAAGAATCAAATATTGGCAAGAATTGTGGAATTGGAAAGAAGATTTAGAGGGCTACCATGGGACCGAATTTCAGACCTTGGAAAACCTAAATTATAGAGAGAAAAATTACAATATCAAGCTCCTAAAAAGTAAGAAAAAAGCGTGTATTTTTAACATTTTGCATAACGTTTGTTTGAAAAATAAGGTTGAAGTGATTCAAAGAGCATATTTAAGCATAGATATAAATATTTGGTTTTAAATTTCCTCCAAAACCAAATAATTATACACCCATTAAGCCCCCATAAAGCTCTACTATGACGCATGAAGAGGAATAATTGCAACATGATATATCAAAATTAAGTGACCAAGTGCAAAAAATTTCACTCTCACAAAGGGAAACCAAAGATGAAATGGATGGATTAAAAGGGGACCGGGATGGTATAAAATAAAACATGGATATTTTTAAGGTAGACATGAATGTGATGGATGTCAAGTTGGGAGGGTTGACAAAGTTGCTGCAAGAAAGGCTTCCCAATGGTGACAAGGTAATCAATGAAAATCATGATGAGGACAAAATAAATATGAATTATGATTTTGGATACTCCAATGTATGGTTTAAGAATCACCACATTCCAAATATAGATATGAGGAAATTCGATGGCAAGGATCCGGTAACATGGATACTACATATAGAACAACATTTTGATCTACATGATGTGCAACACACACAAAATATACACATTTCATATTTATATTTAGAACCCAATCAATTTGTATGGTATCGATGGATTTGTTATGTTAAACCACTTTTCACTTGGTCAATTTTCATAGAGGAAATGATAGAACATTATGATGATACAAAGTGAAACACCTTCTTTAGCCAATTGATAAATCTCAAACAAAATGGGTCAATGGCAGAGCACATTGAGAAATTCCAAAAATTGAATATCAAGGTAACTAATATTTGAGAGGAGCATCGAATTGATGTCTTCATGGGGAATTTGAAGGATAACATACAACATGAGGTTCACCTTTGGGAACTTGATTCATTAGAGAAGGCATTCAGGGTGGAAAGAAAAGTTGAAAGAAAAAATATAGCAACAAGGAAGTATACAAATCAAAACTATAAATATGGAAGTGTGGCTGCTCCTAGCATTCCACAACCTACAAGGTTGATGCCACAAAAATTGGAGGAAACTTAGAGATACATTTCTTTGCTAAAATTGTGAAAATGAATACACTAAAGGTTAGAAGTTTGCTGAGAAGAAATTATTTTACATATATTTTGAAGAGGAGGAAGAAAATGAACTAGAAACATCAAAATAAGAGGATATACACCAATAACCAACCCCATATAAATAATAAATGAATCCGACCATATCTTGTAATGCATTGGCGGGAATTACCAATCCTCAAAATCTCAAAATAGAAGGATATATCAAGAAGAAAATGGTAATATGTTGATTGATTCAGGCAGTACCTTGTAGATATTGTTGGACCCGCCAAAATTTAAGGGATATCCCTGATATGAAGTCCAAACTAGGCCTCACACTATTTGGAGTAGGAGTCACAATAGTGGGGTGTTACTTATCTGCGTTGGTTTGAAAAATACATAGAGTGGTGCATGGTGTCTTTGGTGAGAAAAAGTGTGTGACCTTGTGGGGAGTCAAGTTGATGCATGAAGATTTTGACACACGAAGGGAAATGGAAGTGCACTCCTTGGAAGTCTGTAATAGTACACAACTTATAAGGAACACATGAGAAAAATGATATCACAAGAACTAACAAGCAGAATAATCCATAAGATAAGGTGACAAATTAATACATCAACATGCATCCAACAAGATTCATACAAATGAAAACGAAATAGTTCATAAACGTATGTGTAAGTTACATAACATATATTTTAGATACAGCAAGAGTAGTCCTACTATATCCACAACATATGCATGAAAACATTCTGACTCTGAGTTTTATTAAAAGTTATAGTTCCAATAATACATACAACATTGACAAACCACTTGCCCCAATAGTGGAATGTGAAGTCTACAACACTTTCTCCTCCAAAGAAATATAATCCCTCTATTCTATGAAGAAGACAAGGCTCTCACACAACTCCCAAGCTCTTCCTAAGCCTAAGCCTAGCCAAAAGCTTCGCTCCCAAAATCCCTTTACATGAGTTACGAG
Source organism: Pinus albicaulis (assembly GCA_034641835.2). Lineage (NCBI taxonomy): Eukaryota > Viridiplantae > Streptophyta > Pinopsida > Pinales > Pinaceae > Pinus > Pinus albicaulis. The sequence goes on from CM076574.1 coordinate 330,428,593, forward strand.
GATATATTTATGACAAAAGGTGGTGGCTCTTCACATGCCCAAATTGTGACTCTTGGAACCCCTTGATGAATCTTCAATTACTAAATTACTCATTACATAACAATATGACTCTTCATATTCCAATGTGAACACTTCAAATTTCATATTTACGAATAATTACAATAATATTACATTTTCGACTCATACCCATATGAGAAAAAATAGAGTAGACACAACTTGACATCCTGAAAAAAAACCACTATGATGATGGATTTTGCATGAACTCTAGCTCAGTAAAATCTAATTGATCCTTCTCGGTCACATATGAGTTATAAGCTCATTACTGTGCGATGAAATCACCAAACCATGTGATGGTGTTAGGCTGGAAGTGGAATCTAACCTCCATAACATCCGCGTACAATTATTTGGGGCCAACATTAACCTCTTTCTCAACTAGGAGCAACATTGTTCGGATATGAATAGGACCACCAATGTAATTTTGAATGTCATTTCTATGAAACTCCAAATATTCCTTCATGGAAATCTATTCCAACTTCTCCAAATACTCTTCATTCTCCTACCTAACTTTAAGTTTGTGCTTATCTTCGGTGAGTTAGCTGACTGATGGTATATTGTGGGTTCTCAGCATGAAATTGAAACTATTGTACAACCATACATATGAGGCCTGAATGTTTCAATTGAAGGAGGAAAGATACTTGTCATTCTCGATCAACATCCAAACCTTTTCTTTCTCCAGATCTATCTGTGACTTCATCTTGTTTACCAAAATGAGCGGTGACCCCTTGTATTGCATGACGATGATGGTATTTTTCAGATTCTTTATAATATGGAAAAACTCTTTATTCTTTTGTTGCAAGTCATGTAAGCGGAAAATTTCCTTCTGTGTGGTCATGAGCTCCTCATATGGGTCCCACTCAGTGTCTCCAAGTGTGGATACTTCAGATAGTATCAATGCTCTCATCTCCTCCAAGTCGACCTGTGCAGAAGCTACTTTTTATTTTCTGCTACGTGAAGTTGTTCTATATATTACTAGGCAACCTGTAGATTTTGTACCAAATTCTTATTCTTGGCCATAAAATACTGAGTTTTAGATCTTTCCACACATGTGAAGGCCCAATTGGCTTCAAAAATGGCATTTGGATTCCTCCTAGTGTCTACCACTATCACTCTCTCTCTAACGAATGCAAGTTATGTATGATCATTTGAAAAATGCTTTCTATGTACTTGTAAAATCCTCTTCTGGAGTTCATCAAATGATAGATTGTACACCTCCATTACTAGATCACCATCAAGAGGCATTATGTCCCCTTCAACACTCGAGGATAACTCTTTGAATGGAGGTGGTGGAGTCTGAATGGTGACCTATGGTGCATTGAGAATCAGATCAATATCTTAATCATGTGGCTCCAGTCCCAGCTCCATGTCTAGAAGCTCCTGGTCCTGCATCTGTGACTCTCATTCTTAGCTGTTGGCTAGTTTTTTTCTTTCTCTTCAACTTGAATCAAGATTTTTTCTTCTACCATTGTGCCTTGCCTTTCTTCTTCTTCTGACTTATTCTCCTCCTCTTGTTCTCTCCTTCTATTCTCATTCTTCCCTTAGTTCTTTTTGTTATTGATGTGCTCTCCGGTCTGCTTCTTGCAAGCTTTTATTTCCTCTCTTCCTCCGTTATGCTTTCTGAATTATCTACTTTTTTCTTCTACAAAAAACTCTGCTTGCATAAGGATTAGATCCAATTCAATCTCACAACTTTTTTCTCCCTCTATATTGTCAACAACATTTCTCTTTCCCTTATCTTGTACTAGATTGTTGCCTTCTGCTAGTGTTGCTGGATTTTCTGCCATGTTAGTGTTGAATCCTTTTCAATATATATTTGAGTGTCTGCATATACTGGAAAGTCTACTGTAATTTTCTCAACTTCTTCCCTAGTACTGATTTCAGTGGTCTCTCTTGAAGCAAATCTATTTGGTGCGACGGTAAAAATGACTTCTGGAGAGAAGCGCTCAAAAAATGTGGTAGCCATGGGATAGAAAAGACAGTAATGGCAAGAAAAAATCAAGCAAAAAATCGGGCATCTAACAAGAGTGATTTTGAGATTTTCAACAATAAGAGAGATTGGCTTCATGTAGGAACTACAAACTCTATAGTACGAGCAGGTAAGGATGAAGCTTGAGCCCCGATACTATGCAATGCACATGTGATATTGGAAAGTGGGCTGGGAGAGACTGTGCATTCTGTAGTCTCAATGGCCAAGGAAGTACGCTGAGCACTGGAACTACACAATATATATTTTGGAAAGCTTGTACTAGGAAATGTGCAATTCTAGATGCCAAGCTATCATATTGAGCCTTAGGATTGTGGAGCAGGGCAAAGTGAAAACCGACCAAGGAAAGTGTAGACCTATCTAATGGAAGTGTGAAAAATGTGTAGAAATGAGAGATGGTGCAAGATTGAATGAAAATACTACTAAGTGTAGATGAATCATGAAAAATCAAGTGCAAAAAAAGAATAAAAGGGAAGAAAATCAAATCGGTGAAGAGAGTCGCCGCAACGACAACCATCGGTGAAAAAACAAAGAAACTAATGCAACACTTATGAATTCAAACGATAAATTGAAGAAACACTTTTAAAATATAAATACAGTTAAAAATCATCAATCATGAAGATAAATAAGAAAAACAACACTCACACAAGCAAAACAAAAAAAATGAACTGAAAAAGCGACAGAAGGTGATGAAAGAAACACTCACCCAGAAAAGCGACGACAACCGCACCAAAGTTTCCTTGATATCCTCAAGAATGCTTGAGCTCCAAGATCGAGTGTTAAAAAGAGCGCTAGGGGCATCAATATATTTGAGAAAATTAGGGTTTATGATGCACATGCATAAAATCAAGGAAAAAATGACACATGGCGAAATTGTCCCTACTTCCGGTTACTAAAAATAGATCCTTATTTTTTAGGGATTTTTTTTTAATCCTTTTTTATTTTCAGGAAACTTTCCATGCACACTTTCGGGAGGGATTGCACAATTCTGGGGAACTGGGAAAATTTTCTGGCTAAGTGCATTATGCAGTTTCTGAGCTCAAGAGATGCATTGCACAATTTCTGGGATGATTGCTGGGATGTCATCCATGACTGTGTAATTTTTTTATCTCAAGGAAGATATTCTAGTCAAGATTGCACAATTCCAATAATCAAGGTTGGGCTTTCCCTCATGGATTTTGTAGTTTCTGGATAAAGACTGAAACTGCTACAAGACCATGTTAGGAGGTTAGATTCTAACTTAGGTTGATTAGTTGAGTGTGAAAAAAATTGAACACAAGCATATATTAAATGAGAGGTCTCAATCACAACATGCATACTTAGTAGCAGTGCAGATAAGCTCCTATGAGTAGAAGGTTATGCTCCAAAATATAAGCATAAGAACGATTTTGGAGGGTTTTTGTGGCCACTACAGCACTGGTGACACACTGGTAGAACTCTAGCTCTATGAACGCATCTTGTCTCATGAAAAATTGTCCTCACCCTTCCAAAAGTATTGTTAAATTCATTTATTACCATAAATTCCTCACTTATTATGATTTAAAGACATATTCTATTCCATGCTCTTCTTCGAGGGCACTCTAAATAAGCCAAGTAAACTAAGTCGTTTCAATTGGGGATGAAGAATATATAGATGCACAGGTAAAAGAACTTGTCATAGTCTTAGATTTCATATCTGGCGTTTCTCTACTGCTAGCAAGCGTACAATATCCCAACAGATTCACTTCAAGAACAAAAACATTGCTCTGCTTCCAGTGAGCTTAGACAATATCCCAAAAAAATTTCTTGATTCACCTCTATGCGCACGAATCCTTTCTCTTATTTCACTCTTTATTTAATTTTTTCATAGAACTGTGCATAAGAACTTCTTATTTCATTGGGTCGAAGAGGGATCCCGACTTATTGAGAGTAGAAGAGGTTTTCACTTTAGAGAAGGATGTTTATATACACTTATGACATACTTTTTAAGGTTTTCCTCCCCTACTTACTCTACTTGAATACGTTGACAATGATTCATTGAAAAAATAAAACTGATTTAGAGTAGGTGGTACTCGCTAAAATTCAAACATCATAATTTCAATGAGATTTTCTCTGATAAGGAACACATTTTCCATTAGAGTATCATTGAATAAAAGAATGAAATATTTACAGAAAGAGAGGTAATAGACAAAAATCCAATCATTAATAGTAGTAAAATATTCTCTTGCATTTCACCATGCTTACTTCATAAGCCAACATGAACTTATGCGAAAGCTATCCTATACTTGAAAAAGGAAAACAAAGGAAAGAGTAGAGTGGAAAGAAAATAAAATTAAAGTAGAACAACGTAAACAACAAGGAAAATTAAAACACTACTCCTACTCCTAACCTAAGTAGAGCATATGCCAAACTCACGTGAACTGATATTTCCAATGCAACCACCGATGCATTGGCTGGCCTATGTAGGCGAGGGAATGAAATTCAAGAAAGATATACAAATAAAAATACACAAGAAATATAGGAAATGGAAACTAAAATGTTCAAAGTTTGGAAGAACATGCAGAAAAGTAAAGATGAAAAGTGCATGAAAGACATTCTTCAATTATATCATGGTGACTCGACACACTGCGATTCAAAGAAATACAATTACAAACTTTCAAACTACGAAGACAAGCTAACATAAATAAAGAAGAAATGTTTCATTTTGCAATAGTGTTCAACATGTACGACTCCTTCAATGACTAAGTGATTGGATCATGTAATATAGATGGAGGATGCGAAAATTGTAAAATATATTGATCTTCAATATGTGTGATAGAGTGCTAAGGAGCTTCAAAATATTCAACACTCTTTTGATCAGAGGTGTAACTAACCTCAAGGCCATGAGGACTTGACATAACCATTAGATCGGGCTGAAGTGCCTCGACAACTTGAGGAAGTTCCAACTCATTGGAAGGTAGATCATAAAATATTGGTGGCTTTGAAAGATCAATAGTGAAAAAATAATAATCATGAGAAAATAAATCGATGAAAAGGTCATGAAATCCATGATCAGATAGTTTATGATTATAGATGGAGGTATCCTCGTGATCTGACGAATTTTAAAGAGGGGAAGATGGAAAATGAAAAATTTCGCCCTCTATCTTTTCCAAAAGATACGATGAGATATTGGGAAGATCAAGAGTAGAATATTCATCCTCTCCATATATGTATGAGACACTGACATCCCACATATTCTATGAATAATGTGAATTAGTAACATCATCAGAAACTGAATTTTCATAAGACTCAACAGAAGTGACAAAATTGTGGAAAATGTCAGGATGATGTGGGAGAGGTGCAAAAGGAAGGAAGTATTCCCTAATTATAGGTTATTATTCAACTATGGTCTCCCATACATACTCATCCTAAATGATATCACAATTTGGATGCTCAACACCAAATCCATCCAACGCTTGATCCTCATGAACACCAAGAGAAATATTTGTAACAAGTGAACACAAAAATTCACATATGTAAGATCAGAGGAACCAAAAGATGGAGGAAGAGGAGATAAAACTTCATCATAATCATCATAATCACAGTTCAAACCTGTGCTAAAATTATGGGTATGTGAGGTGGGAGGATTCGGTGGTATATTAGAGGATGAATTCTGAATCTATCCCACCTCAAGTTGCGGAACTAGAGTTGTTTGATGTGAATTGGACAAAGGGTCACTTGGAACAACAACCTTGTCTGTTGTAGATTTAGAAGCTCTATCACCGAGGTATGTTGGGAGTGGTTCAAAATATTCCAACTTGTGCATATTTACTGAAATGTGAACAATATATTGAAATATTTCGGAAAAGAAATCCCAATCAGCTTCATATTTCGGAAATTCAAAATATAAATGCATGAAACAATTGTGAAAATGATGCAGTGATTCATCAGGTGATATTTCAAATTCTAAAATTTTATTGCACAAATGTTTACGATCATACATGTCAAAAGCATGAAATATTTTCGTGACAATATGTTCAAAAGAGTGAATGGAGGCATTGGTCAATGTGTGACACCATTGCCTTATGCACCCTTCGAATGTGAGAATGAACAAACTACAACCAACATCCTCATAGTGGATGTTGTGCTCTGTGAAAAATTCAAGAAAATGAGAAATATGCTCAAATAAGGTTAGTTCACCCTCTCCATCAAATTTAAGAGTTGAAAAATCATGAATGATATTCTTCAGCACTTGAAATTTTTCATTTCTGGAAAAAATGTTGGGAATATGATTTTGGTAGAAGTCATCAAATGAGTGAAGAAAAACAAAATTTAAGTGCTCAACTGACGATGATGGACCCACCAAAATTTAGGATATCTCCCCGACATGAAGTCCCAACTAGACCTCACACTGTTTGGAGTAGAATTCCCAGTAGTGGGGTGTTAATGATATGCCTTGGTTTGAAAACGCATAGAGTGGTGCATGGTGTCTTTGGTGAGAACAAGTGTGTGACCCTATGGGGAGTCAAGTGTGATGCATGATAGTTCCAAGACATGAGGGGAAAAGAAAGTGTTCCCCTTGGAAGATTATAATAGTACACATCTTAAAAGGAACACATGAGAAAAATGACATCACATGAACTAAAATGTAGAATATGCCACAAGTTAAGGTGACAAATTAATACATCAACACACATCCAAAAATATTCATACAATTGAAAACAAAATAGTTCATAAGTATATATGTAAGTTAAATAAAATATATTGTAAATATAACAAGAGTAGTCCTACTATATCCACAAGATATGCATGAAAGTGTGTTGTCTCGGAGTTTTATTAAAAGTGATAGTTCCAATCATACATACAACATTGAAAAGCTATTTTCCCCAATAGTGGATCGTCAAGTCTACAAAACCTGCTCCAAAGAAATATACTCCCTCTACACTATGGAGAAGCCAAGACTCTCACACAACTGCTAAGCTCTTCTTAAGCCTAAGCCTAGCCAAAATATTGGCTCCAAAAAGCCCTTTGCATGAGTTATGAGGATATATTTATAACAAAGGGGGGTGGCTCTTCGCATGCCCCCTTTGTGACTCTTGGATTCCCCTCATGACTCTTGAAATTATATACTATATGACTCACTACATAACAATATGAATCTTCACATTATAACATGGACTCTTAGAATTTAAAGTTTACATATAATTACAATAATATTACATTTTCCACTCATACCCATATGAGACAAAATAGGGTAGAGACATCTTGACATACTAACAAGACAAAATAATATGATGTTGGAGTTTGGGTGAAATCTAGCTCAACAACATCTACTTGATGCTTCTCAGTCACATATTTATGCCAAGCTTGGTACAGTGCGATAACATCCCCAAACTATGTGATGGTGTCAGGATGGAAGTAGACTCTAGCCTCCATAACATTTGGGTAAAAATATTTGCAACTAGTCTTAACCTCTTTCTCAACCAAGAGAAACATCATTATAATCTAAACAAGACCACCCATGTAGTTTTGCATACTCTATCTATTGAACTCCAAATCCTCCTTGGTAGCTATATGTTTTAACTGCTCCAAATACTTTTCAATCTCCTTCCTAAGTTGATTCTTGCACTTAGCTTTGGTGAGTGAGATAACTGATGGGATATTGTGGGTTCTCACCATGAAATCAAAATTGTTGTACAACCGTGCATATGATTCCTGAATGTTTCCAATGAACGTGGTGAGCTTCTTGATTTTCTGGATCAACATCCAAACATTTTATTTTTCCATCTCTACTTGTAGCTTCATATTCTTTACCAAACTGAGCGATGCCCACTTGTATCACATTGTCCATTCTTGCACGACGCTAATGGTAGTTTGCACATTCTTGAGAATCTTGAAAAACTCTTTATTCTATTGTTACTAGTCATGTAATTAGACAATTACTTTATGTATGGTCATGAGCTCCTTATAAAGGTCTTGCATAGTGTCTCCAAGAGTGGATACGTTAGCACATATCGTTTCTCTCATCTCCTCCAAGTAGACTTGTGCGGAAACTGCATTTTGTGTTGTTGTGTGGAGTTTTTTTATCTCTTGCCAAACAAACTGTAGATTTTTTAGAAACTGCTTATTCTCGGACATCAATTATTAACTGTTATATATTTCCACACCTGTGATGGCCAAGTTGGCTTCGACAATGACATTTGGATTCCTATTGGTGTCTGCCATTATCACCCTCTCTGTAACGAATCCCGGATATGCATGACCATTCAGAAAATGATTTCTCCATGGTTGAACAATCCTCTTCATCAGTTAATAAAATGAAACATTGTACACATCCAATAACAAATCATCATCAAGAGGTACTATGTCCCCTTCCTCGCTCAGGGCTAACTTTACGGCTTGAGGTGGTTGAGTCTGAACGATGACCTGTGGTGCATTTGGCATCAAATAAATATATTCATCTTGTGGCTTTAGTCCCAAATCCATGTATGCCATTTTAATCAAGTCTTCAATCTATTGAGAAAGCTCCCGATCCTACATTTTTTCACTCTCATTCTCAGCTTCTAGTTGGTTCTGTTCTTACTCTTCAACTTTAATTGGTGTTGTTTCCTTTACCATTGCGCCTTTCCTTTATTCTTCTTCTGATTTCTGATCCTCATCTTGTTCTATCCTTCTTTATTCCTATTCTTCCCTTAGTTAGCGTTCTTCTTTGTTCAAGATCGAATTTCCTCTCTTCCTTTGTTCTTCTCTCTGTATCATATGCTTCCTCTTTGCTTCTTCCACCAAACCCACTTTCATAAGGATTGGATCTACTTTCATCTGACAACTTTTTTCTCCCTCTATAATACTAACAACCTTTCTCTTTCCCTTATTGTGGAGCCTCAAGGCTACCTCAATTTTGACACTCCTTTTCACTATATTTCCTTCTTTCTGACAACATCATAAGCTTAAATAAGTGTTGAAATGAAATTTTTTGACTTGGTAAGGTATCCTAATGATCTATTTTTCGTATTTGAAATTGTTACTTATTATTAGAATGAAATTTGTATTTAGTTGCGAAATAAATGCAATTCTATAGCCAAACTCTGTTTATGTAGCCACTACCATGATTTGACAGGTTCTAAGGTATTAATGGAGTAGTGGAATATATGGAAAGTTGAAAAAATGGTCCGGTCATGGATCCTGTCCTATTCATTCGTCTAGAATCAAGCAAGAAACCGCCAAAGAACATAGTCAAAGGAGCGGTCAACTGGGAGCTGGAGCAAGTGAGCGAGGAAGATTGAGCTTCACGATTTGCCTTGTTGTTGGTGAGGTAAATCCCCTCTGCGGACAGAGGTGATCTCACTAGCCCTAGAGTGGGTCTAGCCACAAACAAGACACACTATCACATCAATTCCTAGTTAAGAATGGACAAAGACTTGGTAGATCACTCACCGCAGGTCCTACGTTGTTCTGTCATCCGGAAGAATGGCTACCTCTCGCTCCTAATTCGACATATCACGATCCGCTCATTCTCATGCCCGGATACCTGCACATACACAAGAAATGAAGACGATACACAACATACTATTTCACATTCCTAAATATCAGTCAGTCGAAGAAGACTAAACCAAATTCGTGAAATAAACATAACACACAGATGGAATCAATATCATAGGCAAGTATATTAATTTAAAGAAGGAAGAGTACAACCAGGCTTCGATGTTGCGATCTCTTCCAGCAGGGTTCCAGCGGAGCATGTCTCAAAAATCTCATCGGGAATTCAGATGGGGCTCTCTCTACAAGATCCTATTTGGTTCGACCTTCTCTATAGCGATTACTCAACTATAATATCTCTTCTCAAAGTTCAGCTTCTTGGCTATATGTTTAGCTCTAGCTTTTGTAAAGGGAGAAGGCCAGTTTATATAGAGGGAGAAGGAGAGGTTAGGATTCCTATAATCATGGGTGGAGTCCTATCCTCCAAGAATGTTCCATCAACCATTTCCTAAAGGAAGAGATCTATGGCTTATCGAGTTAATCATTTTCAATGAGTCATTCTTGAGGTGGTTAAAGGAAACTTCGAACTCCAATTTTTTAAAAAACATTCCAAAAAATGTTGGCGCGGGCACAGAAAAGAGACAGAGTGCCAGCTGGCAGGGGCTCTAGTGCAAATCTTCCCCATTGGTATGTGGGGTGAACTGGCTACCGACGCCAATGCCAAAATATAGGTTTTTGAGTGCTTTCTGAGGAAATGTTCAACAGGAGAAATCATGTCCTTATGCAGAAGGATGCAATGAAGATATTTGCAGAGTTTGACATTGCTCACAGGTCACAGAAAAAGACCCTCCAATATGCGGGGTGAGGGATTGCAGGGACAGTGAAAAAATGTTGTGTAACAGATTCCCCCTAAAGCATGAGGTCTGAGAGAGAGGGAGGGGTGAAAAAATTTATGAGAAAGCGTTCAACCAAAACAGTACTGTCAGAAAACTTGCAAGTATGAATACAACTGATACATCTGATATATGACATGTGGCATAGGCGCAGCCATCCATAAATAGAGTACATAAATAATGAGATCCGAGGTATGGACACAACCATCCAGTAGTAGGGATCAATAAATAGAATCGAGTATGGTCGCAACCATCCAATCCGAAGAGTCACATAATAAGTCATAATAATCCACAAAGAACCCGTAGCCTGGATTTCATCAGACAAAACCCAGGGTCTTGTGCTCCATCTCGACCCAAACATAGTACAAATTCGAGCATGCGAATATGTGAGCTAAATTCGAACATGCAAGAACATCGTCTGATTACCAACCAATGATGAAAGTCATTAACAGACGCGAGAGAAACCACCAATAATGACAATGGCTCTCAAGGTAAAAAAAGGTACAATCCACAGAATATGAATACTGATCTAACATTGAACACCCGCAAAGTCAGTCGATCGAAGGCCAATGATGTGGACCTTACGTCGAGTGTGAAGAACCTGCCATTGGGGCGTGCAGGCTCCAAGGTACCTGAAGGGAGTATCTAGATCAACTTCCTAGATAATGAGATGGAGTTAACAGGAAGTGACCTTGATCGAAGGTGGGCCATAATGTTTCCCACATCATCAACAGAAGACAAAGGAATATGATGTTTGTGAATCAAGACCAATAGAGAATCATAGGGAGGTTGAAAACTGTAGAGGCAAAATTTTCTTGAACATATTGGCGGCACGACACTGGATTTGGCAGTATTTGACATCAAGGGATCTAAGGTCATGGTGACGTGGAAAATAGTATATGAGTGGTCAAAAGAGATTACCGAAACCCATGGAGGTAAACAAATAATGAGATGATATTTTCCCAACCTGACACGAATGCAGAAAAGTGCCATGTTCAAGAGCAACATACTACCAACACGACTACAATCTTGGTTCCATTTTTGGCAAGTACCCCAATTATTTTTGATAAAAAGCTTGAAGGGGATAGTATGTGCTTACGATGTAAGTTTGTCCTTCAGACAAATCCAACCTAGCACATTTTATGAGCCCTAGGAAGGAGGAACTCGAGTAACGTCATGATGATGGAATCCAATGTCATCAATTTTTAACGAGTCTGACAAAGGAAGAACTCGACATATTTTCATATTTAGAGAGTTTGAAAAGAAGGTGCAAAATAAAACTCCAAAAAGACCCTTTTCGTAAATAGTCCCTTAGATTCGAAAAGGTAGAAAACTCTGCCCGAGAGAACCTCTTAGTCGCGATCGGCTAAGGTATTACTTTTCGTAAATAATCTATCCTAATCCAAAAAAGGGGTAAACTTATACTGGGTAGATATCATTTCACAGCCAATTTAACGAGTTCAAAATGATAAGTGACTCGGAAATCTTTTCAGTTTTAGAGAGTCAGAAAAGAGCTGAAAGGTGACTCTAGTAGTGATTTTTTCGTGCTTTTACCGAGTCCGAAAAAGTATAAAATACAACTCGTCTCTTTGTCTTAACCGCGTAAAAAAACTGTCGCTACACAAAAGACATATGTAAAACGTATTCCTCGAAAATAATATGAAAATATATCGACAAATATGTTTTAAAACCTATTTTAGGACTTTGAAAAGTTATAAAAGACCATAAATGGTAAAAAATATTTACTTTTCACTTTTACCTCTTTGCAGAGAAACATTGACCCATTTCTCTTGTGATCTTCAGGCGATGATTGTGGACAATCTGGTGGACCAATCTGGATTCCGTCTATTTCAGGTAAGAGCTGACTTTATTTTCAATCTTTTAAGCTATATTTTATTGCATTTATTTGTCATTTGGGATCCCTTAGGGGAGGAATTGCAAATTCTAGGGCATTGCAGTCGGCGCGGGTTTCAGGCACAGACCCGTGCCAACTGACCCATTTTTACATAGGGGTCACGCCAGTTGGCGCGACTGTTAGCCAAACTTTCGCACCAACTGCACGACCCAAAATCCGCTTTATATTTGAGAAAAAGCAACCAATAGATTGCAAATTTTAATACCTAAGGGGGTTTCTAATGTTCCTAGGATCAATTCATGTAGGTACAAAGCGAAAAAAGATGGTTATCGAGTGGAAGGAGAGAGAGCACATTGAAGAGGATGAAAAAGAAATGGGAAATGAACAATGCATGAATGACCTCAGTTATTGTGGGCTCAAGAAGTTCTTCATGACACCATGTCACCGGGCTCAGCCCGAATTGCTGCAGTATCTAATTAGCATTTGGGACGAAGATCAGGAAAAGTTTGTACTTCAGGATCAAGAGCTTGAACTCAAAGTTTTCAATGTGTATTTCATCACTGGGTTGTCATTTAGGGGTGCAGTCCTTGTCTTAACCAGTACCCAGCATTCCGGAGAAAGCATGGGAATGGTCATTGACAGGGTATGCCATGGGGCACGAAAAGGATTAGGGAGCCGCAAAGTGAGTATCCTGACCATTCCTGATTTGGCACTGAGGGTAGTGCTGCACACTATCACATGAGCTGCGGGATCGTAGGTAGTGCACGAGGCCACGAAGACACAACTTCTTCTTACTTCAGAGTGTATGAACTCGACCATCTTCAACTGGGCCGAGGTCGTGACTATCAACATCAAATGACAACTCACCAAATGCAATAAGACCAAACTCAAGAATTTTGGGTATGGGTCAATCCTCATATCATTCTTCTTGGAACGATTACCCATATTTCTGCATCAGGAGGTTATAGTCCCGGAGCCACCACCCACCGAGCCACGGATGGCCCCATCGGCGGCACTGATCCCTAGAGCAGGGGGTGGCCAACAGATGTCCTAGAGGCCAAATTTTTTTGATTGGCTCCAAAAATAGCTAATTGTCGTGGAGCATTGGCCCTACATTGGCATAGACTTCACTGAAGACCCAGACCTCCCACTCCCCGAGGGAGAGGATTGGGACGAAGAAATTGGTAAGACTCATTTTTTATTTTCATGAGTTTATAATTTTTTTTTATATATATGCATGTTTTGACAATTATTCTTATATGTATTAAGAAGTTGGCCCAGAGCGTCCTGTATGTATGTCGCCGGTAGTGAGGTGGATTCCTCGCGATTTCGATCCTCATGGTGAGGGTGGCAAGGAGGAGATAGTCTAGAATCTGGAGGGGATCGCCCGTGGGATCCTAGACTATGCTCGCTTGGATGATGTGCCTCGGGCCTATCAGAGACATATTGTAGGGGTGTCAAGTCATATCCACCACTTGCTGAGGCGGTTGGTATGGGCAGTGACGTGCTATCATGAGCACCATGCCGATTGGGCACTTAGGCTTTATTTTTGCACATTTTGAGAGACATGTTGTCTCATGATGTAACTGAAACAAATATATATTATTTTGTGGGTTATATGATGAACATGTTGCAAAAAAACAATATATATATATATACATATATTTTCTACATGGGTCTATGTACATATGATGATGTTTTTTATAAATTGCGCAAATTTCTATCTAGCACAATGTTAGCTATTGCATCTCTTAATGTATTCATTCATCTTGGTATATGTTGATATGTAATGAAATCAAAATTTCTTTCAAGTAAACGAATACGAAAATACAATCTCAAGATGCATGGGTTTCAAACTGAATAATGACCATTCAGTTGAAGAACAACAAGTTGTGAATCCAACTTCACAAGAAATGTGTGTATGCCGAGGTTGACTGCCTCGGTTAATAGTTCCAAAACTACACTATATTTAGTGACATTGTTTGTAGCTAGCCCCAGAAAAATACCTTGTAAGTTAATCAATTCACTAACAGGATCATAAATTACCCAGGCTGTCGTATACAAGTTCCTGGTACTGCGGGAAGCACCATCCGCGAAACTGACATAAGGGGAAATAGACATCTGCATAGCAAACAAGACCCAATAAGCAGAAAAAAACTCACAAATCACATCAAACCAAAGCATGCACAAAAAATGAAAACAATCACCTATGTACAAATATCACACATGAATGATTCAAGCATAATATTTTTTCAGATACAACAAATTTCTGGGCTGCGATAAAGGACAACCTTCATAGTCGATAAGCTCATAAGCCCCATTTTGTAACACACATTTGATGATGTAGGGCCCATGCGACATGGGTTGGAATTTTCCTGCCCCCATCTTATCATGAGCTTGGTCATATAGAAGAATGAGATCACCTTCGATGAAAAAACGAGGAGAAAATGTTTGGTCAAAATGGGCTTTGACTTGCTTCTTCTGTGCTTCGATGACCAAGGCATCCAAGTGACAACTTTCATCCAATCTCTCTAAGTAGAGAAGACGTTCTTCTTCAGGCGAAGTATCAGGCAGTAATTCCAAAGCTAATTTAAGTGAAGGGATTTCACATTCAATTGGAAGAGTGGCTTCCAGACCGTACACCAAATAAAATGGGGTAAACCCGGTCGCACTCTTAACTGATGTTCTGTAAGCCCAAAGAGCTGAGAACAACATGAGATGCCAATTTAATTTATGGATCCAAATTTTTCGTTGAAGCATTGTAACAAGAAATTTGTTGATAGCTTTAACCTGGCCATTAGCTTGAGGGTAATAAGACGTTGAGTTGTCGTGACATAGGCCCAACTTCGATGTTAGATCCACCATCATATAATCTCGAAAATGAGAACTAGGATCAATGAAGATGGCCAGAGGAACATCGAACTGAGTAATAACGTGATTGAATATGAACTGTGCTGTTGTCTTACCGTCTGCAGCCAGTGTCGGCATTTCTTCAGCCCATTTCATAAAATAATCGACAACGACGATAATATAGGCATGCCCCCCGGCCGAACAAGGGTTACATATCATAAAATCTATGCCCCATTTGGAAAAAGGGCCAACAGTAATGACAGCGTGCAATGGAACAGGCAGCACACACATCTTGCGTTAATAAATCTGGCACTCATGGAATTTATGTACTACAACAATGCAATATTTAAAAATGGAGGGCCAGAAATATCCAACATGAAGGATCTTCTGTTAAGTGGCATAACTAGACATGTGACCACCATAGGCACCATTGTGGCAGTAATTTAAAACCTTCTTTGCTTCCTATAGGGTCAGACATCGGCGGAGTACAGAATCAACTCCGACGTGATAAAGGGTATCTCCAACAATACGATAAGGTTGCGATTGACGTTGAATGTGGTGTCGGGCATCTTTAGTTAAGTCAGACATCAAAGTAGACGTTTGGAGTTACACGATGGTATCACCATACCATGGATCAATGGTGCTGAGAAGGAAGAGAGTTTCGTCCAAAATATGATCCTCAAAGGAAGGAGCAAAGTCAGCGAGGAGAGAACAAATCAAATCAGTGAAAACAAGTGATTTCTTCGATTTGGCGGTAGTGAATTCCAAATCAAAATCTTGGAGGATAATGATCCATTTTGAGTATTTTCCCCCCAGTAACTACCATGATAGAATATAAGTCATGGGGTTACAATCAGAAATCGCGATCACCGTGCGTAAAAGAATGCAATGACGAAAACATTGGATGACCTGGACTGCCACCAACGCTAACTTCTCGACATGTGCGCAGCGTGTTTCAGGGTCGAGAAGGTTCCAAGAGAGGTAGTAAATGACATGTGGATTAATGTAATCATCATCTTGGACCAATACCATGGCGATCGTACCAAAGGCGGCCGCAAGGTAGAGGGTGAAATCACGATGGTAATTCAGAGGATGTAATAAAGGAGCGTTGACAAGAAACATCTTAAGTCTATCAAAAGACTGCTGAGCAATCTCATCCCAACAGAAAGGGATGTCCTGTTTTAAAATTAGTGTAAATCCTTTGGCTACTTCGGTGTAGTTCGGGATGAAACGATGAAGGAAATTGGCTTTTCCTTGAAGAGTCTGAAGCTGATGTAATGAGGACGGGGAGGGGAGACTAACAATAGCCTTAACCTTAAGAGGTTCAAGATGAATTCCATATTTAGATATGATAAACCCTAAGAGTCTACCGAAATCGATGCAGAAGATTCATTTATGTGGATTAAGCCTAATGTTGTAGTGTCTACAACAAATAAATATTTGACGGAGATGTTCCAGGTGGTCTTTTTGCGCAGTTGAATGAACTGGAAGGTCATCCAGGTATGGTTGGACAATATGAGGAATATCATGAAAAGCATAGGACATCGCGTGTTGGAATGTAGCCCCAGAATTATTCAAGCTGAAATGGAGTTTCTTATAAGTGAACATTCCCCATGGAAAAATAAAAGAGGTCTTGTGTTGATCGGACGGGAGAATGTTAATCTGGTTATAGCAAGAAAAACCATCCATAAGGGAGAATTTTTCACTCCCCATGCAATCGTCAATTATCTGATCAATAAATGGGGTGGGATAGTTATCCTTAGGAGAGGCCCAACTGATATCACGATATCAACACAAACACGAATGGTGCCCTGCTTCTTATCCACAAGAACTATATTAGAAACCCATTCAGTCAGTGGAATCGGATAAATGAAACCTGCTTTAAGAAGTTTTTCAACTTTAGCTTTGATAGCGGGGGCTTTCTGCGGATGCATGGAACGAAGATGCTGGCGAACAGGCTTCGCACCTGGGTAGGTGGTAATATCATGCACCACAATACTGGGGTCGATTCCAAGCATCTATTCGTAAGACCAGGTGAAAACATCATGAAATTCGCGAAAGAGACTAGTGTACACTTGGACTTCCTCGGAACAGCAAGTGACTCCCACATCGATGTTCTTTACAATCCCTGGTTTAACGGAAATTTCGATAGGAATCATTTGAGTAATGCTACCCAAGTTACCCTCCGCAAAGACTTCATGAGTCAAAATAGGCGTTTGAAGTGGCGGAGAAAGAACTTGGGATGCAACATGCTCAAGACAGTCATACATGGCCCCAAGGCAAGGCATAAATGAGGAACGATGATGCCCGTCTCCCATCTCTCCATGGTAGATCCTTGAGAGACATGGTTTCCATGATAGCCTTGTCAGATAGAAAAACGTCTTTCGAAGGATCCGGTGAAACCGCATCACCGAGCCAGGGGTATTGAGAATACACGTCGAGAGACATGCTCGAAGGAGCAGCTTCAGGAGGGGGAGAACCAGATGCAGCTGTAAGCTCACAATAATTGATTTTTATTGGACTGAGCGGCATTAAATCTCAAAATGAATCAACCTGTTCAGGTGAAGGGACGATCCAAGGGTCATTTGACCCAGAGACCATATTGAATTGAATGGTATTTTGGTGGGGGAATGGGAAAAATACCCATGAGAGTGAGATCTTTGAAAATACTTGGCCCTACACTGTCGGGGGATTAGGAATCTGATCCATGTATGGCACGTTGTTCTCGGAAGACGAAGTAAAGAATGACATCTGATCGACAGTAATAATTTTTCCCTCATGAGGAAAATTTAAAAGTCAGAAGATGGTGTATGGAATGCATAGCATGGCATGAGTCCAACTACAACCAAGTAGAAGATTTTAATTGAGTTTGGCATCAACGACTTCTACTTCAACGTTGATCGTATTTCCTTGCAGTGTGATTGGTAAGCTAGTGAGAACACCCAAGGGTTTTGATTCCCTTCCATCAAATGCCTCAAGGGAATTGAGTGATGAATTTAGGGCTAGAGAGCCAATAGCCTTCTAGCAATAAGATGACATGACGTGGGTAGATGCACCTTCATCCACTATGGCTCTATGGATGTTGAGAACATTGATACCAACTTGTATAACAAGCACAATCTGGTGTGGAAGTCAGGGAACAAAATTCTCTAAGTCAAAAGAGAGAAGGCTAGAATCGACAGGGTCAATCCCGCCGATTGTAGATAATAATGCTTTCTGTTGAGATGGATAACTCTAGAGCACTTCTAACACGGACATCGCGGAAGGTGCCTGTGCTAAATCCTCAACAATACTATAATGTTGAGCAGCGTGGGCGTTAGGATTATAAGAATATTTCTGGAGAACACCTTTAGAAGGTGGTCGTATAACAGGTTCAACACTGGGCCTTTCAATTTCAAGGGGAGCAGGGGCAGCTGGGGGAGGAGGGCCATCACTGACCTCTTTCCCGGCTGCCTAGCGTGATCCGGCATAATCCTTTGACCGAGTGGCGATGGAAACGGGTGTAGAACCGTTCATCATGAAAACTTGAGAGCCAAATGACACAGATGGTGCTGATTGATCGACCATCTGGTTCTGCTGAGATGGAAAAGGTTCTTTAAGGATCGCCAAAGTTACCTTAGTGCCTTTAAGCAGTTGACTAAACTCAGATCATTGAGGACAATCCTTAGTGTAGTGATCCTCTTCAAAAATGAGACAGGGATACTTAGGCTTTCGTTGTGAACCATCATCAGCACGAGGTTTAGATGATTCTGGTTTCAGGGCATTAGCTTTGGCCTTGCCTTTGCCTCATGGGTGGAGTCCTATCCTAAAATAATGTGCCATCAACCATTTCCTAAAGGAAGAGATCCGTGGCTTATCGAGTTAACCATTTGCAATGAGTCATTTTGAGGTGGTTAAAGGAAACTTTCGCCTCCAATTTGTTAAAAAAAATTCCAAAAAAGGCTAGCGCGGGCACAACAAAGAGACAGAGCGCCAACTGGTGTGGGCTCTAGTGTAATATATTCCCCATTGGTGCGAGGGGTGAACTAGCTACCCACGCCAATGCCAAAACATAGGTTTTTTAGTGTTTTTTGAGGAAATGTTCAATAGGAGAAATCATGTCCTTATGCAGAAGGATGCAATGAAGGTATTTGCAGAGTTTGAAACTGTTCACAGGTCACGGAAAAAGACCCTCCAATATGTGGGGTGAGGGATTGCAAGGACAGTGACAAAAGGTTGTGTAACAGATGCCCCCTAAAGCATGAGGTCCGAGAGAGAGGGAGGGGTGAAATACTTTATGAGAACGTGTTCGACCAAAACAATGTTGTCCGAAAACCTACAAGTATGAATACAACTGATACATCTGATGAATGACATGTGGCATGGGCATAGCCATCCATAAATAGAGTGCATAAATAATGAGATCCAAGGTATGGACACAACCATCCAGCAGTAGGGATCAATAAATAGAATCGGGTATGGTCGCAACCATCCAATTAGAAGAGTCACATAATAAGTCATAATAATCCACAAAGAACCCACAGCTTGGATTTCATCAGACAAAACCCAGGGTCTTGTGCTCCACCTCGACCTGAACATAGTGCAAATTTGAGCATGTGAATATGTGAGCTGAATTCAAACATGGAAGAACATCGTTTGATTACCAGACAATGATAAAAGCCATTAACAAATGTGAGAGAAACCACCAATAATGATAATTGCTCTCAAGTTACAAAAGGTACAATCCACGAAATGTGAATAGTGATCTGACGTCAAACACCTACAGAGTCAGTGGATCGAAGGCCAATGATGTGGTCCTTACGTCAAGTGCGAAGAACCTGTCATTGAGGCATGCAGGCTCCAAGGTACCTGAAGGGAGTCTCCAGATCAAATTCTTGGATAATGAGCTGGAGTCAATAGGAAGTGACCTTGATCGAAGGTGGGCCATAATGTTTCCCATATCATCGAAATGAGATAGAGGAATATTATGTTTGTGAATCAAAACCAACAGAGAATCAGAGGGAGGTTGAAAACTGTAGAGGCAAACTTCTCTTGAACATATTGGCAGCACGACACTGTGTTAGTCATCAATATTTTTACCTATTTTTATGACTAGATTCGTTGGCTGTGTTTTCTAGAAGCTAATCTAAATCTGCCAATTTGTCATCTAGAAAAAAACTCAAACAAATTTATTTTCCTACCCCTCTCCTTCAGCCTATAATGAGAAAAACGCTTCAGTTTCCCTACCTATCACAATTCAGCAAAGCCTCCCTATCTATAGTTGTTATAAGTTTGTCCCTCTACCATCAAAATCCTTTGCTTTTCATACAACTCACTGTCCAACATTTAACAAAGTGTCTACCCCTCTGTCACTGATCACTTTGTCGTGTGATAACCTACTCATGCCCAAGAAGCCATTTAAAATCCATGACGAAGTATGTAGATATAGGTGGTGTTGTTTTAGGGAAAATTCCTTGGCAAGACTGTTTTGAGCCAAAAAACCTGTCTTCAATATCAGTCAGCCATCATGTCTTGTTATTTGCCAAAGAAAAACCCTTGTCTATCCCTAGGTCATGCACCATAAAAGAGGTCACTTTGTTTTATTTCTAGCAAGGCTCAGGAATGTTCAAATCAGGAAAAGAGAAGGATTTTTCCCTGTCTGAAGAAATATGATTAGATTAGGCATGATCCCCATGAAACATCAAAGAAGCCCTCCAAACTTCAAAAGAATATGTTTTTACATCTCTACAGGGATGTACTGATTGATGACACCAAGCAGAGTGTGAGAAAAAGGAGCACCTTAGGAGAAAGTTTCATGTTGTGTCAATTTACTATGGAAGTCAGAGAAATTGCAGATTGTGGCCAACCCTACAAATCAACCTTATACACCAACAGTGGTAGTCTTCTAGAAAAAAATATTTTTAAAGAAAATTAGTCATCATGGTGAAGGTATAATGAAGAACAACTACTCCTTATACCTTATCATGAACTAAGCTTTGAAAGACTATCACAAACAATTTCATTACTCATGAAAACACAGTAAAGGGAAGAAAGAGTTGTTTCAAGGATGCATAGAAGTGAGCGCTCACCATTTGCAAAGCACGTTATTTACTCCTAAAGATTCACAATAATTTTATGCAAAAGGGATGTACATTACTGAAAAGTCCTCATGAAGCAAAGGGCATTATGATTCAAATGTTTCATCAAGGATATATACCAAAGATTCATTGTTTCTTTCTATTTGTATTTTTCAAACAAACACACAGGGGTCATAATTTTGAAATGAATGAAGTTTTATAGTTTCAAGACCTCCATCAGTAAATAAGTAGGGTGCCTTATAGCAGATTTGAAGGGTCACAAAGACTGTGTTTTGGAAGCCTCCTTCAAAAGATAGACAAAGGGTAAAGGCATAGTCTAAAAGGGCCTAGATTTGGAACAGGTAGCCTTTCTCAAAGGTTAACAATGACAGATCGAAGACCTCCTTCCAGAGAAGAAAGGGCACCCCTCATAGTCCTAAAGAAGCCTCCCTTGAATGACAAGCATAGGATCTCTTTTGAATGATAAACATAGTTTGTCTGAAGAGCCACAAATAGTTTGTTCATGGACATTTTTCATTTGGTTAACAGAGGTAAAAAAAGCACCCATGCAGTTTTTCAAACATTGCCTCCTTCATAATAAGTAGAGGGCCCACAGACAACTCGGTCAAAAATAGTCTTCAAATGATAGACAGAGATGAAAGAAACTTTGTGTTTACAAGGCCTCCTTTAATTATGAGAAGATGGAAAAAACACAGTGTTTACAAGGCCTCCTTCACAAATAAGCAGAGGGCCCACTTACCACAGTTGCATAAGACCTCCTTCATAACAAGAAGAGGGTCAAATCATGAAGTGTTAACTCTGTCTTTAAGAAAAACCATTAGGGAAAATACTGAGTTGAAGAGGTCTTATTGTGAAGACACCATTCAGAAAGAGAGAAATCAGTTAGTAAACAGACTCAGTTTGTTTGAAGATATTCAAGAGTGATAAGAAAAGATCACAGTTTACTAACTATACCCTTTTCAAAAAAGCAAAGGAAGACACTGTACTTGTTGAAGATGAGGTTTTTATAATGTAAGATGACCTCCTCCAAAATGAGTAGAAGGTCAGGTTTCCCAGTGTTAACACTGTGGTTGAGGAAAGTTGTCAGCACTGGGCAGGGTCGAGAAATAGTGTGTTTGAAAGAGTGCATTCATTGAAAAACCAAGGCTAGAATTTTGATTAAAGCAACCTCATATAAATGGTAAAGGAGGTATACAAAGCCTTGTTTAAAAGTTACTTCTGCAAACTGATAAAAAGAGAAATTCACAAAGGATATTTATGTAAAAGAGGCATCTCTCATTTAGACATGCCTATTTAGTTTATCAAAATACTCCCTCCAAATGATGAGTAAAGGGTAAACAAGGATAACAAGGAGTTTGCAACTTTGAGATTCTTTCCATCAAATGATAGACAGAGCCTTGAATTTATAAAAATATTGAAACTTGAAGTGGAAAACAAGTGCCCAGAAAGTATTTTGAAAGCACCCCTTTCACAAATTAGCATAGGTTCAATAGTGGTTTCAAGTAACCTAATTGGTTACATTAGCTAGAATGCCTCCTCCTAGAGATGAGAAGAGGGAAAATCAACATAAGTTAAAGTTTGTTTGAAAAAAGAGAGACACTGTGTTTTAAGAAAACCTTCAGTTTGATGACAAATACAAAGGCAAAATGTCAAAATCACCACAAGGAGGAAAAATGCGTTCAAAAATGTTTTAAAAAGAGCTATAAAGCTCTCAAAGTTAAAGTCCACTTTCCATTTTTCAAATGGACAGAAGAAAAATTCTCCTTTCAAACCCTGGGCAAGCAGTTAGTAAGAGTTTTTAGGATGCAACACACTTGTAAGTTGGCGTGACGCACCTGTAAACGTCTTTACAAAGGTTTCTGCACGCGATGCGCTTGTAGCGTCACTCGACGCACCTATGATCTGTGCCCACCTAGCACTCAGAGGCCACCCAGTGCTCGACCCAACAACACCACAATGCGTGCAGGTGCTACGCGCCTGTGCACTGGAGCATAGCACTGCTCAAAAGACCTCCAACTCACCAATAAATAGGATTTTTTCCAGGTGAAATTATCTCCAAAAACTCACAGCACATTTTTAAGAGGTATTTACTATTTTCTTCACCTAAGCTTTTGAGTTTGAGAGGTTTTAAGAATCAATTTTGTTCAGAAAAAAACACATTCTAAATGAAGGGGAAAAAAACAATTGGTTCTTAAAAACTACCATGTTTACTAAGAGCCCAAAAGACAGTGATTGAGGAAAAGTGCCTATTATCAGTTTACAGAGTTTGTTTGGTGTAAAAGGTTAAAGGATAGAACTCAGTGTTTTCAAAGCACAAAAGGCACAGTTCTTAGGAAAGAAAACTATTTTCATTAAAAAGAACTTGGTTGCTAGTTAAGAAAGAGATACAGTGCTGAAACTGGAGTTCTATTTTTAGTTCATTTTGAAGGCTTGTTTTGATAAGAGAGTGAAGGAAAGCCTAAAAACATCTATGCCTCCAAACAAAGTCAGCAAGGGTGGATTTCACAAAATATTTGAGCTTGTTACAACTCAGGAAATAAATGACTCCCCTTCGGTTCTTTTCAGCTTCCATGAGGTAGGTTGCCTTGATTTTTTTCCAAAAAGTCCAGGAGGTCACCAATTACCCACCCTTAACACCATTGTTCGCCCTGAGGCTGTAAGGAAAACATATCCACCTAGTAGGTCTGGACTTTAAACTCACTCCTAGGGTTGTGTCCAAAGCAACTAAGATCCCCTATATAGGAGAAAAGTGGCTCAAACAAGCATACCTGGATCTAAATCACTATAAGCCCTTCCTAGAACTAGAACATCAGGATGCTTGCCAAACTCTATTTCCTTTTTCTCACTTATTGAGCAACTATGCTCCCATCATGAGAGTTATCATGAAGTATTTCACATGTGAAGGGAGGTATTCCCAGATTTATTCCTATCACATCAGGCTTCTCATGCATTTCACAAGGACTCAGTTACTAAATCTCCCTTTCTTCCTCCACAAAAGCATAGACAAGATGTCCTCCCTTGTTCAAAAGAGACCACCTCCTCAGCAAAAAACTAGTCTTTTCCATCATTCTCTCATCAAAATCATCATCCTTCACCAGCTTGAAAAGAAAGGAGTGTCTTGGGAGAATTTCATTTCTCATCCAGATTTTGCTACTGCCTCTTCATCTCATGGCCCATCTCACATATCCTCCTCACCCTCCACTCACTATGTCTCTCCTCCATCAATTCAAAATACTCCTCAAAGGAAAACATAACCCATGATTGATAGTGAAAAAGAGTAGTCTTATGAAAGCAGGCATGAGGTTAGTGGTGATGAGGAACATAGTGATACTCAGCAAAGTAGTAAGGATGAAGAACAAAGCAACCCTGAGCAGAGAAAAGAAAATGAGCATGGGGACAGCCCACCCATAGCTAGTGATGATGAGGAACAAAGGGAAGAGGTTCAAAGCAGTGATGAAAAAGAAAGTGACCATTAGCAGCACAGTGATCATGGGAACAGTCCTCAAGGGAATAGTGAAGATTCCAAGCAGGGTAGTGATGATGAACAGGAAAGGGAAGAGGTTCAAAGTAGTGATGAGGAACACCAAAGTCCTCAACAAAGTCATGAAACCAATCGAAGGGACAGTGAAAAAATCACCTCCCATAAAAGTAGTGACCGTGATGGCAGCCCACACATAAAGTTTAAGGAGAACAATGAGGGGGGTGGCAGCATGCAAAATGACAATGAATAAAATCCCAATGAAGACAGTCCTAATGAAGGCAGCCATAAAAAAATTCAAGATAGTAAGAAGGGTAAAAATTGTAGTCCACGGACAGGCAGTGAAGGCAGTCAAACAAAAAAAAGAGCTAATGAAGCTGGCAACACTAAACAAACTCAAAACAGTGAGGAAAATAGTGAACAGGGCAGCAAAGTAGGTGATTATGGAGGTAGCAGTGTAAAGGATCAAGTTGAAAAAGTACTAGAGATAAAACCTCATCTCTCTTCTCCTGAACAGAGCAAAGAACATGTGCTTGCTGCCTCTCCTAGGCAAGGGGCCATGATTCATTCTCCAAAAGCACCAAAGGCTAAAAACACCAGATCTGCAAAGAAGAGGATCACTCTAGCAGTGACTAGTAATCTCACTAGGGCACTAAGAAGTAGAGGAAAACTGCCTAAAAAGAGTATTATTTAATTGCCAAAAATAACAAGAGCCAAGAAGTCTATCCAAAGCAAGGGCAAAAAAAAAGTTGAGCAGTAGGAGAGTAGTCATGAAAAAGAAAGGGAGTTTGACATCATACAAATAGACAGTGATGCTGGAGATGATGAAGCTAGAATTCTTGAGTCACTTTTTCAAAACAGAGAAGCCCAAATCCATGACTTAGAAACTGATCTAGAAAGGTCAAAGGACCTCATACATTTTCTACAAATGAAAAATAAACAAATGAGTGGGAAAATGGCAATTTATGAGGGCCGGGCATTCAAATACCAAAGGGAAGCATAGAAAGCACAAGTCAATCTTGAAGATTATATGGGAAAATTTCATGATACTGAAGAAGAAGAGTAGCCAGTAAGAAAAATGCCTAGGACTATGGGTCTTAGGAAGGCTTTGGAGAAACAGAAGGAAGAAGAAGCAGCCCTTGTTCGATATTATCCTCTCACACAATTGCTTGCCCAAGAAATAGAAAAAGATAAAGAATCATGGCTTGAAAGAGCCAACAAGAATTTGCAGGATAAATTAGAGAAAGCAAACAAAGACTTGGGTTTGCAAAGGAAGATGACCGGGCACTACAAGAAATTGAACCAATTTGCCCAAAGAAAACTCAAACTTGCTCAAGAAAGGCTCAAAACTGCCTGAAGCATGCGCCCAGTGAAGAAAGGGAATAAAGGCATATCTAGGATTGAAATCTTGGCCTCAGATTCCATGCATACTTTTAAGAACCCATAAGGGGCTTGCTCGCCAAAATTGAGCAAATTTTGACATGATCTTGTTTTTTTGTGTTTTTTTGGCCCTAATTGCACATTTTTCTAGGCGCTTCCATGGGTGCTAGGAGAATCCTCAGCTCATGAAAATCATTTTTTTGGATGTATTAAATTTGGGGGCAGCTACTCACAAGTTTTCAGATCAAAATGAGGTGTTTTGGTCCCCCAAAGAGGCAAAAATCAGTCAAAATTCACCTTTCTGCCTCACATATCAGCAGATGAGACCCTCTTGAGTTTTTTCACTCAGTCCACCTTTTGATAGACTTCTAAGGCTCCGTTTGGGAAAAAACAAGCATTTCAATAAACTAGGCATCTAGGGCTTTCCAACTAGCTATCACAGGCCTTGTTTCGACATTGGGAGGTCCCTCAAAATTTGACTTCAAAACAAGCTTCCTTCTGCTACTACGCTCCTGTAGCATTTTGGCTAAAAAAGCAGTTTTCTGAATATGATCATCCAAATGTGCGTTTAGCTATTTTTAACTCCATGTCAAAGATTAGAAGTCAATTTTATTTTTATTTTTGGCTTAAATAGATATTTTTGAAGATATTTTGTGCCTTGGGCTTTGCAAAGACTCAAGGACAAAATCAAATATTTGTATTAGGCCAATTGCCTTCTAGATGCTGTAGGAGGGTTTCTTTCTCTTTGGCCTATATAATACAAGAGAATTCAATGTAACTAGAGGCTGAAATTGATGTTATAGAGCAATAAATTGCATTACAAGCTTTGAAGAAATACTTTGTCTCATGAAGTGGATGATCTCTTTCTTGACTTGGATGGTGGGGGAGGATTGTTTGTAGGATTCCATGGCTTCTGTTCCTTATCTGTTATGTTTCTTTAGTTTATCATACATGTTTTCATGCTTCTTGATTGTTGTAGGTCAGTAAAGAATAGATTTGAGATATGCCCATGGAGGCACCTCAAGTTTCCTAATTCATTACAGCTTCTATGTTTTCATCTTTCTTGGTTATGTCAAAGAATTCTTAACTGCTCTTTGGTACCCTAAGAACTTGTTATCAATTTCACTAATGGTTATTATGTATGTTGTCTAGTATGATTCACAGTATGCCCTACTTACTCATATCTATTCAAAACTCCATCACTGAAATCTTTCTCTGAATTATTGGTTGTCTTAGTTAAGTAAAAGAGGTCCTGTTTCGATCTTGCCCTTTGCCCATACTTTACAGTCTTATTTCAAATTTCTCAATAGCTTAAAATATGATGTTTAGGAGTTCCCTCTTCATATATTGAGTTTTTTTTCTATATTATTTTTTTTCCCAAAATTCTAAAGGTGATTTTCCCAAATTTAGAGGGTCTTATACTTCTATGCATTGCCTGATTGTTTATTTTATGCAATTATCAGTTTGAGTTTCATTTATAGTGATTAATGGTTAGCCCTACCACATGAATGTTTACTGTTTAAACTATTTGTGCTTAAAATCTCTTTTTCCTTCACAAAATTAATGTCCATCTCATTTCACTTTCACCCAAAGAATCCATTTATCTTGATCAAATCGGCCCTGCAATATACCTTGTCCACCACTTGAGACATTCTCGACCTTTTCGACCACATAGCCCAGTTGATCTGAATTTTTTTTTATCTATTTATCCTTTGATCAGTTCCCCCTCAAAAACCTAAAAAAAAATAAAAACATAACTAACATCTAGCCTAAAATCAAATATACAAAAAACAAACAAGTTTACATTATTTGCATAACAGAGAGAGCCCTCTTTGAGTCCAGGAAGTCTAGGTCTTAGGGCTCCAAAGTTGGTTTGATGTTACCCTGTCACTTGGCTTGCCGATCTTCCAAATCACGGGACCCTAACATAATGGAAATCACGGTGGGACTTTTCTAAGTTAGTGACAATCTAAGTACACCTTAGGACTACAAAAATCCCTTGTCTTCAAGAATATCTAGTGAATCAGCCACCTCATCGCCACACTAACATAATGGCGATCACGGTGGGACCTACTGAGTACATAACAGTCTAGCAAACTCTTGTAGACTCATCTTTCCTTCAAAATTAAAATCAGAAAAAAATTCTATAAAATCATTTAGAGTAAACTCTTATTGTTTCACCATCTTAGAAAAATGATGATTCAGCTATAGAACACTCTTACAAATTAGGCTGCATATAAAAAAGTCAGAAAACCCCAAAAAACATCCCTAGATTGGCTTTTTATCTGTTATTGGTGGTGGACCATAAATACATATCTATAAAAACAACAAAAACATCCACCTGGCGACTCCACTAGCCTCCAGTAGGCGTAATACTCCAGAAAAACCAAAAATCTCATAAATCATTCTATCCTGTTGACTTGCCTTTCCAAAAAGCACAAAGTTCATGATGCAGCCTCTGAAATTAGTGACAAACTAAGTACAACTTAGGTATTCAGAAATCTTCATCTAAACATAGGAAATCAACAGAATAACTTGCAAATAGAACTATAGCTTCCTCAACAATCTAGCAAACTGTTAAAATAAGTTTTAAGTCATTCTTGCAAGTTTTCACATAAAAGTTTTCTAGAAGGAAATTTTCCTAAAAAAAAAATTTGTCACGACCATAAACCTCGAAAGCATCCACCTAGTGACTCCACTAGCCTTCATTTAGTTTTTACCTTATTCACATTCGTGAAACCCCTAGAGAGGAAAACCATCCAAAAAACAATCACAACTATCACCCTCTCTAAGCTTTAACTTTGAAATTTGGCTTCATAAAGAATTAATACCAGATCTCACCCAGACCCGAATCCCCCTATCATAGTTGTGACCCAGAAAATATTTTGTGGAAAACTTCTGAAACTGGTAACTTAGCTACCGATAGGACCATCCACAAAGCAAGCTCTATACTTGAACATCTTACACCCTTTCAAGATTTCCAGTTTGACTTGAGTTCAGAAAAAGCCCTTTTTAGAAGCAAGTTGCAAAGTAAAATCAACCTTGATGATCTTAAGCCCTTAGATTTGCAACAGAGTCTTAGCAGAGAAGCCTCACCCACTACACCTCCTACTTTTCAGCTTCTCCACCAATTCGGCTCTTATCACCCCAAATTTTCTCAGAATTAGTCCACAAGTCCAAGTGCCTCCGCCACACGCATCCAGACCACTGTTGTAGAGGTAAATCCCCTTTGCGGACAGAGGCGATCCATACTAGCCCAGATCGGGTCTAGGAACAATTGTATCATGCTAAGATGTAAGTTCCTAATTGCAATAGACCAAATTGCAAGAAAGGCCTACCTCAAGTCTAACGTTGTTGTTTGTGGAGAAGATAGCGCTCCCGATCCCTTGCTCCGACAGATCACAATTCTCTTGCTTGGCGCGATCGAACACCTGCACATACAAGAAACACGACGAACATACAAGTGTAAAACCAAATATATGAAATTATGTGTCAGTCAGAGAAGATACAACCCATAATCACAAAGTATCAAAAATACGAGTGGAACCATAATTAAAGTCGCTTATCATTAATCAATACAAAGAAAGATACAACCTGGCTCTGATGTTGAATCTTCCTTCGGCAGGTCGATAGCGGAGTACGTCTCGATAAAGCTCGTCAGGGATGGGACAAGCCTCTCTCTACGGTTGTCTTGACAATAATATCCTTGCTACTGATTTGGCTCTATGAGGACTATCAAGGCTCTTTCAGCATTCTCTAGGCTATTGAGGGCTCTTGAAGGCTAGCCTACAAAGGAAAATCGCAAGCTTATATAGATGGTGGAAGGGGAGTTGGGATCCCTATAATCATGGGATTGGCCCTATCCTCAAGGAAGCTTCCATGAGAGGTGGAAAACCACTTCCTCTACATGGAGATCCGGAGCCAAACCTCCCAACTCAATTTAGAGACCAGTTCAAGAATTGGTTGGAGTCAATCTTCCGCCATTTATTTAAAAAAAAACACTCCTTAATAAGCCTGGCGCGGGTACAACACTGAGACAATGTACCAACTGGGGAGCCCTCTTTGGAGGATTTCCCCCATTGGTGCGAGTAGTGAACTGGATAGTCACGCCAAGGCAAAAAAGGCTATTTTTAGGGTTTTTAACAAGGAATTGTCTTCAGGGGAATGAATGTCCTTTTCCAGGGGGGTGCCATGAAAGTGGTTTCAGGTCATGTCACTGCTCACAGGTCACGGAATAAACCCTCCAATGTGCAAGATGGGGATTGCAGGGATGGTGACAAATTACTGTGTAAAAAATTCCCCCTAAAGCATGAGGCCCGAGAGAGAGAGAGGGGTGAAATGATTTATGAGAACGTGTCCAACTGAAAACACTGCCATCGAAAAACCTGCGCAGAAAAGTACAACTGATATCTCAAATACATGATATATGTGGTACGGATGCAACCATCCATAAAAGAGTATACAATAATCAAGATCCAAGGCATGGATACGGCCATCTAGTAAGGATCGATAAATAGACTTAGGTATGGTCGCAACCATCCAATGAATGAGTTATGAAACCAATCCTAATAATCCAAAAAATCGCAGCCTAGATTCTTAGAGATAAAACCCAGGGTCTTGCGCTCCATCTTGACCTGAAAAAGGTACAAGTTCAAGCATGCGAATAAGTGAGCTAAAGTCCAACATGTGAGAACATCGTCTGATTACCAGCCAATGATGAAAACTGTTAACAGATGCGAGAGGAACCATCGATAATGACAATGGCCCTCAAGGTACTATAGGTACAATCCACGGAATTTGTTAGTATGAATCCTTTGTCGAAGTGTACGAAAAAAAACCACTTTAGCTACGCATAACTAATAGCCCTAACATCAAATGTGGCTGCCAATATCTTCAGATCTGCAGTCAGTTGATCAAGACAAGAGCTGCAAAAAACCAGATCTATGCATAGAAAGACATTAAGCAGTAAAAAGAAGGTTTTGCTCCATATATCCAATAGACAAGACAAGAACAATATTTTTTGAAAGAATTTTTTGTATTAAGGGCACCTGGGAGAAAAACAAGAAGGTGTTTCCAATTCTCCTCAATGGGATGGGTTCTTGGAAGTCCTCAGCACTTCAGATCTAGCATTTCTCTCTCCTGTTGGTGTAGAAAACCCAGACAAAGATAGAACTCAAAGGGAGCTCACACAGCAAATAATGGAAAATATGACAATGATAATGGCTCAAAGTCAGACCAAGAGTTTAAATCCAGAGTGATCTAATAGGAAAAAAAAGGTGAAGAATGGTAGGAAAAACCCTCCTATTTATAGAAAAATATTGGGTCATTCTAGATCTTGGTGCATGATTAAAATAATGTTAACCAAATCTAGATCCACATTTTATGGAATATTTTATTATATTTGTTGGAGGGAAAAAGTATTTGACTTGGGTCAAATCCCTTTATTTGTGAATAATAAATAAATAAATGATTTATTTATCATTTTAAGGAAGTGGTTGGAAGATAATCAAATAATTAATGATTTATTTAATTATTTATGGGTGATTTAGTCATATTTAACAAGGAATATTATTTAAATGAGATTTAAATAATTATTCCTAGAAAATAATAAGATAAATAAAGATTTATCTAATTAATTTATTTGTTTTGGGTTAAACATGACCAGGAAAATCAAATAAATATAGGTTTGTTTAATATTTCCTTTTGGGGTTTCCTGTTTAGACCATAAACAACCTAATAAATGTGTTTTATTAAGTTATTTTACATAGTGAAAGCAATTTTACTTAGGGTAAATTGGTCTTACATGGTGTACTTGGGTCCATCTAATGATAGTAGGTTAGATGACCAAAAAATGGTGTAACAGATTGCCCCCCAGCGTGCGAGTGTTAGGAGAAAATCGTATGACCGAAGTACGTTGTAAGAACTCAATCACCAGACATCAAAAGGGAAGTCAGAGAGAGAAATGTGAGGTAGACTAATGTGTTGAAGAACTAGACCCTGAGGAGACGAGACTTACAGGTGCAACAAGTCTCTTTTTATGAGAGGGTACTTGTGCTAAAGGCGGCGGGGGAGGCATACCTATGCCCGCCGAGACAAAGTACAAAAGAATAGTGTGTCCAGTAAACAAGGGACCGAACGATAAATTACAGCTGGCATAATCATGAGCCAGATAAAAAAACAATGAAGAATCCCACATACATGTTGTGCCTGGGATAATAGCCAGGACTTATACAATAATATCTGAGTACATGAGATACAAATACAACCCAAATGCCCCCTGTAAGCAGGGAAGGGCTCACAAAATCTGACTGATACATGCAAATCAAAGAGGCGCTACAAGCGGCTAAGGCCGACATCATCAAATATATGGAGCTGCATCGAAGGCTGCAATGAAGAGGTCATCCGGGCATGTGGGGGGCTACCTGCAGGGCCACCCCCTCATGAGGGCTGAGACATCTCACACACACCCGGGAATCACCAATAGCTGCTGCTACATCACTGAACCATCAAGCATACGGATCTCGATCATGCTGAAAGGAGCTGGAATGGAGAAAAAATCAAGTCAAAGGGTAATGAGAGAACCCTTTGCCTGATCCGAGGCACCGAACAAGAGTGGAAGCTGGAACCAAGGTACACCACCCTCTAGACCTATCTTCTGGAATGGAGGAACTGGTGTCGACAGAAGGAGGTATGCCATAGGTGAGGCAATGAGAGATCCTCAACTAAGGCATGAGAGAAAATAGTAGAGCGACAGACAGACTAATACTAATGATGATGATGGAATGGAGGGGACTGAGTAGTGAATGGATGACTTCCCTTGTTAGAGAATAAAGGGCATGAATGACATGGCAACGACTGACACAATATCATAAGGGATAGGGGACAGTGGGACTGAAGGCCATAATGTGCGACACAAGAGAGAGACCAAGCAATGAAGGATGGAGGACTATAGCGGGGTACAAAGGGACTCAGGATAGACTCCATGAATGCGATGATGACTCAACTTGGATGCTCTAAACAAGGGCAACTCGATGGTGCTGCCACACAGTAAAGGTCCAATGGGGGACCATGAAAACATGAGTACAAGATGGTAACTCACGACGAAAATCAACATGAACAAAGACAAGTAAGGAGGCAAAGTGGTGCCCCTAGTAAAAGTGTTGTAAGTGAAGAAATGCGATTTTAAGGAGAGGTGAAGTGACCCATCTTGGAAAAAATGTGTACTGGTGAAGTATCAAATCAAAAAAAAATAACAGATACCCATTTGAGGGCTCGGTGAGAGATTTCCAACAGTGTAGACGGTTTGTTAAACAGAGCTACGGTATGGTCGCAGCAGGCGAAAGAAGAAACAAGGGTTCTCTTTTAATAAGGCAGTTTTCCCTCCAAATCCACTCATTTTCTAGTGTTTATGTGGTGAATGTAGAGAGGAGAGAAGGCCCTAAATATTGTGGTGAGTGTAGCAGACAAACTGACCGTTGGAATCGAGATCCGTTAGTTTCAGGTAAGAGGCCTAACCTTACTCTTTCATTTTGATGGATTGAAAGTTCAGATTAGGGCCCAGAATCTCAGGAACAGATCCCCTTGCATCTTTTCAGCCAGGTCGCACTTTTTGGGCCAAAATATGCGACCTGGGACGCAGGTTTTGGGCAAAAAGGTGCGACCTGTCTTAGGATTTGGCAGAAAAGTGCGACCTGGAAGATGAGGGGGTTTTGGTGCTGTTTGATGGCTGAGAGTTGGATTTTTGTGTTTGGTTATAGTATTCCCTATCTGTAGGCTGAAAAAGATGATGTTTTTGTGCAGATATGGCAGATATACAGGTGAACTGGAGAGAGAGAGACCTGGGTACATTATGGGCAGAGATCCAGGCAGATCAGGGTGTCCATCGTGTGTTGGCCAGGTTTGGGGTTCTGAAGTTTTTGGAGAACCCTTTGATGAGAGCTGGAGAGCCCTTGTTGGCCCGGATTATCAGTTATTGGGATCCAGAGCATGAGGTCTTTGTAGTGCAGGGGCATAGGATTGAACTGACAGTCCAGGATGTGTATTTCCTGACAGGTCTCCCGCCACTTGGGATGGTGGGAAATACACAACCAGTGTTACTGCGGGGGTAGAACATCATGGAGTTTGTGGAGCAGCATTGTTGACCAGGTCTACAAATCAAAGGGACACAGATACCGATTGGGGACCTAGAGAGACTGGAGACCCGGGTAGTGGCCGCAGCGGTGCTGCGGATCCTGGGCAACCAGGCATTCCATCACATCACTGGGGGGCAGATGATGATCATAGAGAGTGTGTTGAGTGGGACCTACTATGGGTGGGCCCAA
Source organism: Pinus albicaulis (assembly GCA_034641835.2). Classification (NCBI taxonomy): domain Eukaryota; kingdom Viridiplantae; phylum Streptophyta; class Pinopsida; order Pinales; family Pinaceae; genus Pinus; species Pinus albicaulis. The sequence continues at coordinate 330,462,922 of CM076574.1, forward strand.
ATGATGTTGGTGTCGTTAAAACGATAGTTGTCGCTTTGCAAGTGGCAAGTGAACCACGATTGCTCGTATGGGACTTTATTGTGTTCCTTCTTTTTTGAGAAGATCCCGACCTTACGACCTCATATACAGCTCCTAGATGGGGGCCCTAGAGAGCCCAGGATGCTCCGATGGGGGCGGCTATTGTGCAGAGGAGGAGGAGGGGCGGTCGGATGAGTGTTTCGACCTGAGTTCTTTGCCCATTGGGATCAGATGCCGTTATACATAGACGACTATCCCTATAGTGGGATGAGTTATTGTGGGGATCCAGACCTACCACTTCCGCCTTGTCGAGTATGGGGACCCGATGGTAAGTGATAAGTAACTATTCTTTTTTGGGCATGTTAAAGTTAGTGAATAGTAGATAGGGTATCGATTCATGTACTTTTGGTATGCAGATATAGCTCCAGTAAAACCGGCCGGATATATGGGACAACCGGCAGCATCAGGAGTTGCAGGTCCGAGTGGGTCAAGAGCAGCGCATAATGAGGATGCGGCCACTCTTCTGGAGGACATCCGCCGTAGATGCGAGAGGTTGCTGACCGGAGTGTCAGAGCGCGGGTGGCAAGACTTAGACGACCAGTACATAGAGCCATGTATTGGTCTACCCTCGAAATGGCGAGGTGTCATGTGGCGCATGGCGATGGCCGGTTAGGGGATATGTGATCTACAGGCTGCAGGAGTAGAGCCATTGGCTCGGGATCCGCCAGATAGTGATTAGGTGTGGGGCATGTGGTGCCCCCTAGTATGTATGTAGGGGCAGGTGGTGCCCCCAGTTTTGAATTTTTTGTAACATGCTATGGGCATGTCATATGTATCAGAGTAGATGGACTCTAAACACATGTTTTGCGACACATATTATGGATATGCATCTTGTTTAATGATTATGAATGTTATTGTCTTGTATAAAATGTGTGTGATAAATGCCAATCTAGAACATGGTTTGCAATGCTATCTACATAGTGATTTTGTTCTCGAGGTACATGGTTGAAAGTTATGGTTTCAAATTCACGTATCAAGAGTTTCACTCGTAAATATTGTCTAAACAGAATAGGATTACGCACATGATAGACACCATTTAGTTGCATGACAATAAGTAGGGAATCTAAATGAACATGCAGATGGAGGATGCGATGGAAGAGGGCATCGGCTAAGAGACCACGCACTGCATCATATTCGGCCTGATTGTTGGTGGCAATACCAATGCAGACCCCGTTTGAGAGCACAAGGGAATGCAAGGGGGTGAAAATGGCCCAACCTGCCGAGGCTAGATTCCGGGAGTAACGACTTGCACCATCGGTGTGACCGATATAGGGTGGGGATGGGAGGTCCTGCGGAATAGTGTTACAAGACAACAAATGGAGGGAGAAGGGACAATGACGGCAGCATGAGTGTACAGAAGAAATCGAGTGGCGACTGCGAGGGGGAGTGTGATGAGAAGGATGGCTATGACTCATATACAAACTAGAGGGTGGTATATGAGGGCTATAGGAGGTATGGCGGGGACTCGGGCTGCGAAGGTCAACAGAGATACGGGTGGAGTTATCTCGTGTATGGGCGGAAAAGAGGGGTTCAAGGGTGAAAGGGAAATCACATGACGTGGCAAAGTTACCTAACACATCCGTGGGGGAAGAAAGGCTCGCATACAGATCGTCACGGGGAATGACAGAAGAACAGGGAAACAAATGGTTAAATGATGTTGAACCCAGGGTGGTCGCTGAAGGGGGATCGAGCGAAACAACAGGGAAGGATTCAAGGGGAATGTTCTCCAAGGGTCTCACAGAGGATGATAGGTAGAGGATGGTGGTAGTAGACTCCATCATCTGGACATCAGGGGGGGGATGTCAATGAGAGCGGGGGGATCCTCAAGCTGTCCTGAAGCATACTGCGCAAGTATGGGAGAGGCAGACTGATTTTTTTCAACCTCATACTCTCGAACTACTTCTAAAGAGGCGCAGTAATGCGTCAAGTGAGGACAATGGTGGGAATAAAGGCCATGGACACCGCACAAAGCACAAGGTTTACTGGTGCGAATAGTTTTTGGTTTCTTGGTTACGGACGAGGACGGGAGAGAGGGGTCAGGGACCGTAGACTCAGGGAACGCAACTTTAACCATGGGTTGAATGCGGGGCAATTCGGGACAAGTATGGGTGGCGTGACCGACGACATCACTCAAGGCGCAGGGCTTTGTGGGCGAAGGAGGAACCGGGTCAGTCAGGGTGACTTTGTCTTTGGATGCCCCCTTGCGAGCTTTGCCTTTCTTTCATGGAGTTGTCACCACAGGGGTAGGGTCCTGGGGAGGTGCAGGGGGCATGGTAGCAATGAAGGAAGCGAGGGGGACCGATTGAACCGGTGTCAAAGCAAGATAGGGTTTGGGGTGACTAGGAGGGGTAGCGGCTGGAGGGTTAAGGTACCAGACGGGTATACCCAGGGTCAGATTAGGGAGAGAGAGGGTGGCCATGACGGGGACCGAATAGACTCCGGGAGGGGGAGCCAGGAAAGGTATCTGACCAGCGCGGTAATTATCAGGAGGGACGGCTCCGAGATGGTTAAGGCCTGGGGGAACCGATCTAGGGGGATAAAGGGGTTCAGGGATACCAGCTGTAGGAGAAGGGCCAAAAGGAGGAGGTCCAGCTGGCGGAGATGAAGGGCTAGGAGTGGGTTGCGGTGGGCGAGGTTGCATCTGAGGTTGCTGACTAGCCGAGGCGGGTCGCTTAAGGGCAGCCCGAGACGATTGCATCATGCAAAAATTCGATAAGCTGGGATCAGATATAGGAGGAGGAGGGAGACCAGGAAAAGTTCCAAGAAAGGAGGAGTCTTTATAGACACCGGGAGAGACATTGGTCAAGGAATCAACGATTTTCTTATTGGCTATAGAAGAGATGGTCATCTCAGGGGAGGTCTGAGACTTTGGCTCATGATAAGTCAACTGGTCGATGGTGACTATCTTTCCATTTTGAGGAAAAGACATCTTGCGAAAAACCGTTGATGGGACAGAAGACATGGCATAGGTGTAGCTTCACCTCAATAGAATGTTGTAGTCTAGAGGGCGTCGATGACTTTGACGTCAACGAAAACAGTCTTACCGGCAAGGGTGATAGGACAATTACGAAAAAGGCCAATGGGCTGGGAGGCGTGGCCGTCCCACGCTCGAAGGGTGATCGTGGAAAGGGCCAACTTAGGAGATCCGAGTTGTTTCCAAACCGAAGCGGAAATCACATAGGTGGATGCCCCCTCATCAATTATACATCGAGAAACGTTGGCATTCCAGATTTTGACTGGGATTTGGAAGGCGACGGAAGTAGGAAGAGGAGGATGTTCTGATTGATGGGCGTCGAAAACAATCATTTGGTCATCAGCAAGATCTACAGCGCCCACGGCAGATAGCAGAGCCTTCTTGTGAGAAGGGCATGACTGGAGGAGTTCCAATGTGGAAATGGCAGCAGGAGATTGCGCCAAATCATCTACTATGCTATACGAATGAGCAGCTCGACCAGAAGCAGCATTTCGACGTAATGGTCCCTTAGGAATCTTGGTATGAACCTCAACTTTGGGTTGAGGGATATTGAAGGGGCCATTGGATGTTGAAAGAGGCTCTGTAAAACCTGAAGAAGGGGACTCGGGGGCATACTGAGCGGGAGGCTTGGGGTACTGGCGAGACCGAGTTTGAAGGTGAAGTTCGACAGTTGGGGATGGATCAGATTTCATCATGAGGATCTGGTAATCGGAGGAACCAGAAGGGGAAGGTTGAGTGGTGACCTGTCCATTAGGTGGTTGGGTAGCCATGAATCCTTGCTGAGGGAAAGGATCAGTAAACATATCTGGTTGAGTAGTGGCCACATTAGGGGGAGCATGAGGGGAGGCATGTTGTCCTCGCAATGTGGCTTGAGACTCCCACATCTGCCGCATCTGTGGTAAGAGGGGAAAATCGTGGGTGTAATGACCATAAACACCGTAACATGAACAAGGCTTATTTGTGGGAAGAGGCCTGTCCAGCTTGGGCTGAGTGCCCTGTTGCTGGTCAATAGTGTTAGGGTCAATACCTTGAGGATTGGGTCCACGAGTACCAGGGGAAGATTGGTTTGGATTGGTTCTCTGCCTTCTTTGAGAAGAAGGGGGATTAGTCACGCCCTGCTGAGTAAATACTTTCCCTGGAGGGGGTTGTAGGTGTTGTTGCGGGGTTGGAGGAGGCAAGGGACGTGGAAGCGCATATGCTGGAGGAGCTGGCGCACCAGGCTGTGGATAAGGGTAATGGTTAGGTTGGGAAACATTGAGGTAAGTAGGAGGTTGGGCAGAAGGATGAGGCATGCCGTATATTGGATACATGCTACCTGAAGAGGGAAAAGTGTTAGAGGTGCTGGCCCCTCCCTGAGGGAGACCATAGCCCATAGGAGGTTGAGCATACGGATGAGAAAGGGCTCCAACGATATCGTCAGCGGAATGAGATGCTCCCGGGGCGTTAGTGCCTCCGGGCCTGGGGAGGTCAGGAAGGACGGTATAAACATAACCAGAATGAGCATAGATCAGGTCATATTTCAAGGCTATTTGGAGGGCGGCTTCTTCGGTTTGAGGGAAATGGGAGGCTACATCTTTTTTGATGGGAGCTAAGAGAGTGCAAAGGAACCAGTCCATATAAACTCGATCTTCGAAGGGGGGGGGCTCGACATAAGCTCCGTCTTCTTCGCCATTCCTAGACATGGGTAGAAAGGCAGGTCGAAGAGGTTTGCTTGAAGGAAGTCAAGAGCTCCGTACCAGTAACGTATCGAAGAGGGAGCTGGAAATAAGATAAAAAGGCTTGGGCAATGGTTGCAAAGGTGGTATGGGAAGAGGTGGCTTGGTCAACATACCATTTAGAAGCTTCACCGATAAGCGTGCGTTGGAACAACAGAAGACGGATGGAATCATCGGTAATGGAATTGGAGGAACACCACATGTGGAAAGATCGGACATGGTTGGTTGGATCCTCTCCAGCAAGGCCTTTGAACTTAGGGATGTCGGAGGGGAGCTTGGTTGGCATAGCAGGCCAACCAACATCGTGGCGGATAGGGTCATTGATCAACTGATTGAAATTGGGGAGGCCGAGGCCTGCGATGTACGGTAGCAAGGGTGCAGCCGAGGTAGTTCTTGTGGCAGTTCTGCTAGTAGTAGTTCTGGCATTAGGGCCGGGATTACTGCTAGCGTTAGGCCCTGGACCAGACATAGTGAAGGTGACATGGGGAGAACCAGAAGTAAAAGGAGAACCCAATGAATCAGAAGAGGAGTCGGAATGCGGACTCGGAGGAGGACTGGCTGGATGACAGCGGGACAGAGCAGGTCGACTGACCGGAAACTGAGGGTGAAGGCCAAGAAGTCTCCAGGATGCGTGCCTTGGGGGAGAAATGATGACAACACAAACATGACACGAGGGGAAGAAGAACGACCGACAAAGGCAAGGAGGTGCAGAATCAAGTGATTACAATGTCGAAACAAGGGCAAAAAGGTGCAGTGTCAATTTATTTTAAAGTCTTTGCCTGGCGGTGTAAACCAGGCTCTTCTTCGCTTAGGGTGAGTGTGTGGCGTGTGTTAATTTTAATTTTTAAACCCTTTTCGTTTTGAGAGTAAGAGAAAAAGTGTGCTGCGTAACTGAAAATAATGCTACAAAAACAGTATATAATAACAGAAAATTAACAGCTACTAGTGCATCGATTGAACCCAAGAAGGCGGGTCTCTCAAAACTAATCTAAAAGAGGGAAAAAAATCTAGTCAAAACACACTAAAAATAGGCCAGTAGATCTAGGGTCGAAAGGGACATGGATCTAAAGGAGAAATCTGCTGAAAAGAGGTGTAGATCACAGCCAAGAGGCACAGCAAGGTGGCTGGAAAAAAGGAGGAAATCAGCAAAAAGCGGAAAGGACAGGGAGGAGGTCCTAAAGGGAGGTCCAAAAAAAACTACAAGAGGTGATTTGAAAGGAAGAAGAGCTTATTTAAAGGGATCTGAGAATGAGGTATCAGATCTGAAAAAGGGAAGGCTGAAACTCTGAAAAAAACAGACAGCTGAAACAGCTAAAACTCTTCCACCGAAAGTGGAGGGTACTGAAGCCCTAGGGGACTAGTTTCCCACTTAGATGAGAAAAAAATATCAGAAACAGGTCCAAACGGGCGGAGACAGAGGCTGGAAAACCCTAACAGAAGCTTCAGCAAAACCCAGAAAAATTGCAGAAAAACAGAAGAAAAAAGCACAGGTCGCAGGTTCTGACCTGTTTTCCTGTTCAGGTCGCAGAAAAGAACCTGAAAAGTGCAACCTGGACTCCATGTCGCAGTTTTTGGGCTAAAAAGTGCGACCCCCAACTCCGGTTGTCCCGGTGGCAGATTTGCGGAAAAGTTGCCGTCTCAGTTGCGGCTAATGTCTGTCACCTGCGCAATAGGGCCAGAAACACGCGAAAGTTAGAAATTTTAATGTTTTAGGGTTTTATAGGTGAAAAAAAACATGAAAATAGGAAAAACAAGAAGCTGAAAAGAAACCATAGGTGCTAAAGTAGCTACATATGCAGGAATATGAAAAACAACAGCAGTTGTAATTGAAAACCCGTGTGGAGTCGCCAATTGTTAGTATGAATCCTTTGTCGAAGTGTACTAAAAAATACCACTTTAGCTACGCATAAATAATAGCCCTAACATCAAATGTGGCTTCCAATATCTTCATATCTGCAATTAGTTGATCAAGACAAGAGCTGCAAAAAACCAAATCTATGCATAGAAAGACATTAAGCAGTAAAAATAAGGTTTTGCTCCATATATCCAACAGACAAGACAAGAACAACTTTTGAAAGAATTTTTTGTATTAAGGGCACCTGGGAGGAAAAAAAGAAGACGTTTCCAAGTCTCCTCAATGGGATGGGTTCTTGGAAGTCCTCAGCACTTCAGATCTAGCATTTCTCTCTCCTGTTGGTGTAGAAAACCCAGACAAAGATAGAACTCAAAGGGAGCTCACACAGCAAATAATGGAAAATATGACAATGATAATGGCTCAAAGTTAGACCAAGAGTATAGATCCAGAGTGATCTAATAGGCAACAAAAGGTGAAGAATGGTAGGAGAAACCCTCATATTTATAACAAAATATTGGGTCATTCTAGATCTTGGTGCATGATTAAAATAACATTAACCAAATCTAGATCCACCTTTTATGGAATATTTTATTATATTTGTTGGAGGGAAAAAGCATTTGACTTGGGTCAAATCCCTTTATTTGTGAATAATAAATAAATAAATGATTTATTTATCATTTTAAGGAAGTGGTTGAAAGATAATCAAATAAATAATGATTTATTTAATTATTTATGGGTGATTTAGTCATATTTAACAAGGAATATTATTTAAATGAGATTTAAATAATTATTCCTAGAAAATAATAAGATAAATAAAGATTTATCTAATTAATTTCTTTGTTTTGGGTTAAACATGACCAGGAAAATCAAACAAATATAGGTTTGTTTAATATTTCCTTTTGGGGTTTCCTGTTTAGACTATAAACAACCTAATAAATGTGGTTTATTAAGTTATTTTACATAGTGAAAGCAATTTTACTTAGGGTAAAATTGGTCTTACATGGTGTACTTGGGTCCATCTAATGATAGTAGGTTAGATGACCAAAAAATGGTGTAACAGCATGTGAATTAGTGAGTTGGCATCGAACACCCATAAAATCACTCGATCGGAGGCCAATGATGAAAACCTCACATCGAATGCGAAGAACCTGCCATTGAGGCATGCAGGTTCCAAGGTACCAGAAGGGAGTCTCTAGATCAGCTTCCTGGATAATGAGCTGAAGTCGACAGGAAGTGACTTCGATCGAAGGTGGGCCATAGTGTTTCCCACATCATCAACGTGAGATAGAGAAACATAATGTTTTGTGAATGAGGATCAGATGAGAATCATAGGAGGGTTGAAAATTTGCAGAGGTCAACTTCTCTTGAAAATATCGGTGGCATGATAGTGGATTTGGCAGTATTTGACATCAAAAGATCAGAGGTCATGATGACGAGGAAAAGAGAAGAGGAGAGGTCAACAAGGATTACACAAACCCACGGAGGCAAATAGATAATGAGATGAGATGTCCCCAACCCGACACGAATGCAGACAAGTGCCATGTTCAAGAGCGACATACTGCCGACACGACGATGATACTAGTTCCATTTTCCCCACCATTTCTGGCGAGTACCCCAATTATTTTTGAAGACAAACTTGAAGGGGATAGCATATTCTTGTAATATAAGTTCATCCTTCGAAGGAATCCATCCTTGTACATTTAACGAGCCCTAGGAAGGAGGAACTCGAATATCGTCATTACGACTGGATCCGATGTCATCAGGATTTAACAAGTCTAAAAAAGGAAGAACTCGATGTATTTTAATGTTTAGAGAGTTTGAAAAGACAGCAGAAAAGTAAAATCCAATGGTCCCTTTTCATAAATAGTTCCTCAGATCCGAAAAGGTAGAAAACTATGTCTAAGAAAACCTCCTAGTCGCAATAGGCTAGGGTATTCCTTTTTCGTAAATAATCTATCCCAGCCCAAAAAAGGGGTAAACATATACTGGGTAGATGTCGATTTGCAACCACTTTAACGAGATAAAAAAGACAAGGGGCTTGGAAATCCTTTCATATTTAGAGAGTCAGAAAAGAGCTGAAAGATGACTCCAAAATTACTTTTTCATGTTTTTACCGAGTCTGAAAAAAGTATAAATAACAACTCGTATCACAGTCCAAGTCACGTAAAAACTGTTGCTGCAGATAAAAGCGAGTGTAAAATCCATTTTTCGAAAAAATATATTAAAATATTGAGAAAAATGACTTTCAAAACCTAATTTTTACTTCAAAATTTATAAATATGCCACAAATGGTAAAAACATATTTACTTTTACTTTTTACCTCATTTGGAGAGCAACAATGAGTTTTGGGTGTGCGAACTTGCAACAGTGATTGCGATCAATCCAGTACATCATCTGGGTTCTTGTTCATTACAGGTAAGAGGCACTCCCCTTAACTTTGTTTTGATCCATTTTTTGTAAGTTTCCATTGTGTATTTGACCTCTGGAAGAAACCCTTTGCAAATTTAGGGCTTCGCCAATTGGCGCGGGTATCGGGCACGGACCCGCTCCAGTTGGCTCTTTTTTGCAAAGGGGTCGCGCCAGCTGGCGCGACTGTCAGCAAAATAGTCGTGCCAATGGCGCAACTCAAATTTCCTCATTAATTAACAAAAGTGTGAGCCACTCAAGTGAATTTTCAAGTGTTACAGAGATCTAATAAGGCGTTTTTGACCATGTTGGTGTATATATCCAAGAACAATGGTGTTTGAATGGAAGGAGAGGGAACATGGAGAAGAGGATGAAATGGCCATGCAAAATGAAACTTTCATTAATGCACTCCAAAACTGTGGTCTCAAGAAAATTTTCCTCAGGCCATGCTCACGAGCTCAACCTAAGCTATTACAGTACTTGATTAGCATATGGGATGAGAACGAGGAAGTGTTCAAACTTCGAGACCAAGTGCTAGAACTTGAAGTTTCCGATGTCTATTTCATAACCGGACTGTCGCGCAGAGGCCTAGTGCCAATAATGACATGCAGTAGACCCTTTGGAGAGAAAATGGAGCAGGTAATGGCGAGAGTGTGCCCAGGGGCATAGACAAGATCGGGGAGTGGGAAAGTAGATATCAAAACTATCCATGATCTAGCACTCTGAGTGGTGCTTCACACCATTATGCGGGCTGCAGGATCGCGAGCACCACACGAGGCAACCAAGGCGCAAATCCTACTAGCCTCTAAGTGCATGAACCCTACATTGTTTGATTGGGCCACCACAATGACAACCAACATCAAAAGGTAGCTAAAAAAATGTAAGAAAGCCAAACTGAAATAGTTTGGATACGGTTCCATTCTGGTGTCATTCATCTTGGAACGACTACCCATTTTTCAGGGCCAAGGGTAAATAGTTGCCGAGCCAACATGGAGGGAGCCGAGGATGGTTCGATGGGCAGCACTCATGCCCAGATCAGGAGGGGGCCAGTAGATGTCATGGAGGCCCAAGTTCTTTGTATGGTTATGACATCAGTTGATTGTGGTTGAGGATTGGCCCTATGCTGGGATCGATTTCACTGGAGAACCAGATCTTCCGCTCTTGGAAGGGGAGGACTGGGACGAGGATATGGGTATGACTCTTTTTATTTTTTATGTATTTATGATTTTTTATGATACATTCCTATTCTAACAACAGTTCTATGCGTATGCAGATGTTGGCCCAGAGAGACCTGTCGGCATGTCACCTATTGCACGGAGAACTCCTCTCGCATACGACCTTCAGGCAGAGGGTGCCAAAGGAGAAGAGTTGATCCAAAACCTTGAGGGCATTGCCCAGGGGATTCCAGACTATGCTCGGCTAGTAGATGTCCCAATGGCATATCAGAGACACACCGTGGGGGTGCCTAGTCGCCTCCACCGACTACTGAGACGCTTGGTGTGCACGGTGACATGTTACCACGAGCACCATGCTGATTAGACATCTAGGGCGTTTTTATGCATATATTTTAGAGATACATGTTGTCTCCGGCTATTATTAGATAGACATGTATATTTTTTATTTTATGTGATGTACAAAAACTGCAAACTATTCTACATATATATCTATATATGTATTTCTGGATGGATCTTTTTACATGTGATGATGTTTTTTATATGCTATGAAAATATCTAATAAAATGTTATCTAATGCATCAGTTATATAATATGCATAACAAATGACCCAATGAAAAAGTTCACAAAATGCATTACCACACATTTTATTTTTATGCAAGCTTAAAAGCACACATACACACACATACGCAAACTATGCTTGAAGATGAGGGAAACGGGCATGCCCCCCAGCATGGTGTCTCAATTCGAGGTACATGCCCCCCAAGCTTCAGTCCATAGGAAATGGAGTGAAGGTTCAAAACACAAGAGAGTTGATCTAAATCTAACAAAACTCGAATTGAACAGGCTCATGTTTAATTATTTTAACGAGGTTGACACACTGAAAAGAACTGTCCTCGTAACAGCTTTTTTCATTGTTTTATGAGCTTGACACAAGAAGAGGAACTATGCTCTGACAAACTCAACGGAGGAGGCCCGGGAGGGGGATGCCCAGATACATCACGCTCTAGAAAATCAGACATTGCCCCCAGGCTGGGCATAAAGGAGGAGCGATGATGTCCATCGCTCCCAGGTAGCTCCTCAAGAGACATTGTTTTGATAATGGCTTCGTCAGAAGGGAAAATCTCTTTTAGAGGATCAGACAAGTCGGCCTCGCCGAGCTAGGGGGATTGAGAATAACTATCGAAAGCCATGCTCGAAGGAGCATGTTGAGGAGGAGGAGGATTAGATGTGGTGACGATTTCATAGTAATTAGTTTCTACTAGAGTTAAGGGCATCGATTCTCCAAGATCATTCACTTGTTCAGGCGAAGGGATGATCCATGGGTTGTCAGACCTGGAGATCATATTAACTTGAACAGTGTGCGATGGTGGTGCTAGAAAAATACCCATGAGGATGGGGTCCTTGAAGAGACTGGGTCCTACACTGTTAGGGGGATTGGGGATCTGATCCACGTAAGGAACGTTGTTCTCAGAGGATGAGGTGAAGAAAGACAACTGATCCATAGTAACGATTTTTCCATCATGAGGGAACTTGAGAAGGTGGAAGAGGGTGGATGGTACGCATAGCATGGCATGAGTCCAACTGAGGCCGAGAAGAAGATTGTAGTTAAGCTTGGCGTCAACCACTTCTAGTTCTACATTGATTGTCTTCCCTTGTAACGTAATCAGAAAAATCTCGAGAACACCCAGTGGTTTTCATTCCTGACCATCGAATGCCTCTAAGGCATTGGGAGATGATGAAAGAGCCGGAGAGCCAATGTCCTTCCACCAGGCATATGACATGTGACAGGGGGAAGCACCTTCATCCACAATGGCCATATGGATGTTGAGGCCCTTGATCCCGACTTATATAACAAGAGAAATTTGATGCGGAAGTCGAGGGGTAAAATTTTCTAGGTCAAAGGTGAGAAGACTAGAATTGGCGGGATCGATTCCACTGATTGCAGATAACAGAGCTTTCCGTTGCGATGGGAAACTTTGAAGAACTTCTAATGTAGACATGGCAGAAGGCGCCTGTGCCAAATCCTCAAAAATACTGTAATGCTGAGTGGCACGGACATTTGGGTTGTAGGAAGATCTTCACAGAACACCTTTAGAAGGTCGCCTCACAATAGGTTCAGTGTTGGGCTTCTCAATTTCCAAAGGACCGAAAACAGGTGGAGGAGGTGGGCCATCCACAACTTCCTTTCCATTTGTCTGACGTGATCCGGCATAATCCTTCGAATGCGTAGCAATCGA